>OX422215.1:71983243-73183243 GCA_949130495.1 Sambucus nigra
GTGAAATCAACACACATTCTCCATTTGTTGTTCTTCTTCTTTACCATCACCACATTTGCCAACCAATCTGGATATTTCACATCTTCAATGAATTGGGCTCTCTGGAGTTTCTCGACCTCCTCTTGTATGGCCTGGTTCTTCTCGGGACTAAACACTCTTCTTCTCTGCTTCACAGGCTTGATCTCCTTATTCACATTGAGTTCATGACATAAGAAGTTTGGATCTATTCCAGGCATGTCTTCATGACTCCAAGCAAAAGTATTCTTTCTGTTTCTCAAGAAAGTTATCAACTCCTGTTTTATTGAAACATCCAACGACGATCCTATCTGGGTTACTCGTTCAGGATGCTCGTCGTCCAGAATAACATTTTCTGTAGATTCCACCACCTGCCCTTTTACGAGTTGAGATTCATCCCTAGGGTCAAGAGTTTCAATTTCTGTACCTTCCTCCACTTGGTAAGTAGTAGTCTTTTTCCTTGACTCTTCAAGTTCCTCTTGCTCGGCAGACGAATAATAGCATTCCCGAGCTACTTTTTGATCACCTTTCATAATTCCGACTCCAAAATTCGTTGGGAATTTCAAACACTGATGTACTGTAGATGGAACTGCCTCGAACTTCTTCAATCCAACTCTTCCCATGATGATGTTGTAGGCTGACTGCACATTCTTATCCATCATAAAGAAGCGTATTCTTTTTGTTCGACAAGCAGGCCAAGTTCCAATGAGTATATCCAACTTGATCGTCCCAAGTGGAAAAACTTTCTCGCCAGCAAAACCCAGAAGGGGTCTGTGATAAGGTTCCAATTGAGATAATTTCAAATTCAAGCTATCAAAGCATGAGTAATACATTATTTCTGCCGAACTACCGTTGTCTACTAACACCCTTGAAATGACCACGTCCTTCATCCTCATTTTGATCACCAAAGGATCATCATGAGGGTAAAGAACACCTGCCAGGTCGTTTTTTGAAAAACCAATCACTAGCTTCTCTTTGTTTACCTTCCTCGGACGATCATCCTCGGCCAGATTTATTCGCTGAATATATGAACAAGCTTGAGCCTCTCTTTCTGCAGTAAGGTCTCCTCCTCCTGCATCTCCTCCTGTAATAACATTACAATCAAATGACCCAAAATGTATAGAAAATACCTCTCGTTCAGGCTGCCTTGGCTTCTTGGGAAGATCGGGATCATCATCTGGATCATCTTCATGGTCCCTCTTCTTTTTTTCCTCTGCACGACGAGGAGATCTAGATCTTTCTCTAGTTCTATCATCATTCTTCCTCTCACCCTTGCGATCTACATATTTTGACAATTTTCCTCTTCGGATGAGCGTTTCAATCTCGTTCTAAAGGGCTATGCAATTTTTGGTCATATGGCCATGATCTTTGTGAAACTCACAATATTTGGCCTTATTCCTCAGATCGGGATTTGTCCTCAATTTCTCTGGCCACTTGATTTCCTCGCTATTCTTGATTTCTTCCAAAACATGATTAATACCCATTTTCAATGGAGTATAATTATCGTACTTCTTTAGGACTTCCCACGTCATCCTATTATTTCTGGAATGCTTGTCACCACCATTACCTTTCTGGTCTTTCTTCTTAGACTTGTCGACCTCCACCTTGGTTTCTTTATCCATATTCTTCTTTGCAGCCATAGCCTCCTCGGCATTCATGATTTTGGCCGCTTTTGCCATCAACTCTGACATAGTTTTAGGTGGGTCTTTGGCCAAAGTGTAGTATAACTTGTTAGGAAACAAACCACTCATCAAAGCAGTGATCGCTGTCTTTTCTTCGTAATCTATGACTTCCAACTTCTCGTTATTAAAACGAGTTATGTAATCTCTAGTACTTTCACCTGATTTTTGTCTAACACTTAGCAAGTGTGCTACTCGCATTACTGGCTTCGCCCCAAAACAAAAATTGCCAATGAACAACTCGGCTAATTTAATAAAAGTTGAAATCTTACCCCGAGGAAGATTATTATACCATATCTGTGCAGATCCGGTAAGAGTTCCCGAGAATGCTCTGCACCTCATCTCGTCGGGGACGGAATAGATGTCGGCAGCAGCTTGGTATTGTTCTATATGCAGAACAGGATATGTCTTTCCATCATACTTGGGGGTCACTACAGGTGCTTTGAATTTCGATGGTGTAGGAAAATCCACAATGGCTTGTACAAAAGGTGTCCCTTGAACAAAAGTTCTCTGTAAGGGGTTTCTTGCCTTAGCCATTTCTCCCAGTCTATCCTCCAACCGTTGAATGGAACCTTTCCATGCTTCATTTCCTTCCTCAGGCTGCTTAGTCCGAGCAATTGATTGCTCTGACATAGCTTCCTGAGATTTATCTCGACGAGTAGCTGGTCGTGATTGTGCTGATCCTTCTCTTAAACCTGATGGTGGCCGAAAACTTCTAGATGGAGCTCTAGGTGGGCTCATATTCCTCCTTGGTCCTAATCGACTGAAAGGAGACACCCGGCTTAATCTTTCTAAAGCGCTAGTTCTCTCCGGAGAGAGATTGATACGTTGATCTGTATCCGTAGCCCGTATCGATGAGGTTCGCCCAGGTTGATACGTAGAATCGGTAGAATCCCCATTACGATATGACCCAGTACGTCTGGATCGTGATTTCCCACGATCACTCCTTTGTCCTGAATAGGTAGGTGTACCACCTTGAAGAGTTTGAATGAGTTGCCTCACAGATTCTTGCATGGCGGTTTGTCCTTGAGCCAGATTTGTCATAATTCCAGCCAGATCTGGAGTTGCAGATGGATTTGGAAGATTTCCAGTATTTCCAGCATTTCGATTACTGGATTCTGGATTATCTGCCATTGATAAATGATTTTTGCGAAAAACGATAGTAACAGTCGTTTCCCACAGACGGCGCCAATTTGTTGATGTAAAAACTAGATTGCTCTAATTATTCAATCACAGATAAATAAATAAGACAAAGATTTTTAAAGTGGTTCGGCTAGGAATAAAACCTACGTCCACTGTTATGTTATTGCTGAGTGTTTGTGGAATTCTTGATTACAAGTTTTCTCAAGAAATTCCGGTCCCTTTGAATGGGGTTGATACAACGTATTTATAGCCTTGAGGCTGTATATGAAAGGTTCGATACATTAAATGATATACATGTGAAAGGGTAATACATTTAATGCAGCGTGCGCGTCAAGAATATAAGTATTCAATGAATGTTTGAACTGTTGATTATCTGGCAATTAATGATACGACCGAGGTGCAGCTCGGACCGCCATAGTTGCTCGTTGATCAGGAGTTCCTCGGAGCACTAGAGTACCTCGGAGCGCTAGAGTTCCTCGGTGTATCCTCGTTGCTCGGAAAGAATCATGGTTGGTCAGGAAATGAACTTCCTCGCTGCTATTGTGCCACGTAGATTGACACGTGTCTTCGTATTATTAGTCCACATCAGCATATTAATTTTGGTATCAACAATCAATTTTTTTGTTATGGACGAAAATGTCTTCTCGGCCTACAACCTCATCATCGGAAGAGTGGCCCTCAAAGAGTTTGAAGTCGTGCCGTCGACGGTCCATCAGATGCTAAAATTCCCGACTCCTTATGGAGTAGGGGAAGTGCAAGGGGACCAGACCACGGCACGGGAGTGTTACTTTAACTCGGCCGAAGAGAGAGAGGCCCATAAGAAAGCAACCACCACTTACAGCATTGACACTCTAGACCCGAGAGATGAAACAAAATTGAAGAAGGGCGAGGCCGCGAAAGAGGTAGAATCCATCGTCCTCAATGAGGACGAGCCGGAAAAAACCATCCAGCGGCAAGGCCCTAGAGCCAAGGATCAAGGAAGAGCTGATAAACTTCCTCAGGAGGAGGCAGAGTGTCTTCGCATGGAGTCACGCAGACATGCCTGGTATCGACCCTGAGATCATGACCCACAAGCTCAACGTGGACAGAGATGCCAGGCCTATCAAGAAGAGGCGAAGAGTCTACCCCAGGGAGAAGTATGAGGTCATCCGGGAAGAGGTGAAAAAGTTGGAAGAGGCCGAGTTCATAAGAGAGGTTACCTATCCGGAGTGGCTCTCAAATGCAGTCATCGTGCCTAAGGCCAACGGAAAGTGGCGAATGTGTGTAGATTTCACAGACCTAAACAAGTCTTGTCCGAAGGACAGCTATCCCTTACCTAGGATAGACTAGATGGTGGATGCAACGGCAGGGCACGAGCTCATGAGTTTCATGGATGCTTATTCAGGTTATAACCAAATCTTTATGGATGCCGAAGACTCTGAGAAGATAGCCTTCATTACTGACAAGGGGACGTACTGTTACAAGGTGATGCCCTTTGGTCTGAAAAATGCGGGGGCAACATATCAACGTCTTGTCAATAAGATGTTCGAGGAGCAGATAGGTAAGACCATGGAGGTGTATGTGGACGATATGCTAACGAAGAGCCTGAAAGCGTGTACTCACGTAGCAGACCTTGAGAAGACCTTTGATGTCATGGACTCGTATAGAATGAAGCTCAACCCAGCGAAGTGTGTCTTCGGGGTAGGAGCTGGGAAGTTCCTAGGGTTCATCGTTAATCAGAGGGGGATTGAGGCAAACCCTGAGAAGGTCAAGGCCTTGCTCGACATGAAGACTCCTAGGAGTATCAAGGACGTACAGAGACTCACTGGAAGAGTTGCGGCCCTTAACAGGTTTGTTTCAAGGGCAACGGACAAGTGTCTTCCGTTCTTTAAAGTTCTGAGAAAGGCCTTCCAGTGGGACGAAGAGTGTGAAAAAGCCTTTGACCAACTCAAGTCCTACTTGGGGTCTCCCTTGTTGCTATCTCGGCCCATCACGGGGGAGAGGTTGTTTGTGTATCTGGCAGTCTCTGAGTCAGCCATCAGCGCAGCTATCGTACGGGAAGAGGATGGAATCCAGAGGCCTGTGTACTTCAACAGTAAGGCCCTTCAAGGGTCTGAACAAAACTATCCCCGGATGGAGAAGTTGGCTTACGCCCTGATACATGCCTCAAGGAAGATGAAGCCTTACTTCCAAGCTCACTCCATGGTAGTCCTTACAGACTCCCCACTAAGACAGGTTCTACACAAACCTGAGAAGTCCGGAAGATTGATGACCTGGGCCATTGAACTAGGAGAGTATGATCTTACCTACCAGCCCAGGACAACCATCAAGGGGCAGGCCCTCGCAGACTTCGTCGCAGAGTTCACTTGGGAAGAGGCCGATAGAGGTTTGGAAGAGGCCGAGACAGAGAAAGGTTTAGATGACGGCGAAGGGACGAACCGTAGTGTCTTCCAAGATTCGGAAGAGACTGCACCCAACGTCTTCCGAGGCCGAGAAGAGGTTGCCCCTGGTAAAACCCAGAGCAGAGTAGAAGAGAACGAAGAGGATCGATACCTCTTCGAGAAAGGGGTTATGAGAGAAGGGGTCTTCTCATCAGATGCAGACGTATGGAGCCTCTTCGTTGATGGCTCTTCCTGTAACAGTGGAAGCGGTGCAGGACTAATACTTTCGGCACCAGATGGAGCCAACATTGAATACGCCTTGAGGTTCAACTTCCAAGCCTCAAACAATGAGTCTGAGTATGAGGCCATGATAGCAGGTCTCCTATTGGCAACAACTCTCCGAGTAAAGCGACTCCTGCTCCATAGTGACTCAAGGTTGGTGGTCAATCAAGTGTTGGGGGTATATGAGGCCAAAGACGAAAGGATGGCCAAGTACTTAAAGAAGGTAAGAGGGTTGCTAGAGTATTTTGAAGAGGCCAAACTGAAGAGAGTGCCTAGACTGAGTAACAATCACGCTGATGCATTGGCAAGGCTGGCCTCGGCAATGAAGACAGATTTGGGAAGGACCATCCCAATCGAGGTCTTAGGAAAGGCAAGCATCGAGGAAGACGAGGTATGCAGTCCTTGTCAAAATGTGAACCAAGGGGACTCATGGATCGACCCTCTCGTCAAATACCTAAGATAGGGGGTGCTACCTGAGTCCAAGCTGGAAAGAAGAAAGTTGAGATACAGGGCTGCCAAGTTCTCATTGGTAGGAGATGTCTTGTATAAAAAGGGGTTTCTCTTGCCCCTCCTCAGATGTGTGCATCCCATGGAAGTACCCTGGGTCTTACAGGAGGTTCATGAGGGTTCCTGCTCTAGCCACATAGGGGGAAGGCCCTTAGCCAAGAGAATCATCACTCAGGGATACTGGTGGCCCACCTTGTCTAAGGACGCTGCTGACTATGTGAAGAGGTGTGACAAATGTCAAAGGTTCTCCACAATCCCTCATCAACCCCATCAGCCTATGACGTCAATCTCTTCTCCATGGCCGTTTGTGGTATGGGGAATTGACTTAGTAGGACCTTTGCCAATGGCAGTCGACAACTATAGATTCTTGATAGTTGCCATTGACTACTTTTCAAAGTGGGTAGAGGCAGAACCGATGATAACAATTACAGAGCAGAAGACCTTTCAGTTCATCTGGAAGAACATCATATGTAGATATGGCCTCCCAAACACGCGAATCTCGGATAATGGGACCCAGTTCAAAAACTCCTCCTTAGAGAAGTATTGCCAAAATGTGGGGATTAAATAGTTCTTCTCATCTCCTGGACGACCTCAGGCAAACGGCCAGACCGAGGTCACGAATAGAACTATCTTGGATGGAATCAAGAAGAGGTTAGAAGACGCGAAGGGGAGATGGATAGAAGAAGTCTACGCTGTGCGATGGGCTTACAGGACCACAGCAAGGACACCCACAGGAGAAACCCCATTTATGCTGGCACATGGCTCAGAGGCTGTCATACCAACGAAAATAGGACTACCAACTCATCGAATCAGACCTACGATCCTGACAGCAATGGGGAAAAGAGGAGGCTAGACTTGGATCTTATTGAAGAGAGAAGAGAAGACGCAGAGGTCAGAAAAGCAGCTTACCAGCAGAGGGCAGCGAGATTCTACAATCAGAGGGTGAAGTCAAGACCAATTGCAGTGGGAGACCTAGTGCTAAAGAAGACCCTACAGAAAGCAAACAAGCTACACCCGAACTGGCATGGCCCCTACAAAGTAACAGAAGAGGTTGTGCCCGGCACTTACAGACTACAAAACCTAGAAGGAGAACCTTTCGCTAACCCATGGAATGCTGATCACCTCAAGAGATATTACATATGATGTATAGAATTTTATGTAAATGTACTATCTTACTAAGAAGAGGTTATTAATAAAGATCAGTTTCCATATCAGTTCTTGCTTCGTTCTTCAGACCAGAAATTTATTATGGGGCTAACCTCTTAGGTGATAACCTCAGACCCTCATAACATCACTCGGTGGTGACGAGGTCTGAGCTCAGACACCTTAGCAGAGGACCTCAGACTCTTAACATCATTAATTTGGTGACATTATTATGGGGATAACCTCTTAGGTGATGACCTCAGACCCTCATAACATCACTCGGTGGTGACGAGGTCTGAGCTCAGACACCTTAGCAGAGGACCTCAGACTCATAACATCATTAATTTGGTGACATTATTATGGCGCTAACCTCTTAGGTGATGACCTCAGACCCTCATAACATCACTCGGTGGCGACGAGGTCTGAGCTCAGACACCTTAGCAGAGGACCTCGGACTCTTAACATCATTAATTTGGTGATATTATTATGGGGCTAAACTCTTAGGTGATGACCTCAGACCCTCATAACATCACTCGGTGGTGACGAGGTCTGAGCTCAGACACCTTAGCAGAGGACCTCAGACTCTTAACATCATTAATTTGGTGATATTATTATGGGGCTAACCTCTTAGGTGATGACCTCAGACCCTCATAACATCACTCGGTGGTGACGAGGTCTGAGCACAGACACCTTAGCAGAGGACCTCAGACTCTTAACATCATTAATTTAGTGACATTATTATGGGGCTAATCTCTTAGGTGATGACCTCAGACCCTCATAACATCACTCAGTGGTGACGAGGTCTGAGCTCAGACACCTTATCAGAGGACCTCAGACTCTTAACATCATTAATTTGGTGACATTACTATGGGGATAACCTCTTAGGTGATGACCTCAGACC
This sequence comes from Sambucus nigra, assembly GCA_949130495.1. Taxonomy (NCBI): domain Eukaryota; kingdom Viridiplantae; phylum Streptophyta; class Magnoliopsida; order Dipsacales; family Adoxaceae; genus Sambucus; species Sambucus nigra. The sequence goes on from OX422215.1 coordinate 71,991,274, forward strand.
CTCATAACATCACTCGGTGGTGACGAGGTCTGAGCTCAGACACCTTAGCAGAGGACCTCAGACTCTTAACATCATTAATTTGGTGACATTATTATGGCGCTAACCTCTTAGGTGATGACCTCAGACCCTCATAACATCACTCAGTGGTGACGAGGTCTGAGCTCAGACACGTTAGCAGAGGACCTCAGACTCTTAACATCATTAATTTGGTGACATTATTATGAGGCTAACCTCTTAGGTGATGACCTCAAACGCTCATAACATCACTCGGTGGTGACGAGGTCTGAGCTCAGACACCTTAGCAGAGAACCTCAGACTCTTAACATCATTAATTTGGTGACATTATTATGGGGCTAACCTCTTAGGTGATGACCTCAGACCCTCATAACATCACTCGGTGGTGACGAGGTATGAGCTCAGACACCTTAGCCAAGGACCTCAGACTCTTAACATCATTAATTTGGTGAAGTTGGTTATGAGAACAGCATATTAGGTAATGACTTCAGAGCCTAATAGCATTCAGAGGCATCAAGTAAAAAGAAGAGATTAAATAGCATTCAGAGGCATTCAAGGATCAAAATAAGAGAATAGATTGCCATTCAGAAAAAGGAAGAGATCATATAGCACTCAGAGGTTACAAACAACCTTGTTCAGTTACAAACTACAAGTTACAAAATACAAATTTGTTATAAGTTAGAGGTCGGAGGGGGGAGCATTGACAGTCTCGGCTGGGTTGACTTGATCAGCGTTGGTCACCTCAGCCACATCATCAGCAGGGTCAGTCCCTCCGAGATCAGTCCCTCCCAGAGTAGCAGTCTCACCAGGGGCAGCAGCCTCGTCTTCTACCTCTTGCAGTGCTTGAGCAAATTGAGGGTCGGCAAAACCGAGACCCATAAAGTCGGAGGCCTTCAGGGTGCCGACCTCTTTCTCTCTGACCTCAGCCCATTTGGTAGTGGCCTTGATACCTCTTTCGAGGTATTCAAAGACAAAACCCATGAACTCCTCTGAGCCTTTGTAGTCAGATATTATTTTCTCAGAGGCATCTGCAAGGGCAGCCTTCACAGCCGCGTTGACCTTCTGCTGCAGCACGTCATCTTTGTCCTTCAGGGCATTAGCGTGATCTTGGACGAGCAGAGAGATGTCTTTGGCATGATCTTGCTCCAACCCCTTAACTTTATTTTAAGAGTTCTGCAGCTCTGACTTCAGACGGCCAACCTCGACGTTCAGGGCGCTTTCAACCTTCTCGGCCTCCTGCCCCTTCTGGATGAGGGGAAATTTCCTCATAGCCCAGTTAGAAAGTTGATACATGGCAGTCACACCTTGCACAAATAATGAAGAGGTTAGGTGGGAGTAAAATCAGACGTTGCACTTAGAAAATTGACAAAGATACAATTCATACCTGGACGGCTCTGTGAAGGCCGAATTCAACCAGCGGAGAGGTGTCCATGGCTCGGTAGAAACGCTTGTCTGCCTCGGTCATTACAGAGGCGAGTGCGTCCATGGCCTGTCTGCTGTTGCCGACCACGGTGTCAGTCAACTTCAGCTGATCCAGACGAGCCGTTAGGATGTCGGCTGAAGAAATTGGAAGTGCAGCATCTGAGGCTTTCTTTTGCCTCACTGTCGGCCTCTGATCCTCAGAGGGATGAGCTTCAGGGGCCCTCTTCTTGGATTTGGATGTTGAGGGAGCTGGAGGAGGAGCGTTCAAACCAGTTTTCTTTGCAAGCCTCGCCAAGCTCGGAGCTTCCATATCCCACACCTCGTCTAGGATACCTGGTGGTCTCTCTGCAAAAGTTAAAAGATATGGGTCAGAAGTCAGACATGAATGATCAAGGGTTAAACTTGAAAAAAAAATCCTTACCAAAGTCAACAAGAGGACTTCCACCTAGGCTCGTCCCCGAGAGATACTGAGGGGTCAGCAAGTGCTCAAACTTGACAAATAGACCATGTGCCCCTTGGTCTTGCAGGGCCTTCACCTTTTTGATGTTCTGAAGACTCAGACCAGGATCGGCCCTTGCAGACATGGTGACCTTACCCCATCTGAGGGGTATCCTCGGCCCAAATGTGGAAGAGGGAACAGATGAGCCAAATTCCCATGGCCCGAAAGCGAAGAAGTAGTGGGGTTTCCAATTATGATTGGAGGTCTGAGTCACCTGGAGCATCTTCTTCTCAGGCCTCCGAGCCACAAAGTGATAGTAGCTCGGATGGTTTTTGGCCGAGGTTGGGACATAGCAACCAGCGAAGACCTGAACTGGGAGGTCAGAGTGGTGGACTGACCTCCACAAGATGATGGCCCCTATAATGACTCTCCAAGCATTGGGAGAGAGCTGCGAGGGGGCCAAGTTGATGAAGGAAAGAATGGACCTGATGATGGGATGAATGGGTAGGCGAAACCCTAACTTAAACATCTGCTCATACAAGCAGATTTCTCCATCTCGGCCATTATAGGCCCTCTCTTCCCTCAGAGGTCTCATTAACTTGATGGATGGACTAATGGAGTATAAGTACCTAAAGCACAGAAGATCCACTTCAGTGACTGTGCTCTCGAACTCGGCTGCTTCAGATATGTCAACATCACTTTCAGCATCCTCATCCTCGTCAGGCTCAACGTCGGCTGGAGCAGACGTAGATGGGTGACCAGGGAATCTCTGAGTAAACTCAGCCCCTGTAACGGCCGACAGAGGGATGGTATCAAGAATGGGTGGCACAGCCACACTCGGCCCAACAAGTTCAACCTCTGAGGAAGAGTCTGAGGTGCTTGAGACATTTTGGGATGAAGCTCGGCTGGATACCTCGGCCTGATCAGGGTCCTGATCAGGCCGAGGTGTAAAATCCATGGCTTCTTGGAAAGAGTCCACAGACATGGGGTCTGAGGTGGAAGACTCAGACTCAGACATCGATAATGGGTTGGCAGAGACGTCTGTCTGATAGAAGTTCTCAGGAGGATCAGGATATACCACCTTGAGAGGTGGGGGAAAGATAGGTCTAATAGGAAACTCCTGGGATCTACGAGCTTCCTCTTGAGCTCTCTCTATTTGCCTAATCTTTTCTAGGGTCTTCTTTCTAAGAGAAGGGAAATCCTCAAGAAGCTGGTATAGGGGTCTGAGCATCAGAGGACGACCCAAAACTTGGGACGACCCTAAACTTGGGAAAAACTCCTAAAGCTACAAACACGTTTGGCTTATAAAATGAAGAAGCTCAAAGATCAAACTTAGAGATTTAGGCTAACCACAGTTCGCCGGAATTAATGAAGCTCGCCGGAAAACTCAAAAACACGCCGGAAAATGCAAACCAAAATACCAGAAGCAAAGGAAATGGAAAGGGAGAAGTACCTGAAGATGAATCGATGGATGAAACGAAGAGAACTCGCAAGAAACCAGGGGAAATCCTCTACAGAAGGGCGTTGAGTGGAGGAGCTTAGAGAGAGAAAATCGCAGGTAATTTGCGTGCGCGGGAAACGAAATGAAGAAGAAGAAAGAGAAAGGAAGGGTTTAAGCCCTTAAGTACTTGGGCACACTTCCCAAGGCCCATCATTGCCTTGGGAAACCCAAGGGACAACTGACAGCACACGCCAGCCAAGTTTGCACGCTCTAGGGTGGGACAGTTGTCATACAGGTATTAGCCTTGGGACGGACAGGCCTCGGAGGTGAAGCAATCCCCTAGCCACTTGCTCTCGCATATGACTAAGGGCTGGGTGGTGATTGATATGCCCCAAGTGGTACCTCGGCCCAGAGACACCAACCTCGGCCGAGATGATGGCCGAGACATTGATTGTCCCTATGAAGGCTATGGGCCCACGATATCATCCCTCGGCCAGACCAACCTCGGCCCAGGCCGACACTACCACCTACTCTTCCAATGGACACTGCGCGCATCATAGACATCAGCAGCATTCTCATATACCTGGGTATGGCAACCTCGGCCGAGTCTAGGCCGAGGTGGCAGGGAGCCTTGGTAACCAATATGGAACCAGTTCAACCTCGGCTTGGGCCGAGGTCACAAGAAGCCTTAATAATCGTCAACAGACTCATTCCTACCTCGGCTGGGGCCGACCCCACCATATGTCTCGGCTGAGATCAGGCCAAGACTCCTTATGACACATCTCGGATTGAACGGACATCAAGCCTTTACAGCTCGGCCTCTCCCAGGCCGAGGTCATCCACCAATATGACTGCCGAGCATCTGTTGAACATTTGGATAAGGACACATGGGCACAAATCAGTTGTAACAAGATTATTCTCCACATGTGGGGGGAATATTTCATCATCATTACTTACATGTGGCAGTGACAGATGGCACTCCCCCATTGGTGAGGCTACCAAACACATGCACATTACATGCATGGGGGTACATTACACCCCCTAGGCACTATATATAGGGATCATCCCCTACCTTGCAAAAGGATCCCAATTGTTCAACCCTAGCTAAAACTCTGTCTAAATATACAGTAGAGAGAGAGAGAGCTTGAGAGAATTGTATCCATGGCCATTAGTGCCATCATTCAGTGATATTACTCACACACTCACAGTGGACGTAGGCCAGATTGGCTGAACCACTTATATTCCGGTGTTGATTCCTCATATCCTCATCTCCTTCTCTTATCTCTTTATATAGCTGTGCTGCCATTGTTATTCCTATATTGAGCTTGGAAACACCTTATCTGGTGGTGCTGATTCCTAGCATCATCAATTGGGCTAGTAGATTTATCACCACGAAAGGCCCAATGATCTTGATCTATTTTCGTGAATTTGAACCGACAGGTCAAACTTGTAGTTATGTTGAAGTTGCAAGGGTACGCTTATCCGACCAACAAATGAAGAACCAAAAATCCCCTTGGGTACTGCACCTTATGATTGTGCACAACTCTTGAAACTAGGTTGCTTCTCCACCAAACCGTCACTTCCGTTTCTAATCTTTTGTTGTTAAAAATTCTAGAGCTTGTTCATTCGCACTCTTCATCTTTGTTTTTAAGTCATTTTCATTTCCAACTTATTACTTTCTTAGCTTTCCTCTTCTCTCTTCTATAATACTGATCAATTCTTCAAAAAATGTCGAACTTTATTTATGGCAAGAGTGCAGATGAGTTTAGAAAAATTTATTCCATTCCTTCTTGGCTCGCAATCAATTGTGTTCCCATGCCCAAAGATGTTTTTGTTGTCAATGGGGGGACAATGGATTCACATCCTTATTGTGGTCAAGGGGGGATTGACTCCCCACCGCCACCACCCACCCTCTCTTCTTAGAGTTCTTTAAATTCTTCGTGGAAATCCCAGCTCAATGTGCCCCCAATACTTGGAGTATTGTCAATGGGGTTAATCGGATAAACGAGATCTATAGGACCAACCTAGGTATCCTAGAGATCAGGTATTGCTACACCTGGTTTCGCACTACAGATGACCTTATTTACTTGAAGCTGAGGAAGTTCAATAGGGCGGCGGTCGTGAACCTCCCTGATTCCAATAAGGGATATTGGGATCAGGGGTTTATTGCCAGAAATTGGCAACATCCACCGCTCCTTAAGGGCGAATAATACACAGGGTTTTTGTGCCCAGACGAGGGGGGAGGGTGACATAGGTTGAAACTTATTTCTTCAAATGTTTGCATTTTCTTTGTCATTCTTTTGTTGTATTGATTCTAATATCTTTTTATGTTTGTGCCTTTGAGCAGCTTGTAGGAAGAATAAGGAGCCTTATCTCCAAGACATCAAAGTTGTCGACTTACTGAAAGCTTGGAAGGTGAAAGATTATCTTCCTGACGGTGAGTACCAATGTTGGCTTCCCTTTTCTTGGAGTACACCAATACCACTAGTAGCTTTACCACTCGCTTGGTGGATGATATCCCTGATCTCCCTATTAGTGAACAGGAAGCCTCATCCCCCTTTGAATCCTTTGGTGTCACTTCTATTTTTCCTGAAGAAGAGGATTAAATGGCCACCCCAAGGAACAAGGTCATGCCGCTGAGTGATGATAATGATGTCACACTCTCCCCCAAAGCCAAGACTCAGAAGAGGACATATATTGAATCCTCCCGAGCTAATGACCAAGGTTTGGTGATCAATGAGAATAATAAAGATGAGGAAAGAAAGAAGAAGAAAAAGAAGAAACAAAAGTCCCTCATAGCCCCTCCTCCTTCTAAGGGAGGTAATATACCTCCCCCTCCTTCTAAATTTGATCAGGCTGCGTCTGTGCACAACAACCCTTCCTTATCCCATAACCTACAGAGGGGGGTCATGCTCGCGGGCGACCGCGATCGTCTAAGGATTCTGGGACCTGACCATCTTTTTGCTCGCACATCTGAGACTCTGTCACTCGTGAGGACTTGATCATTTCTACGTTTGATCCTTTCAATATGGTATTTGTGAATCTGTCTAACACTAGTCTCTTATGTTTTTCTTTTTTTATTTTTCATTTTATGGCAGAGTTTACCAGCCTCCTGGATGGTTGATCTGACCCATCCAGGATTAATTATGAGTTTATTAAGGCTCTTAAGAAGTCTCAAGATTTTATGGACAAGGCCTAGGAGGCCTATGATCGAGAGAAGAGAACCACCATTGAGGCCATCACCTCTTTGAAGATCGAAAACAGTCTGCTGAAGGCTGAGGTAACTCAGTTGAAGACATAGAATTCTTGACTAGTTGTTGAGGCTAAGAAGTTTTCTACTGCAAAGGATGTCAACTTTAGGTAAGGCTGGGATAAGCTTATGTTGGTGCCAAAGTCCAGATAGCTTATGCTCTCAAGGCTAGTTTTAAGAAATGTTGGGACCAAGCCTTGGTGAAAGTTGAAGTTCCCGTCATGTATGAGCTGTTCGGGGAGCGTAACCCCGGTTCCCCTCCACACGTAGATGCGTAACCCTCCTCGAGCAACCCTATCAAGAAGACCAAGGAGGAGGAGACTAAGGGGAAGGAAGTTTTTATTGAGGAGTAGGTGAATACATATTGCCCTTAGTCATAAGATCTTTGTATCTTATACTATATTTTTATACTTCTGCTGGACTGTAATGGCTTTGCCTACTCCATTATTAATGAAAATAGTATTTCTCCATTTGCGTGAGCCATTGTAAGTATTTCTACTAAGTTATATCTTTTTCTATTTTGATGATGTAGTCTGTTGTCGAGGAGATTCCCTCTAACAATTTAGATAATGTGCTTGTTCAGGGTGCAAGCGCTTAAGCTCGTCGAGCATTTTTGGTTGTCTGCAAGGCTTTAAAGAAAAGTACTGAGGCTTATAAAGACCAGTCCAAATTGGTCACCAATCTGAAGGACGACCTCAAAGACTTGGAAGATGTTTGCTCTTCCATACAGAAAGAACTTGGAGCCCAGCTTGTTAAATCCAAGGACGTGGGAGAGATCAGCGCCCCAGTCCAATCAGAAAATGATGATCTAAAGAAGAGACTTGTTGAGTCTAAGAAGAGAGCCTATAGGACCAATGTTATGATTATGGGGCTTAAACATTACGTTAAAAAGGTCCGACACTTATTCAGGATGGGTCCTTGAGGAGCCTGGGTGACTGGTTATGATGAGGTGTGGCAAGATGCCCCTGTAAGGTTGCAGGAAGCTCAAGATGTTGCCTACAAGCACAACTGGCTGAATGCCCTGAAGGTTATAAAGAAACCCCAGGATTCCCAGCTCTGTTACATATACCACGTCAACTGTCCTGCGTACCGGAAACCTCCTTTTAGGAAAACTGAGGCGTGGGTCCCCTTGGACACCATTCCTCTTGATCTTGTTGACAACTACTTGGAAGGCCAGGATAGCGATGCCGAATATCGACCCGATCCTAATGATAGTTAAGGAAGCTGATCGAGAAGTTTTTGGCCAGCCGACGATAAACTGTTGTAACAATTTTTGTGATCTTTGTAATTATTTTATAATTACTACTATTTATAATTGGGCATTCCTGAAGAATCAAGTTAATACCAATCTTCTTTGAATTTTTCCATTCCATTATGCATTGCATGTGTTATATTTGTATTTCTTACCTTTTAGGTCGTGTCGTCACACTCCCTTCGGCCTAGATAGAGACAATGGTAAAAATTCATCTGGTTTATGGGTTATCCACCCATTCAGGATTACATTCGACCAATAAAAGTTGGCGTGCAGCCTAAGGATCCCCCGTTGTGCTTACATCTTGCCTTGAAAAGTTGTGAGGTTTCCTGTATTGATTGTAAGAAGGACTTAAGGACTTTAATTTTAATTAGAATAAGCCAAATTGCTATTGTAGTTAAGTTAAGGCTTGATTGGGACTTTTAAAGATTAATGCCAATTTTGAGCCTATTGCTTTGGAAATAATGTAGACCAAATGGATAATTAAGAGATTGAGTTAAATAGGGAAAGAATGGCCTTTATTCATAACTGAAATAATTAACTGCGAGCAACATATGAGTCATAACTTTTGAAATTAAAGTCTGGAAAAACTAATTGCTCAAAAGTAAGACTAAAAGTAGAACTTTTTGAGGTTGGATACCTCTGACCTCCATTATTTGTAAGATATAGGCTCCCTCTATATCATCTCTGATTACTTTAAATGGTCCCTCCCAGTTGGGCCTCAACTTTCCGTCTGACGGCTTTACAGCTCTGCCGAGAATTTTCCTGAGGACATAATCCCACATTAGGAACTTTCTCGATTTGACCCCCTTATTGTATTACCTTGATAACTCTTATTGGTATGAGGCCAGCTTTATCATGGCTTGCTCTCATCATTCATCGACTGGGTCAAGTTTAGTGCAAAGGACATCGTCGTTCAATCCTTGTTCGACCATTTTTGTTCTCATGGTCGGCAGACCAGCTTCTAGTGGAATCACAACTTCCATGCCACATGTGAGTTCAAAGGGTGTTTCCCCAGTTAGACTTCTAGGCGTAGTACAATATGCCCATAGAACATGTGTAAACTCATCCACCCAAGCACCGTTTGCCATTTCCAACCTTTTTTATGGCCATCGAGCATTATTTTAGTATAGGTTTTTGCTTGACCATTACTTTGGGGATACGCTACCGAACTGAAGTGGTGGCTAACTTTATGCTCGTCATAAGAAGCCTGAAAAGGTCCACTCTCAAACTGTGTGATGTTATCATTTATGATGACCCTTGCTACCCCCAAAGCATGTTATGATGTTCCTCTAGACGAATCTTATCATATCTTCATCTTTGATATTGGTCGGTGGTTCTGCCTCTACCCACTTGGTGAAATAGTCTTTGCCGACTAATAAGTATTTATAATTTCTAGGTGCGATAGGTAATGGTACCATGATATCTAACCCCCATTGTACAAATGTCCATGGGATGGTCAAAGGTCTCAGGTCGTTAGCCGGTTGATGGACCATAGGGGAGAATTTCTGGAACTTCTCGCACTTTCGAACATAAACACTTGCATCTCTCTGCATGTACGGCCACCAAAAGCCTTCTTTAATTTCTCGAAATGCGAAGGATCTTCCTCTTACGTGGCTCCCACATACTCCATCGTGAAGTTCGTAAAGAACTTGATTAATTTTCCTTTAGTGCACGCACTGAAGGTAGGGGCCTGTGACGGATCTTTTGTATAGCTTGCCCCCAAGGTCTAAGTAAAAATGCACAACTTTAACTCTGACCTTATGGGACAATTTTTTATCGTCCGGTAGTATTTCATTTTGCAAGTATGTTGTGATGTTGCCCATCCAACTGGGGCCTCTGTCGATGGAGAGGACGTACTCGAGGCTGGCTGTTTTATCAATACTAAGCTTGGCAAGGAATTCCAATTCGATTGTTCTCCTGAGATCTGAGTCCACTGTCGAGCTTAGAGCTGCTAAGGCATCGACATGATTATTGTGCCCTGGGGGGACTATTGAATGTGGACTTCCTTGAATTTTGTAACCATTTCGTGCACAATGGCACAATAGGATGCCATCTTTTTATCCTTGGCATTAGAATCCCCGCTAACCTGATTGAACAACAGTTTGGAGTCACAATAAACATTAAGCCATCTTGCCCCCAGCAAGTGGGCCTTGTGTAGACCAGCTACAAGCGCCTCGTACTCAGCCTCATTATTGGAAGCTTCAAATCCCAATCTGATCCCTTGCTCGATCATTGTATCCTCTAGAGTTATAAGGACAACTCCCACACCCGCCCCCTTCAAATTGGAGGCACCATTAACATATAATGTCCAACTTGTGATCGTTCTTTCATAGTCTCTCTCATCTGGTGTCGGAACATCTTTGTGACCACCTTCTGGTATCTAGCTCCAGCGTTTTTAAGGTCAAATGGCATGACCTTGTAACAATACAAACCCACTGGTGTTATGAATGAGGTCTTGTCGTGTCCAAGAAACTCATTTGTTTATGAGCTGCTGTGGCATCGACCAGCTGATTTATCTTTAGTATGGGAAAATTATCTTTGGGATATGCCCTGTTAAGGTCGGTGAAGTCTATACAGACTCTCCATCTTTTGTTTCTCTTACAAATAATGATCGGGTTTGAGATCCACTTTGGGAATCTAACTTATTTTATAGACCTTACTACCAGAAGTTTCCCTATTCCCTCTTTTACTGAATTTGCCTTCTCGAGGTTGTTCGGCTGGACTTTTGTATGATTAGTTTGAATGTTGGGTCGACGTGGAGACGGTGACATGCGACCGTAGGATCAATTCCTGGCATGTCATATGGCTCCCATGTGAATACATCCAAGAGCTATTTCTGGAGGGAAACTAATCCCCCCTCTCAAGGTCGGCCAGTGTTGTCTCGATGAGAAATTTTCTCTCCGACCAGTTTTCATTAAAAATAACCTCCTCCAGGTTTTCAACGACTCTGTCAGCAGGGAAAATCCTAGTATCCTCCACCCCTGGTCGGTCGTGCTGTGGTTGCTATTTTGATGTAGTAGCCCCAACCTAGGCTGTCTCTGGAATAACTTCTTTCTCTTTCTTCTTTTCCTGTAGGATTTTCGATCAATGACTTAATCGCCTCTTATCTCAATTATGCCCCGATTTGTGAAACACTCGAACTTTTGGTGATAAGTGAATGTGATAGCTCTCATGGCATGAAGCCACCATCTGCTTATAATGGCCTGGTAGAGCGAGTCAATATCCACAACCAAAAACTCAATGAGCTTTAAAATATTCCCTACCCTTACTAGCATGATCACCTCTCCCAGGAGCATAGCCATCTTTCCAGTAAAGCCAACCAAAGGAATGATTGCTTCCTTAAGATATGTCATCTTGAGATTGAGTTTGTAGAAAATCTCCAGGTATATAACCTTTGAAGAGGTCCCCTGGTCCACTAGTAACTTGTCCACGTCCCAGTTCAATATTCTAAGAGTGATTACCAACGCATTGTGGTGTGGGGTTCTCACCCCAAACAAATCATCCTATGTGAAAATGATATGCTTGTTGTAGTCGACGTCCTCTTATCGTCAGCGCTTTCCTGCCTGGATTTTAGCGGGATCGATATGGAATGCTTCCATCACGGTCGTGACCTTCTTAAGATCCAATTGAACGATATTTTCTTGGATCTTCTTAAGGTCTAACGCCCCATGTATGACCACAAATTCATGTCCCTTCTCATCATCCAGGACGTTGTCTGGTTTTCAGTCACTAGTGGTGACGACTTGATCCGACTTCTTCTTAAGATACTCATTTAAATGCCCAGTCTCGTCCAACTCCTCTAAGTGGGATTTGAGTGTCTTACAGTTCTCAGTCTTATGGTTATTTCCTTTATGGAATGCGTATTGGAGCATATTATTCCTCTTGGTCGGGTCCCCTCCCATCCTTTTTTATGAGTTGAGGAACTGTTGATCCTTTATCTTTGCTAGAATCTTATAGATCAGTTCCTTAAAAATTATGTCTTTGGCTTGAAAAGATTTAGAGGAATCTATCCTGGCCCCATTCTACTTCTTATTCCCCTTCTTGGGATTGTTCTCCTTATCACCCTCTTTGTTAGCCTTGGCATGACCAGTCTCAGGCTGACTGGTGTGGGCCACATCCTCTGCCTTGGCGTACTTCTCAATTCGTGATATGAGATTGTCAATAGTATCAGTTTCCTTTTTGGTGAGGGATTGATACATCATGGACATGGTCGGCAAATCGATTTTTAAGGATGCTACGGTAACCTACTCCGATCAATCCTCTACCTCATTAAACACTTCCTAAAAGTGCTTGGCGTACTCATGAAGAGTTTCTTTCGGCTTCTTCTTTATTGTGAGTAGCGAGTCAATCCTCTTTGGATGAAAATTATTGGTTATGAAGCGAGAAGTGAAGGCCTCAGCGAAGATCTTACAGTTCTTGATAGACCTATGAGCCAGCCTCTCAAACCACTTCTGAGACACGTCATTTAGGTTTGGAGGGAAAATTAGATACATAAGAACATCATTGTGAATCCATAGAGTCATGGACTGCCTGTACTACTGGACATGATCTATGAGGGCTTTGCCATTGTAGATTTTGAACTTAGGCACTGCAAACTTTGAGGGCTCCTCCTTCTCAATCGCTCTTGAGAAGGGAAACTACATCTGCGTATTAAGAGCTTTCCCTACCATATCTTTAATACACCTAGCTCCTCGATGGTTTGGGTGTTAATCCATTTCCCTCCGAACCAAAATTCTTATATCATCCTTGTGGCTCTCGTTGTCTAGGTGACGCCTTCCTTGATGACTTCCATGCTCTGAACGCTTTGAAATGCGCTCGGTGCTCCTTCCTCGACTACGAGTCTTGCTCTCCTGGGGGCTAGGAGTTCGAGCACGTCGTTTTTTATCGTGGCAAAGTTCTTTCTCCATTTCATTTCACTACACCAAAAATAGCAATTTGGCACACCCGATTGTTAAAAATCTGGCACAGTTTTAAACTGTGCCAAATTCTGCCAAGACTTAATGACAATCTGGCACACGTTAAAACAGTGCCAAAATTTGGCATTATTTTAAAGTGTGCCAAAATTGAGTACACTTGATTAAAATATAAAAGCCCTTAAAAAAATCATTCCCTCCTCTTTCCTCTCTCATCTTTCAATCTCCCGTTCCCCGTCTCTCTCCCTCCCCTCACCCGCTTACTGTCTCTACTGCAGCATCCAGCACTCTTTTCGGTCACCACTTTGACCAGTAGCGAGTGATCTTCTTGCGGAGAAGCACCTCCGACAACTGACGAACGTTTGTGGTTTTGGCGGTGCGGAGATGGTGGATTAAAGCGGGAACCATCTGTGTATCCTTTGTAAGCCGCTTTATCTGATCCACCGCTTGTCTCCGGCATCGTTGTCCAGCATCAAGAACTGGATTAACAACAACTCCAGTGACAGCACCATTTTCACTCTCTCTCTCTCTCCCTATATATCTATATGTAGGTATTATTGGTGTTCTCTCTTTCTTTGCTTAATAAGAGGGGAGAGTGAGGGTTCTATGGTGAAGGGAGAGACGGCAGAGAGATAAGAGGTTTTGGTAGTTTTATAGTTACAAATATAACTATAAAACTACATATAGATACCTCCGTCCACTGCTTACCTTCTCTCATCTTTCATTCCCTCTTCTCGCTTGATGATGGAAAACAAGTCGTTCTGAGTCGCTTACCTTCGCAATGTATTGATTTCATTCCCTCTTCGTTATCTCTTCGCAAGGTATCTTTCATTCCCTCTTCATTCTGCTCCATCGTAAGGTATTGATTTCATCCATTCTGAGCCGCCTCTGTCTCTCAACCCCCAACAATGGTAAGTGTGTATATCTGAGTATTTGGTTTACATATTTGTGTCTTTTTTAACTATGGATCGGAAGAAAAAGTATCATAACTACAATGTCTTTATTACGAATCTACAAGAAAACTTATTTCTTTTTCAGTCTTTTGTTCCCTATTTTGCCCCAAGCATCAGCGTATTTCCTTCTTTTTTTATTTTGACATATTTTTTTGTTGCTATTTTGCATAATTATTTAGTGGTGTTCTTTTATTTTGTCTATTGTTAGTTTAGATTGAGGAAAAATAAAGAAACTGATTAATAATTCTTTAAGACTTTTTCATGCTTCATATATATTTTGTTAGTTGTTAAAATAGGCTTGGCCATTGTTTAGATTTGTCGTATATATGTCCATAGCATTTTTTATAAGCTCGCGTACATAGTCGTGTGGTGTAGTGTTTATATGCGAGTCGTGTTTATGTGAGATAGAAAAAACACAAAGTATGCTGTGTTCGTTTCTAAAAGAAACTTATCTTATTATGTCGTAACGGTCCGTAACCCGACAAAAATATACGAATTGGGATGCGTAGTTGGTAAATTAACTAGGCCCTTGTGTAATGATGAAAGTTGTGTAATTTAATGTTAGAGAGAGACGAGTATCCTAATCAATAATTCCCCCATAATCCTGTGACATATAATGATTATCGATTCATTATATGAATTGAATACAAATACATAAATAGTGTAAAAAAAAGTATGTTTCAAGATTAGCATTCTTAAGCAATTAAACTAACACTGACAATAAAAAATTCTAAAAGAAAAGGGAAAATAGGGAAGAGAAAATGGCACCTGATATGGAAAAGTTCGGAGATATCGATCATGTTATTCTTTCCATGGTTCTGAAAGAAAATGGTACACGCTACTGTGGTTCTCCCCATCTCATCTTCTTCTAACAAGGCTACAGATATGTTATTCTTCTCATTTCCTTTCTCCCATTTATATATTAGAAATCCAATTTAACTAATGATTCCACCATTCATCTATTTCGATTCATTAAACTTCTCATTTTGTTAATATATGTTAACTAAAATATAATTATGCATATAACTACTTATCTTCTCACTAATTTCCTTGCTTGAATTAAAATAATACGTACTAATTACTTCTTACCTTAATAATTCTCAAAATAATTATTTTAAAATATCAAATTTATACCTAACTTCGATTTGTCTATTCTTTGTTGTAGGATATTTTTTAACCAAGAAGATCAAACCTTCGAAGCTCAAACTTCATTACTAAGGTTTTGTTTTCATAGACTTTGTTCTCATATATTCTTTAGAATTAGATTGTTATATCTTAGGTCATATTTGGGATTTGGGTTTTAAAATTTAAATTAGGAGTTCCAAAATTAGTTTTATTATGCTTAAATTTTATGGCCACTTTTGAATGTACAATAAGCTTAAAGGTATTATAGGAGTTTGTTGATTAGACTCTATACTCAATTTTGAACGACTCTTATATTTAACGAGTTATCGGTACAATAGTTGAATGTGTAATATTTGGGTGGACAACTCCTTTTATTTTTAGGTTTTATTAGAAACCGTAATACATAGGCATGTAATGATCAAGATTTGTCGCTCCACTTCTCTCTGCACGTATATATTTCATTTTTATACTCGAGAGGTTGTTTTAGTTGATTTAGGCAATTGGTGTAAGCAAAATGAAGCTTTGGAGTAGTTACATATTTTTAGAGCCAAAATGGCGTACAATAATAACATTAACTTGGTGCCGAAATCATTGAAATTGTTTTTCAGGTATCTTACGTTGAACTTTTAATGTGGTTGATATCGATGTTTCTCAGAATAGAAGATTTCAGAATTTGCAGACATTGTTGGACCAAATGGCATACTTTCGAGAAGTTGTGGCGCGTAGAGTTCATCGGGTGGCTATAAAATACAAACGAAATTTGGTTAGTCTCAAAGTCTCAAATTCTCTTTAAATGTTGCAAAATTAAATAAAAAAATGGCCTAAAATAGCGGCAACAAGTAGCCAAATGTAACATGGCGTACTTTAGAGCTTGTTTAGTTAAATTGGTGGAAGGGATTTGCTGGTGGTTTTGTTTTGGAATTTGCTATTGCTGTTGAGTTTATTTTAAATGTTAAAGCATGTTGGATTTAAGGAATTAACAAATGAAACCATGTCAAAATTTTCTAAAATCAATAAACGTTCTAAATTTATTAAAAACATACCGTTAAAGGATGAAAACCCAAAGCAACCTCCAAACAACCCCAAAGAGGTACGCACACCTCGTACGGGATCAATGTAACAAGTAGGAACTCACCGCCTAGTCACGGTTTATGCCAGCACTGATTATGTGGGAAGAACTTTCTAATATACACCAATGTAAGAGGCACGAACACCTCGTACATGACCAATGTAACTTGTAGGAACTGACCGCGTAGTCGCGGGTCTCCCGATATGAGAATATGATGATAATTTAGAAATATCTAAATTAGGCTTAAAAACAAGTCGTTAAAGGGTGAAAACCCAAACAAGCCCCCAAATGGCCCCGTAAGAGGCACGAACACCTCGAACGGGACCAATGTAACTTATAGGAACTGACCACGTAGTCACGGGTCTTCCGGTTTAAGAATATGACGATAATTTGAAAATATTTAAATTAGGCTTAAAAACAAGCCGTTAAAGGGTGAAAACCCAAACAACCCAATACGAGGCACGAACACCTCGCACGGGATAGATGTAACTTGTAGGAACTGACCGCATAGTCGCGGGTATCTCGATTTGAGAATATGACAATAATTTGAAAATATCTAAATTAGGCTTAAAAATAAGTCGTTAAAGGGTGAAAACCCAAACCATCCCCCAAACGGCCCCGTAAGAGGCACAGACACCTCGCACGGGACCAACGTAACTTGTACGGACTGACCACGTAGTTGCGAGCCTCCCGAATTGAGAATATGACTATAATTTGAAAATATATCGATTAACTTAAAAAAAGCCTTTAAAGGGTGAAAATCTAAACTAGCCCCCAAACGGCCCCGTAAGAAGCACGAACACCTTGCATGGGACCAATGTAACTTGTACGAACTGATCGCGTAATCGCGGGTCTCCCGGCTTGAGAATATGACGATAATTTGAAAATACGTAGATTAGGTTTAAAAACAAGCCATTAAAGGGTGAAAACCCAAATCAGCACCCAAACGGCCCCGTAAGAAGCACGAACACCTCACACGGGAGCAATGTAACTTGTATGAACTGACGGCGTAGTCGCGGGTCTCCCGATTTGAGAATATGAAGATAATTTCAAAATATGTAGATTAGGCTTGAAAATAAGCCATTTGAGAGTGAAAACCAAATTCAGCCCCCAAACGGCCCCCCGTAATAGGCATGAACACCTCGCACAGGACCAATGTAACTTATGCGAACTGACAACGCAGTCGCGGGTCTCCCGGTTAGAGAATATGATGATAATTTTAAAATACGTAGATTAGGCTTAAAAACAAGCTGTTTGAGGGTGAAAACTCAAACCAGTCCCCGAACGGCCCCGTAAGAGGCACGAACACCTCGCACGGGACCAGTGTAACTTATACGAACTGACAGCATAATCACGGGTCTCTCGGTTTGATAATATGATGAGAATTTCAAAATACGTAGGTTAGGCTGGAAAATAAGCCGTTTGAGGGTGAAAACCCAAACCAGCCCCCAAACAGCCCCGTAAGAGGCAGGAACACCTCGCACGGGACCAATGTAACTTGTACGAACTGATCGCATAGTCGTGGGTCTCTCGATTTGAGAATATGACGATAATTTCAAAATATGTAGATTAGGCTTGAAAACAAGTCGTTTGAGGGTGAAAACGCAAACGAGCCCCCAAACGGCCCCGTGAGAGGCAAGAACACCTCGCACGGGACCAATGTAACTTATACGAACTAACCGCATAGTCGCGGGTCTCCCGATTTGAGAATATGACAATAATTTGAAAATATATCGATTAAGCTTAAAAAAATCCCTTAAAGGGTGAAAACCCAAACCAACCCCCAAATGGCCCCATAAGAGGCACGAACACCTCGCACGGGACCAATGTAACTTGTACATACTGATCGTGTAGTCGCGGGTCTCCCGATTTGAGAATATGACGATAATTTGAAAATACGTAGATTAGGCTTAAAAACAAGCCGTTAAATGGTGAAAACCCAAACCATCTCCCAAACGACCCTGTAAGAGGCATGCACACCTCACACGGAACCAGTGTAACTTGTATGAACTGAACGCGTAGTCGTGAGTCTCCCGGTTTGAGAATATGACGATAATTTCAAAATATGTAGATTAAGTTTGAAAACAAGCCGTTTGAGGATGAAAACCCAAATCAGCCCCCAAACGGCCTCGTAAGAGGCACGAACACCTCGCACGGGACCAATATAACTTGTACGAAGTGACAGCGTTGTCACGGGTCTCTCGATTTGAGAATATGACCATAATTTGAAAATACGTAGATTAGGCTTAAAAACAAGTCGTTAAAGGGTGAAAACCCAAACCATCTCCCAAACGGCCCCGTAAGAGGCACGAACACCTCGCACGGGACCAATGTAACTTGTACGAACTGACCGCATAGTCACGGGCCTCTCGATTTAAGAATATGACGATAATTTCAAAATATATTGATTATGCTTAAAAACAAGCCCTTGAAGGGTGAAAACCCAAATCAGCCCCCAAACGTCTCCGTAAGAAGCACTAACACCTCACACGAGACCAATGTAACTCATAGGAACTGATCAGGTAGTCATAACTTGCATAAGATTTTCAATTTTAGAATATAATAATAATTGCAACTCGTATATGTAATTTTTTAGCTTGAGTAAGTTTTTTTTATAAATTACTTAGTTACTAATATCGTAGCTTTTTTGTATCCTATTTTTTTTGCAGGATAACATTTTATAGTTCTCATTTATTCACGTGGAACACACGGAGAACTCAATGGTTTACAACAAGGGGTTTATTCATGATTCTATTTTTTTGTGTTATGGTCATGCGGGGTTTTGTAGTTTTATTGTTAACTTTTATGGTCGTGTGAGCTTTTGTAAGTTTATTGTTATATTTTGTGGCCGTGCGAACTTTATATTACGCAGGTTTTATATTAGCAGGTTTTAGAATGTCCAGAAAATAGAGAAAACTCTGCCCAATTTTTTTTTGGTCTGTGAACTACTAAAGACTTGTAATATTTTGAAGTTTGTATCTACATTAGTTTATCAATAACGTGCAAGATTTGCAATTTGTGAATTTTCTTATTTTTAAATAATTTTTTTTTTCTTTTTCCCAAAAATTTGGCACAGTTCAAAACCGTGCCAAAAGTGTAACAAATTTTGGCACGATTTTGAACTATGCCAAAATTTTATCAAAATGTGCTCAATCTGGCACAGTTCAAAACTGTGATAAAAGTGTGCTAGAAATATCAAATTCTGGCACGGTTTAAAAGTGTGCCAGATGTGTGCCTATTTTGTCAAATCTGGCACACTTTTAAACTGTGCCAAAAAAAAATGATCATTTTGGAATACCTGATTCTGGCAGAGTTCAAAGTCGTGCCATATTTGATCTGGCACAGTTTTAAACCGTGTCAGATTCCTGTTTTTGGTGTAGTGTTTAACCGCCATTGGAGAAGAGAATTCTCCTCAATCTGGAGGCGAGCTGCCTCCTCGTGCTGTTGAAACCTTGGTTCGTAAGCATCGACCAGTCATAAGATATGGGTAGACCATGGAAGTCTATGGATTTCCTCATAAGGTTGTTGTTCTGGAACCTGGGGCTCCCAGCTTGACGTACCTTAGGCCTAACCTTCAGCGGAGCCAAATCAGCTCGCATATCCCCGGGTTGAGGTGCACTATTTGGTTGTTGAGACATCGTAGTTGTTCTTTGTAGAGATTGATTTCGTGGAAAGAAAAACGTTCCCACAGACAACGCTAATTGTAAGTGCAAATTAGTCACAATAAAAAGATCCCAGAAAGGAGTCAAAAGATGAATAAAATGATGTCAATCACACAACACACAAATATACGTGATTCGACAAATTGCCTACTTCCACGGAGAGGTCGCAGTATTTTTATTAAGTTCTCTCAATATTTTGAAATTACATCACCCTTGGCCCGGGGTGTGAGCTGTATTTATAGTGGTATAAAATCATAATGGTTGAACAACCCAAGGAGCTCCCTTGGCTTGAGATAAGCTCGTGTGGTGATTCCTTAAATATTTCGTTCGAGATTTTGGGTTACCAACGTGAGGTGATTGTAACTGTTGATAAGTTCGTAATTATCCACGTGATAAATGATGGCAATGATCTTTATTACGGAGGAGATGGGTCGGGGGTGCCCCAAGCACTGTTAGGCTTGGTTGGTCAGTTTCGAGTTAGGCCTGATCTATATTTTGGTGCACACACACACACATATATATATATATATAGAGTGAGAGAGAGAGTCGACTCTCCAATATACCCCTAACAACATACCTATGAACATATCCATTTTTTAAAAATAGTAAAAAAAATGTAATTTTCAACAAAATTTGGTATACATGATCTCTATGAAGAGAAAATCTATTACAAAAAATTATATCCAAAAATTTAACTTGGAAGAAGGTGAGATGATGATCGCAAGTTTCAACGGTTAAAAATGCACGTATTCATCTAATTTTCAAATCACCCACTTCTAAGTTGTATTGTTTTGTAGATGACCTTTTCTCGTTATGGAGATCATGTATACCAAATTTGATCGGAAAATACAATTTTTAACTATTTTTATAAATTAGTATGTTCATAAGTATGTTGTTAGGAGATATGTTGGAGAGTCTCACTGTGTATATATGCAAAAAGTCTCATGTAAGGACTTCCTTATGGTCCAGACCCCGTACATACCATTTTTTAAAATAATAAAAAAAAAATTGATGAAACTTCATGTATATGATCTCCACAGTGAGAAGATCATCTCCGATTTTGTTCATCAAAAAATTCAATAAAAAAACCGTTGAGATGAGGTGATATGTCAAAAAATGGGATAAATATGAATTTTCGACCGTTGAAATTTTGGGCCTGCATCAGCCACTTGATTGATTGAATGTTTTGATAAAACTTCATGGATATGATCTTCTCAATGTCAAGATCATATCCACTGAAGTTTTATAAAAAAATTCAAAAAGTGAATGAGATGATCGTCAAAATTTCAACGGTCGAAAATGCATATTTGTACCATTTTTTACATATCACCTCATCTCAACGGTTTATTTATTGAATTTTTTGATGAAAAAAATTGAAGATGATCTTCTCACCGTGGAGATCATATCCATGAATCGGAGTCTGCACCATAAGGAGTCCTATATATATATATATATATATATATATATATATATATATATATAGAGAGAGAGAGAGAGAGAGAGAGAGAGAGAGAGAGAGAGAGGAAAATTTTGCAATATTTTGGTCAACAGACCTCAATTTAAAAGTGACATTTAAATTACCATCAATTCTGTTAACAAAAGTTGGTGGATGGATCATTTTAAAACGTTTCACTAGGGGTAAATCGAAATGAGAAATAGATTTGGGTGTAAATTGAGATAGTAAATAGTTTAGGCCGCGTAGTTGTAATTTACTTTATATTTATTTATTGTACATACTATAAATATATGTTAATTTAGGATGAGGGAGTATTTGATTTTGTTTTCACACAATTGACACAAATTAGTCTCATGACTAGAAAATAGAGTAGGATATCATATGTGACATTGGCTCCACACTAGCAGCTTCTGTTAGCGCACGATACATTCAAAGCACCAAATCACAACGGCAAAAGCATTTTGCTTCTGGGCTCCATTTGTCACCTTGGTGAAAAGTACTTCTATTTATAGAGTTAATTTGTAAGGAAAACTTTTGCCCATATGACCTTTCTTTAATATTTTGTCCAAAACTCCATAATTATCTGTGTAGATTTATTTATAATAGTACACAGAAGAAAGGTTTCATCTGAAAATTGGGTGAAAATATTATGTTTTTACAATCATTTTACTTCTCACTTTATAGATGATAATTATTTCACCCCGAACATTAGATGGGGCAGATTTTTATCTTGAATCAGATACATTTGTAAACCATGAAATTTAAGAATCAAAATTGAACTCAACAACTTCAAGGTGGACTTTGTAGATGACACTTTTTGCAACTAATAAACACAAACCAGAGATTCCAAAACTGAGTATATATCATCTGTTCTAGGATGTGATTTATCAACAGAATAAAACTGATGAACCTGATTATCAATCTCAATCCAACTGCAACCAGGTGTCTTATAAGCATTCTGTTCCTTCAACATCTTCCTCACTTTCCTAACCTCATCCCACTTACCCAACTCCCCATAAACATTAGCCAACATTATCCCATAACCCCCATTGTTTGGATCAATTTCAACCAATTTTTTAACAGCAAATTCTGCCAAATCTGTATTCCCATGAATCTTACATCCATTAAGCAAAGAACCCCACACAACCTCATCAGGTGGAATCTTCATTTCACTTATCACTTCCAATGCTTCTTCAAATAGCCCCGCTCGTCCTAAAAGATCAATTAAGCACCCATAGTGCTCAATTTGAGGCTCAATCAAATAATCCCTTGTCATCAAACGATAATAATAACGCCCTCGTTCAACCAATCCTCCGTGAGTACAAGCATTTAACAACCCCACGAAGGTAACTGAATCTGGTTTTACATCGTCTCCATGATTCATCATCTTCTCAAAAACGCTAATCGCGCTATCGCTTTGGCCATGGAGCGCGAAACAATTAATCATCGAATTCCAAGATGTCAAGCTTCTTTTAGGAGTGTTATCAAAAACCCTCCTTGCTTCTTTCAAGCTACCACACTTCCCATACATATCAACCAACGCGTTCGATACAAATGAATCCGGACCAAGCCCATTTCTACAAATATACCCATGAATACATTTCCCAAGCTGGAGCATACCCGTATGCCCACATGCCGACAAACAACAAACCACCGTAACCTGATTCGGCCTACCACCTTCCACCACAACCATCCTCCTAAAAAGCAAAATCGCCTCCGAAAACAACCCGTTCTGCGTGCAACCCGCGATAACCGCATTCCACGACGGCGTATCCCTATCTGGCATTTCCTCAAACAACAAAACCGCATTACCCATCTCCCCAACCCTAGTATACCCAGAAACCATAGCAGTCCAAGACACAACATTTCTCTCAGACATTTCATCAAACACCTTTCTTGCCACCCCAACATCACCAAACCTAGAGTAAGAGTCAACTAAACCAGTTTCCACAACTGGGTATCTCCCAAAACCTGATTTTATCACATGGGTATGAATCATTTCTGTCCCATAAGCATTGTACACTTGTGGGGAAGATTTTAGGACATGAGGGTAAATAAAGTGATTAGGGTTAGGGTTCTTAAAACGGACCATGTCACGGTACAAAAGGAGAGATGATTTGTGGTTGAGTTGAGAAGTGTAGGCTGTTATCATGGCTGTGTAGATATAGATATTAGGTGAGGTGAGATTGTTGAAGATTAAACGGGCCTGGGTGAGGTTTGAGAGAGAAAGGGCACAAAAACGGATGAGTTTGAAGGTGTAAAAGTGGGTTTGGGAGTGGCCAAGGGTGATGAGATAGGCATGGAGTTGGTTAAGGTGGTTGAGGTGATTGCACTTGTCTAGGATTGATAACACATGTTTGTTTAGGTTCAATGCTGCATGCATGGTTTGTTGTGAGACCCTAGGATGTATGTTTCTTGCAAGTATATAAATACACATGGGGTGATTGTTAGGAAAATTTGGTTTTGGTCCTTTGAACCAAAATAATAATGGATATTTTTTTAGGTACATTTAAAAATTTAGAAATTTGTTCAAAGTTTATGAACAATTTTGGATGCTTAGACATGTGATTATATTTTTTATGGATTTTTTTAAATTGATTTAATTTACTAAATATGTAGTCAAATAGGTCTTACGAATTTTGTTTTGTTCAAACACGTCGTATGAAAAACTACTTTTGCTTTAATAGGTCATATTAGACTAGAGGTAGTGAATATTTACTACATGTACGAATAGTATCTATTAATAAAAACTTGGTATGATAGAATCAAAGAGGAAATGTCTAATGTAAACAAGACTTAGTTGTCAAGCTTCCTATTTTTTCGTTGACATTTTTATCTCCGAAATTTTTTAAATTTCATTTGCAAACATAATCTTTTATGTTTTACACTTCGAAATAAAATATGTCTTAATATGTTACTCTGATTTACGCATTTTTTTCCCGAAAAGCTTTTAATAAGATCTATGAAAAAAGTCCATGAAGCATAAGTAAATTTTAAAATACTAAAACTTCAATGTCACACCCCAACATTTTGTATTTAACATGTGAGTCAATGATACCACTAAGTTCCTCAAAACATTTAACATGACACCATTCTCCATTCTCCATATAGACTTTTAGAATGTACCCAACTTTCCTTCAATTGGGGATATTATGAAAATAATGCATTATTATGAAAATATGAGATCTTCTTGTAAGAGTACACGTATTTTTTTTTTGTGCATTTCATTTATAGAGAAATTTTTTTAAGATGTATATTTATATATAATATAAGTACACATATTTTTACAAAAAGGAGTGCATTATTATAAAAATGTGAGCATTTTTATTAAAGTACATGTAATTTTGCATGTACTTTATAATGTACACACAAAATCTTGCATGTACTTTATGAAAATACACACTTTATATTTACACCACATAGTTACCAGCCAATGAGGTGACACCACATGAAAATATAAACCAGCTGTTACGACCAAGAAGTACAAAAGGTCAGAATACAAATGGCTAAACATGTAATTACAATGGGTCAAGACCTTGTACGTGGAGTAATCACACGTATAACTGTTTGGGGGGAGTAAGTGCACCTAGGTGGGATATTTAAATGGATAACCACCCAGTCGCTACAGTAGCAGTTGTATGGCAAATGATACTATAAATAAGCAACTTAAGGACGATCAAAGGAGGGCTCTATAGCTAAAAATCGCGTTTACTCATTTAAACCTTCTATTTTCTTTCTTTTCATCAATTTTTTTCTAGCATAGTTAACGTTTCTTCTTTGAAGTAGTTTGTGAGGTAGATACATTATAATTCTCTTTAAGATTTACAAAAAGTTCATTTGCCTTTACATATCTTAGTGTAACTTGTTTTACATTCCTTAATATAAATTGATTTACTTATTTTAATTTCAAGTTAATTTAGTGCTAAATCATTTCACGTTACCATTAATTACCTCGAACTTTCTTTCATCTGTATTTCTTAATTTTCCAAGCTTTTTGTTAGTCCTAGTTTTTAAAAATTATTTGGCACTCACTCAAAAGTCTTCTTACTTAAAGCATCGAACGGTACACAATCATTCGATTATTGCAGGATAAGATAATCAACTAGTTGGTAAAACCATAACCTTACCTGACACGCTCATACACACTATAGCTCACACACACGCTAACCAAGTCAGCAAAATAAATTTATGGCATGCCCAGTGGGAATGTAGTGACGTACAAGTGTTTATCATGGCTAGGAGATATAGGAGAGGTGATGGAACAGAAAATAGTGGTGAACCTGGTTCAACAAGCCAACTGTAATACCCCGCATTTTTTTTAATAAAATATTACGGCATAAATAAATTTCTTAATTACGAATTACTTTTGGAATAAATTAAATCGGATAGATTTAAATTTAAATGGGTAAGAATTAAATTGAAAATAAATATTTATTCATGATTATCTTAATACAAGACTCAATTCCAGTGAAAATAAATCGTACGTTAATAAATTTATGGGTGTGTGTCGTCTAAACACAATAAAAATATTTAAGTGGAATGAAAATAATTGGGACGCATTTTGGGAGGCTTATGGGCTCGTTTAGGTGTTTTAAACCTTTAGAAATGGTCCTAGGGTATAGGTATATAAGTTAGGAGGTTATTCGGCTAGTTTAGATATGGGTTCGGACCTATTTGGAGGTCCAAAAATGGGATAATAGGTTTAACTCGAAATTTGGGATTAATATAAGTTTAAGAGTGGGGTTAATAACTCCCCACCCATAATCAAAACCTAAACCTAGGAGTTGCACCTCAAGGTAGGAGAGATCAACGGCTAAAGAGGAGAGGAGGCAAAAGGGATTCAAGAATAAGTCATCAAACCCTCATAATCAGGCAAGAATTCTCTTGCTTAAATTTAAACGTCTAAATTACTTCTTAAATCATTGAAGTTTTCTTCCATGTAGATTTTGAATTTCATATGGAATTGATGACAAAATGATATAATTAAATCACATGTATGTAGACAATAGAAATCTATAATAAGTTAGTTGAATCCAGAAATTAGGATGCGATTAGATTGCCTTTAAATGATGAAATTAATGCCTTAGAACCCTCATGAAATTGGAAACCTTTATGCACATATAGAGGATTCATATTCATGTTTAGAAGTCTGAAAATCTTGATAATTGAGGCCCTTGTAGACTGATAGAATGTTGAGGGATTTAATGAGAAAAATCTTATTTATGTAGTCATGATTAATGGGTTAAATCATGGGATCTTGGAAATTTAAATCGATGCCAATTCATATTAATAATTAACCTAAAATGATGAACTAAGCCCTAAAGACCTGCTTTAGTGTTTATATAAAGGTATAAACCATTAGGATGGGAGATGAAGAAGAAATAAGAAATCTCGTATTAAGAGAACTATCAGATCTGGGTTGTTGTGACAAATCGAATTGATTCGTCCTTAGAGCGAACCGATTCGGTTTGGCAGCGAATCGATTTGGCCCTAGGCACAGGTTGAGTTTGGGTCATGATTAAATTCGGAACATTTTCAGGAAAGCATGCGAGTGGGTTAGATGGTTTTGGGGTAAACGAGGATTTTATAAAAAATACGTTATGGCACAAATACTAAAGGGGAAACTATTATAGGTGGGTAGATATCCTTTAAGAGGGAGAATTTAATAAACAATTCAGGGGTAAATTATAAAGGCGTAATTATTTATGGGATATTTCGGGATGATTATAAGGGATTTCCTACACATAGTATATGAGTATATATATACTTACATTTTTGTGTGAACATACCTATGTTCGTGGACGGTCCTATCGGTTAGGGTTGCGTGCGTTTGGCACCGTAGCACACGTCGGTACAGGTGGGCTAGGCATTATGTAGGTCATTTTATGTACTACGTAGCAGCGCCATATACGAGAGGTATGTGCTGATGATGAAATCATTTGTTATCGTTGGGTATGGGTTGTGAACCGCGTAGGGACCGCCCCACTTACGTGTGTTTTATGTTGTGTGATTAGACAAGAGATTCCTTCAGACTTACCGATAGAGAACGAACGAGACACTACGAGTAGATACCTTTAAGTGTCGCATATATGAAAGGACATATATATAAGACTATATAAATATAATGAGATTTATTCATGTGTCTAGTAACATAGACAATAAATCAGAGACTCACTACTATGTAATGTGCATATTAGATGTTTTGTTGCTTTTATGGGAAAACGGGTTGGGTTACCTTGGGAAAATGGTAATATGAAGATAAATAATTATGTTTAGTATGTTGGTTATCACTTACTACATTTTATATTATAGTGGCACAGTTAGTATTTATTATTTGGGATTTTTTCGGTTATACGAGATATATCACACTTAGATGAAGGGTGAGATATTTGACACAAGAGAGTGAGGATGGAGGTTACTTACTTTGAATTAACTGTATTTTTTCACTTTAAATTTAGTAAGTTAATTCTTTCACATTTAGGGTGCTGACCTAAAATAAAAATGTTTTCCCCCAGGTTTCTTGGATAGGGATAGCGGGACTGAAGAAATATCATACTTGCTGTCAAGAGTTGTTCCTCGAAGATTCATTTGTTGATTCTATATTAGGTTGATACTTCTTCCAAACTTTATTTATTTGGATTATTATAAGGGCATAAGTCCGGAGTCATTTTTATTATGAGTCGAGACAGTATTTGTTCATGTTAATTTTTATTTTGTTGGATGTGGATGTTGGTTTTGTTATGATTCAATGTTATTTAATTCGGTTTTAATTCAAAAATAATTCATTATATGAATGTTTATTATGGTCGATGCTAAGAATGATATAAATTGTATAACAAGCCCCATCTTCGGCGTATCGTGTCTGACCAGCCATTACGCGAGAAATGGGGGTTGTTACAGTTGGTATCAGAACACGATTTTAGTGTCCTTAGGATCTGTGTTTGAGCTCGTTACATTTTGCGTTGCATTCTTTTTTGCATAAAGCCCTATGTTTATGAATCATTGTATTCTTTACTACTCGCTACTAATACGAATCACGTTTACTTTCAGATGGAAAACGGTAGGAAAGGCAGACCAAGACGTGTCACCGTGCCAACTTCAGAGGAGGGGGCTCAGCTGCAACTGTAGAAGCATCCACCACCAGACCCACTTTTGGTTGGACCATTAGAGATCGCAACTATCGTGGCTTAGGCGGTGTCCACCGCAATAGCAGCTCTGTTAAGACACTTTCCACCACCGCAGCCTCAAAAACAACCACCACCACCACAGCAAGTGGTGCTACCAGCCCAGACACTTGGATTGATTTGGGACAGAGCTATGGAGGCCTTCACTGATAGGATTATAAACAGATCAAATTCGGACCGGGTCAGACAAATTCAAATTCATATCCGTTTATGTTAAACGGGCGGATCCGATCCGATTATCTGTCAGATTATCTGTTAGGGTTTCAAATCCATATCCGTTTATGTTAAACGGATTTGGATTCGATCCGATTATCCGACAAATTATTTTTTATTTACTTTTATAATAATTTTCATTAAAATAAATAAATAACGATATGTCAAAACATATACTTTTGACCACCTGATTTGCAACATTTTAATTTTCAACTCTTAGGAGTTTTGTGTGTGTCTTTTTCCTTTTATATCAGGGAGATTTTTTTATATAATATTATAGCTATTATAGTATATATTTAAAATATTATTAAAAACAATATATATATTAAAAATATTAATAGGATCGAATTATTAACAGATCGGAGTATATGAATCCAAATCTGCTCCATTTAATAAACGGGTAATCGGGTAATCTAGTAATCGGATAATCAGATTTTAGGCATGATCTATATCCGTTTAAATGGATAACATTAGGATTTGGATAAAATCCTATAGATTGACAGGCCTATTCACTAAAGGCCAACCATTGGAGTTTGCTGGCAGTTCAGATATTTTAGTGGCGAGTAAGTGGAAGTGATATATTCGACAACATTTACGAATGGTGGAGTGTACGCCAGTTTTAGAGGCAGATGTTGGCCTCATTTCGACTTATAGGAGAAGCACTTCAGTGGTGGGATCCGTCACTTCGAAATCAGAGAGGGATAGGTTGACCATAGATGAGTTTTGGGAGAAATTTGAGGAGAATTACTTTGCACAGGCGATCCAATCATAAATGTAAAATAAGTTCATGGACCTCAAGTAGGGGAGTTGCATGGTGGCAGAATATGAGGAAGAGTTTACTGCTCTTTCCTACTTTGCTAAGGAGGAGGTGAGTACAAAGCAGAGGAAGATTGAGAAGTTCATGTCAGGGACAGCCTGGCACAACAAACAGTCACTATGGGGGAATTTAACTTTCACTACATATAACCAGGTAGTAAATGTTACCTTACTGCATTTCTACGATCACATGACATTCCAGAAAAATAAGGGGGAGAAGAGACACCACTCTGATATGTCCAACCAGCAGGGTAAGGCAAATGGGAGTAACAGTAAGGAGGCCCAACAACTTCGGGGTCCCCAACCTTCAGAGAAACATAAGAGACCTAGGGGTTCCGATAGTGGGAACAGACAGGGTCGACAGGTCCAATAGGTCCAACAGTAGAGGGGCCACCAGGGCCAAGGGCAGCAAACACTACACCAAACTGGGTGAATAGTCACGAAAAAAATTTATTGCCTATAGTCGTGACCATACCCAAAATAGGCGTGACGAAGTCCATGATGTAGTGTGGTAATGGATCATCTCTCATGTTGTCACGGACAACAACCGTGACTCGTGTGAGTCACGGATATGGGACGTGATCCAGTCGTGACCATTATAGCGCTAAGTTTCCCTCCAAATCTGGTCTCGGATAGGGTCACGACCTTAAACCGTGACCATAAACCAAAGCCACACTGATATAGTCCCGGCTTTTGACCGTGACCATTATGGGAATCGAGTCACGGCTTCTAGCCATGACCAGTTTATTATTTACATGCTGATGTGTTAAAAATTAATTTGGTCGCATCATGTGGTCATGGCCTTAATTCGCGATAAGGGTCTTTATACTTAATTCGCTAACGAACTTTTCATTTCCCTCGAAAATTCCTAAACCCTCCATATTTTCCCTCTCTCATGCGATTTTGTGCTCCTGTCCGGCGATTTCGACTCTCAATCTCTAAGGTAATATTTCAATATCAGTGTATTTCTTTGTGTGTATGTCAGTGTGTATTTCTGTGTGTGTATTTTTGTACTTGTGTGTATTTATGTGTGTGTGTGTGTGTATTTATGTGTGTGTACATGCGTGTGTGTATTTCAGTCTGTATATATGTATGTGTATATATGTGTGTATATGTATATGTGTATGTATGTGTGTATAGTGTATATGTGTGTGTATGTGTATGTATAATGTATGTGTGTGTGTGTATTCTAGAAAACAATATATGACTAATGTTGGTTTAGGTTTAGGGCTGAAATATAAAAAAATAATAATAAAAAAAATGTGTGTCCTTTAATATTGATGCTAAAAAAATATAAAACAAATATATGACTAGTGTTGGTTTAAGTCTAGAAAAAAATTATGACTAATGTTGGTTTAAGTTTAAAATTGATATTAAATTCGGGATTAATTTTAGGATAATATTTGTAAGGGATTAATTTTATGACTAATGTTTGTAAGGGTTAATTTTACAACTAATGTTTGTAAAGATTAATTTTAGGGTTGATGTTAGGATTGTTGGATTAAATGATAAAAGTAGGTATTCAAAACCTAATAAATTAACGGTGAGATACACACACATACATGAGATTGACTCGTGGGAGACTACATGGCTCCGTTGGTTTATTTGGAGCTTTGTCTAGACAGTATTTGGACCAGTGCCCTCGCTTTTTACAACTATAGCAAGTGTTCCCATTACTTATTTTTGATGATGGAGTTAGATTTTGTTGATCGAGGGGAAGTAAGGCTTGTTATGCAACTATGGTTTGATTCCACGCTCTCATTCTCAAATGTCATATTGTTGGTGGGAATTTCCATTGTAAATCGAAGAGTTAATATGAGCGAGAAAGTAACCGCTGTGTGAAGGAAATCAAAGGTCGGGTCACAAAGATTTTCATAACCTGGGTCGTACCGTTCTCTGCTTCAATTACAAGCTATGTCAATTGCAGAATTATTCTACCCGAAGTGACTCCACAATCGCATTCATATATCTTTACATGTGTATGTGTGGATATCTGTGTCTGTGTTTCTGTGTATTTGTGCATGGGATTCAAACAATAGTTCATAATAACTAGTTAATGATTCATTAGAGCCATTATTTATAGGAATCATAATCGCGCCCTCGTTCATTTTTCTCAGGAAAAATGAGTTACGGTGCTAATAAATGGCAACAAGAGTGGGAAAGGTTGCAATTAGATCTCACTCGTACATTTTTCATTAATAAGCCTCATTCAGTGGGTACTCTAGTTTATTGGTATGGGAATAGAAAGATCGAATATTTTAACTACTTTGTAAACCATAGAGTTCATCTCCAGCAAGAGTACTTGTTCAATTGTATTCTGTTTTCCCTATCACAATGCTGGGATGAAGCTATACAATATATATTTCGCATTCATAATCTCGATAGAGCACTGACCTTGTTTACGCTGTTAGAGAAGGCAGAAAAAAATTCACCATTTATGGATAGAATTACGTACAAAGAGCATTGCTGAAGACTGTGAAGTCTCACGATATATGCACGTCAAACTCAATCTTGTCAATAGGCTGAAGAGGATGAGATTTCTAGTTTATGTCGCTGACATCTATGAATCCATTATAGATACGCTTCATCCTAATTTGCCACGTTCAAAAATCCATAGGATTTTAATAACAAATCCCGACTGGATGTAGCTCAGACACATTGAACTTTTATTAAAGTCTTATCATGAGCAGGTAGATTATAATATATGGTCAAATAATTTATTTTGTTAGTTATAAATTCATATTGAACTTCGAAATTTTGCATTTATTATTATAGATACGCATTGAGTTTTTATTATTTTTGTAGATAATGTCGGGCGGTAATGGAAACAACGCTCCAACCGAGGACGTGATACAACAACAAGGATAATTATCATCACCAATTGGTGACCAATACACATCTCCACCAAAAATACACTCCACTACTCTGAATTTCTATAGACAAGGTACTCCCATTAATCCAACAGGCATGCCCAACGCTCCTGAAACTGTCGGGTCAGTTGAGAAGAAGTCCATTGGGTTCTCTCTATTAGCAAATAATCCCACAGGGGATAAGAATCACGTTTAACAATTTAAAGCCTAGTGCTTGTCCTTGGCAAAAGTGAATGTGGGAGTGGGATGAGCTGACAATTGGAACCGTGTAGATAAATCTATTAAAGATGTCATCTACGAGCAACTCAACAAACGATTTTCATTTTCGATAAACTCAAAAAATAAGGTTCTTTCTCGGGTTGCTGAACAACTCCGAACATATCGAAGAAACCTTAGAAAAAGCATTTCCCTAAGGGAGTATCGAGCTCCGAAATTTTGGCGCTCAAAGAAAAAGTCCATTAAAACGTTGAGATGCCAATCGGTTAATGGAATGATCTTCTGGAAAATGAGGCGAAGGACTCGAAAATGTTGCAAAGGGAGAAAAACAAGCAGAATAGGGCTAAAAAAACTGATGTCCACCATCTTGGCTTGAAATCTTATAAATATTTGAAGAATGAGTGGTCGACCAAGACAAAAGGCAGCCTAGATGAAGGAAAGACACCGAATATGGCCAACTTGTACGTGCATACAAGATGAGACAAAGATAATAAATTCCCTTCTCACTTGGCAAAGACTCTAGAATCAATAGAGTCTATCAGTAGTCAATCAGATTCAATCTCGTTCGATGACATTGATAATGATTCCCTCGCACAAACCTTGGGGAAGGCCCATAGATGGAGGACGAGAGGTTTGGGGTCACATATGTTAAAAATAAGATTCAAACATGTCGTCCCTCGCGTGGATGAGCTTTCTTCTGCTAATAAGTGTTTCTCGTCCAACGATGAACATCATTATAGGACTGAAGGGGATATAATGGGGCTTTGAAATGAATTGGGAGGCGTAAATGATAAACTTTCACAGATTGTGTCCCTTTTAACCGGTCATATGCCCATGTAGTCCCCAATACATCCCAGTTACCCCTTACCTCCTCAAAATTTTCCTCCTTCTCCGTTCCCCTCACAAATGTTGGTTCCTCCTTCAACATTCCCCTCATAGATTCGGGTTCCTCCTTCAACATTCCCCCTCTCAGCACCTCAGCATGCCACAGGCCTTAGATCCTCGTCAATAACCCACGCTGATTATGGTGAGAAATACTATATAAAGGACGTGAACGGTAAATTTGTCGTTGGGGTGTGCATGCTCATCTCCACTCAAGTAGGGACCTTATTACATAATCGACTTTTGCAGGAGGGTGAGTGTCCGATCCTAGTTGATAAAGTATTTGATGGTTGAGAAGATGCTTTAGTGTATGTCGAGAGTGGAGAAGCAAATTTGTTGAAAATTTATTTAAACTCCTTTACCACTGGGATAGTTTATCGTTTGATGAAGATATAGTACAAAATTTCTTATGTTGTAATAATATCACTAGACAAATTTATTTAATTTGAGTTTAAGTGGTTGTGTAGTATCATTGATTGGTGTATTCTTATATTTTAGTTATTGCATAATTTGATTGATTGGTGCGTTGTTGATATTATATTACTGCGTTGTTAACACTATATTTATGCAACATGATATTTATTTTATTATGTTAACACAGGATTGTAATTTGAAGATTATTAAATGGATTTTCCATAACACAAATAGTGGATGGGGGAGACTTGCCAAATAACTAATAGTTCTATTAAAGGCGTTCATGAGTTTATTCCCTACGCTTTTAAGAACCTTAAAAGTGAGAAGATTTTGTGTCAGTGCACCCATTGTATCAACGGAAAATATAAATCTTTAGAAGATGTTGAGTTATATTTAATACAGTGGGGAATTTGTCAAGAATATAACAAATGGACATACCATGGTGAAAAACATGTACCTTATGTTCCCAAAGAATAATCGGTAACTGACCACATAACAAAAAACCAAGGAGTGGAAGTGGTAAATGATTTACCAACACATCGTCCATTGACTGGCCTAATTGACAATGCTTAGGGAGTTCACCACAACCAAAATCACCAACCTATGGAGATAAATAATGCGCACAATGAACAATTTGATACTGAAATACCAGGAGACCGAGAATATATACGGTTGAAATAAACGGATGAGAGTGCGGGGAATAGGTACGTAGGTAAACACCCCAAGTTTGTAAACCCGAAGCGTAAAGCAAGGGGGTATCCTAACGACCCTATTAGGAAAAAACCATGGTTCAGGCGATAAATATTTGTTTATTTGTTGTATTGGAAAGATCATCGTGTAAGACATGTAATTGATGTGATACACATAGAGAAGAATGTTATAGAACATCTGATAGGAACATGCCTGGGTGGATCTCATTCCAAAGATGGAGAGCACGCCCGTCGAGATCTACAAGATATGAAGATAAAGAAGAAACTCTGGTTAAAAAATGATACTTTAACAGGAAGAATTTCTACCCCTTCGTCTGCTTTCACTTTGACTACGAGTGAGAAGAAGATCATCTTAGACATGTTGTTCAACTTGAAGACTCCAACGGGATATTCTGGTAATTCACGTAGGGTAGTAAGCTACCAAGCAAATGACTTAAAACAGTGCAAGTCTCACAACTGGCATGTAATCATCCAATTAATACCTCTGTTATTTCGGTATTGCTTCTCTGAACACAAAGAACTCCGTCGGGCAATTATGCAAATTAATTTGTGTTTTACACTACTTTGTGCAAAAGTGGTATATAGAAGGCACATTAAAGCTGCAAAATCAACTTTAGCCGAGGCAGTTTGGGTATTAGAGAAATATTTTCCTCCGTCATTCTTCGATATCAGCAACCAATTGCTTGTGCATTTATGTGATGAAGCTTTATTATGTGGTCCCTTTAGGTATCGTTGGATGTATCTTTTTAGCGCTTGATGAAAACCTTCAAAGATTACGTAAAGAATATACGGTATATTGGAGGGTCAAATGCTGAAGAATACGTAACTGTGGAATCATCATTATACGCTAGGGAATCTATGCCAGAATAAGAGGTGAGGAGGTTCAATCCTCGTAGAGGAGGTGTGATCGAGGAACTTGACGAGTTTGAGGCCGAATTATCATTTGGGAACCCTAAAGAGGTGAAACTCACAAATTTACAATGCGAGCAAGCAACTCGTTATGTCTTCGAATCGTAAGATGAAGTCGAAGACTAGAGAGAGTGAGTATCTACTGAATTCTTCTTCTTTTATTATATGTATTTTATATTTTATGATCTAAAATCTACAATTTACCCTTAAGAAGTACGAGAACAAAATTGCCCAAAATCAAAGGAGAAATTTCACGACAATTGATTTTAGGGCATGGGTATCAAAAGAGGTAAATTTCACATCTTATGTGTGAGGTTATTTATTCGCGTGTGACTAAAATATTCTATAATATAAATTCATTAATAAATGCATCTTCTAAAAAGAGGTGATATCTCTTCCATGTTTGCATGCCTAGCAAAAGGCCTTAGTTTTCATGCGAAAGAGTTTAAGAAATTCCGTACCAACGGTTTTGATTTCATTTCATATCCATATGAGCAAAAATCTTTTGACACAAAATAGTGGAATATCATTTTCATCATTGACCACATGTGTCGCTTGCAAAAGTGATAAAAATCCAAAGAATACGGTGCTAACGTATTATGGTATAATCCAACGAATCCTAGAACTTGATTACTTAGATTTCATAAAAACTGCACTCTATTGTGATTGGGTAAAGGTGGAGGATACTACGAATGCTTGCAAAGTTTATCCTGACTCCAAACTTATTATGGTATATTAATCAAAGCTTAAGAGTAAAGATCGCATAGCCGACAAGCCTTTTATTTGTGCCTTTCAGAATGTAAAGAAGGTATTCTACTCAAAGTATATAAATGATGGCAATTGGTCTATTGTTGTGCATGCACCAAAGAGTATGACTACTCAAGTGGATGCTTCAAAGGATCGAAAAGAGTTCCAATCATCTCTTGATGAAAACCCTAATTTGAAGGATCTTTTAGTTGATTTAGAGGAAAATTGAGTATCAAAATATTATTTTATCTTTGTCACTCTTATGTGTACCATATTATGATATTGACACCGTATTAGCGCTTTAATTTGATGTGTGAATGCTTAGTAACTTTTACGAATGCTTAATATGATTTAATTTGATGTATGAATGTTTAATTAAATTGACCCAACTCAATTTCCACATGTTCCTATACATATACATTTGTTGGATAATTATTGGTTGTTGAATTGTTGTTGGATAGTATGTTAGAAGGAGTGCGGGATAATTATTGGTTATTAGCTTGTTGTTGGATAATATTTTTCACGGGAAAAATGAGGAACGTTGAATTATTTGCTTTATTGATTTATTGAATTATTTGCTTATGAAAAGAAAAAAAAACACTTTGAAATCTAATGTAGTTATAAGAAATTGTGATCATACTCCTTAATAAACTACCACATGTATTATAATAATCGACGGGAACCCCAAAGCGCAAGGAGTAAAACGCATATGAACTCCAAAACATAACCCATAGAAAAACAATAGATACATCAATTGTTATGCATGAACAATAACTGGTAAGAATTCTTCTTTTCTTACAGTTAGCCTTGAAGCAAGCTTGCCTAAGCTTTTTAGTTCTTTCAGTGAAATCCAATTTTGGCACTAACTCCATCAGTTTCTTAGTTCTTTCAGTGAGATCCATACATCCAGTGCTGGAAGAGAACAAGAAAATGATGGGGTTGGTGCCAAAATTAGATCTCACTGAAAGAACTAAGAAGCTTAGGCAAGCTTTCTTCAAGGCTAACTACAAGAAAATAAGAATTCTTACTGGTTATTGTTCATGATCAACATTTATGTATCCTTTTTTTCTATGGGTTATGTTTTGGGAGTTCATATGCATTTTACTCCTTATGCTTTAGGGTTCCTGACGATTATTATAACATATGTGGTAGTTTATTAAGGAGTACGATCCCAATTTCTTATAACTAAATTATATTTAGAAGTGTTTTATTTCTTTTGATAAGCAAATAATTCAATAAATACCCACCAAATGACCCGATCGCGTTTGAGAGAATCGCCCCGTCATGTTTTTAAGTCTAAGTCTAGATATTTTGCAAATTTTTGTCGTGCTTCCTAACTGGGGATCTCGTGATTACACGGTCGGTTCCTATGGGTTACATTAGTCTCGTGCGAGATGTTCATGCCTCTTACGAGGCCGTTTTGTGGTTGTTTTACATTTTAACCCTTTGGAAACATGTTTTTAAGCCTAAGTCTAACAGTTTGCAAATTTCGATCGTGCTCTCAAATTGAGGGTCCCGTGACTATACGGTTAGTTTTTTGTGAAAACATGCCGTCAGAGGGAGAAACCATGAACCACCCACTAAACGGATCTATAAGCGGCACCAACACCCCTTCTAGACCAACGCAGCTCGTAGTAACCGACTGCGTGGCCACAGGACCCATGGTTTGATAGCAAGGCCCAAATTTCAGAATATCCACACTTAGGCCTGAAAAAGTGCCGTCAGAGGGTGAAACCACGAACCACCGCCCAAACGGTCACGTGAGTGGTGCCAATACCTCCCCCTGGACCAATATAGCTTGTAGGAACCAACCACATGGCCACGGGACCCATAGTTTGAGAGCACAACCCAAATTTCAGAATATCCACACTTGGGGATGAAAACATGTCGTCAGAGGGCGAAACCAGGAACCACCCCCAAACGGCCTCATGAGCGGTACCAACACCTCCCATGGGACCAACGTAGATCGTAGGAACCGACCGCATGGCCACGGGACCCATTGTTTGAGAGCAGGGCCCAAATTTCAGAATATCTACACTTAGACTTGAAAACGTGCTATCAGATGGCGAAACCATGAAGCACCATCCAAACGAACCCATGAACGGGGCCAGCACCTCCCACAAGACCAACGTAGCTCATAGGAACCGATCGTGTGGCCACAGGACCCCCGGTTTGAGAGTATGACCCAATTTTGATAATATCCACACTTAGGCCTGAAAACGTGTCATCGGAGGGCGAAACAATAAACCACCCCCCAAACGGCCCCGTGAGTGGCACCAACACCACACACGGGACCAATATAGCTCGTAGGAATCGATCGCGTGGTCACGGGACACACAGTTTGAGAGCACGACCCAATTTTAAGAATATCCACACTTAGGCATGAAAATGTTCCGTTCGAATGTGAAACCCCGAAATACCTCCCAAACGGCCCCATGAGTGGTGCCAACAACTT
Source organism: Sambucus nigra (assembly GCA_949130495.1). NCBI lineage: Eukaryota > Viridiplantae > Streptophyta > Magnoliopsida > Dipsacales > Adoxaceae > Sambucus > Sambucus nigra. The sequence continues at coordinate 72,029,690 of OX422215.1, forward strand.
GCACCGGATAAACGTAGCTCGTAGGAATCGACCGCGTGGCCATGGAACCCACGGTTTGAGAGCACTGGCCAAATTTCATAATATCCACACTTAGGCCTGAAAACATGTTGTCAGAGGGTGAATCCATGAACCACCCCCAAAATAGCCCCGTGACCAGCACTAACACCTCACACAAGACCAACGTTGCTCGTAGGAACCGATCGCATGGTCACGAGTTCCACGGATTGAGATCATGACCCAATTTTGAAAATATCCACACTTAGGCCTGAAAACGTGTCGTCCGAAGGAGAAACCCCGTAACGCCCCCCAAACGCCCCCATGAGTGACGCCAATAACTCGTACGGGACCAACATAGATCGTAGGAACGGATCGCGAGGCCACATGACCCACGGTTTGAGAGCACGGGCTAAATTTTAGAATATTCTACACTTAGGCCTTAAAACGTGTCGTCAGAAGGTGAAACCACGAACCACCCCTCAAACGGCCCTGTGAGCGGTGCCAACACCTCCCATGAGACCAACGTAGCTCATAGGAAACGATCGCGTGGCCACGGGACCCACGGCTTGAGAGCACGAGCAAAATTTCATAATATCCACACTTAGGCCTGAAAATGTGCCGTCAGAGGGCGAAACCATGAACCACCCCCCAAACGGCCCCGTGAGAGGCGCTAACACCTCGTATGGGACCAACGTAGCTAGAAGGAACCGATCGCGTGGTCACGGGACCCACTGTTTGAGAGAACAACCCAATTTTGAGAATATTCACACTTAGGCCTGAAAACGTGTCGTTCCAAGGCGAAACCTCATAACACCCCACCCCACCCCCAAAAAAAAAGAGCCCCGTGAGTGGCGCCAAAAACTCGCGCGGGACCAATGTAGCTCGTAGGAATTGACCGTGTGGCCACGGGACCCACGATTTGAGAGCATGGCCCAAATTTCAGAATATCTACACTTAGGCCTGAAAATGTGCCGTCGGAGGGAAAAACCATGAACCGTCCCCCAAATGGCCCTGTGAGCGGAGCCAACACCTCCCACGAGACGAACGTAGCTCGTAGGAACTAATCGCATGGCCACAGGACCCACGATTGGAGAACATGTCCCAAATTTCAGAATATCCACACTTAGACTTGAAAACATGCTGTCAGAGGGTGAGACCACGAAGCACCCCACAAACGTCCCCGTGAGTGGAGCCAAAACCTCCCGTGGGACCAATGTAGCTCGTAAGAATCGACCATGTGGCCACGGGACCCATGGTCTGAGAGCACGAGTCAAATTTTAGAATATCCACACTTGGGCCTGAAAAAGTGCCGTCAGAGGGCGAAACCATGAACCACCCCCCAAACATCCCCATGAGTGGTGCCAACACCTTCCATGGGACCAACATAGCTCGTAGGAACCGACCATGTAGCTACGGGACCCATGGTTTGATAGCAAAGCTCAAATTTCAAAATATTAACACTTAGGCTTGAAAACGTGCTCTCATAGGGCAAAACCATGAAGCACCCTCCGAACGATCCCATGAGCAGTGCCAACACCTCCCATGGGACCAATATCAATCGTAGGAACCGACCGTGTGGCCACAGGATCCACGATTTGAGAGTAGGACCCAATTTTGAGAATATCCACACTTAAGCCTGAAAACGTGTCGTCAGAGGGAGAAACCACAAACCACTCCCCAAATGGTCCCATGACCAGTGCCAACACCTCGAACGGGACCAATGTAGCTCTTAGGAATCGATCGCGTGGTTACGGGACCCACAGTTTGAGAGCATGGCCTAATTTTGAAAATATCCACACTCAGGCTTGACAAAGTGACGTCCAAAGGCAAAACCCCGTAACGCTCGCCAGCCCCTTGAGCGGAATCAACAACTTGAACAGGACCAACCTAGGTCGTAGGAACCCATCGCGTGACCACAGGAGCCACGATTTGAGAGCATGGGCCAAATTTCAGAATATCCACACTTAGGCTTGAAAAAGTGTCGTCAGAAGGTGAAACCACGACCACCACCCAAACGGCCCTATGAGCGGTGCTAACACCTCACATGTTACCATCATAGCTCGTAGGAACCGATCGCATAGTCACGGGACCCGAGGTTTGAGAATATGATCCAATTTTGAGAATATCCACACTTAGGCCTGAAAATGTTTTGTCTAAAGGAGAAATCCCGTGACAACCCCCAAATAGCGCCAATAACTCGCACGTGATCAAGTAGCTCGTAGCAATTAACTGTGTCCACGAGACCCACGGTTTGAGTGCATGGGCCAAATTTCATAATATCTACACTAAGGCCTGAAAACGGCGTCAGAGGGTGAAACCACGAACCACCCCCCAAACGGCCCTGTGAGCGATGTTAACCCCTCCTAAGGAACAAACATAGCTCGTGGGAATCGATCGCGTGGCCACGGGACCCACGGTTTGAGAGCACGACCCAAATTTCATAATATCCACACTTAGGCTTGAAAACGTGCCGTCTGAGGGAGAAACCATGAAGCACCCTCCAAACATCCCCATGAGTGGCGTCAACACCTTCCACGGGACCAAAGTATCTTGTAGGAACTGACTGCATGGCCACGAGACCCACAATTTGAGAGCATGGTCCAAATTTCAGAATATCCACCCTTAGGCCTGAAAACGTGTCGTCAGAGGGTGAAACAACGAACCACCCCCAAATGACCCCTTGAGTGGCGCTAACACCTCACACGGGACCAACGTAGCTCGTACTAACCGATCGCATGGTCACAGGACCCATGGTTTGAGAGCACAGCCCAATTTTAAGAATATCCACACTTAGGCCTGAAAATGTGTCATCCCAAGACGAAACCCCGTAACGTTCCTAAACTGTCCAATGAGCGGTGCCAACAACTCGTACGAGACCAACATAGCTCTTAGGAATCGACTGCGTGGCCTCGGGACCCACCGTTAGAGAGAAGGTGTCAAATTTTAGAATATCTACACGTAGGACTGAAAACGTGCTGTCAGAGGGCGAAACCATGAACCTCCACCCCAACAGCCCTGTGAGTGGAGCCAACACCTCCCACGAGACCAAGTAGGGGTGGTAGTTTTAGAAACGACACAAAACTACATGAAATTGACCCAAAATTGACACGACATGTCGTGTTCATTCATGTCGTGTTCATGTTTGAATTATGAGTCGTGTCGTGTTGTGTTTTCGTGTTATCGTGTTTTTAGGCGTGAAATTTAAGAAACTCTGGTATTCGTGTTGTGTCGTGTCGTGTTATTTTTATTCGGGTCGTGTTCGTGTCAATTAAAAAAACATGAGTTCGTGTCGTATCGTGTCCGTGTCCAAAAAACCTTATCGTGTCGTGTCAACCCGAAACACGACCCGTTGACTCAAATTTCCACCCCAAAGACCAATGTAGCTCTTAGAAATAGATCGCGTGGCCAAGGGACCCACGAATGGAGAGCACAACCCAAATTTCAGAATATCCACACTTAGGCTTGAAAATGTGATGTCAGAGGGTGAAACCATGAAGCGCCCCCCAAACGGCCCTGTGAGTGGTGCCAACACCTCTCACAGAACCAATGTAGCTCGTAGGAACCCATCGCGTGGTCACGGGACCCACGGTTTGAGAGCACAGCCCAAATTTCAAAATATCAGCACTAAGTCTTGAAAACGTACTGTCATAGGGAAAAACCATGAAGCACCCTCCCAAACAGCCCCATGAACAGTTACATCACCTCCCATGGGACCAACGTAGCTCATAGGAACCGATCGCGTGGCCACACGATCCACGGTTTGAGAGTAGCAACCAATTTTGAGAATATCCACACTTAGGCCTGAAAACGTGTCGTCAGATGGAGAAACCACGAACCACCCCCCAAACGGTCGCATGAGCAATGACAACACCTCGTACGAGACCAACATAGCTTATAGGAACCGATTGCGTGGTCACGGAACCCACAGTTTGAGAGCACGACCCAACTTTGAGCATATCCACACTTAGGCCTGAAAAAGTTTCGTCCGAAGGCGAAACCTCATAACCCCACCCAAATGGCCCTATGAGCGGCATCAATAACTCTCACGAGACCAACATAGGTCATAGGAATCTACCGCGTGACCACAGGACCCGCGGTTTGAGAGCATGGGCCAAATTTCAAAATATCCACACTTAGGCTTGAAAACGTGTCGTCAGAGGGCGAAACCATGAACCATCCCTCAAATGTCCCCGTAAGCAGCACTAACACCATGTACGGGAACATAGCTCAAAGGAATAGATCGCGTGGTCACAGGACCCATGGTTTGAGAGTAGGACCTAATTTTGAGAATATCCACACTTAGGTCTGAAAATGTGTCGTTCAGAGGCAAAATCCCGTAACGACCCCCAAATGGTGCCAATAACTCGCACGGGATCAACATAGCTTATAGGAACCGATCGCATGGCCACGAGACCCACATTTTGAGAGCACGGGCCAAATTTCAAAATATTTACATTTAGGCCTGAAAACGTGTCGACAGAGGGCGAAACCACGAACCACCCCTCGAACAGCCCCGTTAACTATGACAACACCTCCAATGGGACAAACACAGCTTATAGTAACCGATCGAGTGGCCACGGGACCCATGATGTGAGAGCACGGCCCAAATTTCAGAATATCCACACTTAGGCTTGAAAACGTGTTGTTAGAGGGCGTAACCACGAAGCACCATCCAAACGGCCCCATCATCAATGCCAACACATCCCTTGGGACCAACGTAGCTCGTAGGGACCGATCGCATGGCCAAGAAACCCACAGTTTGAGAGTACGACCCAGTTTTGATAATATCCACACTTAGGCCTCAAAACGTGCTTTCAGAGGGAGAAACCACGAACCACCCCCAAACGGCCCCGTGAGCGGTGCCAACACCTCCCACGAGACCAACGTATCTCGTAAGAACCGATCACATGGACATAGGACCCACGATTTGAGAGCACAACCCAATTTTGAGAATAACGCCTCACAAACAGCCCCATGAGTGGCGCCAATAACTTGCACGGGACCAACATAGCTTGTAGAATCGACCGCATTGCCACGGGACCCACGGTTTGAGATCACATGCCAAATTTTAGAACATCTACACTTAGGCCTGAAAACATGCCATCAGAGGGAGAAACCATGAACCTCCCCCCAAACGGTCCCGTGAGTGGCACCAACACGTCCCACAGGACCAATGTAGCTCGGAGGAACCAATCGCGTGTCCATGGAACCCACGATTTGAGAGCACGGCCCAAATTTCAGAATATCTACACGTAGGATTGAAAACGTGTTGTCAGAGGACGAAACCACGAAGCACCCCCCAAATGGACCCCAGAGCAACTCCAACGCCTCCTTTAGGACCAACGTAGCTCCTAGGAATCGACCACGTAGCCATGGGATCCACGGTTTGAGAGTACGACCTAATTTTGAGAATATCCACACTTAGGCCTAAAAACATGTCGGCATTAAGCGAAACCACGAACCACCCCCCAAACGGCCCCGTGAGCGGTGTCAACACCTCTCACAGGACTAGCGTAGCTCATTGGAACTGACCACGGGACCCACGATTTGATAGCACAGGCTAAATTTTATAATATCGTTGTGCTCTCAAACTGGGGGTCTCGTGACCACACGAGCTTTTATAATTTATTATTTAGCATTATGGCGCTGCGAGGTATACATTATTTAGGTTTTAGAGCGTCCAAAAAATAGATAAAATTTTGTCCCAATTTTTAAAAATATATATATTTAAACATGGTCACGAATATAGTGCATGACCAGCCCTATTTTTTTTTATTATGCATAAATGGGGTCATCGCTCTAGGACTTAACTAACCTGATTACATGAAAAGTATGTATTATGTTTCATGATCGTGACAAGGTCTGTGACCATTTTCATACGTCGAAGGGTGGGTCACGAATTTGAGCCGTGACCCTGTCCATGAATATTCGCGTAAATTAAACATTGGGTTACGGCCTAAGGCCATGACCAGGTCTGGGATGGGGTCACGGCTATTATTCGCGACCACAATTCGTGACCCATAGAATCTGTGACCATTACTATGGTCAAGTATATGGGTCGTGATGAGCGAATATGGACACACCTGATTTGGTCATGAACCAAATCCACGACCCACATCCAATGGTGAGGGATAAATTTCGTGACCATTTGCTCAGTTTGGTGTAGTGGAGATCAGGGCCAATGGGGGCTACAGCCAGACAAGCATCAGTTCTAGGGCAATTGTTATGTTTGTGTTGAGAAGGGACATTTCGCCAAGAAGTGCCCTCAAGGAAATCGTGTCGCACAAGAGTTGGGAGGACAAGAGAACACCGAGCACCTCAAGGGGAGTGTCAACCACTGGATGTCCAATAACTGGAAGTAGTGCCTACCTTACCAACACTATCAGCTCCACTTTAGGGATAGCAGTCGCAACTGCAGTACGGACGCGAGTGATAATACACAAATATTGCATATTTCCTCCTTCGAACCTACCCATTTTATCCCCCTCGGGTGCCTTAATCTCTATATTTAAGCCCGTTAACCAGACAACCTCAGTTTATATTGTTAACATGCTATATGAGGTATAATTGGGCTTTGTAGGTATTTAGGTACTAAGTATGGAGTTCGAACACATTTCACTCAAGTTTCGTACGTAATCGCACGCGCAAGGGCAATTCGATCAATTCATAGTTTGGGCACCTGGCCTAACATCTACACGAAATTTTATCCCTCCTCGAAAGCTTCGTGTGGCCGTAAATAGTGCACGATTATGAGTCCGAATGAAGAAGCTATAGCGATTTTAGCGGATGAGAAAACCAAGCAAAACAGGAGGAGGATTAGGCAACCCTGTTTGATCGATCGATCGATCCTTCACATTTTGCCATCGAGATGAGATAGTGGGCATGATTTTCAACCATCGATCGATCGATCAAATGGATCGATCGATCGATGCCCTATTTTCTCAAGATATTTTGCCTTTTATTTTCTTTTTCCTTTTATTTTCTATTTTAATTCCACTTACTATATAAAGGTTTTTTGTGTAATATTCAGATATAATTCGTTTTAGGTTAGAATAGCCTAGGGTTTGAGTGTTTTTGGAGAGTTCTTCTTCATTTCTTCTTGGTTTAACATCCTTTTGGGCCTGTAAGTGAACTATTCATCATCCTCTCCATTTAATATAGTTTGTATTTCCTTAATTCTTGCTTTGCAACTTAGTTTCATGCTTTGTTAATTAGTTTACTTGATTTATTTCTTGCTTTCCTAGTTTAATTAGTATAAATTAGTTTAGTTCGTAATGCACCCTTAGATAAATAGGGTCGGGATTTCGTTCCGCCATTAACGGGCCTCGAGCTCCGAAAATTAGGTTTTGTGCAGAATTGCTTTTAAATGAACCCGTGCGTATTAAAGTCGGATTATTACGCGTTTAACTTTCTCTGTCATGCAACGTTAGTGTCTATAGCAATAATTCAAATTTAATCCGCGTGCGACCAATTTTCGGTTAAATGTTTATTCATGTAACTTTGGCTTAAATTCCTTATTGTGTGAAGTTTATGATTAATTGATAATGCTCGATTAAATTTCTCTCGAGCTGGAATTCTAATAAATAGTTAGTTTTGAGCCGTATGGTTGGATGTTATCCCGATCCTCACTTTTACTTTATTTAGACTTAACTTCTCTCTTTTCTTTTATTTTCTAGCACACATCACCCTTTTACACTTTTATTCCTGAATTAATAACCCAATTAAAATCTGTCGAACACTCCCTGTGGATTCGATACCCGACTTACCGCTATACTTGTATCGCAAGTGCAGTCGTAATTTAGGTTTTTTATATAGAGTTTGTGAGACGAATATAAAATGACCGGCGTGTAAGTGACTCTTGCGCCGCGGTAAAACCCAGTCTATCAGCGTGTATCACGTCACGCCAATAAATGGATCAGCACTAGCATAGACAGTGATGGTATGATCCCAAATTTCTTTATCTTGTGAGACGTGCTTAGTTTAGTACTAGTGCACATTACTCCATAGTAAATATTATCTCGTTAGTACTATTGGGGAGGGTAGACTCCGTCTTATGAAAGCGCCTCACGTTGTTTCATCCACGAGTTGAGGGGCAGGCACCTATAGTACCTAATGTGTGGAGGTATAAGAATTGACCTTAAGAGGACTTAGAATTGCGAAAAACTTATTTCCATAAATAGCTCCAGCTTATGATAGTATCCTGGGGAAGGATTGGCAATAAGAACATAGGGTTTGTGTTGATTTTTTTTTCGAGACCTTTCAAAGTTAATAGTCAAGTGTTTACTTTTATCGTGGGAAATGTTACGGGAATTGTGATACCTTGAGTCTAAATATGGTTAAATGGATGACTATAGGGCCTGGGGAGCCTTATAAATTTATTAAACACATGAACAAACGTGGGTCCTAAACTAATAAATCTCAGCGATCGACAAAGTTATGTAGTAGTATATCGGGAGGATTCCTTGTTTGGATTTCGCACGCGAGACGTCCCACGTACGAAAGTAGAAAATGTCGGGAGTTGAGAGATGTTGGATCCTAGGACATTTTGGTTATTATTCTTGGTATGATCAAATGGATGAATCTATTGGGATTTAGTGTATCATTTATAAGTAAGGAAACTTTGTTGAAAATGGTCGTAAACTAGAATTTATGTAATTAGCATAAACCATTGTTTATATTTTGGTCCTGGATCGACAGATCTCAATAACCGACAAAGCAATATAGTAATGTATCGAAAGGGTTCCTTGTTTGGATTTCACTTACGAAACGTCCCACACACGAAATCAGCAAATGTCAGGAGTTGAGAGATGTTGGATTCTAAGGCATTTGGTTAATGTTCTTGGTATTATCACACTGATAATTTATTGGGAATAGTGTATCCCTTAGGCGAGATGAGACTTCAGTTGGCAATGGGCACAAGTTAGAATTTACATGATTACTGCAAACATTTATTTATATTTTCCTTTTAGTCTTGGACTGATGGATCTCAATAACTGACTAAGCCATGAAGTAGTGTATCGGGAGGGTTCTTTGTTTGTATTTTGCTTGCGAGACATCCCTCGCATAAAATTGGCAAAAGTTGGAAGTTGAAGGAAGTCTCAGACAAAGATGATTATTTTTCTTTTTACATGTACATATGTGGTAGTATACCAGATGTATGGATATGTTTGGTATGAATAGTACAAATTGGATGTATATGTGCCATTCATCTTTGTTAATGTGATGTATGTGTACATATAATGTGGAATATATGGACACCTCAGTGGTGTTATGATTGGCATGAGTGAGCCCTTCCTTTTATCTTATGGGACATGGGTATGGACTAATTGGGTGTAAAACTTGTGTAAATGACGCGGGCTAAAATATAAGGTTAAGCTTCACCGAATTCTGAGGACAAAATTCCATCATAAAGGGAGGAGAATGTAATACCCCACATTTTTTTAATAAAATATTACGGCATAAATAAATTGTATAATTTCGGACTAATTTTGGAATAAATTAAATCGGCTAGATTTAAATTTAAATGGATAAGAGATTCCTTCAAACTTAGAGATATAGGACGAACGAGACACTACGGGTAGATGCCTTTAAGTGTCGCATATATGAAAGGACATATATATGACTATATAAATATAATGAGATTTATTCATGTGTCTAAGAACATAGGCAATAAATCAGAGATCCACTACTATGTAATGTGCATATTAGATGTTTTGTTTCTTTTATGGGAAAATGGGCGGGGTTACATTGGGAAAATGGTAATATGAAGATAAATAATTATGTTTAGTATGTTGGTTATCACTTACTGCATTTTATATCATAGTGGCACAGTTAGCATTTATTCTTTGGGATTTGTTCGGTTATAGGGGATATATCACACTTAGATAAAGGGTGAGATATTTGACACAAGCGATTGACAATGGAGGTTACTTACTTTGAATTAACTGTATTTTTCACTTTAAATTTAGTAAGTTAATTCTTGCACATCTAGGGCGCTGAACCAAAATAAAAATGTTTTCCCCCAGAATCGCTTAGACAGGGATAACGGGACTGAATAATTATCTGACTTGCTGTCAAAAACTGTTCCGCGAAGATTCATTTATTGATTCTAGATTAGGTTGCTACTTCTTTCTATCTTTATTTATTTGTATTGTTGTAAGGGCATAAGCCCGGAGTCATTTTTATTATGAGTCGAGACAATTTTGTCCATGTTGATTTTTATTTTGTTGGACGTGGATGTTGGTTTTGTTATGATTTACTTTTATTTAATTCAGTTTTAATTCAAATGCGATTCATTATATGAATGTTTATTATGGTCGATACTGAGAATGATATAGATAGTATAACAAGTCCCATCTTCGGTGTATCGTGCCTGGCCAGCCTTTACGGGAGAAAATGGGGGTTGTTACATCAACCCACCACTATCACATAACAAAAAAATTACGTAAATTGGTTAGAATATGAGACCAAATTCCTAAAACGAAGAATTAGATGTAATAGTGGCTACAAGGGCCGAAAATCCAAGTATAACGCCTATTATAGGTGTGTCCTCCAATCCCCACGATCAATTGATGAATTAGTTAAATTCGGTATTTAACCATATCGGTAATATAATGCAAAACATTAGTACAATGATTATCGCAGTAACTAGTAGGTTTTCTCCTCCTACTATTACGACACCCAATGGTCAAGGTTTTACATTACAGGCTCGTGTGAACATGACCACATAACCCACTAGTTTTCACCCTGTGTAATATAGGGCCAATAATGGTGAAATCAAATTTGGATCAAACGATAAATAGAAAGCCCCTTCAATATTGTTGGCCTAGGTATGAATAACCCAGTTGATGGTATGGAGTACTTGGCACTTACCCACAAATGAGATATAATAGCCCAGTGGTGAGAGTTATTATCCTATAATTAAATAGGGCCAAACCAAACTTTAGTAAGCCCACTTTAGATTTTCATGGAGCTTCAAACTATGGAGTAATTACCAATCTAATATTTTAATATGAACTCGTGGGGTTGGAAAATAACAGGAGGTTTGATAGTGAACACTTCCAAAGGGATGACAACCAAGTCCCTCAAGCCCCTCAATTAATTCCTTTCCTAGCACAACAACAAGCACCTCCACAAGTCCTACCTCCACAGGTGCAACGAGCACTAATGGAAAACCAAGCAATTCCTCAATCGCAATTACCTAGAAGACATTACACCAAAATGCTCTTTTAGTAACGGTATTTTACTGTTATAAAAAAATCGTAACGGTAAATTTTCGTTAGAAAAAAAAAGCGAGGGGAAAAAATTAGTTACAAATATTTACCATTACTAATAATGAATTTATCAATGCTATTTTACCGATACTGAGTCTTATATAGTAACGCACTTTTCTGTTGTCATTTTTATCTTACTAATGGAATTTTACTGTTATTGGATATTTTTTAACGAATAATTGTTCTTCTATTACACAAGTTTTGTAATGCTTTTGTCTGATTTTGTAACGGTGAAGATCTGTTAGTAATATTAATACATTTTTTTTAATATATATTTCAATATCCAAGATCTTTTTTTACGTGATAAAAAACATGTCCTGAAATTATACAAATTAAACTATACTTACCATATTTTAATAAAATCAAGAACATACACAAAAATAGTCCATATAAACGAGGGTAATATATTCAACATTTACTTTTAAATAGAATTGTAGATGTCATTATATAATAAGACTAGTTGTCAACCCCACACGCACACTACACCAAAAATCGTTAATAGTCACAGACAATGGGTCACGATCACCACCCGTGACGATGGGGTCACGGTCTGAACCCGTGACCCACGACTATTCATCGTAACCAAATAAATGAATTGGGCTATGGGTGACATAATTAAATGGAGGATCACGATCTATAACCGAAACCAAGAGGGTCACGGTCAACACCTATAACTCGTTCGTGACCCAGTATGTACTACACCAAATTGGCAAAAATATCACTCTTCACCCGGTTAAGGTTGTCCCAGTAAAAAATCGTAACAAAAAACACGTGTTTTGTGTCACGGTCTTTGACCGTGATAAGACTATGACAAAGATTTGTAATAAGTATACCAATTATTTGAAATAATGCTTAGTTTAGTTGATGATATGGATTTGATGTCGTTAACTTGTATTCTTCTAGTGCCTTAATTCATTTGAATTTTAGTCAATTTAATACTTTTATTCATTTGAATTTGATCATTTTCTCATATACATGTTTGTACTAACAACAATAATTTTTGCAAGAAATGACTTCATTGAGGCATCACGGTAGCAGAGGTGAGGAAGGCTCGTCTGCCACTAGGCCCCCAAAATTAGGGGTGGCCGTGGGCCGTGCCTGGGCAGGCCCGGTCGGGCTCGGGCCGGGCTTGAAAAATTAAGTGTTATCCCAAGCCCGCTCGGGCCTAGATCGGGCCTTATTATGTAATCCCAAGCCCGCCCAGATTTGAAAGCTCTTTACCCAGGCCCGCCCGATCGGGCCCTATTATGTTAATTAAAAGATTTTTTTTAAAAATTAAAATACCTATTTTTTTATTTAAAGACCAATTTTTTTAATTAAAAATATGTTTTAAACTCCATATATTACAAAGTCCATATATAAAGTTTCTCACTTTACATGAAAAGACTTGGTATACGTTTTTATATTTATAGAAGTCCCCCCCCCCCACACACACACACTCATATATATATATATATATATATATATATATATATATATATATATATATATATATATATATATATATATATATATATATATATATATTTCGGGCCTCGGGCCGGGCCGGGCCTCATCGGGCTTAAGAACTCATGCCCAAGCCCGCTCGAAAAAAAATCGGGCCTATAAAATTTTGCCAAGCCCGCTTTGCGGGCCTATTTACCTTACCCAAGCCCTATTTTTTTATTGGGCGGGTTGGGCGGGCTTGGCGGGCCTCGGGCCTATGGCCACCCCTACCCAAAATAGGGCAAATTAGGGTCCATCATCGAGAAAAAGACAGTCTTACTGGCTAGAGCCCTGGAGTTGCTCAGGACATTCGTCGACCCATGGTACACGGATTGGAGGAAAGTGCCATAGGAGCTCAAGATGGCCATCTTGGGGGTACTACAACCTACAGGTAGTTACTCACTTTATTTTTATTTTGTATTTATATTTATGTTTATATTTATATTTTATAATTTAAATACAACTAACACTTACTTTCTTTTTGGTTTGTATTTATTTAACAGGGACAATTCAGCCTGCCCCTATATGTTTGCGAATCTACGTTCGAACAATTAAGAGATCTATACAAAATGTGAAAGAAAGACATGCGGGCACGTTACTTTGGGCAAGACTGAGAGTCCATATTAAGGGTCCGTGACACCATACCGCCGAAGGATTCGGTCTCATTGGCACAATGGAACCAGTTTGTCGACATGAGATCCAGGAGCATTATTTGACATCTCGTCAATCGGGAGGGAAAACCAGGCAAAAAAGGTCGTCGTGCACTACTTTGGGCATACGTTTTACGCCGAGGTAGAGCACAGGATGGTAAGTTTTTAATTTTCTTTCATTTTAGTTTTATGTCATTCTAATTTTGCATTACTTTACATTACTTACTAATTTTGAATTATTTTATTTCAAAAGACGGGGAGTGAACCTAGGGGTAGGCCACATAGGCTCGATGCCTATGTGGCAATTCGGATGAAGAAGGGAAAGGATAAGGAGGTGTCCCCGAGTGTGGCAGCCACGATTGTAAGTTATAAAAATATCTTACAATTGATTTATTTTTTTAAATACGTTATAATTTTTTTATCAACTTAACTAATCATGTACTTTATGTCATTTCAGGAAAAACTTAAGAAAGTGCACAACTCTCAGTCTGATGACAACAAGGCATCTCTGGCTACGGACGCACTAAGTCAAGTGCTCGAGGAAGATTACAAGGGGAGGACAAGGTGGTGAGCTCTCAGGTGGGGAATTCGAGGCTCACCAGGATTGATACGAGGAACACCGAGTTGGCTCGTAAGGTGGACACCCATGGCGAAAAGGTTGGAAGTGATTGTTCTCAATATATTCGAGTACATGAAATGTCAGTTGGTATCCACCTCATTTAAGGGCAAGGTGAAGGCAGTAGACAAGGACGCCACTGCTTCATCTCTCTCACCCTCATCATCGATACACACCCACTCGTCACCTACATATGATTTATTTTCCACCTTAACCCTCGTCGAACGGCCTATGTCAATAATGGGTTGGCCAAGTGTGTATTTAATGGACCTCTTTGGTGGCACGCCTATATCTAGGAGGTTGAGGGACCCGGATACACACCCGGGTAGTGTGGTTCATGGACGTTTGTTACAAGATATTGAGGCAAAGATTTGCATCACGCATATTGTGCCTGAAAGAGAGAATGCACATTTATGGTTGGAAGATCAATGCGGCGTTCACCTAATTGATAGATGTATCAATTCATATGTAGTGTGGCCTACCTTCCTTCTCAAATCTATTCCAAACTCAAGCCCTTGACATTATTTGTATTTATTTGATTTGAATATTGAATATTGGATATTATTTGTATTTATTTGATTTGAACATTAAATGTTGGTCGGTTATGAATATTTGTTGGTTAATTCACATGTAGTTTTTATGAATTGTTGAATGTTGGTTGATATATATACTGTTTGAACATGTTTAAATATGTTGTAACAGATTAAAATATATTGCTGAAGAGTGACAGTGGCCATACTGCCCAACAGTTTTTTTTAAAATTCTACACAGATTAGTCATGGACTATCACGGACTTTGATTGGGATAAGTTTTCCTTTGTCATGAACTTGTCATGGTCAAAGTCTGTGACAATTCAAATTCTGGTCACGAAATTTTACTGTGACAAGTCCGTGACAATTTTTTTGTCATCCCCAAACTTGTCACGATTTTGTATCGTGGCAAGAAGGCAGTTTTGATGTAATGGTGGCGCCAGATATATCGCATTTTTAGTCACACCACTAGTCACGGTCAAAACTCGTGAACCACAAAGAACCAGATACCGTGATCGATTTTATTTTGGTGCCAAAATTCTCTCCATTATAGTCACGACGGTGGTCACAATCATTAATTATGACACGTCTATGACAATTACTAGTGAACTTAGGTCACAGTCTATAACCGTGACCATAAATTTTATTTTAAAATGGTCAGTTTATCATGTCATGCTCTAGAGCCGTGATCAAGTCTCGAATTTTAGTTGGTCACCTTTCGAGTCACGATCTATAATCGTGGCCAGTTTTCTCATTAAGGGGTCACACAATGGGTCACGGGTCATGTCTGTGTCCCATTTTAAGGTATAAATCAAATCAAAACCCTTCATTTTATTTTACCCTTAGTAAATCAGAACTCTCTCTCTCTCTCCACCCAAAGGTACATTTCATTTTTGTTTTCTTTTGTGTGTGCATGTGTTTAGTGTATATGTGTGTATGTTTTTTTTTTTGTGTGTGTGTGTGTGTTTTGTGGTTGTTCATTTTTAAATTATTTTCAGAAATATGAAGCTCTTAGAAATTATTATGCTGGAAATCAATGTATATAAAACCCTTACAATTTTTTGTGTTGCAATTTAATGTATATGAAATTGTGTATGACTATTTACCCTGAGAAATTGTATATGACTGTTCATCCTTAGAAATTTTATATAAAACTCTTAGAATTTTGTATGTATGTTCTTGAAAATCAATCAAGTAGATAATTTAGAAGGAGTACGGGATAATTTTGTATTGGATTGTTGGGTTGATGGTTGTTGGGTTGATGGTTTGATACGGATGATGGATACTTAAAACGCTCATTCTATTAATTTTCTATAATAAATTGTAAATAGCTAGACTTAACTCTTTATTACATGTCATTGAAGGGTGAAAACACAAAATAGCCCCCAAATGTCACCGCAGAGGCACAAACACCTCGCACGGGACCAACGTAATACGTAGCAACTAACCGCGAAGTCACGAGATTCCCGGCTTGAGAACATGATCAAAAATTGCATATATCTGGACTTAGGCTTGAAAACATGTCGTTTAAGGGTGAAAATGCAAAACAGTCCCCAAACGCCCCCGTAAGAGGCATAAACACCTTCCACGGGACCAACGTAATACGTAACAACTGATCGCGTAGTCATGGGACGATCGGCTTGAGAAAATGACAAAAAAATGCAAATAGCTAGACTTAGGCTTGAAAACACGTCGTTAAAGGGTGAAAATGAAAAACAGCATCCAAATGCCCCTACAAGGTGCACAAACACCTTCCACAGGCCAAACGTAATAAACAATGACTGATCGTGTTGTCACGGGTTGCCCGGTTGGATAACATGACTAAAAATTATAAATAGCTAGACTTATGTTTGAAAACATGTTGTTGAAGGGTGAAGATTCAAAATAGCCCTCAAACGCTCCCCGCAAAAGGTACATACACCTCTCATGGGACCAATGTAACGCAAAGCAACTGACCCCGTAGTCACAGGACACCCGATTTGAGAACATGAAAAAAAATTATAAATAGATAGACTTAGGCTTAAAAACGTGTCGTTGAAGAGTGAAAATGCAAAACAATGCCCAAACTCCCCCGCAAGAGGCACAAACACCTCCCACGGGACCAACGTAACATGTAACAACCGATTGAGTAGTCACGGGATGCCCAATCTGAGAATATGATCAAAAATTACAAATAGCTAGACTTAGGCTTGAAAACATGTCGTTGAACATTGTTACTTACCACTTGTGATATTTTTTAAGTCCATTGTTACTTACCACTTATGACATTTTTCAAGTCCATTGTTACTTATCACTTGTGATATTTTTGAAGTTTTGTTTGCAGGCCTCAATGGAGAAGGAACATTTGAAACATATTCACTATGAAAATACCTAGCTAAGTTGTTTAACACGAGTTAAAGCAGTCTAGCAGGTTTCGAATCTGTTTCTTGAAGAAACTCTTTTAGAAAACAAACTAAATAACACAAGATGTGTTTAGAAAAAGTTATGAATGAGTTATATCAGATGTGAGTGAACAAGTTTTGAAAACCAAGACTATTTTTTAATTATAGTAGCAGTATAGCAATAGGGATGAGAGAATTAGTAAACATGAACAATACACAAGAATTTTAACGTGGTAAAACTCCACCCAAATGGGGAAACATCCTCGGAGGTCTCTCCACCTCAAAATAAAAATCCACTAGAATAAGTTTTAAGGTACAAGCAAGCAACGAAACATAAACACAAAATACAGACATAAATCTAAGTTAAAAAGTTATACCAGCTCCGTTTGGTAACTCCAACTATTGAGGCTCTGATTTGGTTTCTCGTTGTTCAGCATCTTGTCTCCTTAAACTCCTTCTTTACATCAACTCAGAAGTTGAAATCTCTCATCCAATATAAAATTTCAGTGTTGTTGTGTGAAGGTGTTTGTGTGTGTAGTGCCTAAAGACATGCATGAACACACACATACACACACACACACACACGTATACAAATAATTATCCTATAGATTACAAGATTCTTCTAAGAATGATATGCAAGATTTTACAATACTGAAATTAGGTTTCCTTTTGAAATAACTGATTTTCAGATCTTTGTTCTAGAGAACCTATAAAAATGAGATTCTTAGAATCTTTATTTATCTACATGTTTTTCAAACTGAAAAACTTATATCTAAACCCTGAAACCCTCAAATCAGTTTTGTGAAATAGAAATAAGAGAGTGTTGGATTTAAAACGAAAATAAAACATACACACAATGAATCCAATAAGAGAGTATGATTTCTTGATAAAGAAATCAGATCTAACACTTAAAAATCACTTAGAAATCAGATCTACTCATTTTAATATTTAGAAACGAGATCTGATTTTGGAATGAAGGTGTTGGAAAAGAGATTAAAACTAAAGAGGATGGATAACTCTACGAACCAGAAACCCTAAAACTCTCAAAGATATTTTTTTTTAGATAAAATGGACAGAGTTTGGTTTTGGATTTTGTATTTTCTCTTGAGTTTTATTTTTTTTCTCTCTCTTCTCTCTCTCTCTCTCTCTCTCTCTCTCTCCCTTTTCTCTTAAATCCTAAGGTTTTCAAAGATTGTAAATGAATGGAAAAAGGGTCTTATTTATAGTAAGGATAGAAGGGTCTGGAAACTCGAAGAAAATAAACGACTGGGATGAGATTGATTGTTCACATTATCAATCCAAATGCTCACAATGCACCGCCATTATTTGAGCTCTGATTGGTTTATATGGATAGCACAAGGATTGAAATTAAATGCATGCAAACCATTGATAAGAATTAATCAAACGTCCAAGATTGAAACTAAAGAATATGTCTATGAGAAAACACAGATCTAAGCGTTCCAAGAGCAACACGTGTAAGGCTTAGATTAACTCTCAAATGCGTGTTTTGAAGTTCTAATTAATCTCAATTACTACCCCAATATTCTCTGCCGCTTTCGATTTCTACCCAACCCATATTTTAGGAACTTTTGAATGTATAAAATCAGCCCCAAACATTTTTAAAACCCTAAAATTATTTTTAGAAAAGGTTTTTAAATGTTTAAAAAATTCCTAAAAATTGTAGAAAATCATTTTAATCCAATTGTTAATACACACACCTAATATGTGAAAAGTGAAACTTAAAATATGCAATCCTAGAGTGTTGTGTGTTGGTTTTTTACCTGTATAACCATCTTTTTGTTGATGTAGACATTTTTTAATCTTGAAGAGGCAATAAGGCTTAGGGTAAAAATAAGGATGACACAAATTTTATCTCTATTTCCAAACTAGATAAGCTCCTATATATTAGACTTAAGTAAGTCATATATATAGTGTGCTTCAATCTTCCACTTTGGAAATATGAGACAAAATCTCCTTTAAGTCATCTATGACTCGTAGGAAAACCAAAAAGATAAGAAAACCTTAATCCTATACAAAAGTTCTATCTACACCATATCCTAGAAATGAAAAAGTACATAATTCAACTAAATACAGAACAATACCCTAAATATATCCAATGAAGACAGTGGTATTAATTCCTGAAAATAAAGCAACTAAGATCAAGGATTTTAGTTGAATCGTACAATAGATGTCCAAGATGGACTCAAAAATATCTCCCCCATTTTGTCTCAAATAGACAAAGGGTGAAAAATCACAGAGAAACATATATTAATGATCGAGTGGAAAAACCGAGCGTCCGTGTAATACGCTAGTCGTTGTTATCGGCTTCCAACCTCAATACAAAAAAAAACTAAACTTGTAACTACACTCTTAAGGAGTATAGTGGCGAGTCTGGGTATCGAATCCACAGGGAATGGTTGATAGAATTTAATTGATTTATTACCTCTAAAGAAAAAATGAAAAAGATGATGATGGTTGAATAGGAAAAAAAATAAGTAAATAAAGAAGTTAAATTAATTAAGATTAATGAGAAAGTAGGTTGGAATACAATCCCCCTAACCCTAGTAATTTACCGTATAGAAACCTAGAATTGTAAATTATAAATTTGAATGAATCCAGTCTTTATAGATCCTAAGCATTACATATATGAGGATCAAGCCCGCACCATATGAAATCAAAGGTAAATATAAAGCGGTGATACATAATTTTACGCACATCATATTCTTAAACATCCCAAGTACCTAGGGCAAGAGAGATTAAAAGATCTACAATGGTTGTAAAATTGTCTCGCACGACTCTTTCAAATTATTAATTTAAATTCTATTTTCTACATAAGTAATTTAGATTGGGATGGGTTCATGCATCCCAACCCTTAAAAACTTAGCTTAACATGATGAAATAAAACTTACAAATTAAAGTGTATGAATTCATAACTAACTCTAAAAAATTGAGAACATGACTTGAATTGGGAATGGAAAACTAGAAATCAACAATTAATTAAACTAACTAGGAAAGCAGTAAAAACAATAAATTAAAATTACTTGCAATGGATGAATGATGAATCTTGAATAGAACTTTGAATCTTGAATAGTAGACAAACTTCAAAAACTAGGGTTTATGAAAATTTCTACCAAAGAAAACTAAAAAGACTCTAAAATCTGACTTTCTCTCTCCAAAATTCTATTCTACTCTCTAGAATTCGACTCCCTCTCTCTAGAATTCAACTCCTCTTGAAAATGAGGTAGGGCTTGGTCTTTTATAGCACCAAGTAGCACTAATTTGACAGCCAGAGTTGCTTGTTGCACAAGTTTTCCAAGAGTTGCACTGCTTTAAATGCATAATTAATTGCCTGGATTTCGCATGACCGGATCGGTCCATTATCGTTCAACTTCAAAACATCGTAACTTCTTCACCGTAGCTCGGATTGAGGTGCCGTTTTTTCCAGTGTTCTTGTAATTTAGAGCTATTCAACTTTCTAGTTGGCCCCACCTCCGAATTAAGGCTGAAAAATTACGAAAATGCCCTTCAACTCTCCATTTCTTGGTTTCTTTCACTGTTTTGAGTTCTCCTTCGCACTAACTTGCATGAAATACCTGTAAAACACATGAGAAATACACAAAACACGAAATACTATCCAAAAGGGGTTAGTAGCATAAATACGAGACAAATTCAATCTATTTACGCTGCACGGGATCATAAAAATACCGAAATTAAGGGGATAAATGTGAAGAATATATGCCTAATCACACCCCCTAACTTAGAACTTTGCGCGTCCCGAGCAATGTAAATGAATCTAACCAAAATTCCACTCTTGAAAATTCTTTTATTGGGATAGAATACCTTTTTCGCAGGCAAGCGATTGCATTTAGCGTATGCAACAAGCCTTTAAACCCCTAGGTTACCCTAGTAGGACGAGTTTTGTCTCGTGAGGGTTTGCAGTGAATACACCCACAAAATTCTTTATTGACTCAAATAAATATCAAAATACTTAAAAATTGTTCAATTTAAACTTTTCGAAAAATAATCACCATAAATTCATATTCAAATGTCTCAAACCATAGTGTGTGTGTGCAAAGCCAAAAACTCAACCTCAAATTTCCACCGATTGAGCATTACGTTACTTTTCGAAAATTCGTTTTGATTCAAATTCTTATGGATGCACTCACAAAAGAATCACTCGAATTGTGGCTATTTTCTCTCGGTATGCATGATATAAAGAGTAAATATAATGGACACGAATTCATGCATACAAAATTGAAAAGAAGGAAATATATGGTGAAAAGATCTCATCATCGGAATACAGTTATTAGGAAATGGGAACATCACCTCTAGTTCACACCATTTTTATCTCTCATATTATCTTTTCATGTCTTAGCTCTCCATGTGGTAATTAATTTCACCATTCGGACTCGGTTAGGACTTTTCGGGTTAAAAAGTGTAAAGGGTAAAAATGGAAATGGATGGAATGTTCGGAATTGGAAAATGTCCTGATGACGTCCATTAGTGCTTTTTCGGGCATTTGCTCATTTTTCTCTTTCTTTTTATTCTCTTTTTTTTATTTTTTTTAAGCATTTTTTTCTGTTTTTCTCTTGCCCCTTTTTATTGCACAATTTGGACTTACTTGATGAATTTTCTCAATTTTCACAATTTCGGGGTATTTGGGTTTTTCGGGTTATCAAACGAAAGGAAAATATTTAAGGCTCAACTTGGGTTGCAAAGGGATAATTTTATTTTTCACAACTTTTTATGGCTAATATTTTTGGGTAACAAACGAGGGCCTACTTCATTGTCCAAATTGCTAATCACATTACCATATGCATCTCGAGATTAATTAAATTTAGAGATATATTTAGCACGAATTTCGAGACAATATTTCACACATTTTCCATAACCGATCAAAACAAAGGATTGAGATCATCAACGACTTAATAAAATGCTGAAAAGAACTTCGAGTCAATCGTAAACTCGGATTGATTTAAAAACTCATAAAAAATTGAAAGGCTCGAAATCTCACCGGATTTGATCAATCTCCACACTTATTCGTTAAGTCGTCAATTTTCTTTCAATTTCCATCTTCGGTCAATTTTGGCTTAGTGCATTTTGATTGTTAACAATTTGAGACTTTAAATAGAATAAATGTGATATTTTTGAAAAATTTGAATTCCAATTCTTATTTATTTTGAAGAAAAATATTTTTTGCTTTTTCAAAAATTTCTAATTTTTTTTTTTTTTAAACACACTTGGAAAGAACATGTGATCGAATCAATGAATCTAAACAATAAATGGGAAGAATATCCCACACCCCCTAACTTAAATGTTGCATTGTCCTCAATGCGAATCAAGAACACAACATAAAGAGAGGAAAAGAAAGATATTACCCAAATGGAGCGATCCCGATGAGTGCGAGTCCATTGAATCTACAAAACATGTTAGAACCAAGCATAACAAAAAAGAATAACAAAAACTTTAACTAATTACTCTAAATGCAACAAGACACTATATACCACCTATTCATGACTCAAAAATACAACAAAAATCACCCCATACGCGTCGGGGGTGCGACGACCTCTCATCTCTCTCCACAAATCACCCGACCCCTTTCTTTGGGTACGATGCTCTCCTCGTCTCTCCCGTCTTACCATCATAAGTGAATAGTCGGAACAAATTGGGCCCGTGCCCATAGATAAAGGAAAGACCGGGAGATGCATTATGATAAATCGGAAAAGGATCCTCTTGTTGCGTAGCACGTGGGTTGGTCTCTAAGTCAGACGAGATTTGAGTTGTATCTTCAAGTACCTCCGAAGACTCAAATGGTATGGATGGAGGTTTGGGAAGGAGAAATTCATCAATTCTATTTTCCCACTCGCTTTCGTCTAAATGACGAAATGAGGCCCAGAAAGATTGGACTTCATCATTGAGGCGTGCATCCACCTGTCCGAACTCTCTCTCAAACTCTGCTAGGCTCAACTCCTTTAGCTCTCTCTCTTGCTTGGTGTCCTCAACATGCCTTGCGTGCTCACTCATCGAATGATAGGGTGGTGTGGGTGGGTGGTAATCGAGGAGAAATGTATCGATAGTGTCCTTCCATTCTCTTTCCTCTAAGTATTTCGACGAGCCTCTCCTGACACACTCTAAATCTCCTCTTTCACTCTTGTTCATGGGCTCACTCATGCTCTCGAATGCATTAACTAAACATACACCCCCTACCTTGCTCTCGATGTTACAACCACTCCGCTCACTGTGCGTAACACAACCTTCCCCTAATGGCTCTTCCTTGTAAGTTCTTTCTTGCTTGTGTGCTTCCCCCAAAAGATCCACCCTTCGCGGTTCCCCTTCATCACCCTCTCTCTTGAAATTATTAAAAATATTTGTTTCGAGGTTCATGTTCCCGAAAGTTAATTGCATACGCCCACTTCGAGTATTGATAAGAGCATTAGCTGTAGCTAAAAATGGGCGGCCAAGGATAACGGGAACATGATTACTTGGGAGAACGGAGGGTTCTTCGCCCCAAATGACAAAATCCATCGGGAAGTAGAAAGTGTCTATTTGGACAATCACATCCTCAACAATTCCCTGAGGAAGCTTCACAGAACGATCCGCGAGCTGGAGAGTCATATTTGTGGGCTTAAGGGCTCCCAGTTCTAGTTGCCTATAGATGGAATAGGGCATAATGTTAACACTCGCCCCTAGATCTATTAGAACTCTCTCGATTCGGTTCTTCCCCATGATACATGAAATAGTGGGTGCACCCGGATCTTTATATTTTAATGGAAAGTCACTCGACAAGACTGCGCTGACATTTTGGGACAAAGAGACGTTCTGGTTTACCTTTAGCTTGCGTTTCACCGTGAGTAAGTCCTTAATAAACTTAGCATACGCAGGAATTCTCTGTATAGTCTCGAGAAAAGGTAAATTAATTTTTACTTGCTTAAGGACTTCCAGAACTTCATCACGGGAGGTCGTTTTGGAGTGAGAGACCAACCGTTGAGGGTATAGAGCAGCGGTGGGGGTGATGGCCTTAGGTCCACTAGGATTTTCCTCCTCCTCACTCTCAATTAAAGGGGCATCTTCGGCCTCTCTTGTGTCGGGCGAAACCTCTTTATCTTTAGATGCATTGCGTGGGGGAGGTGACAAATCAACTACTTTCCCACTACGTAGAGTGGTAATAGCGCTACATTGCTCTCGATGGTCGTGGGATGTAGTGCCAATACTGGTTTGTCCTTGGGGAGGTCGTTGGCTTTGAGCAGGAAATTTTCCCTTCTCTTGGACATTTGATGCAGCTTGCAACCTTGAGATGCTAGTATGTATTTCATTGAACATTCGATCATACTTAGCACTGTTCTCCTTTTAAGATTGGATGAGGTGATTTAAGTTGTCCTCAAGAGATCGCCTCGGTGGAATAACATATGAACTAGGAGATGGTGATTGCATAGGGTTTGGCATTGTAGGAGGCATTTGCTGAAATTGCGGTGGGGGTGGTAAAGTCACATGTGGGTTAGGAGCCATCCCCCCTTGAGGTAGTACATTATAATTTCCGCGAAACCCCCATATTGCCTCAACTTGTTCAGTGTACATTGCCTTGTAAGCGGGTATTGCCGGACATCCTTTGGTAGAATGACCCGCCGCACAAATGGCACACACCTCTTCTTTTTCAGTTGAGATATGTCCAGTAGCTTCTCTAAACCGAACCTCAAGGATGTCTCTTATCCTTTTTTCAAACTGATCAAGTCGACGATCTAACAAAGTGTCCTTGTCCAATTGATAAATACCGGAAGCACCAGGAGTGTTGGACACTTGTCGATGTCTGTTTTGGCTGTTGGGGTCAGAAACATCCCATGATTGCGTAGTCTCTGCTACGTATTTCAAATGAGCCTCAGCATCGCTCGAGTCTAATTCCCAAAATGGTCTTTCGCACATTGTTTGCACGAGTTGTTTAGACGCCAAAGTAATGCCTTGATGGAAAAATGAAATCAAATGATGTTTTTCAAAGCCATGATGTGGGCACGCACTAACTAACTCCTGAAATCTCTCCCAACACTTGTCGAAGGCCTCATTCTCATTTTGTCGAAAAGATTGTATTTGGGCTTTAACAGAATTGGTTTTGTGTTGAGGAAAAAATTGGGAGAGAAACTTGGTTTGCATATCTCTCCAGGATAATACGGAATTCGGGGGTAGCGACCATAACCAAGTTTTAGCTTTATCCTTTAAGGAAAAAGGGAAAAGCTTTAATCGGATAACATCTTGTGGGCAGGCTTGATCACCAAACGTCTCACATGTATCTTCGAATTCTCGAATATGGAGATATGGTTTTTCAGAATCCATCCCATGAAATGTAGGAAGAATTTGGATCATACCATTACGAAAGTGGAACTGACCGGCATTACACGGGAGTAAAATGCAACCAGGGGTAACAGTTCGCTCCGAAAATAAAAGATCTTTCATGGGGAGATATGGTATTTCTTCCTCTCCAGCACCAACACCAACACTACCGTGCACAGACATATTGCTACCGAAAGATTCAGAATTCACACTTAGTGTTTGAGTCAAAAGTGTGGAACGTCGGTAGTATGAGAACTGTCAGAGTTAGCTTCAGCAAGGGGATTTTCGTGAAATTAGGTTGGAGACAACAGAGGAGTTTGCATGAACAACTTATGAAAGATGAGATGAGATTATTTTTTTTTTTTTTTTACGAAGTAGTAAGTCAATTATAATCTATAACAAACACTCCCCAGCAACGGCGCCATTTTGATCGAGTGGAAAAACCGAGCGTCCGTGTAATACGCTAGTCGTTGTTATCGGCTTCCAACCTCAATACAAAAAAAACTTAAACTTGTAACTACACTCTTAAGGAGTATAGTGGCGAGTCTGGGTATCGAATCCACAGGGAATGGTTGATAGAATTTAATTGATTTATTACCTCTAAAGAAAAAATGAAAAAGATGATGATGGTTGAATAGGAAAAAAATAAGTAAATAAAGAAGTTAAATTAATTAAGATTAATGAGAAAGTAGGTTGGAATACAATCCCCCTAACCCTAGTAATTTACCGTATAGAAACCTAGAATTATAAATTATAAATTTGAATGAATCGAGTCTTTATAGATCCTAAGCATTACATATATGAGGATCAAGCCCGCACCATATGAAATCAAAGGTAAATATAAAGCGGTGATACATAATTTTACGCACATCATATTCTTAAACATCCCAAGTACCTAGGGCAAGAGAGATTAAAAGATCTACAATGGTTGTAAAATTGTCTCGCACGACTCTTTCAAATTATTAATTTAAATTCTATTTTCTACATAAGTAATTTACATTGGGATGGGTTCATGCATCCCAACCCTTAAAAACTTAGCTTAACATGATGAAATAAAACTTACAAATTAAAGGGTAGGAATTCATAACTAACTCTGGAAAATTGAGAACATGACTTGAATTGGGAATGGAAAACTAGAAATCAACAATTAATTAAACTAACTAGGAAAGCAGTAAAAACAATAAATTAAAATTACTTGCAATGGATGAATGATGAATCTTGAATAGAACTTTGAATCTTGAATAGTAGACAAACTTCAAAAACTAGGGTTTATGAAAATTTCTACCAAAGAAAACTAAAAAGACTCTCTAAAATCTGACTTTCTCTCTCTAAAATTCTATTCTACTCTCTAGAATTCGACTCCCTCTCTCTAGAATTCAACTCCTCTTGAAAATGAGGTAGGGCTTGGTCTTTTATAGCACCAAGTAGCACTAATTTGACAGCCAGAGTTGCTTGTTGCACAAGTTTTCCAAGAGTTGCACTGCTTTAAATGCATAATTAATTGTCTGGATTTCGCATGACCGGACCGGTCCATTATCGTGCAACTTCAAAACGTCGTAACTTCTTCACTGTAGCTCGGATTGAGGTGCCGTTTTTTCCAGTGTTCTTGTAATTTAGATCTCTTAAACTTTCTAGTTGGCCCCACCTCCGAATTAAGGCTGAAAAATTACGAAAATGCCCTTCAACTCTCCATTTCTTGGTTTCTTTCACTGTTTTGAGTTCTCCTTCGCACTAACTTGCATGAAATACCTGTAAAACACATGAGAAATACACAAAACACGAAATACTTTCCAAAAGGGGTTAGTAGCATAAATACGAGACAAATTCAAGCTATTTACACTGCACGGGATCATAAAAATACCAAAATTAAGGGGATAAATGTGAAGAATATATGCCTAATCAATTAACTGAAGATATATACTAATCAAGATGTATCATGCCAATAGATTTCCTTAGAGACTCAAATCTTAAATTATCTAAAGACTTAGTGAACAAATATGCCAATTGAAGTTCTGTGGGTAAATAATTAATTTCTAATTCCTTAGATTCTACAAATTCGCGAATAAAGTGATGTATTGTTTTTATGTGTTTGGTACGTGAGTGTTGAACAGGATTTTTAGAACGCACTTTGGCTATTGCAATAGAGATGTAATTTATCTTTGATAATGCCATAATCGCATAACATCTGCTTTATCCACATCAATTGAGCACAGCAGTTATCGACGACTATATATTCTGACTCGGCTATGGAAAGTGAAGTGCAGTTTTTCTTTTTGCTATTTACTACTCCATCCTACCAAGTTATTACCAATGTAATAATAAGCACCTGAAGTGCTTTTACTGTCATCGGAACAACCAACCTAATCAGCGTCTATGTATCCTACAATAGTTATATATGTGCGTTTGTGTACCATGTTCCTAGATTTTTAATGTCTTTAATGTATTTGATAATCCTTTTGACACATAACAAGTGTCTCTCTTTAAGATAACTTTGATAGCGGACACATACACAAATATCATACATGATAGTTGGACGTGAGGTTGTGAGGTATAGCAGGCTATCTATCATACTTCTATAGAGGGTAGGATCGATCAGAGTCCCATGTTCATCTTTGGATAATTCGATTGAAGTACTCATGGGTGTCCTGGCGTCTTTGGCATTTTCTAATCCAAATTTATTTACTAACTCTAAACCGTATTTTGATTGCAACTTCCACATGAGCTGCAGCTGCACATCCCTAGATAGAATCCTCAAACTAGGTGTCCCTGTGGCTAGACACCTAAAATATTTTGGAAAAGATTTTGACACGAGTCAGAGCCCAAGTAAAACATTTTGAAAATATTTAAATATGCATGCACACTCTTCACATTTAAGTTAGTGTCGCACTCTTGAGGTATAGCCCACCCCTCATATAATGTGCACACCTAACGCTTGCTTGCTAACCTTCCTAGTTAAGCTACCTCGCCTAACTAGCCAGATCACACCTCTTACCCCCCACACTACTCTAACCCGGGTATTCTTACTTTGATTATTAAGTTATCTACTTGTTAACTTATTAATCGGTTCAAGTATATTAAATCATATAACGTTCACATTAGTTATATAGTTAAATTGCAGTAATTAAATATGCTTGTTTCATTTATTTTACAACCCTATCTCTTTTTTTTACATGAAAAAGGCTCAACATAATATATTTCAAACAAGCATCTTTTCGAACAATTACGAGCCGAGATCGAGTATCTTGGTTCGTTTTATGGCCCTAACTATCGAAAGCAATAATGAAATCATTAAAGCTCCTAGGAGAATGTTGCGAATAAATGTGATATAAAATATGTAGGCTTTTTGGATGTTTTACTAAGAATTAAAATTTTCTAGAATATTTAATTAATAGATAATATTTCAATTAGAGTAATCTTGAATATATGTAGATTAATGTACATTATGGACTGCACTCGCCCGAATATTGAATATTTAGTTAATAAATGGAGTAGATATACTAATAATCCTAGAGAAGGCCGTTGGAAGACGATAAATAGGATTCTTAGATATCTAAGATGTACCCGTGGAATACACTTCATGAGATATCTAGTTGTACTTTAAGAATATAGTGATGCCAATCAAACATCTTGTATCAATAACTCACAATTTTTAATTGTATATGTCCTTACGCATAGGGGTCCAACAGTTTATTGAAAGTCCACAAAGAAAACATGTACCGTTAGATTCACGATAGAATATGATTTTATTGCGTTGGACAAATCACGGGAAGAAGTAGTGTGACTTCTTCTATTCGAATGACAAAACTTTGCAAAAATTATGCATATGTTGTGATAACAACGGACTATTACAATGGTACAAAACAATATATATATATATATATATATATATATATATATATACAGTCCTGCTCTTGTGCGGACTAGTCCGCATTTTAAGAATGCGGACCGGACATGTGTCACCTGGCGGTGAGCCCAGAAAAGAGAGAGAGTGTGCCTATAATTTAGGCGATAATTTCTAGGCACACCGTTAGGTGACACATGTCCGATCCGCATTCTTAAAATACAGACTAGTCCGCACAAGAGCATTATATATATATATATATATATATATATATATATATAATGCTCTTGCATGGACTGTTCCGCATTTTAACAGTGCGGACCGGACATATATCATCTGGCGGTGAGCCCAGAAAAAAGAGAGAGTGCGCCATTAATTTAGGCGATAATTTTTAAGCTAACCGTCAGGTGACACATGTCCTGTGCGACTGTTAAAATGCGGGACAGTCCGCACAAAAGCATTATATATATATTATTTATATATATAAAACAGTAATCTTGACATACACATCAAAGACATATACTTTTCATAAAGGGTCATAAAGGGTAATGAGATTAAAGGATAAAAACTAAGTGGTATTTTGATGGCGACCCAATCTAGCTCACTAATGACCCCAAGATGTCAGTACAAATGGACACATGGATTTTGATCGACTCAATAATAGCATTGAAGAGTCAATTTTTTTACTGTTTTTTATGATGAAATATTGTTGTCTGCTACTTGTGTTAGGATAAACTGGGTTTTTAATGACTCTTATAACTTATAAATCCAAATGTGGTATTACACCATACTCTTTATAGAATGTGGGTGTGAAGAGGTTACTTGTATGAGAATTTTAAATGTTGAATTCTCCGGAGCACTCAAAAAATCGAGAATTGTTCTAGGCCAAAATAAATATAAGGGTCCGTTTGATTCGCAAATCAGTGGGCAAATATGGCATTTGCCCACTTTTTGATTTGTTTGATTCACAAATTTGCCTACAATTCATTTGCCTATGTACAACACCTCTAATGCATGAAAAGTGGGCAAATTTTGCTTTGCTATTTGGAGAAGAATTATTTGCCAAACAATTTGCCACTTCTTACAAGTGCTTGTTTTATATTTTTATGCTAAAATATTTTAAAAATTACTTTACAAACTGTTTTATAAAACTGTTTTAAATAAAAAACTGTTTTATAAAAAATGTTTTTAAATTATTTTAAAAACTGTTTAAAAAATGTTTTAAAACTGTTTTAAAACAATTTAAAATCTGTTTAAAAAAATATTTTTTAAAACTGTTTTATTAAAATCTGTTTTAAAACTGTTTAAAACACTATTTTAAAAAGTTTAAAACTGTTTTGAATAATTAAGAAAACTGTTTCGAATATTGTAAAAATTGTTTTATAAAAATGTTGTTAAAAACTGCTTTAAAAATTATTTTAAAAACTGTTTTAATAATGTTTTATAAAAACTGTTTTTGAAATGTTTAAAAAAAAACTGTTTTAAAAACTGTTATAAAAAAATACTGTTTTATAAAAAATGTTACAAAAATGTTTTTAAAACTGTTTTAAAAACAATTTAAAAACGGTTTTTAAAAAATCTTTTATAAAACTGTTTTATTAAAAACTTGTTTTAAAACTATTAAAAACACTATTTTAAAAGGTTAAAATTTTGTTTTGAATAATTTAAAAACTGTTTCGAATATTGTAAAAATTATTTTAAAAAACTGTTTTATCAAATTAAAAAAAAAAACTGTTTTAGAAATGTTTTAAAAATTGTTTAAAAACTTTTTATAAAATATTTAAATAAACTAGTTGGATTGACTTTAATTTCACCTAATTATTGTTTGATAGCTTCGTGTGAAAAAACTAGGTAAAATTTGCCTAGGCAAACTTTACCCATGAAAAATTTTGCCATCTTGACTTTTGCCCACTTTTAAATCAAACGGACCCTAAGTGAAAGAACTAATTTCACTACGGAATTCAAGACCAATATCTACCCAACTATATTTAATGTTTGCACTGTTAAATGCATGTTAACTTGCCCGTTTTATTTGTTAAAAAAGCCATGGTGTTTAAGGCAGTACAAGGTTGGAATGTGTTCTTTTCTAATCTATATAATTAAATCAACATGAAATATTCATTTTCTCAAAACCATGAACGATTAAATGAGATTATCTCTAAAAATTCCAACTTGGACAATGAAAACTTAATGGTGTATATGGCTCTCTTACTAGAAATAATCCAAACAATAAATTTAATAGAGAATTGAGTTTAAATCCCTATAATAATACATGTTATAATGCTAGGACAACCAATTAAACTTTTGTAAAACTAGTTCCTAGTTATTTTGTCTTTATCAAAAGCTTTTTTTTATTTTCTTCATAATATCGACTCTAGCCTTTGTTTTTCTTTATAATCTAGTCACTTTTTTTTGGCTTAAAATGAGGTGTATCTTGGGGGAAAAATACTAATGATACTTTTTCTAGACATTAGACCAAGGATGCTACCAGAACCTCCAAACCATCAAAACTCTGGCCACCACTAACCTTTTCTCGCCAGAATACAAAATTAAATTTGCACCGCCGAGTTTTTGAAAATATTGCTTGAATTTTTAATGTTGCAAAATTAAATTTGCACGACTGCTAATCATCATGCGCCGGACTGCAAACTCAAATTGTAGTTCTTTGTGCAAAATTGAATTTGCGATTTTGATACCACAAACTCAGTTTTGCAATATGATATTGCAAACTTGCATATTATTTATAAGATAAAAATATCATTTATTAATGCATTAAAAATACTACAGCCAACTATAATTAATAGTGCAAGAATTACTAAGTTAATTTTGTAATGTCAAAAAATGTAACAATAGTTAAGTGATTCCATTAAATTATTGTCAAAGGGATGGAATAAAAGTGTACTATATTAAGCATTAATAAATTAATATAAAACTACCCTTGATCAGGCCTACAACCTTATGAAGCCAAAATGGTGCCTCCCTCGTCACCTATCACCTATTTTATTTGATAACAAATTTGTTCTGATAAGTAAATTGGCTTTGTACAACATAAGAAGCATTTAAAGATTATTTGCAAAAAGTACTATCTACACTACTATTTTCTCGCTATCTTAATGTGAGATTTTATGGTACCTAGCCAACTATATATATAGTTATAATACATGACATCGATGTAGGTCGATCCAACATTTATTTTCACAATGATTGGCAGTCTTAAATTGGATTTTTATATGGTTGAAGTTATTTGTTTTTATGTGTGAGTAATAATTATTGTTGTGAGGTATTATAATTCATGCATTCCTTAATAATATATTGCATAGCAAAACTAAAACTACTTTACTTAAAAAAATAACTAATAGGTTCACCTCTTACTTTTATTTGAGAACAAATGAGAATCCAGTTATTCTAGTTTAACAACTTAGAATTTTTCACCATCTATAAGTTATATTTAGATTGCAGCCGTTCCATTTAGTTGTACGATCTAGTTTAACAGATCTTATAGGTTCACCTCTAATTTCCATTTTTTCTTTCTCTGTTTTTTATGGAAAATTAAAAATCTGATTTATTCCTTTGACATCCATACACAGTTCTCTTCCTATTTATAGGGGATGCAGAGCAAACCGACCAACTAACAATTAACTCCTAACAATTTTCTAACAAACTATTTTAACTTCTCCCTCGTTCAAAATCGACCCTAAAACTTATAACAAGCTCTAAACAAGCCCAACTAATTGTTCTTACAATGTACTCAGATTTCTGTTCTCACTGATACAAGGATCATGAAAATCAACGGACAAAAGTCCAACATGGCTTCATATTTCCTAACCTACAAGAAAACCTTTGCAAGAAAAGAAAAAAAAAGCCGTAGAAGTGGCCAAAAAATTGATTACATACAAGTACTTCAAACTAGGCTATACTCGCAAGAGAATGAAAAAAAAGGGGGAAAGAAAAGGAGCAGTTGGTTTGAAAACTCACATTCCTCTAGCACCAAAAAAAATGCCTCGTGCCTGCTCTCTAGTGGAAGACTAGTACAAAATACAAATGACTAAACAAGAATATGGCAATAGGAGCATTCACAAGTCTCCAATGCCTCTCACTATTATCAGCCTAATAAGAATTAAAACTTTACAATGATTATGTCACCACAAGGGTGTGTTTCTTATAAATCAAGTGGAAGCAAAACCAAAAAAAAAAATGGCACTCATCCAAACAGCTACCCGCATAAAATTACAAGCACCCAGCATCCTCTCCCCCAAACACGATGAAGGCATGCTTTGCTTTGAATAAAAGAATCACATTATTCTGCAATTACACTTGGACTCGAGTTTCGGGGGAGGCTTCATATCGTCACTGTTATTAGGAGGAGCCCCAACAATATGCGTTGTAGATAAATCAGTTTTCTCCTCGCTTTTGGTGGTGTCGATAGGAGGCTTTGTGTCTGTTTCGACAAGCCTTTGTTTAACCTTTTGGGACTTGAAAGCGCGCTTGCCTACTGATAGGGCACGTAGGTCTTTTCTATCAGAATTTGCTTTCCCCAATATAGTAATCGTTGGGTGTGAACCTTCTAATGGGATTGAGTTTTCGTTTTCCACTGCTATGGAGGCTGCGTCATAGGCAAGATTGTGAATGATGGAGCTGCAGAAGAGTATTGCATCCGTTGCTTCTTCTAGAGTTAGGCTTCTTCCCTTAGTTCCTCCAATTGTTACACTGGATTCTTCTGTCATTAAGAGGAGATTTGAGTATTCAAATAAAACACACGTATACATAAATGCGTGCGCGCACACAGCTAATTAAAATGCCGCAACAGTAAGCATACAGGAATTTTGTCACAAAGTAACCATACAGGAATTTTGCATTTGATTACAAAGTTAAAAAAAGATGGGATTTCCCGACTTTGGTACCTCACTAATTTGCATTTTTTAACTTCAGTACAATTTTCTTTGGCTTTTCTTTTACAATTTGGTACCATTTCGTAGCTGAAACTTGAAAGATTAAATTCTCACCACTGAAGATAAATTCTAGCGACAGGAAAGTTTTAGAAAACAATAATACCAAAAAAAAAATGTTCCGAACTCTAATAATGTAATATAGTGAGGTGCCAAAGTCTTATAAAAAATATTGAAAACAGTTCATATGAAAAAGAGTGGCAGAAGAGATGAGTGACTTGATGAAATATTCCCTTACCTTTCCTGTTTTTATAAGAATTGAATTCCATGAAAATGGGAGAAGTGAGAACTCACCAATCCACTCATCCATTTCTCCTCTCTCTAATCAACTTCTCATAATAATTAGTTATTTTTCACATTTTTCCAACTTCGTAATCGAAGGCATCCTTAGTCAAAAAAAAAAAAAAATATATATATATATATATATATATATATATATATATATATATATATATATATATATATATACATTTCCTTCCCTTACAATCTTTCTAACGTCCACTCAGGGTTGAGGAAAATTTGATTCTTTAGAACTTGATATAAATTGTACCTCGTATTCGTAATTTGTTTTCTATACAATTTTCTATAAGTTGTTCTTTAAGACTACAATAGATTATTACTTAGTTCACTGATTTTCCTTTTCAAGCTCTATCCTTATTTTTAAGCCAAGATGAAACTTCTACTCATCAAGGTCTATAATATGTAAACCCTCAAACTTCAACGGTTCTTATATCAGGATTGCAATCAATTATAAATTCCCGATCATACAATCTCCCCTTCCCGCTCTAAGAAAAATGTAAAAGACAACAGATAATTTATTACAAAGCTTTATATAGAGATTCTCTTCTCCATTCTAACTGACTGATTGGGCCAGTCAGTTATCCCAATGCTAAAAATCATATAAAACCTAGATATCCCAATGCTAAAAATCATATAAAACTGATAATAACGTGTATCAAACCCGAGTAAGGTAAATCTTAGCACATACAGAAAACATGATGAAGAGAAAACTCATGAATCCCTAAAAAGACATATATCCTTCAAAGTCGCTCAATATCCCCTTCTGCATCATAATATATATAGTCTGGGGATTAGGGCAAAACAAAAAAGAACAATATGACCAAAGGGGTAAACAATGATATCTCTGAGGAATATTTACTATGTTCGCCTATACTTATCTCGTAAGGGGAAATATATGAGAAGGACCCATTCATGGAGCAAATTTTAAATATTACAAATGAACCTCAACTGTGTATTTATGTTTACTTAGCCCTTGCTAACAAGAATTTGCCTCCGAGTCAGGTTCTGCTCCATCATTCAACAAAACAATTATCTTCCTCTTTTGGGAGGACTCTCAGCTACCTGATGCCAAACATGCCACACCTGAAGCATTTAAGAATCGCCTGAGGGGTAGGCGTTCTCAATGTTCTTGGTTTGTCCTGTAGTGGTCTCAACCCTGTCCTCGACTCGGCCTACGAGTTTCAAAGCACATTTGATGACCTTCCCCAGGGTGGGAATATCACAAGCTCATCCTGTGGATCACAAATTTGAAAACCATGAATAAATAGCCAAGCAGCGGCTTCTCGGATTTTCATAGCACCACCAGAGTGGCTAACGAGTGGAACTGCTCGGTGTTCTCCTTCACTGTCATAGCGCCTTGATTCCACATGTAGGATTGGGGAATAAAGGTTGCCCGGGAATGTTTCTTCAATTGCCCAAGATTGGAAAAGAAGTTTCTCGACCACTTCCCGAGATCTTTCTACCAAACTGTGTCTTACCCTTTTGGGGTGCTAACCCTTCGATAAGAATGTCGTTTGAATCTTGATAGTTAAGGGTTTGTTTGGCCGTAACAGATAGCGAGCTTATTTGGTTCACGAGGTCAAAGGGGCTTCGGATCGGATTGTGGAGTGGAGTAGGTTATGCAAATGGATGGATGACTGGTTGGTGGGTTTCCTATCTTTCGCCTTCTCCACTCATGCCGTTCTAGTCACAATTTTAGCATCGAATGCCAAAATAGCGAATGAAATATCAGGACGCTGTTCGACAAAAGGAGTAAGGATCGGGGACTGCTGGCCTTGCAATCGTCCAACTTCTGGTGACAATCCAGCGTGGTGGCCATCTGCCATGCCTCCCACCGGCCTTTGCTCCTTTCTTTTCCACCACAGTGGCCTGGCTCCCATCCCGTCGCAAGGTTTCGCAACGTGCCCCTCAATCTGCCACAAAATTGCGACCTTGCTGCTCCATCTTGAAGTTACTACCAACAGTAGCTGAGGTGACCATACCAAGCCAGTGACTAGGTGGATGGTAAACTCCAATTGGCACCACCTTAGCCACGGGGAGCTGCAGAAGGAGACTAACTGGCCACCACCCTAGCAGCTTGAACTTCTCTTTCAGTTCCTCTTTTATTCTCCCTTCAAGCCTTGCATCCATGGTTGTGAATAACTTTTACGTATTCTGCAGTGGAGATCTTCAATGGTTTTTAAGATATACTAACACAACAATTTACATATTCTGCAGTGGAGACTCCATCTTCAATGGTTTTTAAGATATACTAACACAACAATTGAACCCCTCGGCCCTCTCCAATACCACTACACTGACACAACAATTCAACCCTTCTCCAATACCACTTTAACGTAAATAAGAGAACATACGGAAAATACTCAACTCAACTCAACAAAGCCTTTTTTCAATTATTTGAAGTCGGCTACTGAATCATATTTTTCCATTCCATTCTATTTAGTGTGATATCTTCGGTTAAACCACATAATATCATGTCCTTTTTTTACAATATTCCACTAAGTCAATTTAGGCCTACTTTTGCCACTTGCGTTATCATTAAAATACTAACTAAATCACTCTTCCTTTTGGACGCATCCATTGGTCTGCGTTTAACGTGTCCAAACCATCTAAGTTGATTTTCTCTCAATTTATCTTCTATAGGAACTACTTTTACCGTTTCACGAATTCGTTCATTTTTAATTTTATCCTTTCGAGTTTTACCACAAATCCATCTTAGCATTCGCATTTCCGCCACACTCATTATTTTCTGCGCATTTTGTTTTTTGATTTCCCAATACTCTGTCCCATTTAACATTGCGGGTCTAATGGCCGTCCTATAAATTTTTCCTTTTAACTTCAAAGTAAGCTTATCACACAATACGCCGATAGCACTTCTCCACTTAACCCACCTTGCTTTAATCATATGAGTAACATTATCACTAATATCTCCATCTTTTTGGATAATCGGAATCCTCTTGTTTCTAGAGTTTCTCTCCACAATTCCAATCTAACATTAATTCTCATCTTAGTCTCATCCACTAAAACAATATCATCTGCAAATAGTATACACCACGGTACCTTATCTTGTATTTTCCCAGTCAACTCATCCATAACAAAAGCAAAGATAAGGACTTAGTACTGAACCTTGGTGCAGACCTACAGTAACTGAAAATTTACTACTTTCTCCAGCTATA
The DNA here is from genome assembly GCA_949130495.1 of Sambucus nigra. Lineage (NCBI taxonomy): Eukaryota > Viridiplantae > Streptophyta > Magnoliopsida > Dipsacales > Adoxaceae > Sambucus > Sambucus nigra. The sequence goes on from OX422215.1 coordinate 72,067,204, forward strand.
CTAAAGTCATGACCCCATCATACATATCCTTGATCATATCAATATATCTACGTCATTTTTTTATGTAGAACCCACCATATTATATCTCTTAGTATCTTATCATATGCCTTCTCCATATCTATAAAAACCATTTGAAGGTCCTTTTTATATCTTTCCATTAATCTCCTCAATAAATAAATTGCTTCCATTGTTAACCTCCAAGGCATAAACCCAAATTGATTATCAGATACGGTTGTTTTCAATCTCAATCTACATTCAATCACTCTCTCCCACAGTTTCATCATATAACTCATTAACTAAATACCACGATAATTTGAACAACTTTATATGTTCCCTTTATTTTTATAAATAGGTACTAAAAACACTCTTTCTCTATTCATCGGGCATCTTATTAGTCATTATAATTCTATTAAATAATTTTGTAAGCCAAGACATTCTTTCCTCCCCTAAACACTTCCAAACCTCAATAGATATACCATCTGATCCATGGTTCAAAGTCAAGGCCGATACCGCGACGATACGGCTGAGTTGACTAGGTATCAGTGCCCACCGATCCGATTCCGAGTTACGAGTTGAGTTTTCAATTATTGATGTGAATCGACCCTATATCGGTAATTTCTCGGTAGTATCGGTGATATAGAGGTATAATCGGCCCATATCGGTGATATATCGGCCGAGATGGTACAAGTTACTAAGAATCAATCTCTCTCTCTCTCTCTCTCTCTCTCTCTCTCTCTCTCCAATGTCGTGTTGGTAAGCGTGTTTTTTGGGGGGGGTACAAAATGCTAATTATTTTTTTAATTTAGTGTGCTCTGTGTGTGGATTATTTGGTCATCGTGTGTGGGGGTTTAATTTAGTGCGTTGTATAAGTGCCAGTTTTTTTATTTATAAAGAATGCAAATGATCCAAATGTTATTTGTTATTATTTTTTATAATAATGTTCCCAATGTTATATTTTAATATGCTATTATTTATAAAAAAACGTAAATGTTATTCTTTTACAAACAAATATACAACTGTAATTATTGTAAAAATAATATTTGTATCCTCTAAACATTTGTAAAAATAATATTTGCATCCTTTATGTAAAAATACAACTGTAATTATTGTAAAAATAATATCTGTATCCTCTAAACATTTGTAAAAATAATATTTGCATCCTTTATGTAAAAATAACATTTACAACACGAGTAAAAAAAAATATTTGCATCCTCTCTGTAAAAAAATAACATTTCCATCAATTTTAAAAATAAACATTTGCAGCCCAACAACAAAAATAAAATAACATTTACATTCCCTTTATAAAAAAAAATAACATTTGCATCATTTTTTGCAAGAAAATAACATGTGCATCCTTTTTGTAAAAAACAATTGTAAAAAAAATGTAGTGTTTTGTCAAAATCATAATTTGTATCCTCTTTGTAAAAAAATAACAATACTAAAAAAGAAACATTTCTATCCTTTTTAGAAAAATATAACATACTTAAAAAAACACATTTGTATCCTGTTACTAAAAATAATACTAAGAATATAATAGTTGTATCCTTTTTGTAAAAGAAAAAAATTATCCTCTTACAAAAAAAGTAACATTTGTTTTTCTTTGTAAAAACATAATATTTGTATCCTCCGTAAAAAAAAAAATATTAATTTATTATGGAACATTGAATCTGGCAAGTTCGCAGCACGTCAATATAATCAAATTGTAAGGATAGTTTTAAACTTATCTGATTGGTCCACATTGTTAATCGTATTTTTTTAAAATTTTCTAGATTTTTTTCGGAATTTTTTGCGCTCTCTAAATAGTGTATCTTTGGGTATCGTCCGATACCGCGACCGAGTTGAAAATCGAGTGGTCGATACCGGGACCGATACCGAGGCTTTAAACCATTGGGTCCTAAATCCCTCCCTGTTTTCATCTTTTTTAGAGCAATTTTTCTCGAATCTCTCTAAGTTCCTCTATATTTAATCTACTCCCATTATTTTCATTCAATAACCTTTCGAAATAGTTTTTCCATCTTTACATAATCTCATCATTCTTGACTAAGACTCTTAAATCATCACTTTTAATACACCTAACGTTACTAAAATCTTTTGTTTTTCAATTCCTAATTTTTGCAAGCTTATAGATACTTTTTTTCCCTTCTTATGTTCCTAATTTTATATAAAGATCATTTGTCAGAATTGAAGAAGAAGAGTTGTGTTAATCATTGGAGTTTTAATGCATTTAAGTTGTTGTAAAAAAAGTTGGTTAGGCAGTTAGTTGTTAGTGGTCACGTGCCAATTTCCTTTTTAGTTAGAGAGTTAGTTAGCTGATTACTTCCTATAAATAGAAGTGAGTTGTAATCGATTGTTATATTCCGTTGATCAATAAGTTTACAGTCTATTCTCTTAATTCTCTCTAAACTTCCTGCTTCTTCTCTAACTCTCTTCTCTAATTCTTTTCTTCTCTAAACTCCAAATTCTTCCATTATTGTGCGATTAAGGTCAGGATGAGTACCTGACATCATCATACGCATTTAACTTAGCATCGCTTATCATTTTCTTAACTTCCTTTTTAGCGCATTTATATCTCTCAAAATTTTCTTCGTTTGTAGTTGTTTGCCATGTTTTAAAGCACTCCCTTTTGATTTTTACTATATTTTGTACTTCTTCATTCCACCACCAAGTTTCTTTCAAATTGTGACCCCTGCTTTTTGATTCTTCAAGAATTTCTTTCGATATTCTCCTAATGCATGTCACCATCTTACCCTTATCCCACATTATGTTAGTCTCATCTTCGGTAAGGACTCTTGTTCTTGAACTTGGGCCATGGTTTTTTGATAGTAAGCCATTAACAGTCGAGCAATGGCACCTAAGGGTGAGCTTAGAAAGAGAGGTCGTGTCTGAACCTACCTGAAATAGATTTCCTAGGCTAAAGTTGCATTTGAGCTCTACGCATATGTGGTGTAGAATAGCTAGTTTTGTGGGCAAAAAAACTCTACTGACAAAATGACAGCAAGCAAGAAAAAATTGGATTCTACAAAAATATGTGTTTCTGATGTTATTCCTATTTTGGAAATGGAAAATAGAGTATGAATGGACTCCAGCAAGATGTGATCATTGTAAAATCTTTGGGCCTAAGGAGGGAACTATGGGGAAAAAAAAGTCGGATAGGTGTGGAAGGGGATAGATGCCAAGGAGTCGAAGCAGCAACAGAACATTCAGAGTTGATTAGAAAAGAAGATGTGGAAGCAATGCCAAAAACAGATAAGATGAGGGAAGATCCATGGAAGCAGTGAAGTTGAAGGACATGAAGGAGAGCGGGAATATTTTAGCAAGAAACATAGAAGGTACTACCCCTGCATTCAGACGTTACGACAAAAGTCAATCAAATTGTAGCATAATTTGATTGTTCAGTTCAGGAGACTGTAAAAATTCTGAATGATCAATCAAAGGGAAAGGGCCATAAGGAAACAGCGCAGAAAGCAAAGGCAAAGTATAAAGGTCGTGCTTTAGGGGCTAAGCGAAGAGGTGGAGGGAAGAAGAAAAGAAGATAATAAGTTTAACGTTACGTCGTTACCCCTTGGAACATAGAGGATTGTAGCGTAGTTAGGTTGTATGTTGTAGTGTTTGACCCGTGACTTTGTTTCGGCTGGGTTGAATTGTCAGCTTCTTGGTGTAGTTGGGGCCTTGGGACCTTGCTTGAAGGCATCATCAGTTCATTGTATATTCTTGTATCCCCATTCTTTTTTGGTTAATGCTAACATTTTACTACAATACAAAACAAAGAGCGTAAACAATTATATCCACGAGGACTATTCCCTCAACACACTTGTACTAATAAAGTAAAACCCATAAAAGGGAATAAAGGGGAGGCGAGCAGTGATAAAGTAACTTCTAAACATTACAAACAAACCCTAACTCTTTATTTGTGTCACTCATGTTAGTCTTTGCATCTCCATCCAAGTAAATTTAAGCTTACATATTCCCTTAGCATTACCTTCAACCTTCAAGAGTCAACAAATCACTTTTGGAAGTGTCCAAATTATCTACAATAATTCTGTCAACTTATCTTCTATAAGAGCTACTTCTACCATCTCACGCATGCGTATTTCTAATTTTGCCAAACTGAATTTCTGCTACTCTTTAAAACGAAATAACCATAGAAAACCATCACTACATCTGATGTGATGCAAGAATTGGGGATATTTTGTCATTTTAGGAATTTATTGTATTTTTTGTTATTTTCTTGTATTTCCTTTATTTGGTTTATTTTCTTTTATTAGTTGTTTGTTTGGTATTATAGGAAGGTAATAGCAAAAAGCTAATAGGGACATAATTGTAATTACTTTTTTAGCTTGGAGCCTAAGCTAGCTTCCTCCTATAAATACCCATATGTAGCCTCATTTGAGGCATTCTTCCATTTTATGAGATATTGATTATTGAGAGTTGAGACGAGAGTTCTCTTTTCTTGTTCCCATTTGACATCATTTACGTCAATTGGTATCAGAGCCAAGTCGGTTCTACCCGTTGTTGTTGTTGTAAAAAAATAAAAATTCGTAAACAACGTCAAGATGACTTCAAGAACGTTGCAAACCCTCATGAAAACTTCTTACGATCATCTCATGGAGGCTATCAACCGATTAATAGCCCGGATGGATAAAATCGACGCTCGTATTCCTCCACCAACTACCACTTCGCACCATGACCCTCTCCTCCAAATTTTGACCTATCCCCGCCACCACTCCCAAAGACACCTTCAGCCACCCACCACCATTAACCCTAACTCTAATCCTAATTTAAGAATCCCTAACCCTAGCCCCCAAGACTTCTCTACCTACACTTCCGCAACCCATTTTACACCTCTACCCCAAAAAAATCATAACCATAACCCTATTTCACCCACCATCACATCAAGAAGCACCACAACCACCACTTGGCCACCCTCTGCCGCCCTTCCCCACACCAGCAAGGTCAGAACCCTTGCCCATTCACAATAGACTCGCCGGACAGCCCCGGAAGAAACCTTTTTCCCTTCCCCCATGGTCGGACCACCATACAGGTCGCAGACGGTGTCCTAACAACCTCACCGCCCCTGCCCACTCGCCGAACAACCCCCATACCCAGGCAGCCACCGCCGACAGCGCGCAGCAATCCGAAGCTGCCAGATTCATTAGCCGCACCTGCGGCCCAGCCCGCTATCCCCATCGGCGAGCTCCCAGCGATCGCGACCTCGACAAGGTGCCTAGACCACTGCCCTGCCTCTGATCTGCCTCCATTCAACCCAGAACTCCCTTCAATTTTACCTGGGATGATATCCACCACTGCCAACAGTAAAAGTCACTCCAAGACCCAAGAAATCCAAAAAACATTCCAGAATCAATCCCGATCAAATCAAGATTCATCGGAATTTCAAGAAAGTGCCGTCAATATCCAAGAACCCATGTCTTCCACCTCTAATCAATCCAAGATTCACCCAAACTTACCTAAACCTCATCCTACAATAAACCCTAACTCCAACCCATACCCTCTCTTGATTGGCTACACTAGAACCTGTTTCCACCTTCAAAACCCTACGTCAACAAACCCCCACCCTCAAAAATTACCAAGATCCACCCAAGAACCATTCTCCCATCAATTCAATCCAATTTCAGCCCCTTTTGACCCAATCCCCTCCCATACTAACCAACCAATCTTCTGCCCTAGGTGGAACCCTCCAACATGTGCAAGAACTAGGGTTTGGCATCGAAAACTATATTTTTGATCCGGGTTGTAGATATTTTTTATGATGGACATGAGCGGCATGAGGAAGAAGATGAAGATTGCCGCAAGAATTGAAGAATCTTCCTCAAAATTTTTAGCAAATTACATTTTGGCCCTACCATTTTGGCCTCTCTTCCGCACATTTTGGGAATTTTTGCATTCGACCTCAATTTAAAGTTCGAGGACGAATTTTTTCGAAGGCGGAGAGAATGATGTGAATGAAGAATTGGGGATATTTTGTCATTTTAGGATTTTATTATTTTCTTTTTCCTTTATTTGATGTATTTTCTTTTATTAGTTGTTTGTTTGGTATTATAGGAAGGAAGTAGCAAAAGGCTACTAGGGACATAATTGTAATTACTTCTTTAGCTTGGAGCCTAAGCTACCTTCCTCCTATAAATACCCATATGTCGCCTCATTTGAGGCATTCTTCCATTTTATGAGATATTGATTAGAGAGAGTTGAGACGAGAGTTCACTTTCCTTGTTCCCATTTGGCGTCATTTACGTCAACATCCTTCTGAGTGTGTGCTACAAAGCTCTACACATATCAACGTCAAAATCAATAACCGTACAACTATATATTAACATTAAATTCAACAAATTGGATCAAATGAGATGCTCATAAAACACTCCAAGTACATATATTGATAGATCAAAGTAGTTGACCTCATGTGGTAAAACCAGAATATCATTGGCTGATTCACAAAGTGTACTGTTATACAATTTCGGCAGACTTTTATATTTTCAGTAACGAATCATATCAGTATAGCTACAAGATTAACTGGGAAAATTATAAGCATGAAACATCTCTCACGTGTGAATATAAAATTAGATATTTGTATATATCAGAGAAACAGGGAGAGGATTTAAAAGGCAAAAAAAAAAAGCCAACGCAGCATAATTCAAGATACACATACCAAGGATGCCACGTGCATGATTAGACGTGTCAGAATCTGCAGCCGAAGACGTGATATCCTTATCTGATGCGGTAGGATCAGGAGGCTCCTGTAACTCATCAGTGTTGTTCTTTGAATTGGGGGAAATAATATCAGATTGCGAACAAGGAGAACCCAGATGAGCACTCTCAATCTGTATCTCTGAAATTGTATCCAATGAGCTCTGAGCTGCAACCTCTGCAACATCCTCCCTATCAACAAAAGAATTCAGCATGGTCTCTTCCTCTTCAATAGAAGACTCTGAACTTGTAGCTGATGCTTCTACATCCCATATAATTCTCGTAGTGTCTGTCACATCTTCACCGTATTCATAGGATACGGACTCCTCAAAATTCGAACAAGACATCACCGAATTGTCCCTTGAATGAAAATTGTCAATGTGATTTGACAATTCTGAGGTAGAAGCAACCATCGTGTCGCATTTATAGTTGCTTTCAACATCCGCGCTTGTGTCGTCAACTACCATATGTTCTGAAGCCAGCATCTGTTCTTGATTAGCTAAATCTTCACTGTTTCCATGTGCGCTTGTTGCAAGACCAAATGGTTGGAAAGCATGATTTGATATTCCAGATAGAGATGATACGGACCGTTGATGTTTTGTCTTCGTGTCATGCCTGTAATTTTCCAAGTCTGATTTTCTTCCACTCAACTGCCGCTGAACACGAGTCTCTTTTTGTCTAGCAGGGCCCAAATCCACGGAAGATGATGCAGAGGCACTGCCATACCCAATGGAACTTCTCATGCTGTTTACGCCACCATACCCAAATGAACTTCTCATGCTGTTTGCACCGTCTCTCGCATACGATGGATCATCATAAGGGATACTACAGGCAGTAAAAATCCTGCTTTGGACAACAGGCCCCTTGCCACTGGTTGACTGCTTCAGCAGTACAGATATACCCGCACCTTCTGTAACATCAACCTTTAAATTGGGATAGTCACCATCAGGTATGCTATAACTAACAGTTGGTTGACCTTTAACAATCTCTTCGTCTGGATAAGTTTTTTCTTCAAGCAAATTAGTTGCTTCTGTAGATTCACGCACAACCATTAGAGGCTCCTGTGCATCATATGAATCGGAAGCTTCCAAAATGTTTGTAGATTCTTTGGGGAAGTTCTCAGTCGCTAACATGGCTGTCCCTGGAGCGGTTATGGTCAAAGGTACACCTGACATATTGCAGGTGGGACAAATTTCCAAGTCCCCTTCTATTGATTCATCAATACGATACCTTTGGCCACATTTAGAACAAATTATCGTATCCTTAAGACCGTCAAAATCTGAGGAATCACGCTTAACGTCTAAACCTTCGGAAGTGTCACGATTGCTGAAATTTTCAATGCCTTGCAGTTGAGAATCAGATGTTGGGTCTCCATTAAGGTCACCTTTATAACTGCGAGGTGATCCATCATGGATCACATGCTCAACATTTCCACTTAAGGAATCAGCCTTATCAAATACAAATATTTCATCCTGAACATCAGGATATGGTTCCTTTACACGTTCACTAAATACATCCTCCTGGTTTTTGTCGTTTCCTTCCATATCATGTGCACCACTTGTACCTTGATCAAAACTTGCATAGCTGCTAGCTGTGACTGCAGAATTCTTAGATATCATAGTATGATTGGACGAATCAGCTTTTCCAACATAAAATGTTGAGCTGGGGACACTAGATAAGAGTGGCCTGAACATATTCTGAGGACCTTTGCGATTATCCTACATAAAATATTTCAGTAATGATTATTCCTTCAGATGCGGAGTTATGTGAACTATAATTACATAAAGCAGGAAAAAGTCACGTGTCAAGACAAGTGAATAATACTGACATCTCAATTCTAACGATATTAGAGTTTGCATATAGTACTACCGCAGCTTTGCTGTCCGTCCCACAAACAACTACAAATTAAGCAGTTTCAAAGAAGAGACTAGAGTTGGCATAAAAAATGTCAGTTCCAATATGAAATATTTCTAATTCAACATCATTCTGAGGGGAGGACATTAAAATAATTAAAAGATCTTCTATGTACTAAAAGACTTATGCTAAACAGAAGATATATAAACAAGACTAAAAAAAGTGATTTGACTTATCATTAAAATCATATTAGACCTACTCGCTAATCCTTTGACTTAGCCCTGATTTTTAACACCGTCACTTCAATTAAACTAACTTCCTACCCTCCTTGAATTTTTTTGGGACAAATATGACCTTATATTATATTCCCAAACACTATCATATAAATCCCAAATGAACTTGACCCAATACCAAACACCCTCTCTCAACCTTTTCTTCTTCTTTACTTAACACGGAGACCAAATAAAAAAACATAAGATAAATAAAATGAAAACTAATCTTACCCCATTCAACATCCCATAGAGTTACTGAATTTAGATCTTGCGTGTCAAGGTCAGTCTCAGATGATGCAAATGGAGGAACAAGCTACCCCCACCCCCAGGACACCCACACACAAGACCCTACTGCAAATGTAGGTTTTACCATGGATGGACAGCAGTGGCTACGAAGTACAGAGTGACTATAATGGCACAAACATGGCTAAAGGTACTTAATAATGTGACTACATCACAGAATCTGTTACCAAACCTAGATCTGATCCAGAATCTTCATTTCTGGGCTACCAATTTGAACCAAATGTCGTCAATTTGAAATATCAATAGTGATGATCGTGGATTGTACAACATGGAGATCCAATCACAAAACAATGGAGATCAATTAGAGATCAACCCAACAATGTCTTTTTTTTTGTTTTTCAGCGTGATGGCTAGAATGAACCCATTTGATGCTGTGCACGATGGAGGAAACAATTTAGTCAGTTAAGGTGGTGTGAGGTTCTAAACTATTTCGTGAACAAATTCGACTGTGCAAGCACAAATTAACTTTTGGAAACGAAAACTTTGGTAGCCATGGTGTTGGTGGCAGTAATGGTAAGTACACATTTAAGGACATTTTGGTCAGAAATATTATTGAAGGGGTAAGTCGAATTTTAATTCAAATATTTTTTAACCAATGATCAAAACAGAGGGGTAAGTTAAATGAAGTAGGGGAGCAAGTCTAATATAACATTAAGAATAGAAGTGAAGTCAAAATCATCCAATGAATATTTACGAGTTAAATAACCCCTTGACTTTGAGTGGGGGCCCATCCCGCTTCTCGTGGCATTTTAAATAATAGTTCATCATATAAAAAAGTAAAATTGGAATTATAGGATATTTCAGTGTGATTCCATTTCTAGCTTTTCTCAAATCCAAAAAATATTTTTTTTCCTTCATCATTTGTTTTGGTACTTTTTTGCTTCACATTTGATAGTATATAGTAGCTATCACTTAAAAATATAAAATCCATTAAAACATTTAAGCCACAGATACTTGAACTTAGCAAGCTAAATTGAGAAATTTCTTTTAGCTGAATTAATAAACTATCCTTACACATTAACTTCATATATTTTCCTTGACAAATTAAAGTACTCAATAGGGTAATTAATATTTAAGGATAATTTGTCAAAGTCTGATTCTTCCTCGCACAACGTCATGTTCGAGTATTGGGGATCAAACTCTCTAATAGTGGGATAAAACTGTCTACCAACCTACCTCTCCCAGCCTCTACCTGTGCAGCCATGAGCACAAGGTATGGCTTTAATTGACTAAACATATTCAAGATGTGTAATCTAGTACAGAAAAATTTGTGTTTAATTTTCAGATTTATAAAAGACCCTAACATTCTGTAGTCATTTTAAAATCCTTAACCGTTCACATGTCTAACCATGAAAATGACATCATTGCACTTCAAAATTAATAAGATGGTAAGATACCATTTGCCGGAGTGCTGAATCAAATGACCTCTTTGGAGCAGAGCTTGAGTGCAGTATTCTGGTGGGCTTCTTAGAAAAGGCGAGAGCTCTGTTAGTTGGAGATGCACCAGGTCTACTTGCAGCAGAGGGGTTCGAGCAGCTATCCACAGGAACGGATTGTAGAGAGTCTAAATCATCTTCACCCGAAGATGCAACTAACCCCTTGCTAGGGGGGATAAATCGGTCATGTTCATGACTATGTGATGAACTGACACTTCTAGATGCAGTTGGAGACATGGATTGTCTGCCAGATTTGGCGGAAGGACTCCTGCCATTTCTTAATGCCGGTGAGATACCCCTCACATATGATGCTGGTCGATCAGCCAATGAAGTACGAAGATTAGGAGGCGCCTCAGAAGAAAAACCTGGGATATTTGATTGCCATGCCTTTACTTTAGGCGATGAAGAGTTCCCTCTACCTGTCTTGACTGGAGAGACACCCCTTACACCACCAGAGGAGGCCGCTGTGCCACTAAAACTTGTGCTCATCCTCCGAGGGGTAGAAGACCTTGGAGCAGGCGGTGAAAATTTATTTGGCGGTGAATATTTATTTGGTGGGGGAGATGGTCTTCCAGATGGACTCACATGCTGAAAACTACGAGTTGGACTAGAATGTGATGCTGAAGATGGCCTGCCGCCTCTTGTTTGGAGGGTACTATTGCCAGACCGAGGTGACGAGCTTAAGCGATTTGGACTTGCACTGCCTCTACTACTTCTGTAACCCTTCTCCATCTGCAATTATATATAAATTAAAGAAATATGGTACCCGAAAAAAAGTTTTTTTACTTTAGCCGATGAGATAATGCAGCATTTATTGATTAATTAGAGTTACCCCTGCATACAACAACTGATGCATAAGTTACAAGCGGGTTGATGCACATGTGGGATGGTAACATGATGGGAGTATCTGTATATACTGCATTATCTCGGGGTAATGTAAAAAAAACAGAAAACTGAAATAACATTTGAACATGACCAGTGATTGAAATAAACCATTACAAGTTCTAAACGAACTAACAGCAAATGTTCATACCGTGGAGGATCTTGAGATTGAAATGGGTTGACTGCGAGGTCTGCCCCTCTGTTGGTTGGCTGGTTGTGCCTCATCGTCCAAAGAAGGGAAGAGAGGCGTGTCGGGAGGAGTTATTAACCTTCATTCAAGAACACCACCAATTATGTAAGAACCAAGCCCAATAAAGTATCAAAAGCAGTTAAATAACATAAGGAAAAAAATGAATGCATATTCTCATAGGGAACCAAAAAAATGACTCCACAAATTTAGTTCTAAGGTGATTAGTAGTTCCTAACACCAAACCTTGCATTACCAACACTCCCTTCATCCCAAATTAAGAGTCCTTTCCTTTATTGGACATAATCAACAAACCAAATTCCACGATAATGAACAAGTCACTATCTTGGCCATTGCTTTAGACCATCTAAAATGCAAAATATCATTTTGAAGGATCAAATTTGGAACTATGCATTGGAGATGGTCTTAAACATGATTTGAAGTGACATAAATAACAAAAGCCTCATTTGATTGTCCCAAAATTGTAAATTGACTCATTAATAAATTGGTCCATTTACAAATTGGCCCATTAATTGTGTTTGATTTCATTAATAAAATGATTCATTAATTGTCCAATTTTAGTTCATGTGTAAAATCTCAAATTGGATCATTTCACAAAAAACGTAAAAATGCATCAATTTGAAATAGGAGTGGCATAAAGTGCATGCTCCTTTCTATCTTTCCCTTCCTTCCTTCCCCCCTCTCCCTCCTCCTCCCCCTTTTTTCACATAGAACCATAAACATCAATTTCTGATTACCAAACATTGCTCAAAATTGGATTTAAACTCATTTCAAATCCACTCATTTACAATTCACTAATTCACAATGAACCAATATACATAATCAAACAATTTATGCAACCAAACAGGGCCAAAGAAATTATCCTAAAGTCATATAACCAGTTAAAATGTTTAAAGCATAACAAAGTAAACAAAACCAACCATTCATAATCTTCCTTATCCCCATCTTCATTGAGCAGGTCATTACTCTCTCCTCGAGCCGGAACAGAAATTCCGAGGTTATGATCCGTAAAGTAGTTAAATTTCGTCGCTGCAAAATACATACACGAAATTGTCAAACAAACAAATAAACATAAATAATTCGCATTAAAACCAATCTCGAAACGGGGAATTACGGAAATTATCCTCGAAATCGTCATTCGATTGAAGCAAAAAATTGTCTTCCTCCCTATTCTGCACCTCATTGAATAAAGCAAGATCATCATCCTTGTCTCTCAACAACATCCCACTCTCCAAACTCCTCCCTCTCTTGTGATTTTCTGCCCTAATTTCCCTCCCCGCCATTGCTGGTGATGGTGGCATTTCTACAGACAAAATTGACCTTTCTACCCTCCAACACAACTCGCATTGAATTTGAAACCATGAAAATATGAAACCTAAAAGTTAAATTCAACTAGCAATTGAACTAAATGAATACAATACAACGCAACACATTGAAGTTGATCAAGTGCAGCAATTGAAGTATATACAATACATTGTGAAAAATTAGGATCTCAAATTGTGAGATCTAGTGGAGTGGGTGAAGAATGTCGGTAGATGGATTTTTAGAAACCCTAGAACAAGAAAAAACATTCTCTTACTAGTGTGAGAAAAATAGATTGTAGAGAGAGAGTGAATTTTAAGAGAAGTGTGTTTTTTCTCTCTCCTAGCCAAGCTTTCATTCTTGCTGGGTTTTTCTGTCTGTTGATATTTTGTTTTCTTTCTTAGTCTTCACTTTTTTCGTTACTTACATTTTTAGTTGGCTTAATTACATAAGGTATTAAGGGGCTACTATGCATCAACTGCAAAAAATACGAGGGGTTATTTTTATAGCAATTCACGTTTAGGTTCTATTATATTTTTTTTTTTGGCATTCACGTTTAGATTCTATTAGATTTTTTTTTAGACATTCTAATCCCACGATGTTTTTCCCTTACGTATAAGTTCTATTTCTAATTTTTTGGAATTTTTTTTACAATTTTACCCTTCTAAAACCAACCATCCGTAACTTCCTTGAGGAAGTTACATAAGTGGTTGAACTTTTTTTTTTAATCTTCAAATGATCATAACTTTTGATTCACAAATCCGTTTTTCGCAAAATTACTATTTTTGAAATCTGCTCGACAAGATCTATCAAACAAGATCCATAAATGGTATAAAATTACAAAGAAAAAAATTTACACAAACAGTAAACTTTACTGTATGCACTAAAATATGAAATAGTTTTATATATGTGACATAACAGACAGTAACATTTACTGTGGTAATATTACACATTATATATATATATATAGGGAGAGGTTCAAAAGTGAACCAAAAGAATGAACTTTTTAATGAACCTACTAAGACATTAAAAAATTGATCCTTAATTTCTTCTTATAATTGGTTCGCGCCAGCGGCAATGAATAATTTTTCAATCCCCCCGCTGGCGCGAACCAATTACAACAAGAAATTAAGGATCAATTTTTAATTTCTTAGTAGGTTCATTAAAAAGTTCATTCTTTTGGTTCACTTTTGAACCTCTCCCTATATATATATATATATATATATATATATATCCGGTGGATCCAAACTCTCTTTTTTCAAAATTACCTTATATTTAAAGGTTCGCGCTAGCGGTATCCAATCCTTACCACCATTGTTGGAACTTCAACGACCTCCGTCAGAGCTCCGATTTGGGGTGAGTAAGGGTGGCATGTGGTGCCGCTGGCGCGAACCTTTGAAAATAAGAGACTTTTGAATAAATGGGTTTTGGATCCACCGGAGTATCATGGGGTGCCGCTGGCCCGGACCTTTGAAAATAAGAGACTTTTGAAGAAATGGGTTTTGGATCCACCGGAGTATCATGGGGTGCCGCTGGCGCGGACCTTTGAAAATAAGATTGGATAAATGGGATTGGGATCCTCTAGAGCACCGATTTTGGGTGAGTATGGGTGACATTAGGTGTCGGTTGCACAGAACTTTAAAAATAGGAGCATATTGGATATATATATATATATATATATAATGTAATAACACAGTAAATGCTATTATTTGTAAAAATGTCATAGATATTAAACTTTATTGCATACACCAGAAAATGAAATAGTTTTATATCTATGACATTTTCATAAACAATAACATTTACTGTGTTAATATATTTATGAAATAGTTTTATATATATAGAATTTTCACAAACAGTAACATTTACGGAGTTAATATTACATAATATATATATATATATGGCAGATCCAAACCTCTTTTTTTTCAAAATTACCATATTTTTAAAGGTTTACGCTAGCGGCATTCAATCCCCACCACTACCTACCCCCATTGTCGGAGCTTCAGTGACTTTCATCAGAGCTATGATTTGTGTCGGTAGTAGTGTCATAGGGTGCCGCTGGCGCGGACCTCTGAAATTAAGAGAATATTAAATAATTGGAATTTGGATCCACCGGAGCTCCGATTTGGGGTGAGTAGGGGTGACATTGGGTTAGGTTTATATCTATAACATTTTTACAAACGGTAACATTTACTGTGTTTATATAACACAGTATGTATATATATATATATATATATATATATATATATATATATATATATATATATATATATATATATATATATATATATATATATATATATATATATATATACAGTGAATCCAAACCTCTTTTTTCTGATATTGTCTTATTTTTAACGGCCAGCGCTATCAGTATCTAATCCCGACCACCACCAACCCCAATTGTCGGAGCTCCAACAACCTTCATCAGAGTTCTGATTTGGGGTGACATGGAGTGCCGCTGGTGCGGACCTTAGGAAATAAGATAATATTGGATAAATGGGGTTTCGATCCACCGGAGCTCCAGTTTGAGGTGAGTAGGGGTAGCATTGGGTTAGGTTTATATCTGTAATAATTTCACAAATAATAAATGTTACTGTTTGTGAAAATGTTACATCGGCATCCCATGCCACCTCAAATCAGAGCTCTGATGAAGGTTGTTGGAGCTCCGACAAAGGGGGTGGGTGGTGGTGGGTATTGGATGCCGCTGGCGCGGACCGTTAAAAATAAGATAATATTATAAAAAAGAGGTTTGGATATATATATATATATATATATATATATATATATATATATATATATATATATATATATATATATATACTGTGTTATATGAACACAGTAAATGTTAATGTTTGTTAAAATGTTATAGATATAAACCTAACCCAATGTCACCCCTACTCATCCCAAATCGGAGCTCCGGTGGAAACCCCATTTATCGAATATTCTCTTAATTTCAGAGGTCCGCGCCAGCGGCACCCTATGCCACTAATACCCACCCAAATCATAGCTCTGATGAAAGCCGTTGAAGCTCCGACAATGGGGGTGGCTAGTGGTGGGGATTGAATGTCGCTAGCGTAAACCTTTAGAAATATTGTAATTTTGAAAAAAAAGAGGTTTGGATCTACCGTTTATATATATATATATATATATATATATATATATATATATATATATATATATATATATATATATATATATATATATATATATATATATATATATATATATTGTGTAATATTAACTCAGTAAATGTTACTGTTTGTTAAAATGCTATATATATATATTGTGTAATATTAACTCAGTAAATGTTACTGTTTGTGAAAATGTTATATATATAAAACTATTTCATAAATATATTAACACAGTGTTATTGTTTGAGAAAATGTCACAGATATAAAACTATTTCATTTTCTGTTGTATACAATAAAGTTTAATATCTATGACATTTTTACAAACAATAGCATTTACTGTGTTACACTACACCAAAATGGTCAAAATGTCACCTTTCAGTCGGTCACCCTTGTCACGGTTATTGACCGTGACAAGAATCTCGCGTTTTGTGTCACGGTCAATGACCATGACAAGACCGTAATAAATTGTTGTCACGGTCAAGGACATTAACACGACCGTGACAATATCATCAGTAAAAAAAGCCCTAGACTCTTTTTTTTTCCACCGTTTTTTGTTTCCCTCTCTCTCTCTCTCTCTACAAGCGATTTCAGCGCTCTCTCTCTCTCTCTATCTCTAAGGTATATTTTTTTCCTCTCTTTCTCTTTCATTTCTATATGTGTGTGTATGTGTGTATATATATGTGTGAATATGTATGTGTGTATATATATGTGTGTATATGTATATGTATATGTGTGTGTATATATGTGTGTATATATTTGTGTGTATGTGTATATGTGTATGTATATATGTGTGTATATATATGTGTGTATGTGTATATGTGTGTCTATGTGTGTGTGCGCCTAGTGTCCCTTGTAAAAATTGATTGATTATTAATTTTTTTAGTAAATTAATATATGATTGCCCTTTATTGTAAATTAGTAAATTAATATATACTATATATAATTATTAATAATTGAATTTGAATATAAATAAGACATAATTAAATAAGACATACTACATATAATTATTAATAATTGAATTTGAATATACACATTTGTTGTAGACATTGCTGTTGGATTATTTTATTTAGTAAACGTTGGGTTGGTTAGTTTTAAAAGTGACATGACCACTAGATTATTGTCCATATAGGGATGGAATTTTTCAACTTTTGAATAATTGAATTTGAATATAAATGAAACATACTATATATAATTATTAATAATTGAATTTGAATATAAATAAGACATAATTAAATGAAACATAATATATATAATTATTAATCATTATTAGAGTATTGTGTGTGTGGTGTGGGGTGTGTGTGTACGTACACGTGTGCGTGTGTGTGGTGGGGGTGGGGGGACGGGGGAGGGGGTGGTGGTGGTGGCAGGGAGGGTGAGTGGGTGGGTGGTGGGGTAGGGGTGGGGGACTGCGTGTGTGTCTATGTGTGTGTGTGCGTAGTGTCCCTTGTAAAAAATTGATTGATTATTAATTTTTTTAGTAAATTAATATATGATTTCCCCTTATTGTAAATTAGTAAATTAATATATACTATATATAATTATTAATAATTGAATTTGAATATAAATAAGACATAATTAAATAAGACATACTACATATAATTATTAATAATTGAATTTGAATATACACATTTGTTGTAGACATTGCTGTTGGATTATTTTGTTTAGTAAATATTGGGTTGGTTAGTTTTAAAAGTGGCATGACCACTGGATTATTATCCATATGGGGGTGGAATTTTTCAACTTTTGAATAATTGAATTTGAATATAAATAAGACATAATTAAATGAAGCATACTATATATAATTATTAATAATTGAATTTGAATATAAATAAGACATAATTAAATGAAACATAGTATATATAATTATTAATCATTATCTAATTATTGTGTGTGTGGTGGGGGGCAGGGGGTGGTGTGTGTACGTGTATGTGTACATGTGCGTGTGTGTGGTGGGGGTGGGGGGAGGGGGTGGGGGCAGGGATGGGGGTGGGTGGGGTAGGGGTGGGGGGCTGCGTGTGTGTCTATGTGTACTAATAATATTTTTTTTATTTGTACTAATAACATTTTTTACAGTAAATGTCTCCTTCAGGTATTAAGGCGAGGATGATGATGTTGGTTATGATGATGTCGTCTGGGCTCGGTGGTAGCGGAGGCGACGAGGGCTCCTCGGCCCCTAGGCTCCCCAAATATGGCAAATTTGGGATTACCATCGAGAACAAGTCGGAGCTATTAGCGAGATCCCTCGAGCTGCTAAAGACGGTCATTGGCCCGGGGTTTATGAGTTGGAAGGAGATGCCATAGGAGCTCAAGTTAGCTGTTTGGGCGGCACTACAGGTAATATATTTATATTTATATGAATATTTCAATTTCAATTTCAATTTCGATTTCGATTTCAATTTCATTTTATATTTATATTTATATTTATTCGCAACTAACATTGTATTTGTTGGACATGAACAATTCAACTTGGATCCAAAGCTACGCGATTCCGTCTTGGAGCAGTTGAGGGAGCAACACAAGACGTGGAAGAAAAATATGCGGACACGGTACTTTGGAAAAACACGAGAGTCCATTATCCAATGGCGTGGATCCGTCCCGCCCAAGGAGTTGATCTCATTGGAACAATGGCAAAATTTCATTGACAATGAGATCGAGGATCGACAATTGGCATCTCGCCAATCGGAGAGGGAAAATTGGGCAAACAAGACGGGCGTGCACTACTCCGGTCGGACGTCTTACACCGAGGTGGAGTATAGGATGAAGGTAAGATTTAATTTTTCTATAACTACAGAAATATATTATTCTTCATTATTTTACTTTGCGGGGCCGATACTAATTTTATTTCGGGGGCCGATACAATTTACTTTATTTTATTTACAGATATAACCACATAGGCTCGATACTTATGTGGCACTTCGGACGAAGAAGGGTAGGGACAAGGAGGTGTCCCCGAGCGTCGCGGCCACGATTGTAAGTAATCCGACAATTTAATTTTTGTTAATTACGTTATAATTTTTTAGTTTACTTATTTTACTAATCATGTGCTTTTTGTCGTTTCAGGCAAAGCTTAAGGAAGTGCATGAGCCGCAGTCTGATGCCAACAAGGCGTCTTTGTCCACAGACGCACTCAGCCAAGTGCTTGGCTTTGATCGCAAGGGGAGGACAAGGGGGTGAGCTCGTGGGTGGCCAAATCTAGGATCATCGGATTGGAGATGAGCGACACCGAGTTGGCTCGAACGGTGGATTCACATGACGCGAAGCTGTCCCGTTTGGAGGCGACGGTCCAAGATATGTACTCATTCATGAAGCGCACGTTGGGCGGAGACTGTAAGGGGAAAGGGAAGGAGAAGGCGGTGGAGGAGGAGGAGGAGGTGTGGGAGAACGAGGCGCAGGATGACGAGGATGTGGACCTCGCTGCTTCATCACCGACACGTGCGTACTTCGATGATCCACTTCCTTATTTGGCTCCCTTACCCAGACCGATGTCGACAATTGGTTGGCCGAGCGTGTTCATATTAGACGTATTTGATGGCCAGCGGATAGGGCGGGGGTTGAGGGACCCAAATATCGTCCAGGGTGGAATAATTCATGAACGTGCGCTTCAAGAGATCGAGTCCAAAGTGCTCGTCACGCATGTGATACCCGGGAAGGAGAACTCCCTATTGTGGTTGCGCAAATAATGCGGCACGATGTATATTAGTGGGTGTGTCAATTCGTATATCGTGTGGCCTACTCACCTCCTCACATTTACCCCAGACATGTAGTGACATTATTTTTAAGTTGGTACATTTGAATAATATTTGGATTATATCGTCATGCATATTGTTTCTATTTTGAATATATATTTGCATTATCTTTAGTTTGTTTGGATATATGATGTTTGAACAGGTACAACGTTGCTATAACAGGTACAAATATATAGTTGGGCAGTGACAGTGGCCATACTACCCAGCAGATTTTTTTTTAATTCTGCCCAGAATTGCCATGGTCATTGACCATGACAAGTCCTTGACAAATAAGGTTGTCACGAACTTGTCACGGTCAATGACCGTGACAATTTTTTTAAAAAGGGTCAAGGCTTTGTCACGGTTATTAATCGTGACTAAACTTGTCACGGTCATCGCCCGTGACACGACCGTGACAATTCTAACGAACTTGTCACGATCAATGACCGTGACATGTCCGTGACAAAAAAAGTTGTCTCGCCCCGAATTGTCACGGTCATTGACCTTGACAAGTTGAACTTGTCAAGGTCAATGACCGTGACAATTAGGCAGATTTGGTGTAGTGTTATCACATTATATATATATATATATATATATATATATATATATATAATATGCTCCTATTTTTAAAGCTCTGCGCCACCAGCACCTAATGCCACCCTTACTCACCCCAAACCGGTGCTCAAGAGGATCCAGATCCCATTTATCCAATCTTATTTTTAACGGTCCGAGCTAGCGGCACTCCATTACACTCTAGTCGATCCAAAACCCATTTATTCAAAAGTTTCTTATTTTCAAAGGTCCGTGCCAGCGGCACCACATGCTACCCTTACCCACCCCAAATCGGAGCTCTCACGAAGGTCGTTGAAGCTCCAACAATGGTGGTAAGGATTGGATGCCGGTAGCGCGAACCTTTAAATATAAGGTAATTTTGAAAAAAGAGGGTTTGGATCCACCAAATATATATATATATATATATATATATATATATATATATATATATATATATATTATCATAGTAAATGTTACTGTTTGTTTGTGAAAATGCCACATATATAAAACTATTTCATATTCTAGTGCATATAGTAAAGTTTACTGTTTGTGTAAATTTTTTTCTTTGAAATTTTATAGCCTTCATGGATCTTGTTTGATAGATCTCGTCGAGCAGATTTAAAAATAGTAATTTTGCAAAAAACGGATATGTGAATCAAAAGTTATGATCATTTAAAGATTAAAAAAATAAGTACAATCACTTATGTAACTTCCTAAAGGAAGTTACGAATGATTAGTTATAAAAGGGTAAAATTGTGAAAAAAATTCCCTAAAAAGTTGGAATAGGACCTATAAGATTACTGAAAAGTCAATAGGACTTATATGAATGTTGACCCGACAAATGGGACTTAAATATAATTATCTCTTTTTTTTTAGACATTCTAGTCACACCATGTTTTCTCCTTATATATAAGTCTTACTCTTAATTTTTTGGAAACTTTTTTTCACAATTTTACCCTTCGAAAACCAATTATCCCTAACTTCCTTTAGAAAGTTACATAAGTGGTTGAACTTTTTTTTTAATCTTCAAATGATCATAAATTTTAATTGACATATCCGTTTTTCGCAAAATTACTATTTTTGAAATCTGCTCGACGAGATCTATCAAACAAAATCCAAGAAGCCTATATAATTTCAAAGAAAAAAAATTATACAGACAGTAAACTTTACTGTACACACCAGAAAGAGAAATAAGTTTATATCTGTAACATTTTCACAAACAGTAATATTTACTGTGCAAACGCAATATATGTACATACACACACA
Organism: Sambucus nigra; assembly: GCA_949130495.1. Classification (NCBI taxonomy): domain Eukaryota; kingdom Viridiplantae; phylum Streptophyta; class Magnoliopsida; order Dipsacales; family Adoxaceae; genus Sambucus; species Sambucus nigra. The sequence goes on from OX422215.1 coordinate 72,088,834, forward strand.
CAGTGGATCCAAACCTTTTTTTTCTAAATTATCTTATTTTTAAAGGTCCGCGCTATCCAACAACCTTCATCAGAGTTTCGATTTGGGGTGGATAGGGTTGGTATTAGGTTAGGTTTGTATCTGTAATATTTTCACAAACAGTTTACTGTGTTAACATAGTGTGTGTGTGTATATATACACATATATACGGTGGATCCAAACCTCTTTTTTCCGATATTATCTTATTCTCAACGGTCCGCGCTAGCGGCATCCAATCCCCACCACCACCCACCCCCATTGTCGGAGCTACAACAACATTCATCAGAGCTCTGATTTGGGGTGACATAGGGTGCCGCTGGCGCGAATCTTAGGAAATAAGAGAATATTGGATAAATGGGATTTGGATCAACTGGAGCTCCGGGTTGGGGTGAGTAGGGTTGGCATTGGGTTAGGTTTATATCTATAACATTTTCACAAACAGTAATATTTACTGTGTTATAACACAATACACACACACACATATATATATAAGGTTGATCCAAACCTCTTTTTTATAATATTGTCTTATTTTTAACGGTCTGCGCTAGCTGCATCCAATCCCCACCACCACCCACCCCCATTGTCGGAGCTACAACAACCTTCATCAGAGCTCTGATTTGGAGTGACATGACGTGCCGCTGGCGTGGACCTTAGGAAATAAGAGAATACTGAATAAATGGGGTTTGGATCCACCGGAGCTCCGGTTTGGGGTGAGTAGGGTTGGCATTGGGTTAGGTTTATATCTGTAACATTTTAACAAATAATAATATTTATTGTGTTATAACACAGTATATATGTATATATATATATATATATATATATATATATATATATACGGTGGATCCAAACCTCTTTTTTCTGATATTGTCTTATTTTTAACGGTCTGCACCCCATTGTCGGAGCTCCAACAACCTTCATCAGAGCTCTGATTTGGGGTGACATGGAGTGCCGCTGGCGCGGACCTTAGAAAATAAAAGAATATTGGATAAATGGGTTTAGATCGACCGACACTCCGGTTTTGAGTGAGTAGGGATAGCATTGGGTTAGGTTTATATCTGTAATATTTTCACAAATAATAAATGTTACTGTTTGTGAAAATGTTACATCGACATCCCATGCCACCTCAAATCAGAGCTCTGATGAAGGTTGTTGGAGCTCCGATAATGGGGGTAGGTGGTGGTGGGGATTGGATGCCGCTAGCGCGAACAATTAAAATAAAGATAATATCAGAAAAAAGAGGTTTGGATCCATCGTGTATATATATATATATGAACACAGTAAATGTTAATGTTTGTGAAAATGTTATAAATATAAACCTAATCCAATGCCACCCCTACTCACCCCAAACCGGAGCGCCGGTGGATACAAACTCCATTTATCTAATATTCTCTTAATTTCAGAGGTCCGCGCTAGCGACACCCTATGCCACTACTACCCACCCCAAATCATAGCTCTGATGAAGGCCGTTGAAGCTCCGATAATGGGGGTGGGTAGTGGTGGGGATTGAATGTCGCTAGCGCAAACCTTTAAAAATATGGTAATTTAAAAAAAAAAAAAAAGAGGTTTGAATCTACCGTATATATATATATATCATAGCTCTGATGAAGGTCCTTGAAGCTCCGACAATGGGGGTGGGTAGTGGTGGGGATTGAATGTCGCTAGCGCAAACCTTTAAAAATATGATAATTTCGAAAAAAAAGAGGTTTGAATCTACCGTATATATATATATATATATATATATATATATTAATTCACTAAATGTTACTGTTTGTGAAAATGTTATATATATAACACTATTTCATAAATATATTAACACAGTAAGTGTTATTGTTTGTGAAAATGTCATAGATATAAAACTATTTCATTTTCTGGTGTATAGAGTAAAGTTTAATATCTGTAACATTTTCACAATCAATAACATTTACTATGTTATCACATTGCACAGTATATATATATATATATATATATATATATATATATATATATATTCTCCTATTTTTAAAGGTCTACGCCACCGGCATCTAATGCCACCCCTACTCACCCCAAACCGCCGCTCCGGAGGATCCAAGTCCCAGTTATCCAATAGTCTCTTATTTTCAAAGGTCCGCGCTAGTGGCACCCTATGCCACTCTGGTGGATCCAAAATCCATTTATTCAAAAGTTTCTTATTTTCAAAGGTCCGCGCCATTGGCACCACATGCCACCCTTACCCACCCCAAAGGGTTTTGGATCCACCGGAGTGGCATGGGGTGCCACTGGCGTGGATCTTTGAAAATAAGAGACTATTGGATAAATGGAATTTGGATCCTCCGGATTGGCGGTTTGGGGTGAGTAGGGGTATCATTAGGTGCCGGTGGCGCAGACCTTTAAAAATAGGAGCATATATATATATATATGCCACTGGCTCGGACCTTTGAAATTAAGAGACTATTGGATAAATGGGATTTGGATCCTCCGGAGCGACGATTTGGGGTGAGTAGGGGTGGCATTAGGTGCCGGTGGCACAGACCTTTAAAAATAGGAGCATAAATTTTTAAATAGTCCTCAAGTCCACAGTACTACAGACAACTGTAGCAGCCCAGTCAAGCCTAAAAATGTCTATATCACGGCAACAAACGACGATAATAGCAACTCACAAGACACCGAAAAATTTAAAAATCTAAGATCATTCTAGAGTTCAATCAAAATATTTATGTCAATATTTTCCATAAAGACAAATCCTCAAGGATCCTTTAATGATATATCAAAACATAATAAGAATATTATCTAAGTACTCAGAGTGGTTAACCCGAAAGATATAATAAAAACTTTAAATTTTATTGCTGGAAATGAAACATGCGATTACAAACTTAATTTACAAGAGATAATTAAAAGTACAATCCATAATTTACAAGATAATATAAACTTACAACTATAAGATTACTATTGCTGCCTAAAATCTAGTCGAAAAGTTGAAAGGAAAATTAAACAGAGATTAAGAGGGTTTGGTTGCTTGAGGGGAGTGAGTTTTTCTTCTGAGGGAGGTGTATTTAAGAATGAAGAGAGGATCTCTTTATATAGGAGAGAAAAAGTAACGGATTTGAAAATTTTATGAAAAGAAGAAAGGAATAGTGGGCGTCTGAAATAACTTTTGCAAGTTTTTCAAAAGGTGAGTAGGAACTGCGCTCGTGAATTGAATTCGTCTGAATCTGTCGCTTTCTGTCGTTATCAATGTTGCGTCATGGCATGCGTCATTATTTTTGTCTTTCATTGCTTGCGTCATTGCTTGCGTAGATGATAAATGGCGGCTGATCTTCTGCTTCTTAGGGTTCCATCATATTTTCAATATTGTGCCTGGTAACCGAGTCCATTGAGTCTAAGTCGTCATCTGAGTTAGTGTGGATATATTTATTATATTGATAATTAGTTCTTTTTTCATTATCTATTGCTTCTTCTACTTCTATAGAGTTTTTAGATTTATTAAAATATTTTATGTTAAGGCTAAAAGGGTGTTTTGGAATGAAAATTCTCATATTAAAAGTTTTCTTTATCATGCACCAGGGGTCAGAGGGAACTTCATTCATTATTGTGTATACTTTATACATACTAATTAAGTTTTCTGTTGCATCTTGCCCTTGTATAAGGGAGTCGTCGTCTCTACACTGAACAAAATAGTTTGCTATTCTATCTTTCCTATGCTCTATAAAAATATTGTGCCTACTATGGATAATTTGTCCTAATCATACCCCTTCTGGTGGTATACTTTCTATTATTAATAAAAGATGTGGTAAATTTACTCGCCATAATTGTTGTTCGACTAGTGCATCTGTTAATCCTTTAGGAAAATTATTATTTATATTATTCCAAGGCGGAGGTATTATTATACTAGATACCATTCCATATTCTAAAAGTAGACTCATTATTACTTCTATTTCTATTCGTGGATTGTGAGGAAATATTTTATTAGGTCTACTGATTGTGAAGTTTTCAAAGACTTTATATTCTATATCTATTACAATTACAGGGTCATTTTATTTTGAGAGTTCAAGTGAACATGTTCATATTTGTATTCATGTCCTACTGGTGCTAAATTAAAATGAAAATAATTTTGTATATCTACTCAATTAGAAACATCTTTTTCTTTAGAAAATAAAAATATTTTTTCTACTATTGCATCTGGTAAAAGAGTTTCTACTTTTGTTCTTAGTATATATCTATAGTAGGGGTCAAAAGAAAATAAAAAAGTACTATTAGAATATAAAGTTACTTGTTCTAGTTTCTTTTCAATATTTTATTTTTTAATATTTAATATTTTAAAATATTTTATTACTGCATCGTGTTCCTTGATGAGTTGTTGGTTGTTAAAAGAGTTATAATAATTAGCTCGTGCTTCTAGATGGTTAACATGATGTGCTATATTAAAAAAAGTATATGTTAAGGTAGTTCATGGCATGTATAAATGATCATTTATTGTATTCTCAATTGAATCAGAGGTTGTCAAAGATTTTTTGTTATTCCTCCGTTACTGGTGCTTTTGATCTAAACTTTTGCTTCTCATTTAGAACAGTAAACAATTGGTTAGTATAATCTCTTGTTCCAGAAGAAGAGCCTTGGTGTTGAGCCATCTGCAAAATTTAAGAAATGTTAGTAATTAATCTAGACAATATATCGGCTAATTGATTATCTTTATCTTTTATATGTTCAAACTGAGGGGTAAATCCTTTTCTTGTAATATTATCAATAAAATTTAACCATCTTTTTGTAGCTGATTTACTTTGATTAGTTTTATTAAAATGTTTTACTATATTATCGCAATCAGTTCTAATTAAAAATTCTTTTTCAAAAAATAGTTGAAATCTTTCTATGGTATTTATTACTCCTAATATTTCTAAGTCAGTTGAAGGTAATCTACTTTGTACTTCATTAAAGTTACCTGAGCAATATTTACAAATTACTTCTTCATTTTTATTATTATTTTTATTAGATTTTTGTAATAATATTCCCTCCCATCCTATGTTGATGCGTCTGTTTGTATAATTTTATAACTATTTTAGGTAAGGATAATGGTTCTAATTTACTAACTATTTGTTTTATTTTTTGAACTTATTTTATGTCTTCATTATTAAAGTATTTTTGTCCATTTTCCCCTAATTTACTATATAAGGGTCCTACTAATTTAGATAAGTTCGGAATAAAAGATCTACAATAATTTAATAATCCTAAAAATGCTTGTAATTTTTTAGTTTCTTCTAATTTATTCGGAAATTCTACAACCTTTTTTACTATGTGTTCTTGTAATTCTATTTTTCCGCCTTTTATGAATAATCCTAAAAATTCTATTTCTTATTTTTCTAATTGCATCTTTTTACTACTAATTATTAAACCTTGGTTTATAAATTCTTTAAAGACTATTTGTAAGTGATTTCTATGTTCCTGTTTAGTGTTACTAAATACAAGAATATCATCTATATATACTATACAAAAATCTGAGTGTTTTTTAGAGATTGTGTCCATTTTATTTTGAAATATTTGTGGTGCATTTTTTTAATCCAAATGGCATGACTAACCATTCAAAATGTCCTTCTGGACAAGTAAAGTGTGACACCCCGACTAATTAAATACCGGGTAGCTACTCCTTTATTAAATCAATACAAAATTCCAAGTTGGTTCAGTTAATAGCATCACTGTCGAAAACATTTTAATGGTTACTAACCACCTAGTATTTAAAAAGTAAGATGCCAAATTTTAAATTAAGTCTGATTAACATGCAGTAAAAGAATTATGAAAGAATAACACAACCATTCACCATAACGAATCAATAGAATAACCAACAAAATAATAAAGGTCCGGAGGAAAACTCCTCACAACAATCCCACAACTAAAATAATAAAACAAGTCTGAATCCTGAATTAATTACATGCCAGAAGTCTGAATAACTGAAATAATGAAATGTCTCTAAAAGGAATGGGCGACATGCCCTACAACTGATGAAATATGAATATAGAATCAAGATAGATGAAGCGTCTACTAGCAAAGTCCTGTAACTTCCACAAACAGCTACAACTCGTCACCTGAATGAGGATCCTAAGCATGGTGTCCTTGTGGCTGGGCACCTAAAATGGTTTTTACAAAAAAATAGATTTGAAAGCAAATGGGTCAGAGCCCGAAAGTGGAAATCATTTTAAAAACAGCAAGTGTTTTAATAACATTAAAACAATGAATTCAAAATACATGTTAGGACGTGCACTCACATGAAGTACTCACCTCTCGACTAATTGTGCACCCCTAACGTACCGTACCCATCTAAGTGACATATATAACTAACCAAACCGTAATAAGTTCTACCCCTTACTACTCAATTCCCATTATACATTCTAGTGTTATCACTTAAATAGAGGGCTTTACTTAAACTCAGACTCTCAATTAGTAGCAATACAATTCACTATCGGTTAACCCGTTATGTTTCTCAAAACATTACCATAATTATATTCACAATACCAACATGAAAGTTCCCATTATTTAAGTGTATATTATTCACGTCATAAATATACAATACAAGCACCCGAGACTAAGCTGCGGTGCCCACATACTCTGCTATCCATCCCGGTACATCACGTACATAAGGATCACGCATTCCGAATCTCTCAGGAATCGTTTTCAGATAACAACAATCACAAACAATGGAGGCGAACACAGTCACATCACATGGGTCATGCACATACCTACGCTCCCATGATCAGCAGACTTATTAACATCCCAATAAGTCCTTCTCTGACCTATGTTCTCGAGGTACCAATCTAAATCCGGGGAACACAAGGATGAGATGGCCCTAAGCGAACGTAAACCTCCCGTGATAGCAAGTATGGTAGGTATGTCTTACACACAAAATCATATACATATACTAAGTATGCACACATCTTAGTAGTCACCATAATTTATTTGTGGTACACTTCTTATTCTTGTACCGACGTATAATGTTACACAATTACATATTCCCGGTTAATATAATTATTTAAGCCGTCAATAATTCTCGCAGCGTAATAGTCACTCACGTCCTATTCCTCAATTTCCATTCAATTCGAGTCACACTTCTATGTTTTACTCCTCAATATATCCCAAATGTCCCAGCTATATCAATCTATCATCAAGGGAATGTTATCTCTACAATTAAACAAGGTTACGGGACATGTGAAATCAAAACAGGCCAAAAAGCCTAAACTGTCAGCTCGTTAGAAGTCTCGTTCGAACGAGGCTGTTCGAACGAGAGTTCGTTCGAACGAACTGGGCATCTAACGAGATCTCGTTCGAACGAAAGACATCGAACGAACATTCCTCTCGTTAGAAGGCAAACTGTCAACTCGTTAGAAGTTCGTTCGAACGACCTCGTTCGAACGACCTGGGCAGGTCTTCTAACGAGAGGCCAGTTTCGAGCCCAGATTTTCCCTATTTCGTTTTTCCAACTTTTCTTCCTCTCTAATCTCATCTAAACATCAATCCAACAATTATTCAAGGTTTCTAATCATCCCTAAACATACTTAGGTCACATACTAACGTGTTTTGTGGGGTTAATTCATTCTAAACATCATCCAAATATCAAATCTATACATTTTTCCCAATTTCAAGAACATGAACCCTAGAAATTCTTAAATCCCCAATGAGCTTAATTAAATCCGTTTTTGTTTCATCCAAAATATATTATCATCAGATTAATCACCTACATACAATTCTACATGAAATTCCTCATCAAAATATAAGTTTCAATTTCCAATTTAAATGGGTTTTCATCAATCTCCCAAAAACAATACAATTTTTATCAAGTTCCTACGCATGGAAGAAACATTCTCTGCAACTAATGAAATTAAACCACTTGCGTTATGTATATCTCTGATTTTGATGTTGAAGATGAATTGTTCTCTCTCTAACTGCAGGATTTCTCCTCTCTTTTCTCTCTACAAGCTCTTCTTCTCCAAGGTGACAATGGTGGCTAGGGTTTGCTTTAGGAAATTCTTGGAACTAATTCTAATAACCCCCGTAGCCCATGAAGTCATAAGGTGTAGTTAGTGGGTTAAGTGGGTAATTGCTAAATCAGATATTAATTCCTAATTTTCGTGGGTTTTAATTCCCACAATTCCAAAATTACCAAACTACCCTTATACGTTGCCGGTATGGCCTAAAAATGCCCCGGTACCCAAACTAAACTCCCGGCTAGTGTTTTATGACTATTTCGACCCTTCCGGATGCGTTGGCGCACTCAAAATGACCATACGGTTAATAGAAATAAAATTCACTTTTTAATTAAAATAATTATATTCCTGACGCGACTGTCATACGCGTCTCAACAAAGTTTCCAAATTGCCGTATATCAATCTCACGACAATTTAATAATTCAATATTCATATAGCCATATGTACACATTATAATCAAATACTAACTCACATCTCGTTAATATTTTTAGTCCGGATTAATTCCCAAATTAATTCACATTTAATTCAATTAATCCCATAAATAAATATCATAAAAATACGGGGTATTACATACTTCCCCACTAATAACAGAATTTCGTCCCGAAATTTGGAACTAGAAAGTACCTGGTAAGAACAACTCAGGATAACGTTCGCGCATCTCATCCTCGCACTCCCATGTGGACTCCTCGACATTATGATGTCGCCACTGAACACGCACTAACGAAACTATCTTTGATCGCAGTTTCCGCTCACTTCGGTCCAAAATAGCAATCGACCCCTCCTCGTAGGAGCTATCAGACTGGAGATCGATGTCCTCCAAAGCAATGTGATAATGAGACAAATCGTCTCTAAGATATTTCCTTAGCGAGGAAATATGAAACACATCGTGAATCCGATGCAAATGCTCCGATAACCCAAGTCTATACGCAACCGGTCCAATCCGCTCAATAATAGGAAATGGTCCCACATATCTCGGTGCCAACTTCCCTTTCTTCCCGAAGCACATAATCCCCTTCATAGGAGATACTCCGAGCAAAACCTGGTCCCCCACTTGGAACTCCCTGAAGAACCTCTTCGCATCAGCATAGCTTTTCTGCCGATCCTGAGCTACCCGAATGCGACTCCGAATCAATTATATCCTTGCCGAAGTGTCCTGAATCACTTCCGGCCCAAGTAGTTTGTTGTCCCCCACCTCCAACCAACATGCTGGGGAACGACAAGGTCTACCGTACAACGCCTCAAATGGAGTCATGCCAATGGTGAACTGGTAGGAGTTGTTGTAAGCAAACTCCACCAGTTGAAGATACTGCTCCCATCCACCCCCGAAATCAATGATGCACATACGCAACATGTCCTCCAACATCTGGTTTGTACGCTCGGTCTGCCCATCGGTCTGCGGGTGATACGCCGTACTCAACCGCAATTCCGTGCCCATGGCCTCCTGAAAACTTTCCCAAAATCGTGAAGCAAATATCTTGTCTCGGTCGGACACGATATTTAGGGGCACACCGTGAAGTCTCACTATCTCTGCAATAAAGAGCTGGGCATACTGTCTTGTAGTGTAGTCTGTCCTTACGGGTAGAAAATGAGCGACTTTGGTCAACCTGTCCACAATTACCGAAATGGAGTCGTGACCTCTCTGTGACGTAGGCAACCCCGTGATAAAGTCCATGGAGATGCTCTCCCACATCCACATCGGGACCTCCAATGGCTGTAGAAGTCCTGCCGGTCTCTGATGATCCACTTTTACTAGCTGACAAGTGGCGCATTTAGAAACAAACACGGCAATATCTTTCTTCATCCCGCTCCACCAATACTGTCGTCTCATGTCTTGGTACATTTTGTCCCCACCGGGATGTACCGCGAACCGTGAGCCGTGCGACTCTGCCATCACTTCGTGCCGCAATTCCTCCCCTTCCGGAACTACCAATCTCCCATTGAAGCGTAATCCCCCGTCTGAGCTAACGGTATAGGACTCGGCTCCCTCTGCTAATAATCGAACTATCTGCTCCTGACAGAACGAGTCATCTGCTTGTGCCTTTACCACTCTCGTGATAATCTGCGGTGTAACAGTCATCACCGACATGAATGATCGGGCCACTGCATCTTGGTGTCCCAACTCCTTCCACTTAGCCTTCCACACCCCTGCCATTTCATCTACTGGCCTACGGCTCAACGCGTCTGCTACCACGTTAGCCTTCCCCGGGTGATATTGGATATCAAACTGATAATCCTTTAAAAACTCAAGCCACCTTCGCTGCCGCATATTCAACTCCTTTTGCGTGAATAGGTACTGTAGGGACTTGTGGTCCGTGAACAATCGAAACTTTTCCCCCAAAAGATAATGTCTCTAAATACGAAGGGCAAATACAACTGCCGCCAACTCCAAGTCATGGGTGGGGTAATTCTTCTCGTGAGGCTTAAGCTTACAGGAAGCATAAGCTATGGCCTGACTCTCCTGCTGCAATACACCTCCAAGTCCTTGCAAGGACGCTTCGGTGTAGACTAGATACTCAACTCCCGGTCTCGGCAATGCTAACAAAGGTGCTGAGGTCAGCTTGTCCTTCAACTCATCGAATGCCAACTAACAGGCATCACTCCAGATGAATGGCACACCTTTACGAGTCAGATGTGCCAAATGTCCTGCTATCTTCAAAAATCCCCGAATGAACCTCCTGTAGTATCCTGCTAGGCCCAAGAAACTACGGATCTCAGTCAGTGTCGTGGGCTGTCCCCACTCCCTCACCGCGGATACCTTCCCCGGATCAACAGATATCCCCCGGTCGGAAATAATATGCTCTAAAAACTGAACCTCCTTCAGCCAAAACCCGCACTTCTCATACTTTGCATACAGCTCGTTCTGACGTAGCGTCTGTAAAACCTGCCTCAAATGCTCGGCGTGCTCCTCCTCTGTCTGGGAGTAAACCAGAATATCATCAATGAAGAAAATGACAAACTGATCTAGGAAATCTCTGAACACCCTATTCATCAAGTCCATAAACACGGCTGGAGCATTGGTCAAACCAAAAGGCATAACTCGAAACTCGTAAGAACCATATCTCGTTAAGAATGCAGTCTTCGAGACGTCCTCCTCCTTGATACGCAACTGATGGTATCCCAATCGCAAATCAATCTTTGAGAAGAAAGAAGCTCCCCTCAACTGGTCGAATAAGTCATCGATTCGGGGCAACGGTTACTTATTCTGTATCGTGACTTTATTCAACTCCCGGTAATCTACGCACAACCTCAACGATCCATCCCTCTTCTTCACGAACAACACAGGGGCACCCCACGACGAAGTACTCCTCCGTATAAACCCCTGACCCAACAACTGCTCAATCTGATCTCGTAGCTCTCGCATCTCTGCCAGAGTCATACGGTATGGCGCGCGTGCTATAGGTTTCGTATCTGGTAATAAGTCTATGACAAAGTCTATCTCTCGACTGGGGGGTAGGCCTGGTATCTCCTGAAACACATCGGAATACTCCCTGACAATTGGGATCGAATCTAAAGGAATCACAACCTCCTTAGAGGTATCCTCCTCTATGTAATACAAATGAGCGGTCGAGCCTCCCTTTGGGCGAGGCATCGCCACTACAAACATCTCTTGCCCTGGAATGGCAAAAACAATGCTCCCACCGAAGCAATCAATCATGGCTCTATAATCTGCGAGCCAATCCATACCGATAATCACATCGTGCACATGCATATCTAATACTAACATGTCTGCAGGTAATACCAAACTACCAATATCTACCCCCACTCCCCGACATATCAAGAAAATAAGTGACCCACTCCCCATTGGTGAGTCTACACACGTCACTGTGCTCTCTGCTGTGGCTAACAACCCTAAGGCTTTCGCAAAATGTGTAGCTATAAAATAGTGCGTTGCCCCCGTATCAAACAAAACCCGACCCATAGTACCATGGATAGGAAACATACCCTCAATTGCTGGTGGGGCCTGTGGAGCTGCTGCCTGCTGAAGCTGGTATACTCTCCCATACTGCAGCTGTCCCTGCTGAACTGGGACCGCTGGAATGGGTGGTAATGCTGCCATCTGTGGTGGCGCCGGGAGGGCGGCGGGAAACACGAGTCTCTGCAGCTCCTGTCGAGCACCCTGTTGCTGCTGCGGGGCCCTGCCCCTATCAGGACAGTCCTGGCATTTATGGCCAGTTTTGCCACAAACGTAACACTTCCCCGGGAAGTTCCCCCCTCTCTGTCCCTGCTGCCCCTGGCCCTGGTGGCCGTTACCATTCCTCCCCTGGCCCTGCTGAAACTGTTGTTGACCATTCTGACCCTGCTGGTTCTGATGGTCGTTCGGACCCTGATGGCCCTGCTAGAAACCTCCATGTCCGTGCCTGAAATTTCCCGATCTGAACCTCTTGTGATCCCCCTGCTGGGAACCCTGGTCACCCTGTCTCTGCCCCTGAACAGATTGTGCCCCGCTGGCACCCTGTGCTCCAGTCCTGCCCTGATGGCTGGACTCTCCCGATCTCCTGCCCTCAACCATGTGAAAGCGGTGATCCTGACAGTGTAACAGTGCAGCGTTAACCACATCGGAGTAAGTGGCCAACGATAGGTTCCCCAACAAATGCTGACGGATCCTCCAAGTCAACCCGTCTGTAAATTTCTGTATCTTCTTTTCTTCTGTCGATATCTCATCCGGAACAATATTCAACAGATTTATGAATTCGGCCTCATACTCGGCCACAATCTTACCTTCCTGCCTGAGATTCACCAACTTCCTTCTCATTTTCGTGTGAACAGCCGACGGAAAGTACTTGCGGTCAAACCGCACCCAAAACTCCTGTATAGTGAGAGTATCTCTCTCCTCCACGGTGGTAATAGACTCCCACCACTGAAGTGCAGACCCCTCTAGCTTAAAGGTAGCTAGTATCTGCTTCTGGACATCGGTGCACTCATACATCCTCAGGTGCCGCTGAATGTCCTTCCTCCACTGACTCGAGACCACAACATCGGAGCTACCTGTGAACTCCGGGGGGTGTGCTTTCTGAAAAGCATCACGTACACGTTCCCAAGCAGACGGGAATGCATGTGCCTGAACTGGCGCGGCTATTGGCGCCTGAGGTGGTGCCTGCTGAGCTACGGCTAGTGCGGCATTTACCGCCTGAGCCACAATGACTGCAACCTCGGCGGCATTCATCGTGCCCTGAACTGGTGCGGGCTGTGGTTCTGGCGTTGCATCCCTGGGAACCCGTTGTGCACGTCGTGGAGGCATCTGAAATAAGAATCAAGTTTATAAGCTCGCAGTTTTAAACTTAAAATAGCTGAAGAACGTAGCATATAGAAAAGAATACAACAGTCCTAAAATATAGGGCTCTATATCAAAGAAAGCTCAGCGGAAACATAATAAGCCGTACAGATCCTAAAGGACACTAGAACCTGATGCTCTGATACCACCTGTGACACCCCGACTAATTAAATATCGGGTAGCTACTCCTTTATTAAATCAATACAAAATGCCAAGTTGGTTCAGTTAATAGCATCACTGTCGAAAACATTTTAATGGTTACTAACCACCTAGTATTTAAAAAGTAAGATGCCAAATTTTAAATTAAGTCTGATTAACATGCAGTAAAAGAATTATGAAAGAATAACACAACCATTCACCATAACGAATCAATAGAATAACCAACAAAATAATAAAGGTCCGGAGGAAAACTCCTCACAACAATCCCACAACTAAAATAATAAAACAAGTCTGAATCCTGAATTAATTACATGCCAGAAGTCTGAATAACTGAAATAATGAAATGTCTCTAAAAGGAATGGGCGACATGCCCTACAACTGATGAAATATGAATATAGAATCAAGATAGATGAAGCGTCTACTAGCAAAGTCCTGTAACTTCCACAAACAGCTACAACTCGTCACCTGAATGAGGATCCTAAGCATGGTGTCCTTGTGGTTGGGCACCTAAAATGGTTTTTACAAAAAAATAGATTTGAAAGCAAATGGGTCAGAGCCCGAAAGTGGAAATCATTTTAAAAACAGCAAGTGTTTTAATAACATTAAAACAATGAATTCAAAATACATGTTAGGACGTGCACTCACATGAAGTACTCACCTCTCGACTAATTGTGCACCCCTAACGTACCGTACCCATCTAAGTGACATATATAACTAACCAAACCGTAATAAGTTCTACCCCTTACTACTCAATTCCCATTATACATTCTAGTGTTATCACTTAAATAGAGGGCTTTACTTAAACTCAGACTCTCAATTAGTAGCAATACAATTCACTATCGGTTAACCCGTTATGTTTCTCAAAACATTACCATAATTATATTCACAATACCAACATGAAAGTTCCCATTATTTAAGTGTATATTATTCACGTCATAAATATACAATACAAGCACCCGAGACTAAGCTGCGGTGCCCACATACTCTGCTATCCATCCCGGTACATCACGTACATAAGGATCACGCATTCCGAATCTCTCAGGAATCATTTTCAGATAACAACAATCACAAACAATGGAGGCGAACACAGTCACATCACATGGGTCATGCACATACCTACGCTCCCATGATCAGCAGACTTATTAACATCCCAATAAGTCCTTCTCTGACCTATGTTCTCGAGGTACCAATCTAAATCCGGGGAACACAAGGATGAGATGGCCCTAAGCGAACGTAAACCTCCTGTGATAGCAAGTATGGTAGGTATGTCTTACACACAAAATCATATACATATACTAAGTATGCACACATCTTAGTAGTCACCATAATTTATTTGTGGTACACTTCTTATTCTTGTACCGACGTATAATGTTACACAATTACATATTCCCGGTTAATATAATTATTTAAGCCGTCAATAATTCTCGCAGCGTAATAGTCACTCACGTCCTATTCCTCAATTTCCATTCAATTCGAGTCACACTTCTATGTTTTACTCCTCAATATATCCCAAATGTCCCAGCTATATCAATCTATCATCAAGGGAATGTTATCTCTACAATTAAACAAGGTTACGGGACATGTGAAATCAAAACAGGCCAAAAAGCCTAAACTGTCAGCTCGTTAGAAGTCTCGTTCGAACGAGGCTGTTCGAACGAGAGTTCGTTCGAACGAACTGGGCATCTAACGAGATCTCGTTCGAACGAAAGACATCGAACGAACATTCCTCTCGTTAGAAGGCAAACTGTCAACTCGTTAGAAGTTCGTTCGAACGACCTCGTTCGAACGACCTGGGCAGGTCTTCTAACGAGAGGCCAGTTTCGAGCCCAGATTTTCCCTATTTCGTTTTTCCAACTTTTCTTCCTCTCTAATCTCATCTAAACATCAATCCAACAATTATTCAAGGTTTCTAATCATCCCTAAACATACTTAGGTCACATACTAACGTGTTTTGTGGGGTTAATTCATTCTAAACATCATCCAAATATCAAATCTATACATTTTTCCCAATTTCAAGAACATGAACCCTAGAAATTCTTAAATCCCCAATGAGCTTAATTAAATCCGTTTTTGTTTCATCCAAAATATATTATCATCAGATCAATCACCTACATACAATTCTACATGAAATTCCTCATCAAAATACAAGTTTCAATTTCCAATTTAAATGGGTTTTCATCAATCTCCCAAAAATAATACAATTTTTATCAAGTTCCTACGCATGGAAGAAACATTCTCTGTTACTAATGAAATTACACCACTTGCCTTATGTATATCTCTGATTTTGATGTTGAAGATGAATTGTTCTCTCTCTAACTGCAGGATTTCTCCTCTCTTTTCTCTCTACAAGCTCTTCTTCTCCAAGGTGACAATGGTGGCTAGGGTTTGCCTTAGGAAATTCTTGGAACTAATTCTAATAACCCCCGTAGCCCATGAACTAATTCCTAATTTTCGTGGGTTTTAATTCCCAAAATTCCAAAATTACCAAACTACCCTTATACGTTGCCGGTATGGCCTAAAAATGCCCCGGGACCCAAACTAAATTCCCGGCTAGTGTTTTCTGACTATTTAGACCCTTCTGGACGCGTTGGCTCACTCAAAACGACCATACGGTTAATAGAAATAAAATTCACTTTTTAATTAAAATAATTATATTCCTGACGCGACTATCATACGCGTCTCAACAAAGTTTTCAAATTGTCGTATATCAATCTCACGACAATTTAATAATTCAATATTCATATAGCCATATGTACACATTATAATCAAATACAAACTCACATCTCGTTAATATTTTTAGTCCGGATTAATTCCCAAATTAATTCACATTTAATTCAATTAATCCCATAAATAAATATCATAAAAATACGGGGTATTACATAAAGGCAGTCCATTCTATTGATTCTTTTTCCATTTTTATTTGCCAAAAACCATATTTACAGTCAAATTTAGAAAAATATTTTTTATTTTGGATTTTATTTATTAATTCATCTTTATTAGGTATTTTGTAACTACCATCATATGTATTATCGTTTAATCTTTTATGATTAATTACCATACGTGCTTTGTCTCTTTTTATTTCTGCATGATTTCTAACCATAAAGGCGGAACTTTTATGTCTACTAGTCCTTTTTTATTACTCCTAAATTTAAGAGTTCTCTTATTTGTATTTTAAATTCTTCTTGGTCAACTACTTCCCAAGCTATATCTTTTGTTTTTATTGTTATATCAGGGTTTATTATACTTAATTTAGCTTATATCTTATTTTTATTCCAGTGTTTTTGAGGGTTTTCTCTTATTATTTCTGTTTTTTCAGCTAACCTAATTAAGTCTTCTAATTCTAATTTTGTATTTTTAAACATTATATTATTTATTTTATCAAATTTTATTTTTTGTGTTTGACTATCTTCTATATTTTGTAAATATTCTTGTAAATAGTTTTCTTCTATGTCCATTTCATTATTATTATTATTATTATTATTATTATTATTATTATTATTATTATTATTATTATTATTATTATTATTATTATTATTATTATTATTATTATTATTATTATTATTATTATCATCATCATCATCTATGTCTTCCTTTGTTTCTAATATTATATTATTGTTAAGAATTAGCTCATTTCTTGTTTTTGTATATTATTGGATTGATTATTAGGTATAATATGTGTTCCTTTTTTAAATAGTTGTATTCCAGATGGTGTATACATAAATCCTCCAGTTAGAGACTGAATGAAATTTAATCCTAATATAAAGGGGGGATGACTTTTTATATTTGTTATATAAGTTTGTGGTAATATAAATTGTTCATCATCTATATATATAGGTATATTTTGTATACATTGTGTTATAGGTATTGCTTCTTTATTAAATTGGTGTATATAAACAGGGTAATTTAAATCTTTTGCATTATCTTGTTATACTAAATCTACATGAATTAGACTTTTTGTTGCTCCTGTGTCTAACATTGTTGTTGTTTCTATAGTTTTATTTGCAAATTTTATTTTTATAGGAAAGGTTATTAGTGCTGATTTATTTGTATTATTTTTTTGTTCTTTAGATTTATTTTTTATTTCTTCATAACATTTTACACATAGCTTTTGATTACATAATTCGCATAGATATATTTCTTTATTTTCTGTTGAGCATTTTATACAATTTGGTTTTATAAACATATACTGTTTAAGTTTATATTCACATTCTTCTATATTATAACAAAAAATTTAATTTTCTAAACTTTGTTATAAGGTTTCTATATCATTATTTTCAGATTCTATAGATTCTATACTATACACGCATATGTTGTCTATTTCTTCGTATTCATCGTATATACTTTCTAATTCTATTGTATCTCCTAAGTCATCTTCTATATCTTCTAAGATGTTTATTTTTTCTTGTATTTTGGATATATTATTATTTTTATTTCTATATGGACAGTTTGGTCTAATATGATTAGGGTCTCCACATATAAAACATTTACAATTTGTTGTTTTCTTAGTATTTTTATTATCTTTAGTTTCTTTATTATCTTTATTTATGTTATGTTTCTTATACCATGGTCTTTTTCTTTTATAATTATTATATTTATAATATTTTTTTATAAGTTTTACTAGGTCTTATTCTGTAGTTTTTATAGGTTTTATATTTCTTTTTGGTTTTATATTTATTATTTTTATATTTATTAGTTATTATTCTTTTAGTATCACAACCATATTATGGGGGTAAGTCAATTTGTTGACAAGTGTAATAATATTGTTTTTTAATTTCTCTACCTTCCTTTAGTTTTCTACATTATGATTTTAAGGTATCATATACAGTTTTAATTCTAACTCCTATAGACGGACTTGTTTTTGCGTCTGGGTGTTTTTGCCAATATTTCCATATTTTTTCTCCTATATTGCCTGGTATTTTTTTTGTATGTATCTATCTAATAAACTAAGATCTAATGTTTTTCCAGTTTGTGTCCAATATTCTACGTATTTTCTAGTGTAATCTCCTATATATTCTAACCTACATATTTGTAATTGTTCTAGATTTCTTAGTGCTTCTGTTTGTTTTTCAGTTAAGTGTAAAAGTCTATTTGATCCTATAAATGCCACTTTTATTAGATTAGCAAATCTTTATGTATTAAATATTTCTTTAAATTATTTATATTCATCAAAGAGTTTATAAGTTAAATACCAATTGGATACGCTTCCTTGTAATGTATTTTCAAAATAAGCTTCGCATTCACTTCGATTTACAAATTCTATTAATGTACTGGTTCTAAAACATCATTTTTCCCAAATTTCTATTGCAGTTTCCCAATCTTGAGGGTTTATATTATCTATGTTTAATATATTACCGTATTGCGTCATGTTAGAACTAGTGTCAAAAATATATCTACTACGACTTTTATTTCCTGGTACGGGATTAGTATTTTCATTATAATTTTCTCTTGTCGCTCTTAAATTTTGATGTGATGAATAATCTACGTTAGTTCTATTTGTGGTTTGTGTTGAGGATTCGGCTTCCATATCTTCTGCTGGGTTTATTTCTTCTAGTAGTTTTATAATTTCTTCTTCCTTTACGAATTTATCCAGTCCTATATTTATTATTTTTCTTTTGTTATCTTCATTAGTTCATTCGGCACAATATATTGAAATTATAGCTTCTTTATTAGTTTCATTACCGTATTTTTCTATTAATTGTTATGTTGTTAAGTTATCGCAGTTTTCTATAATTATATCGTATATTTTATCTTCTAATAATTCGAATAGTTCATCCACTTGTTCCTCTACAATTAATACATTAATTTCATCTAATAATTCTTCACTTTCGTCTTCTAAAGGTTTATATTTACTAAATTTAATACTACTTTGGCCTACTTTATTTTCATATATTTTATTTTTTTCTGGGTTTTTTAAATTAGTCAAAGTTAATTATGGTAGTTTCCATTCAATTTCTTCATATATACTACTATCTATTTTTTGTGCTTCTATCATTTCTACATATTTACTATTAAAGAATTTTACTATACAGTCAAATTCAGCTTTAAAGTTTATTTTGTAGTGATTAAATAGTTTGCCCATAAATAGTGTATATATTAGAAGGTTATTATATTGTCAGTCATGTTATATCCTCTAGTTCTTATTGCTATTTTTATATGATTGCTAAATTCATTTATATCCATTGAAAAGTTGGGTATGCATCCTATTACTGCTGCGTTCTTTGCTAAATCTATTTCTGCGCTAGCTATTTGTACTTGTTTATGATTATTCCATCTATCATCATATATGTATACTAAAACTTTAGTTCCTGCTTCTAACCTTATTAATCCTACTGGTCCTATAACTATTACTCCTAAATGCATAAGTTCTAAATTTATTTTAGTTAATTCTTTTGCAGATTCTTCAGTAATTAAATCTAAAATTACTTTACTATTGACGACTGTTATTTTTCTTTGACTAGTGTGATTATATATTTTATTATTAAATTCTAATATATATTTTTCTTTGACTAGTGTGATTATATATATTTTATTATATATTTTTCTTTGACTAGTGTTATTATATTTTATATAGTTGTTGTCCTTTAGTTTTTTGAATACCTTTTTCTATGTATTTTTTAGTGTCTTCTTCATTATTATTGTTGATGTAAAAAACTAGATCGCTCTAATTATTTAATCACAGATAAATAAATAAGACAAAGATTTTTAAAGTGGTTCGGCTAGGAATAAAGCCTACGTCCACTGTTATGTTATTGCTGAGTGTTTGGGGAATTCTTGATTACAAGTTCTCTTAAGAAATTCCGGTCCCCTTGAATGAGGATGATACAAGGTATTTATAGCCTTTAGGCTGTACATGAAAGGTCCAATACATTAAATGATATAGATATGAAAGGGTAATACATTTAATGCAGCGTGTGCGTCAAGAATATAATGAATAGTTGAACAGTTGTCCGTCTGGTAATTAATGATACGGCCGAGATGCAGTTCGGACCGCCTTAGTTGCTCATTGATCAAGAGTTCCTCGGAGTGCTTAGAGTATCTCGGGATGATGGAGTTCCTCGGATGGAGATCCTCGGGGTGTCCTCCTCGTTGCTCGGAGAGAACATGACTTGGTCGGGGAAATAAACTTCCTCGTTGTTATTGTGCCATGTAGATTGACACGTGTCTTCTTATTATTGGTCCACGTCAGTAGATTAAATTTGGTATCAACAGAAGCCCCCAATGCTTCATGCTTGATGGGTTACTTGAAAGGATGGAGTATTTATTCTGCAATGTTGCTCGGTGCTCGTGAAATTCTTGATCTACCTTCTTGATTTGTTCAACATAAAATGCATTATCTTTTGGACGACATATGATGCCGTTTGTAGCTTGTCATAATCTTCAAGTATGTTGATTGGTTTGCTAGCCGACCTACTGCCTCCTATGAGCTAGTGGTGGACTTCGAAACATTTTCATATAACTTCTTCTTCAATATTGGTTGGGATAGTAGTAGCAAAGATCTCAATACTGTTGATGTTGATTTTGATTTCTACCTCTGCTCGGGGACGAATAAGAGGTTCTCAGGGACGAGCAAGTGCTTCTCGGGAATGGGCTAATGCTTCTCGGATAGATCATCTGTGATGAATATCAGAATGTTGAAAGGTCTTAACTTCATAAACTCCTCTTATATTTTAGATGATCCTCCTGTTGGTGAGGAACCTGTTTCAAAAGTAGAAGGAAAAGAAACCAATAGAATAGGAATCTCAATGTAATAGTTAGTATACATTTTCATTCTCAATGTATTTTGTTTTTTGAATTTAACGAAAGACTTTCATTTTTATTCGCAATCTTAATTGCTATTGTCTTGTAAAATACTTTACATGTGTGCATATGTATAACAATATTGTGTTGTTCATCGACCAACTTAGTAATAAAGAAGTTACAAGTATTAGTAACGTTGCTCGATCACTTAATAATAAAGTAATGAGTATAAAAATGTTAAAATTTTTCCAACCAACCAAGGTTGTTAAATTATGCTTGTCGACCAACTACAGTTGATGGGTTTTTATCCCCGACCAGCCATACTTGGTTCAATTTCAAATATTTTCATAAAAAGTGTCCGACCAACTAAGGTCAATAATTCTCCTCGTCGACCAACTACAGTTATTGGGTTTTTATCCCCGACCAACCATACTTGGTGTAGTTTGAAATATTTTGTTCTTCGAGGAACTTTTTGTAATAATCTTACCTCCCGACCAACATAAGTTGTAATGTGAGAGTATATTTTTATCTTACCAACCGTAGTTGACCATACTGGTGTACTCCTTAGAGATTTTGGCTCCTTAGAGCTGTCCTCCTAACCAAAGGAGGTTGGCTACTTATAGCACTTTTTGGCTCCTTAGAGCTGTCCTCCTAACCAAAGGAGGTTGGCTACTTATAGCACTTTTGCTCCGTAGAGCTGTCCTCCTAACCAAAGGAGGTTGGCTACTTATAGCACTTTTGCTCCGTAGAGCTGTCCTCCTAACCAAAGGAGGTTGGCTACTTATAGCACTTTTGCTCCGTAGAGCTGTCCTCCTAACCAAAGGAGGTTGGCTACTTATAACACTTTTGCTCCGTAGAGCTGTCCTCCTAACCAAAGGAGGTTGGCTACTTATAGCACTTTTGCTCCATAGAGCTGTCCTCCTAACCAAAGGAGGTTGGCTCCTTAGAGCACTTTTGGCTACTTATAGCACTTTTTGGCTCCTTAGAGCACTTTTGGCTACTTATAGCACTTTTTGGCTCCTTAGAGCACTTTTGGTCTATTAGCTCTGACGACATCCTGGCGCTGAATGAACCTTCAAAATGTTTGACTGATGATAATATGCAGCAAACTCCTCATTTTTAAATTGTGTTCCATGGTCTGTGATGAAGGCATGAGGGAGACCATATCGGCAGATGATGTTCTTCCAAACAAATTGGTACACCTTCCTTCTCGTATGTCATGTCAATAAGTGGCTCATCTTCTATCCACTAAGTAAAATAATCTACTGCGATGACGAGGTATTTGAATCTTCCTCAAGTCGTCGGCAATGGTCCAACCAAATCAATCCCCACATGGAAAATGGCCAAGGATAAATGATGGGTGTCAACAATGTTTGTGAAGTTCTTCGGATGGAGGAAAAGCGTTGGTATTTGTCACATTTCTTGGCATAAGCTATACAATCAGGTCTCATCGTCGGTCAGTAGTATCCCTGCGTCATCACCTTTTGCAAAAGTGTTCGACCTGCTATATGGGCTCCACAGGACCCTTCATGGATCTCTTTAATCAATTCACCTCGGAGGGATGTACACATCTTTGCAAACCTGCCATAATTCCTCGTCGAGCAGCTTTAAACTTCCATTTCTTGGCAGCGAGCTTATCTTCCGAATTCCATTATACCGAGCAGCTTTAAACTTCCATTTCTTGACAGCGAGCTTATCCTCCGGTAATTGTTCCTCCTTAATATATGCTCTGATAGGATCCATCCAAGATGTTCCTAAATCAAGGGTAATAATATTCATCGTCAGGTCTTCATCTATGCTCCGACTTTCTAATGCTTCAATTGGTATCGTTCTTCGCAGCTCGGTACGAGTAGCTGATGCTAATCGGGCCAAGGCGTATGCTCTCACATTCTCCGTTCTTAATATTCTTACCAGTTGGACAGCAACAAACTCTGATACCAACTCCATCACCTTTGCTTGATACTTGATCATCAATTATCCTTTGGCTGCATATATTCCCAACATTTGGTTTACGATCAATTGAGAATCACTGAAGACAATAACCTGCTGTGCCTCCATAGTATTTGACAAATTAAGACCTGCAATCATGGCCTCATACTCAACCTCATTATTAGAAGCTTTGAATTAGAAACATAGGGCGTATTCCATGTCGACCTCGTCTGGGCTGTTCAAAACGATCCCTGCCCCACAGTCTGTAGTGAAAGATGATCCATCTACATATAGCCTCCATATAGGCAACTTGTCTTATAATTTCTGGTCTGACAGAGTTCCTCGGTGGAATACTTTTCGCTTTCTTTCATCATGTCATGATACTTCTGAATACACCTCTTGAATTTCAATATACCTCCTGAACTTCAATATTCCTCCTGAACTTCAATATACCTCCTGAACTTCAATATTCCTCCTGAACTTCAATATACCTCCTGAACTTCAATATTCCTCCTGAGAAAGTGATTAGTCGGGGTTGAATTTGATGTTCGACTGCATGATGATATAAGAATGTGCCACCAAATGAACAAATATATCTATAATAGAAGCCCCCAACTGTGGAATGTGAACTTTGAATGAGATTTATCGACCAATACCAACCGGAGTTGGATTTTATCTACCAACCGGAGTTGGATTTTGTCTACCATCCGGAGTTGGTGGTAATTGATAATGAATGATGAAGACTTCCTCGGAGCTGACCAACAGATTGTTGGGAATAAGATAATATAAATGCTGGAGACCTCCTCGGCGCTAACCAACAGATTTGTTGGGAATAAGATAATATAAATGCAGGATACCTCCTCGGCGATGACCAACAGATTGTTGGGAATAAGATATAATATAAATGCAGGATACCTCCTCGGCGATGACCAACAGATTATTGGGAATAAGATATAATATAAATGCAGGATACCTCCTCGGCGATGACCAATAGATTGTTGGGAATAAGATAATATAAATGCAGGATACCTCCTCGGCGATGACCAACAAATTGTTGGGAATAAAATATAATACAACTGCAGGATACCTCCTCGGCGATGACCAACAGATTGCTGGGAATAAGATATAATAAATTCCGGAGATATCCTTGGAGCTGAATAAGATATAATAAATGCTAGAGACATCCTTGCTGAAATGATAATAGAATATGCATCCAAATAGATATAAAGAATAATTAAAAATAATAAAGTGCCTCGCCGATCCGTCGAGGTAGAATCATATAATGCCGAATAAGAATAATATTTTCCAGAACATAAGAATATGGACGAGAACTTTGTTGGGCCTGCATATAAATAAGAATTACCCCGACCAACTATCCGTTGGGGGTGAAATATAATAAATATTATAGTTTTCCTCAAAGCTGAATATGATAATAAGTATCTCGCCGAGCTCCATGTTGAGATGAATATAGAATATGAATCCCAATGGATATATAGAATCATTTGTGCTGGAGCAGATATCTGGGCCTGAATATAAATAAGAATTACCCCGACCAACTATCCGTTGGGGGTGAAATATAATAACTGTTGTAGCTTTTCCTCGGAGCCGAATATATATAGAGAGAAGAAATTTTTTCGAGCTCCATGCTGAGATAAATATAAAATATGAATCCGAACGGATATAGAATAATTTGTGCTTCAGCATACGTCGGCATTGAATCTTGTGCCTGTAAAAATTAATAATTTGCTCTACCATATGTGTAGGCTGAATTGATTAGTCATGAGAATAATTTACTCATCCAATCAATATATGATATGTAGCAGCATAAAAATTTCAAAATATGAAATAATATGCTTTATGCCAAATGTGTGTGAGATGGACAAATTATTATCAAATATGCATCATAAATAGGACGTAAAGTTTTTTGTAAATTTATTTAATCTCCAACAACTAATCAGGTATAAGTTGCTGTTTGAAAATATTTTTGGGGTGATCATAAGTTAAAAAGACTTAAGCCCCTTGCTTGTCCCCAAGCCGAACTCGTGTTTAAAGAAATATCAGGGGTGCTTAGCATTTTTTAATACCCTAAGATTCTACCGCTGCCGACAAACGACATGGATGTTGCCGACCAACATTTAAGGATATCTCAAATTATAGAATATATGGTTGGATGACCAGAATATATCGAATCTTTAGATCAAAAAATAACATTCAATGTAAAATTTAAGCCTTAAGAATGTTAATTAAATGAATAAATAAATAATCCGCTAGATCATGTGATTTCGACAAAGAAACCTTGTGATGCGATGAACGAGGGGCCAACATATCAAATTTGTGCCCAGAGTCTTGATATGGTCATGATTATTTTACTGATCCTCTTTTACAAGAGGTGGGTAATCATTTTTCAGGTGAGAGAAAATTATTTTTTTATATTGATCCCTTCCTATTCCCAATTTGGAGAGATAAAAATATGGTGAATTATCGAAATTATTACCAAATTTATATAAAAAATCAATCAATTTGACTTTATTGACATAGATGGAAGATGAACCAAATTAAGTATATAATTCATAAAAATGAATACAAAGAGACTTAAACTTGTGAATGCAAAGAGACTCAAAATTGAAGAGAGAGAGAATATATATGGGTCATGATTTCCATGAGAAGACTTTTCATTGTCTTTAACCTTTTCCCATTCTTTTATTAAAAATATGATGTGAATTTGAATAGACATCAAATAGCTTACAAAATTTATTTCAAAATCAACAATGAAAATGATCAAATCTTATCATCGTCGCATATATTGGCATATGTAATCATTTAAAATATTTATTCCATGATATAAAATAGAAACTTGAGAATCAAGCAAAAAGTTATGATTTATGAAATCCACTATTTTTCAGATTTCTAAATAAGAATGAATCTAACGGTTATGATTTAAAAATCATGATATGCAATATTTTGCAGATAAAAATTGGGCAATTAATTTATGTATATAAACATAAAAATCATGATTCAATCAAAAGATGTATGTATAATTGATTATACGTAGAGAAAATAAAAACTTAGCTTTTGGTGGAGAACAACGCTTGTAACACGTTCCCACAGACGGCGCCAATCTGTTGATGTAAAAAACTAGATCGCTCTAATTATTTAATCACAGATAAATAAATAAGACAAAGATTTTTAAAGTGGTTCGGCTAGGAATAAAGCCTACGTCCACTGTTATGTTATTGCTGAGTGTTTGGGGAATTCTTGATTACAAGTTCTCTCAAGAAATTTCGGTCCCCTTGAATGAGGATGATACAAGGTATTTATAGCCTTTAGGCTGTACATGAAAGGTCCAATACATTAAATGATATACATATGAAAGGGTAATACATTTAATGCAGCGTGTGCGTCAAGAATATAATGAATAGTTGAACAGTTGTCCGTCTGGTAATTAATGATACGGCCGAGATGCAGTTCGGACCGCCTTAGTTGCTCGTTGATCAAGAGTTCCTCGGAGTGCTTAGAGTATCTCGGGATGATGGAGTTCCTCGGATGGAGATCCTCGGGGTGTCCTCCTCGTTGCTCGGAGAGAACATGACTTGGTCGGGGGAAATAAACTTCCTCGTTGTTATTGTGCCATGTAGATTGACACGTGTCTTCTTATTATTGGTCCACGTCAGTAGATTAAATTTGGTATCAACAATTATATAAATTTTCTATCCTATAAATTTCTTTATTTTTGCTTGTAGATGTCATCTTTAGAATAAAATAAATTTAGTTTTGTTTTAACTTTTTTAGTATCTGTTTTAATTTGTTTAAATTTTTCGATTAATTCGTTTATTTATGGTGTTTCTTGTTCATATAAAAACTTAGTAAGTTTTTCTAATTCAAATTTTATATTATGTGTCCTAGTATTTATATGATCTAATTGATCTTTAATAAAGTCTTGATTATCTTCTAGTTTTTTATTTTTTTTCTAATATAATGTTAATACTAATACTCATATAGTTATCCTAATTTACCTTTTTCTAGTAATACTCCTAACTTAGTTTCTAAGGCTAATATTGCTTTTTCTTGTTTATATATAAATTTATTACTATCTTCTATTGCGTTATAGTCGTTAAAGTCTAATGCTATTTCTATAAATTTATATGTAGTGATTTTCTTCTAAATGCTATAGATTTTTTAATTTTTTGTTTTTCTGTTAACATTAATTATCCTAATCGTCCCTTTTCACTTAAAATTTATAATTCTAACTTATATTGGTTAATTTTTTCTTCTGTAATCTTAATTGTCCACACTAACTATAAAGTTTATATAGTCTTTTTATTCTTATATTCTTTATTTCTTATTACAGTATTATCTAAAATTATATATTCGGCATGTAGTCTTGCTTTTAAAAATTCTTTTTCGCTTAGCATATATATATTTTAATTTTTATAGGTTGTAATATTTTAAGTTGTAATTCCACTCCTTTCGTTAAATAATATTTCCTATTATATAAAGATATATTATTAAAGCAGCTCTGATACCATTATTTTTTATGGATGAACAGTGACATGAACAGTAAAAATGAAGAGTAACTTTTAAATAGTCCTCAAGTTCACAGTACTACAGATAACTGTAGCAGCGCATTCAAGCCTAAAAACGCCTATATCACGGCAACAAGGGCAACTCATAAGACACCGAAAAATTTAAAAATCTAAGATCATTCAACAAAAAGTCTTCAAAAAAGGCGCCGGAGGCCTCATCCGGAGTTGGATATGTAATGAAATTCTTCTGAATTCTCAACAGGAATGCATCAACAAAACTGCCCTTCCATATAGATCGTATATGCTCCTATTTTTAAAGGTCTGCGCCACCGGTACCTAATGCCACCCCTACTCACCCCAAACCGCCGCTCCAGAGGATCCAAATCCCATTTATCCAATAGTCTCTTATTTTCAAAGGTCCGCGCCAGTGGCACCCCATGCCACTCCGGTGGATCCAAAACCCAATTATTTTCAAAGGTCCACACCAGTGGCACCACATGCCACCCCAATATATATATATATGCTCCTATTTTTAAAGGTTTGCGCCACCGGCACCTAATGCCACCCCTACTCACCCCAAACCGCCGCTCCGGAGGATCCAAATCCCATTTATCCAATAGTCTCTTATTTTCAAAGGTCCGCGCAAGTGGCACCCCATGCCACTCCGGTGGATCCAAAACCCATTTATTCAAAAGTTTCTTATTTTCAAAGGTTCGCGCCAGTGGCACCACATGCCACCCCTACCCACCCCAAATCGGAGCTCTGATGAAGGTCGTTGAAGCGCCAACAATGGGGGTAAGGATTAGATGCCGCTAGCGCGGACCTTTAAATATAAGGTAATTTTGGAAAAAGAGGGTTTGGATCCACTATATATATATATATATACTGCGTAATACTACCACAGTAAAGTAATGTTACTGTCTGTTTGTGAAAATGTCACATATATAAAACTATTTCATATTCTAGTGCATACAGTAAAGTTTACTGTTTGTGTAATTTTTTTTCTTTGAAATTTTATTGGCTTCATGGATCTTGTTTGATATATCTCGTCGAGCAGATTTCAAAAATAGTAATTTTGCGAAAGACGGATTTGTGAATCAAAAGTTATGATCATTTTAAGATAAAAAAAAAACTCCAGCCACTTATGTAACTTCCTAAAGGAAGTTACGGATGATTGGTTATAAAAAGGGTAAAATTGTGAAAAAAAATCCCGAAAAAGTTGGAATATGACCTATATGATTGTTGAAAAGTCAATAGGATTTATATGTATGTTGACTCGACAAATGGGACTTAAATATAATTTTCTCTACTTTTATTTGTTAAATGTTCAAGGGGGAAGAAAAAATAAGAGAGTAAGAACAAAAATAATTAAAATTAAGAATATATAATTATAGAAAAATTTATAATATCAGTAATATAACGTAAGTCTACATATATTATGTCAACTTTTATAAAATCATAAAATATAAATATAACTAAAAAATACAAAATTAAATCAATGCAAAAGTTTGACGTTTTATTACTCTTTTTTGGGATACACAATCAATAATTCAGAATTCAGCTATAAGAGATTCAAATGAGCATTGTCTGTAAAAAAAATTACAATAAAATTATGATTCAATTGAATAACAATAACTTAATAAATTTATCATCGTGTTTCACATATATATAACTATCATTTGTGATTATTACCCTCTAACATTTACAACCTACTGTAAAATTAAATCCAAATGCAACCACTTCAAGTAATAAATTAAAACCATTAGTCTATTAACAAAGTCAAGTTTGTATAATACACGCAATAACATCAAAATAAATTATAAAGAACAAATAACAAATAACTATAGCACTAAAAAATTAATAAATTTTAAAATACGAATAAATTAAGCAGAAATATACTTAGATGTGAACATATTCATCTAATTTATAATAATCAACTGGTGGATAAAACCAAAACAAAATTTTAAACTACCGTAAATGGAGAGTAAGGAGTTTAAATTTGGTAACGAAAAATTAAAAACATAAACACACCCATAAAAATAACAAAAATATATAGTTAACAAAAATGTTATGGTAGATCGATAGAAGGAAAACAAAGAGACAATAATTGTTTTTTACTCTAAACTTATAAAATATGATAGGATAGATTAAAAGATGCATGGATTATACGTATCAATATTGTTGTTATGTGTATATAATATAAGATGGTAAAGTATTTGAATATTAAGGAATCGAAAGTTGCAGGAAATTTTAGTGTGGTGCGAAAACTAGATTGGGTTGAATATCTTTGATGACACGGGAAAATTAATTTATCATTCGTAATGGTTATACATATAGGAAACTGTTTGGAAGTCATTTGTATTTTAAAATCTTAGTTGGAAGCCATATACATTTCTAATCACAAATGTCGTACATTTATGATTTTAGGAGTTACATTGCTAGTAAGAAGTGGAAAGTTGGATGGGTATAGAATCGTATAAGAGAGAGAAGAGCAAGAGGATTAATACTTAAAAAAGAGGGAGGGATAAGGTGGATATATGTTCAATAAATAAAGGGGAGGAAGGTGTAGAGTCAATCTTTTTTTTTTTTTATGTTGTGAGAATTTCGGAGATTGTAGTTTTTTAAGGAGAGAGGTTTAACTAAGATGGATAATTTTAAGGAGGTAATTAATTGAAGCTTATACGTGTCACTCTAAGGTTTGTAGTAAAGATTTAAGGCTACAATTTGATATACATACATAGATTTAATGAAAAGTATCTCATATTATTAATTAGGGAAAATACAAATTTAACCTCAAGTTTAGGGCATTTTTAATTTTGAACTCGCTATTTTCAAAAGTTGTAATGTTAACCCTGAATTTTTAACATGGTTGCAATTAAATCCATCGTTGCCCTACTGTTAAAAATATTAATTGAATTGCTGATGTGCCATTTTACGTGGCAAACTATGTTATTTTAGCCGATAAATAAATGCCACCTGTAATATCATTTAATAAAAAAAACAAAAAAAAACTATATATATATATATTAAAAAGGAAGAACCCTAATTCTCCTTATGTCTTCTATATCCCTCTCTCTATACTTCCCCATACAAGGCTCCGCCCACCGATCCCCACCTACTGCCCTCTCTCACCCACCCCTTCCACCCATACGCTACCATCACCCCCACTACCACCCACCCCGTCAACACAAGTCCCTTCCTGTGCCTCCGCCTCCAGCCCTTCTCTTTCGGTGACTCTCCCCTCCTTATGCCCGTCGCTCTCCGCCTACATCCCCTCTCTTATTCTCTTGGAAAACTTGGTCTATGTTTCATCTCATCTAAGATATGGATTTGGGGAGTGTGCAACGTGTTGGGAAAATTAGGTTTCTTGGTGGTAGTGGTTGCAGGTGGTAGGGATTTGTTTTATGGCGGTGACAACAAGGTAGTCGTTGATGTATTTTTTTTTTTGTGGTGGTGGTGGTGGTGGAGGGGATGTAGGTATTTATTGTGGTGGTGGTGGTGGTAGTTGTGACACCCAGCCTATTCTAATCCTGGGTGATCAGTTCATTATTAAATTAAACATGAATCATTAATGGTTTCATTCTTAGAATCACTGTCAAAAAACTTTTTAATTACTAATCACCTATGTCAAATTAAGTTGGTGTTAAATTTTATCTTTTACTATGACCACATGCAAAAATAATTTAAATGAATTAAACCATTCACACATAAATATAGTATGAACCATCACACGACAAATATATAAAATGAGACCGAATAAATTATCGATTTTCCCAGTACATAAACCAACCATAATAAGCAAAACTAAAATCGGAATACAGTCTGATGCATAACTGAATAATATAAATAATCTGAAGGCAAAACGCCGAAATGAACTACTCAGGAAATCTCTTATCTATAATGATAGAGCTGAGGCGTCTAAAGTAATCTCTTGCAAACCTCCACACTGCTGTAGCTACGCGTCTCTGGATAGGATCTCTAAGCTTGGCGTCCCAGTGTTTGGACACCTAAAAGGTTTTGAAAATATTTTTGACACGGGTCAGGGCCCAAGTAAACTATTTTGAAAATATTTTGCAAGCATTTAAATCACAATTTAAATCAGCTGTTTATTACGCGTGTAATGTTCACGTACACTACCTTGAGATCATCACCTATCACTCCTTAACTTGTATTTCCTGCCCAACTAGATAAGGTATCTGACTACTCTTAATAATTCTAGTTCTATCTTATATTCCCATTTTTAACACGTTACTACGGTCTCAATAATAAATTATTTATTCCCATTTCATTATTGAATCAATTATTTAAGTTTCACTACTTAAAGTATTTTAGATATACATCATTTATCAATTCTACTGTCTCACATAAGTAGATATATCATACTGGTATATATTAATCACACATATAATATATACACAACTATATAGCATCTTCGGAATGACCCCTCATGATGCTATCAAGTTCATGTACCTGTCGTACTCAATCAAGGACTATTGGTTCGGCATGTCTCCTCGAACCCAAAATAAATTAACACAACAATGGAGGTGAACATGGTTCTAAGCCTTTGGGATACGCACATACCTAACGTACCAAATGATCTGCCAGTACCACTAATACACGGCACATAGTGGATCGCCCTAAGTTTCATGTTCTATGGAACAAATCCAGACTTTATGGGAATCGTCAAGGTGGGATTGTCCTCTGTGCGGAAACCTCCTGATAGCAGGTAGCATAGGTATGTTCACACACATAATCAAATCATATCTATAGGTATTCACACAACCTATTTACATATTTTATTCAGTAGGTATTTCACACAAACCAATTTCATTAATTCGTAAGTAGTATATCGCTCGCATATTCGACGTACCATTAATTTCAATTAAAATTCCAATTCATATAATTTCGAGTATCGGTCACTACTCTAAGGGTCCTAATTACCCATTATGTAATACATATTTATTCCTAGCGTATACTACTGGTTGTAAACACAGGTTCACTTCTCACTCCATGACTCGTTTCGAATTTCATTCATTTATCAATTTAGATATTTTCTCAATTATTCCAATACTTAACTCGTCTCAATTTATGTAAACCTAATCTCCACTTTAGGCCTACTGTCATTTTTATATTTCCTTTTATAGTTTAAAATTATCCCAAAAGTCCTCTCACGAATTATCCATAAATTTCGAGATTTGTAAAGGAAAATTTTCAATTTGGGCAAAATCAAATCGATTCGCCCTTGGGCCGAATCAATTCGAAAAGTGTAAGGGGTATTCTTCTTCATTTCACTATTATGAATTTTCACATTATCAAATTCCTCAAATTTTCATATTACAATCCCAAACTCATAATTAACATAACTAAACATTAAATATACATAAAAGGATGATTCCAAACATAAATAATATATAAAATCCATACAATTTCACCCAATATCAGATTAAAATCTCTATTAATCATTAAACCCTACAATCTTGTATTCTTCACATAAATTCATCAAAAACCCAGATTTATCCCATGATTTTAATCCCAAAACTCTTGATTTCATTTTATTTATATAATTGGATTCATTCTATATGCAATTCTATTCCAACTTAGTAGTTTTGTTCATCGAATCATAAGAGTAACATCAATTATTCTTAATTCAAATACCCTACTCTACATGGGTATTATAACTCATAAAAATTTGCAAAATAAATACTTGCCTTGTATGGGAGTGATCTGATTTCATGTTCTTGGTGATGATTCCCTTCTAATCCACCCTCCAAATGTGATGGTGATGCAAGAACAAGGTTGAAATCCCCAAGAACTCTCTCATAAGCTCCAAGAGTGCTTTCCCTTTCTTCTCTAATGGCCTCTAATTATTTTCTATTCTTTTTAACCTAGAGTCTCACAAATACAAGTTAATACAACCTTAGAAATTTCGTAGTTCCCTTAACCCTAAGTTGTCAAATGACCAAAATGCCCTCTCGTAGTGCCGATTTGATCTAAAACTGTCATGGGACCCAAACTATACACTCGGGTGTACTATCGTGATTGTTTCGACCCATCCGGACTCAACTATAACATCAAAATCATCATCCGAGTTACTCACAATCAATTTCATATCTTGACCTCATATAGTTCACACACGACGCCCGATTGAGATAAAATGTTGTCACGTCACTATCACTCGCTATGACGTCAAATACGTAGTTACTATTCACTTAGTAATTTTATTCGATAACCATTAATCATTTCTCTCTGATTAATAATTTAATCAACCCATAATATTTCATTTCCATTAAATTACGTCACACGTATAATTTAAATTTAAACCAATTAAATAAATTTTAATTTCTCAAAAATACAGGTTGTTGCAGTAGTGTAATTGTGGATGTAGACACCACATTATAGGACCCCCCCTAAGTCTGTCCTTAGGTCCCTACCACCTCCCCATTCGCTATAAACCCTAGGTCATACTCTGAGTACCAATTTAGAGGCCATCGGGAACTCATGGGCCCCGTTTGACTTCGGTCAACTCCATCGTCAGAATAAAAGCTCAATGAATCTTCGAAGGGCTCTAAATCTCCTTATCAACGGTCCACCTCGTGCACGAATCGGCATAATGGTTCGAACGAACGGGCCATTTTACTACTCAAAGTCGATCTAGAGGCCATCGAGCACTCCACCGCCCCGAAATTCCTATCGTCAGAGATAAAGCTCAATGAATCTTCGAAGGGAACTGAAACCCTTTTCCAGTGGTCTACCCATGCATGAAATGGCATAACTGTTCAGATGAACGATCCATTTTCCCTTAAAAATTGATCTGGAGGCTACCGGACACTCAGATCTTCGTGCGCGAATCAGCTTTACGGTACGGACGAACGACCCATTTTACTTTGAAAAGTCACCGGATGCTTTTAGGCCCCAGCTTTCCAAAGTCAGCTCTCCAAACAAAGCGAAGATCTTTAAAACATCAAAGTGTCTCACATAATCTTTTCAACAGTCTACCTCGTGCACGATTCGGACTTACGATTTGGACGAACGATCCATTACCGTCCGACGATCTCCTGTCCAAGGGACCGTCGAGCGCTTTTGAGTGCCGTTTGACCCAAAGTCAACTCCAAAACCAGGATTGGACCAAAGACTCTTGAAGTTCTCTGAATTATCTTTCTAACGGTATTCTCCATGGGTGATTTGGATTTACGGATTGCGTCCTACGATCATTTTTCGGAGAAATAAGCACGAGACTGCCGATTGACGTGTCCATTTTCCTGCCTATCGGCAGTGTGTCTAGGGTCACATGTCGATTGGAAGGTCTAGGGATATGGTGATTGATAGTCCCCCTACCCTATATAAGGAGGGAATGATCTCATTTCCAAGGCACATCTCAGATCCATCAATATCAGTGATCTCAACAACATTTTTCTGCAATAAGCGAAGTTTCCTTATGTGAAATTCGTTTTCCACCTTTCAGTCCCATCATTCTCATACCCAATTTAACAAAAATATCCTTCCCTCTCATCCAACATTCATCCCAACTTGTAAGGAAGCTCATCAAGGATCAAGATCAAGCTTCAAGTCTAAAAGAAGGTATAAACATCATTCTCTCTTTAAATTTCTTTATTTTCGCATTACTTATATAAATTCTCAATTTAACTCTTACTTTAGATCATACGCATTAATAACTTATCCTTTATTAGTTATATTGCACATAATTTGTTTTCTATAAAAAAAAGGCTTACACCTATAAATTCCGACTGGATTCTTCATCACATTTTCTCAAAACTAAAATATCTTTTCTACACACACATATAATAAAACTACCGTTTGATTCTACGAGATAAACTCCACCCTTGTGCCGATGAGAACTACATGGACTTTGATGCCTTTATAGGCTACGTAGGCGTCTCGAGCTCCTATTTTCATCTTTTTTATTTTATCTATCTAACCATATATTATCGTTTCATCGTGACGATCAATATGTTGATAAGCGCACACATAATATTTTCTAAATATTATTTGGGAAACATTCATTTGGATGACCTCACTCTATCTTTTTCATGATATTAGTCGAGCGATTTCGATCTCCACTTATATACACACACACACACACTTCACGGAGAAATTAAGAAAAATAGTAACATAGGCCCATGAGAGATCGAAGGGGAGGGATGGGTGCCTAACACCTTCCCATTTCGTAACTTAGCCCCTGAACCTCTGAACTATTGGTTTCATAAGCATCAATATGTCTTTGATATCGCTCTCTCTAGGGGCAATATGTTATTTTGCCTGTTTTGTACAAAATAGGCTGGCGACTCCATCTCTTTACATTACCCCACATCGACGATGACCGAAGCTTTCCTAAAAAAGGGCGCGAGACCTTCTCTCCCTCTCCAATCGCGCACACGAGCACCAACCCCGAGATGGAGGAAAATTGGAGGGATGGCCACAGTGGCGACTCCACTGGGGACTGACTTAAGAGGGCTAAACTCTTTTTGCATGAGTGTTATCATTTTCTACTTGTGTGCGTATGCATCTACCTGTATGTTCCCTTTTTTCTTTTACTATTTCTTGTATATATCTACCTCATGCTTATATCACTCCTCACTCACACACTTGTAGATACTCTCCATTTACACTTCACACTACTTATACGTAGGATCATTTATATCCCCATGTTGCACACACCACTCAGAATATCCATGCTTAGGTGTCACTAACACACACCTCTACTTATCACACTTGTATATATCAATGCTAACTCACACTTACCACACACCCCTTGTAGATGATCCATGCTTAGGTTCACTACCACACACTCACTCGTAAAATATTCATACATCACTTATTCTCACATATCCATGCTTATAATAATCTCTATGCTAGATTTACTTTTCATAGTACTTGTATATTCTTCCTTATTAGTATAGTGTTGATCATGACAAATAAAGTACTCTCTCTATAATATACTAATCAAGAATCATGCATTTTGCACACTACATCACCAAGAGCATGGTTATTAACCAAAGATTTGTTCCATAACTGGGGGTCACTTTGTGATGGGTGCTGGTCCGGCAGGTCGCAGTTAGCTTAAGCAATATAACTCTTACTTTTCATTGGCCAAGTACCTTCGACGTATATCGAACGATCCCCCCCACATCGTACTGCTTGACCGAAGTCATGACGGGAGGTATATAACAGGGAAATCGTTCACGTATGTTAAGTTTATCGAATTTGCTCTCACACGTACTGTCTCCACGAGGTATATAGTGAGGCAATTCACGCATACTCGGGTATATCAAATGGCTTGTCTACACGTAACGATAGCCCTAAAAAGCAAGACGTATATCGTGGAAGCCATGCCATAGGGGGGAAACTTTCCACTAACCCAACAACTGCATACTCTCATATGGGCGTCAAACCTAGGGCACTCATATTTAGTTTGTCGGTTACTACTCGAAACTTTGTCGAAATGCTGGATCAGCATGCCGCCCAAATATTCGTGGGATTTCGTATTTTTTTCGAAATGGGACCCTATCCATGAGCCTGCTAACGAGTCAAACCATGTTTTACACATTTTTCAAACCCGATTTTTCCCAGGCTCAGGTCCCTTCCGACATTTCTTTTGCATTTAGGTAAACCTAATACAAGTGAAATAATAATAATAATAATAATAATAATAATAATAATAATAATAATAATAATAGTGTTGAGACCCTTTTCTAATTTTTCCTCCTTCCTTACAAAAGTTTCAAAAATATCTTTCCATATTTTATCAAAATACCAAAAGAACGTTCCTTCTTTTTATCATATACGTCAAAAGACATTTTCCCCTCCCTTTGCCAAAAATATTGTGTCCTTCCCTTTCCAAAAAAAAAATTGTTAAAAATATTTTCCTTCTTTTTCAATAATAAAAGTTTTCCCCTCATCTCTTTCAAAAATAAATTCGAATCATTTGCCTTCTCAGGTTGATCTTATACCAGACCCTTGGCCTGACTCCCCATTGGCTTTGGTCTTCCGTCGAATCACCCCAAGGCTTCGTCAGTTCTCCCGCTACTTCCTCTAAGTTCGGAATCCACATTCACCCACTTTTTATGGATAACATAGATCCAATACCCAATGTGCAACCTAATTTGATGATGCTCCTTGTGGTGACAATTATTATGCAACACAAACAGATAAGAAAAGAAAGCATTCACCAAGTAGGAATAAGGAATGTAAAATGACAATCACAACAAAGGATGTACGTGGTTCACCCAATATGTGCCTACGTCCACGGTGGTGCAACCGATGTTAATTCTATATACTCCGGAGAGTGGTTACAGAGAATACAACTTGTCCTTTTGCCCCGTACCTAGGGTTTAATATATACATGTACATTTAGGTGAGTGGGGGTGATGGGTTCCCCCACGTCTTCCATTTCTCCTATATCTTCCCTTCAGGGGAACGTGGAAAGAGACCGGATCAAAATAAGAGGTGGGGGGCCTGGACTTTGGGCCGCTAGAACTGGGCTACTCGTCCAGGCCCGTGGTCTTAATTCTGGGTACCCACAATTGCCCCTAAGTTTGTTGGGCCATGTTCATGGGCTCAATAAATTTAAATGATTAGCCATAATGGCTTTTTTTGCAATTCTTCGAAAGTTGTGAAGTTGATTTTGGCGGCACCCGTTTCGTTTCTTGTGCACTATGATTAGCAGAATTTGAAGGTTTATTGGAATAGCCACTTTTCTACCGTCGCTTCAATCTTTCCAGCATTCTTCTATTTTCTGTGAGCTCTAGCACTTCGTTCCTTCTTCTCTCAATCTCCATTCTCATTGCTTCCTAGTTGTTTGTGCTCATGCTTCTTCATCGCTTGAATCGATCTTCTATTTTGTAAGTTTCCTGTGCCCTTTCTTTGTAATTTCTCTTTGAGTTTGTAGCTTTTCTAGGGTTTTCCAATGGCGAAGATTGAAAACAGGTCAATCTCTGAATTTAGGAAGTTTTATAACGTCCCTGATTGGGTGGATATTGAGTGTCGCGTTTCCCCTACTAGAAATGTTAGAGAGATAGATGACGCCCACTGGATCCATGTTTTGTTGCTTTCTCAGGGGGGACTCACCTTTCCTCCTAACGATTTGTTCTTGCATTTCTTTGGCTATTTCAATATTGTTCCTGCACAATGCTCGCCCAATGTGTGGAAAATAGTTAATGGCGTATATAAAATAAATCAGTTGTATGGCACTAGGTTAGGACTCGTCGAGGTCTATTTTTGCTATTCCTTCTCTCGAACTAGCTCTGGGGTCCTCTATCTCAAAGCTAGGAGTCCTGACAGGGTATTGGTAGTAAACCTACCTGATTCCCATAAGGACTATTGGCAAGAAGGCTTCCTTGCCAGAAACTGGCAGTTTTCTCCCCAATTTGAGGGGTTGAGATTTGAGAGGTTCACTGTTCCCTTTTATGGGGAAGAATACATAGGTAGACATTGCTCTTGTTGCTTCAATTTTTGTTAATTTGTGATCCTTCTAATTCTTCTCTGTTCTTCTTTTGCAGCGAGATCAAAGAACTTGGAACCTGCTCTTAGCGAGGTTCGTCTTTCGAAATTGATAAAAGCTTGGAATATCAGGGAGCCCTTGGGTGACGGCGAGCATCCCAGATCTGCTGCTTTTTTGCTCGAGTATAAGAACATTGGTTCCAGCTTCATAGCTAGGCCCGTGGACAGTATCCCAAAGTTTGACTTATTTGAAGAGACTGCTGCGGGTCCTATCCAGTTGGACGAGGAAGAGAGCAGCTCTGAGAGTGACATTATAGGAGATGTAAGTGATTTGCGGGAAGATATCTCTAGCAGTAGTAGTTCCTCTGATCGTAGGGAGGTTTTTGAAGCTCAAGGGTTGTCGAGCACGTCCAGTAGTTCGAGTGAAGAGATGGCTCCACCCCGGAAGAACCTGATTCAGGATAATGATGATGAAGACCATATGCTTCTCGCACAAAGGTCAAAGAAGCAAAAATCTAGCTCGGGGGCTGTGGCTATTGGTTCCCGGTCCTCTGCTCAGGAGCAGGAGAGGAGGAGGAAGGAAGAGGAGCAGGTGAGAGAGACAGAGAGGAAAAAGGAAGAAGAGAGGAAGAAGATGGAAGAGAAGAGGATGGTAGAGGAGAGGAAGAAGAAAGAGAGTGAAAAGGAGGAGGAGAGAAGGAGGGCAGAAGCGAGGACGAAGTCCGGGCATGCCTTAGTCCCGGTATCTGCGCTGCCCGAGGGGGCCTCTGTGGCAATTTCTCCCCAGTTGGCCCCAGCTCTGCTTGAGAGAGATATCCTCCCCGCTGATCGCCAAAGGGCGGTAGGGTTGGAGTAGTTGGCCCTTCAGGCTAGTCAAAGGCTTGCTCTGGTAAGGTTTTCCCCTTTTCTCTTATATTGTTCTGAATTCCCTCATTTTCCTCTTCTAATGCCTTCTTTTTTCTGCAGTTTGTTACTGACTTCGCCGTGCTGTATCGTTCATGCGATGAGCTGGTGAAGAGAAACAGTGAGCTGGAGCAAGAGAAATCCGCCCTGAAGCTGAAGGGTAAAGAGCTCGAGGCTAATTTTAAAGCAGTTGACGCTGCTCGGATTTCATCCGACTTGGCTCTTGCCACTGCCAACAAGGAGAAGGACACGACAGTCGATGGTATGAAGGAGCTGAGACAGGCCTACGACCTGGTTTGCTCGAGCAAACTTGCTGTCGTGGAGGAGAACAGGGTGATCTCCGAAGAGCTGAAGAAGAAGGAGTCTGAGGCTGTTACTGCCAAGGAGGACTCATACAATTCTGGTTGGGCTGCAGCATATGAGGATGCTGAAGTTTAGATAGGCTATATTAGTCGTCTGAACTTCAAGAAAGGCTGGAACAAGGCCCTTTTGGCTGCTGGCATCGACATCGATTCTCCCTTGTTTGACGAGCATGACCCAGGTCCGAAGCCAACCGTGGATGAAGTTCCTGCCCTAGCTGTTGAAGGCGCTGATCCTGTTCCTCAAGCGACACCTGCTGACGTTTCTCTGTTTGTGGGGACAAAGATTACCCCTGCTGAGGGCGGTGCTCCTGCTGATGTTGACAAGGGGAAGGGGCCATCGACCTTTGGGCCACCTGAGGTTGTCAACTAGTTATCTACTAGGATTGCTCTGTACTTTTGGTTTTTTCTGTCTGTAAATTTTTTCTTTACTACTCGATGTAACTCCAATCCTTTATTAATGAAAAGGCTTCATTTTCTGCTCGAACTGATTTATCTCTTTCTCTCCTTTATCTTTCTCTTACTTGTAGTTAGTTGATGTGGATGATTACATTCCTGCTACTTCCCAATTGGGAAGGACCCTTGGTCCCAATGCAAGTCTCGAAGTTCTCCAGGCCTTCGTTAAGCTTTGTAAATCCCTTAGATCTAGGAATCAAAAGTATAAGGAGCAATCTGAACTTGTGGCCAAGCTGAAGGACAGGATCCAGGAGATGGAGGATATTGGTGCTTCAGTACAAGAGGAGGTCAATGCGCTGAGAACAAAACTATTAGAGGCCTCCGAGATCAACCAAGTTGGGGAGGTTCTTCAGCAGGAGAATGAGGACCTGAGGAGAGAAGTCTTACGACTTACGGAGCATGCGCCGAGCACTGTTCTAGCAGTATTACAAGGTTCCTCATCATCGCGAACTAGAGCTAGTCATAATGTTACTCCTCCTGTGTCGCGGGGTTCCACTCGCCCACCCGTTCCGCGAGCTGGTAGGAGCACCAGGAGCAGAAACAGGGAAGCGGAAGAACTTCGAGATAGGGAAATGGAAGAACTCTGCGGTGATGTTCAGCGAGCATATGTAATTGCTGCTGGGCTTCAAAGGGATGTTACTCGGCTGCGCCACCTGTTCAAAAAAGGTCCTCGACAAGTGTGGGCTGATGGCTACGACCAGGGTTGGTCAGATACTCCAACGAGGTTGGCGGAGTTCGAAGAGATTTCCTTTGTCAGGGGGTGGCTGGTGCTTTGAAGGAGCTGCAGGTCCCGAGGAATTCTATGCTCCGGTATCGCCATGAGATTTCTCCTTCTACCCTGATGCCTAACCCCTTCCGGAGGGATGATCTATGGATCCCCATCGATGCCATCCCTCAGCAGTTATTGGAGTCGGATGCGAATGAGGTTGAGGAAGAATTAGCTCCTGCTCCTGATGACGGACGAAGAGCTCGAGTGGCTGATTATCTCGCTCAGAGGCCTCACCCCCATTGAAATTTTGCTAGTTGTTTTTTGTATTTCTGATAATGTAAATGCTTTGGGCGAGCTCGCCGAATAAACATGTATCACCATTGTTGTAAATATGATGAATTAATGAAAAGTTTGTGTTTTGGGCAATCTTACCGACTAAACGTGTGCATCATATTCTTCATATTCTTACTGCTTTATAATCTTCTAAGTTTGCTTTATCATGCAAGTGTCCTCCCAGTCCAGTATAATATCGAGATACCATTGTGCATCACTTTACCTTTTAGGTTGTGTCGTCACACTCCCTTAGGCCTAAGTGGGGCAATTGGCGAGGACACACATGAGGTTGGATGTTCCATCCGATCAGGATTTTATTTAATCAAAGGAGTTTTGATGACCAGTATAAAACTTGGTCGTACTGCCTAAGGATCCCCTGTAGGGCTTCATATATTGCCAGGGGCAATGCTAAGAGGTTCTTTGTGTTTCATGACGATGACCTGAGGAGGGGTATTCCCCTACTATAGTATAGTGATCAATGTGCCTGTTACTTGGAAAAGATGTGCGATAAATGCAGCTGTTACTAATCAGAGTGTAACCAATTACATAACTTTCATTAATAATAAGGGAAATGCACTTGTATAATAAAAGAATACAATAGAAAGATCTAAAAATAGAATCTCTTGAGATTAGCTGCGTTCCATGCTCGTGGTATTTCTCTGCCTTCCATCGTTTCCAAGTGATAGGCGCCCTGCAAGTCGTCTCTGGTTACTTTAAAGGGTCCTTCCCAGTTGGGACCTAGCTTGTCGTCTGATGGTTTCACTGCGCTGCCCAAGACTTTTCTTAGAACATAGTCCCTAATTCGGAATGCCCTCGGGTTAACCCTTTTGTCGTAATGCCTCACGAGCTATTACTGGTAGATCGCTAGTTTCACTAGGGCTAGCTCCCGGTGCTCGTCGGCTAGGTCGAGCTCAGCGAGTAATGCTACATCATTATGGCCTTGGTCGACAAGGTTGGACCTCATTATCGGCAAACCTGCTTCGAGTGGGATGACTGCCTCCATGCCATATGTCAGCAAAAATGGGGTTTCTCCCATTGCTCGTCGAGGAGTGGTCCGATATGCCCATAGGATGTGAGGTAGTTCATTTACC
The DNA here is from genome assembly GCA_949130495.1 of Sambucus nigra. Classification (NCBI taxonomy): domain Eukaryota; kingdom Viridiplantae; phylum Streptophyta; class Magnoliopsida; order Dipsacales; family Adoxaceae; genus Sambucus; species Sambucus nigra. The sequence goes on from OX422215.1 coordinate 72,131,723, forward strand.
CATGCGCCTTTGGCTCGCCCCAATCGCTTCTTCAATCCATCGATAACAGTTTTGTTAGAAGCCTCAGCTTGGCCATTGCTCTGAGGGTAGGCCACCGAACTGAAGTGGTGTCTGATACCGTGTTCGTCACAGAAGTTCTGAAAGGAGCCACTTTCGAACTGGGTTTCGTTGTCGGTGATGATGGTTCTGGGGATTCCAAAACGAGTGATTATATTCCTCCACATGAACCTTATCATATCAACATCTCGGATGTTTGCCAGGGGTTCTGACTCGATCCATTTGATGAAGTAGTCAGTCACAACCAATAGATATTTGCGATTGCCGGTAGCGGTAGGCAGTGGTCCCACGATGTCCATTCCCCATTGGGCGAATGGCCATGGGCTGGACAGGGACTTTAGATCGCTGGCGGGTTGGTGGACCATAGGAGCGTGGAGTTGGCATTTCAGGCATTTGCGAACATACACTACAGAGTCCTTTTGCATATATGGCCACCAATAGCCTTCCTTCATTGCTCGAAAGGCTAGAGACCTTCCTCCGGTGTGGCTTCCATAGATTCCTTCGTGAAGCTCGCGTAGCACTTGCTCGACATCCCCTGGGTGGACGCATCGGAGGTAGGGGCCGGAGAAGGATTTCTTATACAAGTTGCTTTCTGGGGATAAGTGAAAGCGAGCAGATTTGACTCTTATCTGGTGGGCGGTCTTATTGTCATCTGGGAGCGTGCCATCCTTTAAATATTCTCTTAAGGGGTCCATCCAGCTGGGGACTGACCCCACCTGGAGTACCTGTTTCACGCTTGGTGGATTGCTGTCGATGCTCGGGCAAGTGAGGAAATCGATGGGGATGACTCTTTTTAGGTCGGAGTTAACTGCCGAACTCAGGGCTGCTAAGGCATCAGCATGACTGTTTTGCCCTCTGGAAAACTGCTGGACGTTGATCTCTTCAAAGCTTGACATCAATTTTTTTACTAAGGCGAGGTAGGCTGCCATTCTTTTATTCTTTGCGTTGTAATCTCCACTTATCTGATTGGAGACCAGTTGGGAATCGCTTAACACCTGTAAATGTTTTACTCCTAAAGTATGCGCCTTTTGGAGGCCGGCTATTAGGGCTTCGTACTATGCTTCGTTGTTGGAGGCTGTAAATCCAAGCCTGATTCCTTGTTCAAGGATTGTGTTCTTTGGAGTAATGAGGACAATGCCGACCCCTGCCCCCTTGGAGTTGGAGGCTCCATCAACAAATAGTTTCCAGGTTTCCTCTTTTACTGGGTTCTCCTTTTGCCTTGTTGGTTGAGGTTGGTCGGAGGGTTCTTCGCCCGTGAATTCGGCTATGAAATCAGCAAGTATCTGACCCTTGATAGCTGTCCTTAGTTGACATTGGATGTCAAATCGACTGAGCTCAACTGACCACTTAGACAGTCTGCCCGATAAATCCGCTTTCCTTAGGATTGCCTTAAGGGGATGCGATGTAAGGACGATGATAGTATGAGCTTCGAAATAATGCTTCAGCTTCCTCGAGGCTATTACTAGCGCAAATGCGAGCTTCTCCAATGGCAGGTACCTTTGCTCGGCGTCTAGTAAGGTCTTGCTCGTGTAATAAACGGGGTGCTCGATTCCTGCAACCTCGCATATTAACGCAGAGCTGACAGTGTGATTGGATACGGAGAGGTATAAGTATAAAGAATCCGTTTGCTGTGGTATGACAAGCAGTGGTGGAGAGCTTAGGTAGGAATTGAGCTTGTCCAATGCTCGCGAGCAATCTGGGCTCCACTCTATCGTTTTACTCCCCTTTAGAAGCTGGAAGAAAGGCTTGCACTTCTCGGAGGATTTGGAGATGAAGCGATTTAAGGCAGCGAGCATACCAGTGAGCTTCTGTACGTCCCGGATTGTGCGAGGGGGTTTCACCCTATTAATTGCATCGATCTGGTCTAGGTTAGCCTCTATGCCTCTCTTACTGACCAAGTATACAAGAAATTTTCCTGACTGGACACCGAAGGAAACTTGCTCGCGTTAAGCTTCATTCGGTACTTCCTGAGGACTTCGAAGGTGTTTGACAGGTCGGAGAGGTGATTTTCCTTCTTCTTACTCTTAACGAGCATGTTGTCGATGTAGACCTCCATGGTGTCTCCCATCTGACCTTTGAACATTTTGGTGACTAGCCGTTGATAAGTTGTCCCTGCATTCTTGAGCGCGAAGGGCATGACCTTGTAGCAGTATAACCCAACTGTTGTGATGAACGCCGTTTTGTCCTGGTCGGGGGCATATAGGGGGATATGGTGATACCCTGAGTATGCATCCAGGAAACTCATTCGCTCGTGAGCTGCGGTGGCGTCCACTAGTTGGTCTATCTTCGGGAAGGGGAAACTATCTTTAGGGCATGCTTTGCTGAGGTCAGTGAAGTCGATGCAAACTCTCCACTTCCCATTGTTCTTCGGAACTACTACTGGGTTGGATAACCACTTGGGGAATTGTACTTCATGTATGGATCTTGCATCCAGTAGTTTTTCAACTTCTTTTTCGATCGCTTTAGCCTTCTCGGGTGCAGTTCGCCGTGCCTTCTGCATGATCGGTTTGAAGGTGGGATCGACGTACAGCTGATGATAGACCATACTAGGATCAATTTCGGGCAGCTCGTATGGTTCCCACGCGAAAACGTCTACGTTGCGTCTCAGCAGGGTTGTCAATTCCTTTTGTTCTTGATCGGTGAGAGACGCTCCAATCAAGAAGACTCTGTTACTATCACCATCTTCAGCCGTAACTTCTACCAGGTCCTCGATGACCCGATCGAAGGGGAGGAGCCTGGTCTCCTCTACTCCAGGTCTCCCATACTTTAATTATTATTTGGAAGGTGTAACACCTTCTTCAACTTTCTCACCGGGTTGATCAGCCTTATTTTCTGGCTTTGGCCGGATGGCTGCTATGAAGCACCTCCTTGCCATCGCTTGGTCGCCGTGGATCTTCATTACTCCTCGCTCGGTTACATACTTGAGTTTTTTATGGTAGGTCAAGGAGACTGCCTTCATCGCATGAAGCCATCCCCTGCCGAGGATGGCCTAGTATGGCGAATTGATGTCGACTACCAAAAACTCGATCATCTTGGAGACGTTTCCAGCGTGCACCGGTAGTACAATCTTTCCTAGGGGCATAGTTATTTTCCCAGCGAAGCCAACTAAAGGGACAGTAGCTTTCTTTAGGTCGATAACGCTTAGCTTCAACTTTCTGAATAGGTCGAGATACATTACTTCAGACGAGCTTCCCTGATCGACGAGCAATTTGTCGACGTCAAAGTTAGCTATCCTGAGCGTAATGATCAGAGCATCATGATGTGGGGTCCTCATTCCCACCAGATCTTCATCTGTGAAGACAATATGCTTGTTATAGTCGACGTCATCTACTCGTCGATGTTTTCCTGAGTGTGACTTTGCTGGATCGATCTGAAAAGCCTGCATTACCGCTGTGAGTTTTTTCATTTCCATTCGAGCTGAGTTTCCTTGTATCTGCTTGGCGTCAGATGCCCTATGGATTACCGCGAACTCATGTACAGCGTCATCTTCCAGCACGTTGTCAGGTCTCGCCTCTCTGTTGGCAGCCGCTTTCTCTGCCTTCTTCTCCATAAACTCGTTCAAATGCCCAGACCGGGCCAACTCCTTGAGGTGAGACTTAAGAGCTTTGCAGTGCTCGGTCTTATGTCCTCCCTCTTTGTGAAAAGCGCATCTTAACGCATTATTCCTCTTCGAGGGATATCCTCCCATCTTCCTGGGCCACTTGATGAATGGCTCATCTTTGATCTTCGCGAGAATTTTATAAATTGGTTATTTGAAGACGGTGTTGACCGCCTGGAATGCTTTCGACGCGTCATGGTTCCCTCCGTTCTTGGAGCCATTTTTGCCCCCGTTCTTTCCTCCTTTCTTCTGGTTCTCAGTTTTCTCACTTCCCTTGGTAGTGAGTTTAGCTCGACCGTTTTCTCCTGTGCTGAGGCGGGTGACGTCCTCCACCTTAGCGTACTTCTCAATGCAAGTCATTAGGTCGTCAATAGTTATAGCTTCCTTATTTTTCAGGGACTGGTATAGAAGGGAGGAGCTGGGTAGCCCGATTTTGAAAGAGGCCACTGCCACTTATTCCGAGCAATCTTCGACCTCATTGAATAACTCCCAGTACCTCTTTGCGTAGTCTCGGAGTGTCTCTTGAGGCGTTTTCTTCATTGTCAGTAAAGCATCCATCCTTTTGGGATGGGAGCTGCTAGTGATGAACCGGGCTGTAAAGAGCTCGGGCAGGGATTTGAAACTTCTGATGGACCGGTGGGGGAGTCTTTCAAACCATTTATGCGCCACATCATGCAGGCTTGATGGAAAAATACGGCACATCAGTGCATCCCGATGATTCTAGAGGGTCATGGCCTGTCGGTATTGCCTGGCGTGATCGATGGGATCAGTCTTACCGTCATAAATCTTGAACCTTGGAATGGAAAATTTTTCGGGGGCTTCTTCTTCTTCATTGATTTCCCTCGTGAAGGGCGACTTCATCTGGGTTTTGAGAGCTCACCTTGCGAGTTCTCTGGTTGATCTGGTACCGTGGTGGGCAGGATGTTGGTCCATTTCCCTGCGGACCAGATTTCGTATGTTCTCGTCGCTGCGAGCAGGACCCTGGTAACGACGGGCTCTTCGCAGCTGCTCGTGGAGGTCGTCGTCTGATTTGTCTCCCTCGACCTTTTGAGATCCTCGCCTAGGGCTCCTTCCTCGGCTGCGAGACTTGCTCGCCTGAGGGCTAGGAGTGCGGTATGGATATCTCCTGTTATCAGGACGAAGCTCCCTCTCCAGTCTTTCCAGTCTTCTTTTCAGGCGAGCATTCTCAGCCTCGTACCTGCGAGAAGACTCCCTCTGCTCGTGGAGCCTTGCCTCGTATGCATCAATCAATCTGGATATCTGTGCGGACTTTGCTGGTCCCTGGCTTTCTTCTGAGGCTGGCCTTTCCAAGCGAGCCCTCTGATCTGAACGTCGAACTTCAGACCTGATCGTGCGAGGAGCAATTGGTTCTTGAATATCCCCTGCCTGGGGGGAATTGGTGCTGTGACCAGATATTTTAAACTCCTTTCTTGGTGAGGGCTCTTCTCAGGGAAAGATGAACGATTCCCACAGACGGCACCAATTGTGGTGACAATTATTATGTAACACAAACAGATAAGAAAAGAAGGCATTCACCAAGTAGGAATAAGGAATGTAAAATGACAATCACAACAAAGGATGTACGTGGTTCAGCCAATATGTGCCTACGTCCACGGTGGTGCAGCCGATGTTATTTCTATATACTCCGGAGAGTGGTTACATAGAATACAACTTGTCCTTTTACCCCGGACCTAGGGTTTAATATATACATGTATATTTAGGTGAGTGGGGGTTATGGGTTCCCCCATGTCTTCCATCTCTCCTATATCTTCCCTTCAAGGGAACGTGGGAAGAGACCGGATCAAAATAAGAGGTGGGGGGCCTGGACTTTGGGCCGCTAGAACTGGACTACTCGTCCAGGCCCGTGGTCTTAATTCTGGGTACCCACACTCCTAATCTAACTTACCACCAAGATTGATAACCTTCAAACCGAGGTTCATGAGATGCTCTAAAATCGAGTCCCTATTCTCGAAGAGCCCGAGGTCTTCTTCCCTCGCGCCACGGGTTTGCTTGCACTTGAGCCTATTTAGGTCCCGAAAGAGCATTCACATGTTCCACGTGCCCCTCCCGCTAATGGGTCACCTCCAACTCAGCTCCCTATGTCGAATCTTGCCCAACCAGGGGCTAACCTGCCAATGACCGTCGATCCGAAGGAAGAAGAGTTGTACAAGGTCAAGGAGGACCTTAAACTGTTGACTAAGAAGTTTGACCAAATTTGAATTTTTAGTAACTACATGGATTACACCCATATGTCTCCCTACCTTAAATCAAGGTTGCAGGAAAAGTTCAAGATGACCAACATTGAGAACTTTGGGGGCAACGTGCCCCCAATTGTTCATCTTCGAAGTTACCACCGAGACATGACTCTTCTAGGTGCTTCCGAGGAAATAATAGCGCAGACGTTCCAACAGACTTTGAAGGATAGTGCTCTTTGTTGGTTCCTATCTCTAGAAGAATCCAGAATTCGTAGTTAGGAGGATGTTGCCTGTGAATTCATGTCACAGTATAAGTATAATGAGGAATTGGAGATTACGCACCGTGATTTAGAACTTCTCAAGCAAAACCTTAAAGAAATTATTAGTAATTTCATATCAAGGTGGAGGAAGAAATCGACCACCATGACCAATTGGCCTTTCGAAGAGGAGCAAGTTAGTATTGTGAAGAAAAACTTTTTACCCCATGTTTGAGCAATGATGGGAGGACAGTATTACCCCCATTTCCGAGCCCTCCGGGAAACAGGAGTGGAGATTGAAGAAAGTCCTTACTAAGAAAAAAGTTGATCCAAAGAAAGTATCCAGACAGTTCACTCCAAGAAAGTATGAGAAGCCTATTAATATGATAGTTTTTACCATCAATAACATCTCACAGCTTGCTACCTCTTAGGCGCTAGAAAGTCGTGCTAACCCAGTCAGAAAAGAATACAACAAGCTTCATGCTCCACTCTCTAAAGTTTATCAAGCCCTTTTGAGTCAAAATCTCATCAAGCCATTGGGCCCTCGTCCATTACCAAACCCACTTCCTAAAAATTTCAAACCTGATGCCTATTGCGCTTTTCACCAAACTACCGGCTATACCACAAATCAGTGCTTCCATCTCCGAAATATAATACAAGGTCTAATTGACCGGAAAACCATCGACCCACCAGTCAATTCTAAACCAAACACCACTCATAATCCACTTACAAATCATGCAAATGCTATCTTCCTAGAAAATAACCCATCTACCGAGATTGTACTCAATAAATCACCCATTATACCCGTAAATTCACCTAAATCATAAAGTTTCCCCATATTTTCTCCTACACCTTACTTATTTCACCGACCAGGCCCTGTCAGTTCTTAAAAGAGCATGTATTGTCGTTCGTACCCGTTTCCAAGGGAAAGATATGGAATTACTAGTAGTACTGAACTAGTTCCTAGAGTTTGGGCTAAAGTTACCCTATGAAATGACAATTGACTATCAAAAGTTCAACATCTTGTTCATGGAGGCCTGAAAATGGGCTCGAAAGTCAAATCATTGGGTAGTGCTTATTGACAAAGTAAGTTTGGATGATGTAGTTTAGATTATAGTAGACTTATTTTGATAAACCGGTGAAGTTTGCAGCATGTCCGATCTACTTGACGCCTTAAAACTACAAGGGTAGTTAATCCCTTCACTTCTGTATCTCCCTGTTAAGTGAGAGGAATTATATGAAGAAGCCGTTGAGGTTATAAAATGCATTGAATTCTCGTGGAAGGATGGCATCGTTACCACCGAGTGGGGGGATAAATTTGATAGTTCGGATGAAGAGCCAAGCTAAGAAAAGGCTATCCTGGTGATCAGTGTATGTAGGATGATATCGTTTGAAGATCTGTTAGGAAAGATCAACAAAGTGGCCAAACATCCATGAAGAATAGGGTTTTTATTCTTCCCCTCTTCTGTGAACCATATGACTAGATATGAGAGGCACTACCAGAGTCTGAACCCTCAATCAACAACGACGGATAAAGGAAAAGGTGTTGTCGAGAAACTCCCCATACCAAAAATGACCATCGAGGAGATCAAGATCCTCGACCAGTTGAAGAAAACTCTAGTTAATATCACTTTATGGGGACTCTTCATGTCTTTCCAACTGCACTGAAATTCCTTGATTAAATTACTTACCGATCTCACGGTCCCTCCTTCCACCATATCTAACCTCTACTAGAATGCTCTCCTTCTCTGAGGAAGAAATCCCTAAGTTTGGTCCTAATCATAACTATGCTCTCAATATCTCATCGAGGTAATGGGGAAGATAGTCCTGCTTTCGCTCGTCAATAAAGGATCAACACTTAATGTCTGCCTTTTAATAACCCTCAACTTCTTGGGTTTGAAAGTAACCGACCTTACTCTAACTTCCACCACAGTGCGTGCTTATGATAATACTCGTCGAGAGGTGATGGGATCCATAAAGCTTATAATAGGGGCTAGACCTATAAATCCCGTTACTGAATTCTAGGTCATCGACATAATGTCTTATTTTAACCTATTGCTCAGTCGACCATGGCTTCACAGCATCAAGGGGTATCTTCCTCTCTCCATCAGAAACTGAAGTTCTTTGCCAAGGGGCAGGTCATCATCATCTTGGGCGACGATGATAACACTGAGAATGAAAGCACCAATAATCCGGTACTAGTGATACAATATGGGGCGAATGACATGCTTTTGTTTGGTTTTCGAGTTGAACCACTTCCACTCCTAACAGCGGATGATTTTAGAGACAGAGTCTGTCCAGAGCACAACCCTCACAAGAATGTCAACGTGATACATATATTTAAAAATAAGCACTTCATGCTCGGACTGGGGTTGGGATAACGACAATAGGGAATACTGGAACCTATATTATTGATAAAAGCCTATTCTTCATATGGCTCGGGTTATCAGCCATCATCAGATGAACTCAAAATGCTCCGCCAACCTCGATTGAAGAGAAGGTCAGAAAGTGCCAAGACTGTCTCAAGAGATTCCTTAAATGGGAGATTAGTCAAAGAGGGTGAAAATTTTCCCTTTTGTGGATTTCCCTAATCGTGGTATGATCACGTGGATAAGAACATGAAGCCAGGAATGGATATCTTCATCTAAGACAGTTACTCTCGGGCCGAAAGTTTTGAGCATCATGTGTAACTGCTCGCTGAGAAGACTACAGTTGTTACTAAGGTCGAGGAAAGTGATTTTGAAGACTCATTCAATCTGCAGACACTAGACTAACACTCTGTATGACACTAGACTAACACTCTACATCATTGGATCCGTCCATTCTGATCAGGACTACTGATGCACTCCTCCTCAACTAGAATGTTATACCTGTAGGCACCTCATTCTGTTACCCCCTAACTCTTCTTAGGTCCCTAGTACCTCCACTCATCACCGCAAACCCAGGTCATGTCCCGAGCACTGACCTAAAAGCCATCGGGCACCCCCCGGCTCAATTTGACCAAAAATCAAACTCTTCGTCTCGACTGAGACTCAATGAATCTTCGAAGGTCACTGAATACCCTTTCCAACGGTCCGTCCCGTGCGCAATTCTGACTTACCATCCGGACGAACGATCCGTTTGCGTCCGAAACCCCAACGTAGAGGCCACCGGGCGCTCTCGGGCTCTGTTGACCTAAGTCAACCCTTCAGCTCGACTGAGGCTAAATGAATCTTCGAAGGGCACTGAATACCCTTTTCAACGGTCCATCCCATGCGCAATTCTGACTTTCCATGCGGACGGACGATCCGTTTGACTCCGAGAGGTCACCGAATGCTTCTCGGGCTCGGTTGACCAAAGTAAACTCTCCAAACCGGGTCAAACTCTTTGGAATGTCGAAGTACATCTCCTAACCTTTCTAACGGTCTGCCCCGTGCGTGATTCGGACTTACTATGTGGACGAACGATCCATTTGCGTTCGAATAATTCCCCGTCCAACGGACCGATAAATGCTTCCGAGCCACATTTGACCCAAAGTCAGCTCCTGAACTCGGGAGCAGTCCAAAGGACTTTTGAAGGTATCTAAAATACCTTTCCAACGGTATGCCCTGTGCGCGATTCTGACCAACGGTTTGCCCTCGGCGGCTAATTTTCTGAAAAAGCCTGAGGCACACTGCTAAATGGCAGGTCCCAGACCCTGCCTATCGGCACCTGCCGATTGGTAGTGCCATGGCAATGCCGATCGGCAGACCCCTGGGCCTATAAAAGGAGGCCTTGGCCTCATTTGCAAGGGGAGCTCAGATGAGAAGCAAATCACTTTCAACAAACCTCCAGAAACCTCTCTCGAAGGCAGCGTGATTTCAACTTCCAAATCCCTTTTTCACTTCCACTTTTCATCATCCCTTTCATCAAACTTGATGAATTTACCACTCTCTATCATCATCCAAGTGCAAGGGCTGCTTTTCAACATTCAAGATCAAGCTCAAGGTCTCCAACAAGGTCTAACTTTCTCAAACTCTCTCCTAAATTCTCTTAAATTTGCAATAACTTGTTTTCTTACTTAGCACTTTTACTATCTCATCTCACACACCATAAATACACTTTTTTATCTAGTATTATTGCACATCTCCTATTTTCATATAAATCAAAACCCAAAAAATAAGAAAAATAGGGTTTGCTCATAAATTCTAAGTAGGGATTCTCACACTTTTTCTACACACACACACACACACTTACAAATAAGAGATTTCTCCATTTGGATTTATGGGTTAAACCCCACCCCTCACTTTACATGCGAACTACGTGGACTTTGATGCCTTTATAGGCTACGTAGGCGTCTCGGGGTAAAACTCGAGACTCGAGTCCTTTTCTCACTTTTTCTCTTATCTTCTATCTTCTCTTTATCTCATTTTCCATTATATTCTATATACTTGTTCTTAGTAACGTATTATTCCATATGCGTTATCGCTCCCGTATAACGATCAACGTAGGGGTAATCACGTAAATCTTATTTTCTACACTAATCTCACATTCCTACGGATGACTCGCTTTGTCTTTTCCATGATATAAGTCTAGGATTCCTACCTCTATTCTATATATACACATGCACACATATCACGAGGGGAAATATAAAGGAAAATAGCAAATATTTATGAGAGACCGAAAGGGCGGAATGGGTGCCTAACACCTTCCCATTTCGTAACTAAGCCTCCGAAGCCTTCTCGAATCATTTTGGTTTCGCACGCACCAGTATGTCTTTGGATGCCATCCTTCGGGGTGGCTTCCCCTATTTCTTTTGTCTGTTTTGAGTAAAATAGACTGGCGACTCTAAATCTCTCTACATTTTCACAACTCACAAATCGACACCGGCCGAAGCGCTTTCCCGAGAGGGGACGCGCGGGACCCGAAGGATCCTTTCTCCCTCCGCGGTGGGGATCGGGGATGGACACAGTGGCGACTCTGCTGGGGAACGTGTATTATATTTTGAGGGCTTGAGTCTATTTACATGAATGCTATATTTTATGTTTTCCCCCCATACCTGCATGTCCCCCTTTCTCACATGTGTATCCCATGCTTATGCTTATATTCACACACTTGTAGAAAATTATCCATGTACACTTCACACCACGTGCATCTAGGATCACATGTATATCCCCATGTTGCACGCATCACCCATCCATACTTGGTGTACCTTTTGGGGTACTTGTACTTGGCTCCCTCTTTTTGGCATAATCAAGAAAGGAATTCTTATCATAAGATACTAATAAGAGAATCATGCATGATTCACACGATATCACCAAAGGGCATTGCTATTGACCAAATTTTACCCAGTAACTGGAGGGTTACTTCGTGATGGGCGTTGGTCCGGCAGGTTGCAGTTAGCGTAAGCGATATGACTCTCACCTTCCATTGGCCAAGTACCTTCGATGTATATCGAACGGTTCCCCCGCATCGTACCGCTTGATCGAAGTCATGACGGGAGGTATATCGCAGGGAATTCGTTCACGTACACCGAGTATATCAAATTCGCTGTCACACGTACCGTCCCCTTGAATTATATGGTGAGGCAATTCGCGTACACTCAGGTATATCAAATGGCTTGTCCACACGTACCGATTGCCCGCAAGAGCAAGACGTATATCGTGGAAGTCACGCCAAAGGGGGGAACCCATGCCGATTCACCCAACCAACTGCATACTCGTATATAGGTGTCAAACCTAGGACACGCACTTTAGATTGCCGGTTTCAACCCGAAACTCTGTCGAAATTCCGAGTCGGCCTGCCGCCCAATTTTTCGCGCATTTTTTAAAATGGGACCCTGTTCGCGAGCCTGGTTACAAGTCCAAACGTAGCTTTGCATATATTAAGACCCCCACTTTTCCAGGTTCGGGTCCCATCCGACATTGCATTTAGGAGAATTAAATACAAGTGAGAACATAATAATCATAATAATCATGCTGAGTTCCGTCTCCAAAAATATTTCTCCCTTCTTTATCAAAAATCCAAAAACATTTATTGCTTCTTTATTAAAAATCCAAAAACATTTCTCCATTTTTATCAAAAATCCAAAAATAGTTTCTTCTCTTTTTTCTCCAAAAATAAATCTCATCCTACGCCTTCTCAGGTCGATCGCACGCCCTTGGCCTGGCTCCTTATTGGCTTCGGTCTTCAGTCAAATTACTTCGGAGTTTCATCCGCTCCTCTACTACTTCTTCCGAGTCCGGAATCCATCCATCTTCCATGGAGAATGCGGATCAAGCACCGATCATACAACCAGATTTGCCGACAGTTCTAGCACAGGCCTCAGCTCGTGGCCAAGATTGACAACCTCCAAGCTTAGGTCCGAGAAATGCAACGAAACCAAGTCCCTATTCCTCAAGAGCCCGAGGCCCTGTTCCCTCGTGCTATGGGTCCACCCGAGCCCATCTGGGTCCCGGAGGAATATCAGCATGCTTCACGTGCCCCTCCGGCTAATGGGCTGCCGCCTGCCTAGCTTCCAATGCCAAACATTGCCCAGCCTGTGGCTAACCTGCCTGTGGTCGCTGATCCAAAGGAGGAGGAGTTGAATAAAGTCAAAGAAGATCTTAAGATGCTCACCAAGAAGTTTGACCAGGTCAAGATCTCTGGAAATTACATGGACTACACCCACATGTCTCCTTATCCTGAAGCTAGGTTACCCGAGAAGTTCAAGATGCCAAATATCGAGAAGTTCGGGGGGAGTGGTCCCCCAATTGTTCATCTTCGCAGTTATCATCGTTCCATGACTCTACTAGGGGCTTCTGAAGAAGTAATGGCCCAATTATTCCAGCAAACTTTGAAGGACAGCGCCCTCCGATGGTTTTTATCTCTTGAGGAATCCAGAATCCGTAGCTGGGAGGATGTAGCCCGAGAATTCATGTCGCAGTACAAATACAACGAAGAGCTCGAGGTCACCCGTCGTGATTTAGAGCTGCTCAAATAAAACTCTGGAGAATCCGTCAGTAACTTTATAGTCCGATGGAAGGAAAAGGCAGTTAGCATGACCAATCGGCCATCTGAAGAAGAACAAGTCAGCATAGTGAAGAAGAATTTCTTTCCCCATGTACGAACAACCATGGGTGGACAATACTACCCCCACTTTCAAGCTCTCAGAGAAGCAGGAGTAGAAATTGAGGAAAGTCTTGCCAAAATAGAAGTTGAACCGAAGAAGGTGTCCGGACAGTTCACCCCCAGAAAGTATGATAAGCCTGTTAGTGCTACAGCCTCAATCATCAACAATATCTCTCAACCAACCACATCATGGACACCAGAAAGTCGCCCTGCCCCCATCCGAAGGGAATACACTGAGCTTCATGCTTCCCTCTCCAAAGTTTACCAAGCCCTGTTAAGCCGAAACCTTATAAAGCCCCTGGATCCCCGTCCATTACCCAATCCACTTCCCAAAAATTTCAAGACTGATGCTCATTGCGCCTTTCACCAAACTGCCGTCCATACCACCGACCAATGCTTTCACCTTCAAAACGTAATCCAAGATCTCATTGACTGGGGTACCATCTCCCCACCAGCCAATCCTAAGCCAAACACTACCCATAACCCCCTCCCAAATCACACCAATGCCATCTTCTTGGAAGAAAACCCAGATTTTGATCCCTCAACTCAAATCACACCCCTATACCCTCCTAAACCTCTTCATATTTACCCATATTTCCTCCTACACCCTACCAACCCCGCTGATCAGGCACTGCCACTCCTTACCAGAGTGTGCATCACTGTCCGGACCCGTTCTAAAAATGGAAGTATGGAATTGTCAGAGGTCTTAAATCAACTCCTAGAGTTTGGGCTGAAATTGCCCTTACAGGTGAATATCGACTTCCAAAGGTTCAGTGCATTGTTTTTAGAAGCACGAAATGGGCCCGAGAGTCAGATAGTTGGGTGATACCAACCGATGAAGTCAGCTTAGATGATGTTGTCCAGATCATGGCGGAAGCATTCAGGCAAACCAACAACATTTGCAGTATCACCGAGTTACTCGACACTTTGAAGCTACAAGGACGCCTGATCCCTTCACCCTTACACATCCCCACAGAATGGGAAGACCTATATGAGGAAGCCGTTGAAGTTGTGGAATGCATTGATTTCACGAGGGAAAATAGAATTGTTACCACCGGATGGGGGGAAGAATTCGAAGATTCAAATGAAGAACAAGCTTCAGGAGGAACTGGCCCAGTAGCCGACATATGTGGGATGATATCATTTGAAGAACTCCTCGAAGAAATAGATAGGGTGGCAGAACAACCTGAGATTGACGAGGAAACTGGATTTAAGTTTTTCCCTTATTTAGTAAATCACATGACCAGATCTGGGAGACATTACCAAATTCCAAACTCACTACCAACAAATGACAAGGGGAAGGGCGTTGAAGACCTTCCTATGCCAGAAATGACCCTCGAGGAGAGCAAGATCCTCGATCAACTGAAGAAAACTCAAGCTAACATCACTCTGTGGGGGCTTTTCATGTCTTCCCAGCAGCACAAAAATGCTTTAATCAAGTTGCTCACATGACCCATAGTTCCTCCTTCTACCACACCAGAAGAAGCGGTAAATTTAGTCGGATCCTTGACCTCCACCCGAATGCTGTCCTTTTCTGAAGAAGAAATCCCCAGAATTGGGCTAAATCACAATCATGCACTCAATATCTTCTTTGAAGTTATGGGGAGGGTTGTACCGCTTTCTCTCGTTGATAACAGATCTATTTTGAATGTCTTCCCATTGAGAACCTTCAAATATCTAGGCCTGAAAGAAAGCGACCTAGCTCCAACCTCCGCTGTTATGCGTGCCTACGATAATACCCATCGTGAAGTGATGGGATCCATAAAACTTATAATAGGGGCTGGTCCTATAAACCCTGTCGTCGAATTCCAAGTCATCATTCCGGCCTGTTTCAACCTGTTGCTCGGACAACTGATGGGCGAGTTATCACCATCTTGGGTGACGACGGTAACGCCGAGGGTGCAGGCACCAACAGTCCAATTCTTGAGATACAGCATGGGTCAAATGATATGCTCATATCAGGATTCCGAGTCGAGCCATCCCTACTCCCGACAGGGGACTGTTTTAAAGAAAGGGTTTGTCCAGAATATGACCCTCATGGCAATATCAATGTGATTCAGATGTTCAGAAACATGCATTACATGCCCGGACTGGGGCTAGGACAAAGGCAACAGGGGATACTTGAGCCCATTGAACTGAAGAAAGCTTTCCCTCCTTGCGACTTGGGGTATCAACCATCAGAACAAGAGCTCAGAATGATCCGCCAGACTCGATCAAAAAGAGGGTTAGACTGCGTTCGAACTATCTCAGATGATTCCTTAAATGGACGATTCATTAAAAAAGGCGAGGATTTCCCCTTTTGCGGCTTTCCAGAACCATTTTACGACCACACAGACAAGAAGATGAAGCCTGGAATGGAGATCTTTTTCCAAGATAGCTACCCATGGGCCGAGAGTTTCCCACACCGCGTACAACCGCCCATTAAAGATACCGAAGAAACTGAGGAAAGTGACTCCAAAGATTCCTTCAACCAGTAGACATTGGGGCTGGCACTCTACATGGTTCATTCAGACACTACATCACTGAACCCCTCTCATCTGATCAAAGCTGCTGACATACCTCTCCTCAACTAGCATGCTGCGCCAGTTCTACCACTTGAAATCTCCCCTAACCCCAATATTTACCCTATTTCTCCTATTGTTGTCCACCCTTGCTCAAATGTAATCGAGACCTCTTTTGATGAGGTTCTCAATGTTGTTTTTCCTATCAATGAAATAAATAAAGATTTTGAGTATCTTGCTGGGCCTTACATTAATTGTTTAGATTCTAATCAAGCTTTTGATGATGATGATTTTGCAAATGAATAATTTTTAACTGATTTAAATAAGGTTAATAACAAACAACATAACCGCGTTCAAGTTAATGAAGAAGAGACTGTTGTTATTAATCTCGGTTTTAGTAGCCAACTGCGTGAGATTAGGATAGGGGCCACCCTTGACGAGCATGAGCGCGGACAACTCGAAGAATTGCTGAAGGAGTTCGTGGATGTCTTTGCATGGTCCTACGATGACATGCCAGGTATTGATCCCGAAATAGCTCAGCATGAGATCCCCACTCTCCCAGATTCCAAGCCAGTTAAACAAAAATTAAGAAAGCTCCGCACCGAATGGTCGCTTAAGGTCAAAGAAGAGGTGATCAAACAGTTGAATGTGGGTTTCATTCGAGTAATTGAATATCCCACGTGGCTAGCCAACATTGTACCTGTACCAAAATCAGGAGGAAAGGTTCGAATGTGTGTGGATTACCGAGATTTAAACAAAGCCTCTCCGAAGGATGATTATCCGCTACCCAACATTGACATGATCGTGGACAACATAGCCAGTCATGCTCTCAAGTCATTCGTCGACGGGTTTGCCGGATACAACCAAATCAAGATGCATCCCGACCACCAAGAGAAAATCGCATTCATCACCCCATGGGGAACCTTTTGCTACACCGTTATGCAATTCGGTCTCAAGAACGCTGGGGCTACCTACTAAAGGGCCGCCACAACCATCCTGCACGATTTGATTCACAAAGAGGTCGAGGTTTACGTGGATGATATGATTATCAAGTCCAAAACTAGAGAATGTCATGCTCCTGCTCTCCGAAAGTTCGTCGAACGACTGCGATAGTATCAGATGAGACTCAATCCACAGAAATACGTCTTCGGCATTACAAAGGGAAAACTCGTAGGATTCATGGTCAGTGAGAAGGGGATAGAAGCAGATCCCGCCAAACTGAAGGCCATACTTGAGATGCCACCACCTCAAACAGAGAAAGAAGTCCGAGGTTTTCTTGGGAAATTATAATATATCAGCCGGTTCATCAGCCAGCTAAGCTCCATCTGCGAACCAATCTTCAAGCTCCTCCGAAAGTATTCAACCAAGGGTTGGAACGAGGCCTGTCAGGAAGCTTTTGATCGAATCAAACAATATCTGACCTAACCTCCAGTTCTCATGCCACCACAACCTGGTCTCCCTTTGCTCTTATACCTAACCATAACCGACGATGCAGCTGGGGCTTTGCTAGCCCAATACCTTGAAGACTCCCGCAAAGAAGGAGCCATCTATTATGCCAGTCGTAAATTGGCCGGGTACGAGGTCAACTATACTGCTTTGGAAAAAGCATGTGGCGCGCTTGTCTGGGTCACCCAAAAGTTGCGACACTACATGCTCGCCTTCCCCATTAAACTTGTATACCGAATGGATCCCATCAAATACCTGCTCGAAAAACCCGCCTTATCCAGCCGAATGGCCCGATGGTTGATGCTCCTAACCGAGTTCGATATCGTGTACGTCAGACAAAAAGCCGTTAAAGGAAGAGCCATCTCTGACTACCTCGCTGACTACCCTGTAGAAGAAATAGATGTCTGGATCTCCGAATTCCCAGATGAAAATGTCCTCTGCACCACTCAAGACTACCTCCGATGGAAAATGTTCTTCGATGGCGCTGCCAACAAAAAGGGATATGGCATTGGGATACTTCTGGTCGCCCCAGATGACTCCCACTCTCCTATCACCATTAAATTGGATTTCCCTTGCACCAACAATATGACAGAATAAAAGGCATGCACAGTGGGCCTCAAGGTCGCTCTCAAGAAAGGTATTCAATACCTTGACGTATATGGGGATTTTGCCCTCATCATCGGTCAAGTGCTCAGAAAGTGGAAGGTCAAGGACGAAAAGCTCTAACCCTTTCATGCCCAATTAGAAGACTTAGCCACCCAATTCCGAGATATCACCTTCCATTACCTACCCCAAGCAAAGAATAACCTAGCCGATGCTCTCGCCACTTTGGCCTCCATGGTCGACATGCCCGTGGGAATAACAATGACCCCATTCCTAGTTCAAAAGCAAGACAAACCGACCCATTACTGCCATATTGAGCTTGTCTCCACCGAAGATCCCGAACCAGCCGATTATTGGTACTATGATATCTGGTTCCTCCTCAAACATGGTAGGTACCCCGAGGTTTCCAACAAGAAGGACCGAACAACCCTCCGAAGATTGGCCGCCCAGTACATCATCTGTCATAAAACACTACTCAAGAGGAATTTCGATGGAACTCATTTGCACTGTATCGCAGGGGCTGACATTGAAAAGATAATACAAAAAATACACAACGAGGAATGCGGGCCCCACATGAACGGTCACATGCTTGCCAAGAAGATCATCCGACAGGGCGACTACTGGACCACCATGGCCCAGGATTGCACCGCCTATGTTCGGAGATGCCCTAAATGCCAACAGTTCTCCAATCTCCAACATCTACCTCCGCGGGAATTATACAACATGACTTGTCCCTGGCCGTTCTCCACCTGGGGTATCGACATTATAGGGAAGGTTACACCAAAGGCATCAAATGGGCATGAGTTCATCCTGGTTACCATCGACTACTTCACCAAATGGGTCGAAGCTGAGTCATACGCAGTATTAAATGCCAAGAAGGTGGCCAAATTCATCAAGAAAAATATCATCTACCGATATGGAGTCCCGCACGAGCTAGTGTCAGATAACAGTTTGCACTTCGAGGCAGAAGTCACTGAAGTTATCAACGAGTATGGGATTCAGAGACACAAATCTTCTCCCTACCGACCTCAGACCAATGTTGCAGTTGAAGTCGCTAACAAAAACCTCAAAGCCATCATCAGCAAGATGACTGAAAGTTGTAGGTATTAGGCCGACCGGATACCGTACGCCCTCTGGGGCTATCGAACCTTAATCCGAACCTCTACTAGGGATACCCTTTACTCTTTAGTCTACGGCATGGAAGTAGTCCTACCTGTGGAGCTGGAAATACCCTCGCTACGTGTCATGCTCGAAGGCAAGGTTAGTGAAGAAGACTGGTACCAAAGCCGTCTTGATGAGCTAGCCCTCCTAGATGAAAGAAGATTAAAAGCTCTTCATCACATACAGGGATACCATTGCCGAATAGCGCGATCATTTAGCAAGAAAGTCAAGGATCGCGGTGTCCGGGAGGGGGATTTAGCCCTCAAAGAGATAATCAAACCCATCTGGGACCCCAGAGGAAAGTTCAAGCCCAATTGATGCGGCCCTTACATTGTGAAGAAGATCTTGTCTGGTGGTGCCGCCATGCTCACTGACCTGAATGGGGAAGAGATGGCTCGTCCAGTCAATCTGGACCGTCTTAAGAAATTCTACCCCTAGTCCGAAATCTTGGTGCGCTACGACTCTTCTCATCCCCCTTCTATTCTATTCTAAAAAAAAAACTCTCCATTTCCCTCTACCCAGAACTACATGGGCCTGATCCTCTACATCAAACTATTTTAAAACTTTTCAAAAAAAAACCCCCCAGAGGTACGTAGGTAGCTCATACATCCCACATGAGCATGGCCCCTTCTTTTTCACAAAAATATATTCTTTTCTTATCTCCGAGAACGACATTTCATTCTAAACATCTACTTCAATAAAAGGATTATGTATGCCTTAGCGATTGATATAGATAATTCAAAATACAAAATTCATTGAAAGGTACAGCTGGATGATCAGAAACTCGTTTATTTCATTAATAAGAAACTACAGTACAGATTACATAAGAAAAAGGAACGGATAACTCCTTTCCCCCTACTACCATAAAAACCAGATAAAATCCCCCACATCTGTTACATAAATAAACTCCCCAGAAGTCCTACCCACAGCTACGCGAAGAGCTTGCACCCTCATCATCTACATCCTGAGGACCCCAAGTTTCTCCTGCCTGAATGGAGTGCCTCAAACACTCCATGGACCGATGAGCCTTAACCATCTTCGAAAATACCACAACACCCCCTTCCATGGAGTCAGATAAAATAAGCCACCTTCGAACAGTCTCTACTGCCAACATCTTGCTGACTACTTTCCTCCACAACCACCTCATATAATCTTTGGGGACATGCCAAACCTTCCCGATAGACTGAGAGGGACGAGTTGACGGACGCTGATTTTCCCACAGAGATCCAAGCAACAGACGCAAGCGCTCAGTCAAATCTTCTACCGGAAAGAAATTTGAGGTCCGAGGGGGCACGACTTGCGCCCAGCCAAATTGGCGCAAAAGCCACCAAGGGAAATAAAAAGAGGTCTGTCCGAGACCAACCAGCCGCACACATGAATACTCTCCTAGCTCCAGAACAGGCTGCAACTGTCCCCACCAAGGCAATGACCAATACAGCCCACGAGCCCCATGCTCCACAAACCAATTCTCCCAATTCTCAATATGCAGGCCAACACGAATGAAGTAGCGCGAAAAGAAGTTGGGTACAGCCGATAAAGGATATTCTGGAGGGGTCGACAAGCGGAATCTTTCAGACAACCACATGAACAGCATCACAGGGCTACCCTTCAAAAAGTCGGAACGACCTTCTCTCCAGGCATCCAGTCCATTCAGAGTCTCCGCCAATATCACCGCCGCAGGATTGCGATGGTATGACATCCATGAGGTAATGGCTGCAAGTTGTGGGTCCATTCGCACCTCCCCAGTCACCAACAGTAATTTTAAAACCAGGCCCAGAACAACGGCTCCAGCATAGCCAGCATCACCTACTTCCCGTGAATGCACGGACTGCAACAACGCCGGGAGGGAGATCATTCCTCCGACAACCAATGAACTAGCCACCGAAGGCGATATATGAAGAAGCCCGACCAACAAATCCCTAAGGGAACTGGAAAATTCGGGTAAAGCCGCGGTAACACTGGGATTCACACCTAGTATGGCAGAAAATTCCTCGTAGGAAGGACAAACTTCTTCCAACCCAAAGCGGAATACATGGTCTTCGGGGTACCAAAATTGTACTGCTGCCATCAACATATTCCACTCAAAAGGTCAATTACGCCACAAGGAGACTCGGCGCATGTTAAAAGCATCATAGTCGACATTATAAGAGCACATAGCTTCCAAGGCTTCGAGGTAGTTGACAAACTCGATGCTACTAGGGAGAGCCATCTTGTAGGGCAAAGAAATAGTGGGCAGGTAGATAAGGATGCAAAGGTGTGATGAAAATACACCACCCCTCCCCCCTTTTTATACTTGAGAACTCTCACAAAAGACATAATCCCTGCAGAAATCGGAAGGAATCCTACCCCGCAAGTTACAAAAGGATAAAGAGGGTACCAATCAAAGCTTTCAATTGATAGGACTGGACTGAACTGCCGATAGGCAGACTAGGGTGCTTGCCGATCGGCAACCCCCCATTTTTGGAAATTTCCTCCTTTCCTTTTTTGTCAAATTAGAAAGCTCCATAAAAATAAATTGATATTCTCAAAAGAATTTCAAGAATCCTGTTTTCTCCTTATGGGATTCCCCGTTTTAAATAAAACATCTTTCCTTTGAAAATTTCCAAAAATACTCCTGTTTTACGGTCTCAATAGCAAATTAAAAAGCGCATGTGCATGCATTCATTCATCATTAAAATAAAAGATAGTAAAAAAATTACATTACATTGCATTGCATATATCTGTTTTTTGTGTTACATCATCTTGCAGGAAATAGAAAGAAAAAGCCAAAAAACAACGGGACTCAGCCCGAACCCACACTCTATCTCTCCCTCTCTCAAGAGCTTCCACCCCTGCGACGCGCTCTCTTTCCCCTACGACGAGAAGACGCGCCCCCACTACCCGAGCCAGAGTCTTCCCCGGACGAGGCTGACGGCACTAAGCAAGAGGGAACAGGGACAACATCCCGAATGTTGACAGTCGCCGATGATATTCAGTCTCTAATGTCCCTGAGCCAAGTGGTCGACACCCGAATTTGCTGCAAGGAAAAGGCATAATCAGTATCAAGCAAAAGAAATCAAAAAAGAGGAAAAGGAGCGAAAGGTTTACCGTAGGACGAAGGACCTCCTCTGTCAAGCCCAGCTCCTTCGGATCCATCGCAAGAGGACGGGGCAACATCGGCACTATCCCTCCATCAGCCCGTCGGATGTTGTACGAAGGAGTGTGCAGTCGAACAAAAGGGACCTCCGAGGTCGCCGCCGCCGCAAGTGCCGACGGACCACCACCACTGTGGGAAGACCCCACCGCCCGACTCGAACCAGCAAGAGGGAAAGGCAAAGCGTCATGTATGCCGGGCGCCATCAACCAGCTCGTCACAAAGTCCATATAATCATACGGTGCGGCCGTATCAATATACAACGCATAGGACTCGCCGATCATCGCCGCGATCCTCTCATCCTCCAACAACTGTCGCTCCCACCTCATAGACGTAGGAGGCTGCGCAGGAGGTACCACCACCTCCTCCTCAGCAATCTGACGAATCATCCTCTCCCCGAGGTACCAGGAATGGCCGAACTCATGCGCCAACAAACGCCTCATCTGCGCGTTCACCCCAGTCAGCCCCGTATCCTGAATGGTTGTCCCCTAGGGATAAAAGGTCACCTGAAAATCTCCAAGCAGGCATGAGTCAATACAAGATCAGAAGGTGCAAAAACCAAGACTGAAATGGAAAAAGTCTTACCCGACCACTAGTCAGGTCTTTTAAGACCTGATGCACCGCCTCCAGGGAAAGAGATCCCTTCGACTGACGGTTGGCCTTACGCCATCGATACAGTCGGCAGAAGTTGCCAACGGTGTCATCCTTCAGAGCAATCAGCGGGGTGTTGCACCCAATCACCTCATAGAACCACGTCTGAATTCACAAGCAAAAAGAGACGCATAAAGAAAATGCAAATGCATGAAAGTAAAATGCGAATGCATGAAAGGAAAATGCACAAAGTAAAGAATACCTCAAGGAGATACGTGGCTCCAGTAAAAGTCTGCCGGCAGCACCGGCTGAATGCATCCAAAGAAGAGTAAAGGGTCGTCAAGGTCAGACTCCCCCAATCATAGAAAGGGATGTTCGAAAACATCCTCAAGTACAGCAAAAACCACAAATGGACGATGTCGCCGCTCGACGCCACTATGAAACCTCCCAGCACCAACAAGATGAACAACCGGGCCATCTACCTCACTTATAGCCCATCCTCCACATCAACCACCATGCTCAGCAAAACATCCTTTAGCAAGGACAACCGAATAGAATCCCCAGAGACTATCCTCCTCACATCACCAAGTGCCGCATACACCGCCTCCGGCCTCACCCGTAAGGAGCGACCCACCTCTATCTTCTCCCCGTCACAATCCAGCCCCAGCAGTTACTGCACATCTATGGGAGTCACCGTCATCTCCCCGAAGCCAAAATGAAAAGCGTGGGTAGTGTCCCACCACCTTTCCCCCAAAGCACACAGGACTGCTGTCGAACGAGGCGTCTCATCCAGCGCAGCCGCCAACCTCCCAAAACTCGCTGATGATACCATCCAGCACACCATGGGTGGAAGATGCTCCCAAACATCCTTAAGCCCCGTCGTCCCGCGGGCACGCATGTTCTTCAAAGAAATATCCGAATGGAAAAGGAAAAATTCAGTCAAAGGTCAAGAAAAAGGAAAAATCACCCAAAAATAAAGGAATGCCAAAGGTCAGGTTACTTACATAACCATCGGGAATCACTCTCGAAGAGCGATGACGCGATGGCTCCCGCAGCAAGGTCCGCTCATCCGCAACCGGCTCGAATGCATCAAAGGCATTCTCATTCCCCAAAGAAAGAGGCACCCTGTCCCTCCAATTCACATTCTCCCAGTCATCAATGGTCAACCATTCCCGATGGACAGCGATACTCACGAAGGCGACCATTTCTTAAAGATCGGAACGTTAGAACAATTCGCAGAAAGAAATCGCAGAAAGAGAGAATGCAAGAAGCTGTGAAAAATGAAGGGGATTGGCCCCTTTTATATAGGAGGCCAAGCGCCATGCCAATCGGCACTGAACCCAGCCATACCGATCGGCACTATCTCCTCATCTTCCCGAGATAGCCCAAAAGTTCGTGCCACTGCCGAACGGCACCCCTCATACCATGCCGATCGGCACCCCCTTAAAATTTCATACAGAAATTCCCAGAAAATACCAGGAAGCCTCTAAAAATCCCCAGAAAATTCCTAAAAATCCCAAGAGGATTTAGAACGTTTTCATCAAGAAAATTCTGCACTCCTTCAGGTGACACATATTTTTCCCCAACGGAACCCTCAAAATCCAAGCGAATGACCTCTCGAGCAATGCGCACGGACCACCTAATCACCTCCTCAGCAGATTTTACAGAAGGCCTCCCTAGCCATCGGCTATTCGGTACGATACAATATCATATGGTATTTTTCCCAGCAGAAATCAGAAGAATCACTCGCCACAGGCGATCTCTCCAAAAGGACAATCTAAATTTTCCCCAGCTCATTCATCGTTCCCCAACGGAACCTAAAATTCAATTCTTACTCCCAATGGAACTCTTTTCTTTTCCCAAGGAAATACAATCACTCTTGGGTCAGAATTGACCCCGGTCTTGGATCGTCACCTAAGTTTGGTCAGAATTGACCTCGGTCCTCGATCGTCACCACTCTTGGGTCAGAATTGACCCCGATCTTGGATTGTCACCTAAGTTAGGTCAGAATTGACCTCGATCCGCGGTCGTCACCACTCTTGGGTCAGAATTGACCTCGGTCTTGGATCGTCACTTAAATTAGGTCAGAATTGACCTCGGTCCTCGGTCGTCACCACTCTTGGGTCAGAATTGACCCCGATCTTGGATCGTCACCTGAATTAGATCAGAATTGACCTCGATCCTCGGTCGTCACCACTCTTGGGTCAGAATTGACCCCGGTCTTGGATCGTCACCTGAGTTAGGTCAGAATTGGCCTCGATCCTTGTTCGTCACCATTCTTAGGTCCTTAGAATCGACCTCGACCCTCTGATTTGGTCATCCCCAGTACGCTCCTTAGGTCCTCAGAATCGACCTCAACCCTCTGAATCGGTCATCCTCGCTTCCTTAGGTCCTCAGAATCGGCCTCGATCCTCTAAACCGATCATACTCTCTCGGAAGAATCATACAGTGTCTAATTGACGGCTATCATTTGTTCTAAACTTACCCATCGAGGGGCTTTGTAGAGACTTTATTCTTTTACCCCTAACTCTCCTTAGGTTCCTAGTAC
Organism: Sambucus nigra; assembly: GCA_949130495.1. Taxonomy (NCBI): domain Eukaryota; kingdom Viridiplantae; phylum Streptophyta; class Magnoliopsida; order Dipsacales; family Adoxaceae; genus Sambucus; species Sambucus nigra. The sequence continues at coordinate 72,156,881 of OX422215.1, forward strand.
CTCCACTCATCACCGCAAACCCAGGTCATGTCCCGAGCACTGACCTGGAAGCCATCGGGCACCCCCAGCTCAATTTGACCAAAAATCAAACTCTTCGTCTCGATCGAGACTCAATGAATCTTCGAAGGGCACTGAATACCCTTTCCAATGGTCCATCCCGTGCACAATTTCGACTTACCATGCGGACGAACGATCCGTTTGCAACCGAAACCCCAACCTGGAGGCCACCGGGCGCTCCCGGGCTCTGTTGACCCAAGTCAACCCTTCAGCTCGACCGAGGCTGAATGAATCTTTGAAGGGCACTGAATACCCTTTTCAGCGGTCCATCCCGTGCGCAATTCTGACTTTCCATGCGGACCGACGATCCGTTTGACTCCAAAAGATCACCGAATGCTTCTCGGGCCCGATTGACCAAAGTCAACTCTCCAAACCGGGTCAAACTCTTTGGAATGTCGAAGTACATCTCCTAACCTTTCTAATGGTCCACCCCGTGCGCGATTCGGACTTACTATGCGGACCAACGATCCATATGCGTCCGAATAATTCCCCGTCCAGCGAACCGATAAATGCTTCCGAGCCACATTTGACCCAAAGTCAACTCCCGAACTCGAGAGCAGTCCCAAGGACTTTCGAAGGTCTCTGAAATACCTTTCCAACGGTATGTCCCGTGCGTGATTTTGACCAACGGTTTGCCCTCGACGGCCAATTTTCCGAAAAGCCTGAGGCGCACTGCCAAATGGCAGGTCCCAGACCCTGCCTATCGGCACCTGCCGATAGGTAGTGCCATGGCAATGCCGATCGGCAGACCCCTGGGCCTATAAAAGGGGTCCTTGGCCTCATTTGCAAGGGGAGCTCAGATGAGAAGCAAATCACTCTCAGCAAACCCCCAGAAACCTCTCTCGAAGGCAGCGTGATTTCAACTTCCAAATCCCTTTTTCACTTCCACTTTTCATCATCCCTTTCATCAAAATTGATGAATTAACCACTCTCCATCATCATCCAAGTGCAAGGGCTGCTTTTCAACATTCAAGATCAAGCTCAAGGTCTCCAAGAAGGTCCAACTTTCTCAAACTCTCTCCTAAATTCTCTTAATTTGCAATAACTTGTTTTCTTACTTAACACTTTTACTATCTCATCTCACACACCATAAATACACTTTTTATCTAGTATTATTGCACATCTCCTATTTTCATATAAATAAAAACCCAAAAAATAAGAAAAAGAGGGTTTGCTCATAAATTCCAAGTAGGAATTCTCACACTTTTTCCACACTTTTCTCACAACTAAAACACTTTTTCTACACACACACACACACACACACACACACACACACTTACAAATAAGAGATTTCTCCATTTGGATTTATGGGTTAAACCCCACCCCTCACTTTACATGCGAACTATGTGGACTTTGATGTCTTTATAGGCTACGTAGGCGTCTCGGGGTAAAACTCGAGACTCGAGTCCTTTTCTCACTTTTTCTCTTATTTTCTATCTTCTCTTTATCTCATTTTCCATTATATTCTATATACTTGTTCTTAGTAACGTATTATTCCATATGCGTTATCGCTCCCATATAACGATCAACGTAGGGGTAATCACGTAAATCTTATTTTCTACACTAATCTCACATTCCTACGGATGACTCGCTTTGTCATTTACATGATACAAGTCGAGGATTCCTACCTCCATTCTATATATACACATGCACACATATCACGAAGGGAAATATAAAGGAAAATAGGAAATATTCATGAGAGACCGAAAGGGCGGAATGGGTGCCTAACACCTTCCCATTTCGTAACTAAGCCTCCGAACCCTTCTCGAATCATTTTGGTTTCGCACGCACCAGTATGTCTTTGGATGCCATCCTTCGGGGTGGCTTCCCCTTTTTCTTTTGTCTATTTTGAGTAAAATAGACTGGCGACTCTAAATCTCTCTACATTTTCCCACCTCACAAATTGACGCCGGCCGAAGCGCTCTCCCGAGAGGGGACGCGCGGGACCCGAAGGATCCTTTCTCCCTCCGTGGCAGGGATCGGGGATGGCCACAATACCAATTCCACCTACTGAGATACAACCCAACCCAGATGTTCATCTCATTTCTTCTTATTTTGTTGTTCCTTCTTATTCTGATCACAATGTAATCAAGACCTCTTTTGACGAGGTTCTCAACGTTATTTTTCCCGATAATAAAATAAACAAAGAATTTGAGTATCTTGTTGTGCCTTACACTAATTGTCTTGATTTTAATCAAACTCTTGATGATGATGATGATTTTGTAAATGAATAACTCTCAACTGATCTTAATAAGATTAATAACAAACAACATAACCGCATTCAAATTAATGAAGATGAAACTATTGTTATTAATCTCGTTCTAGTAGCCAACTGCGTGAGATTAGGATAGGGTCCACCCTTAACGAGCATGAGCGCACGTAACTCAAAGAACTGTTGAAGGAAATTATGGACGTCTTCGTATGGTGTTACGATAACATGCCCAATATTGATCCCTAGATCACTCAACACGAGATTTCAACTCTCTCGAAATGCAAACAGGTTAAATAAAAACTGTGAAAGCTCCGCATCGAATGATCTCTCAAGGTTAAAGAAGAGGTGGTCAAATAGTTAAACGTAAGCTTCATCCGATTGATCGAATATCCCACATGATTAGACAATATTCTACCTGTTCCAAAATCAGAAGAGAAAGTTCGCATTTGTGTTGATTACCGAGATTTGAACAAGGCCTCTCCAAAGATGATTACCTGCTACCCAATATCTATATGATAGTGGACAACACAACCAGTCACGCTCTCAAGTAATTCGTTAATGGCTTTGTCGAATACAATCGGATCAAGATGCACCCTGATTATCAAGAAAAAACTGCATTCATCACTCCCTGAGGAACCTTCTGTTACAAAGTTATGCCATTCAGTCTAAAAAATACAGGGGCTACCTACCAAAGGGCAGCCACAACCATCTTGCATGATCTGATACATAAAGAAGTCGAGGTCTACATAGATGATATGATCATCAAGTTTAAGACTCAGGAATATCATATCCCCACTTTTTGTAAGTTTTTCAAACGACTACGGCGATACCAGATGCGACTCAACCCACAAAAATGTGTATTTGGTGTTACCAAAGGAAAGCTTTTGGGGTTCATGGTTAGTGAGAAGGGGATTGGAGAAGATCCTGCCAAACTGAAAGCCATACTCGAAATTTCACCCCCCAACGAATAAGGAAGACCGGGGATTTGGGGAAAATTACAATAGATCAGTCGGGTCATCAGTCAATTGACTTTTATTTGTGAACCCATCTATAAACTCCTCCGCAAAAATTCCACCAAAGTTTGGAATGAATCTTGTCAGGAGGCCTTTGACCGAATCAAGCAGTATCTAACCCGACCTTCGATACTCATGCCACCCCAGCCTGATCTCCCTCTACTTCTATACTTAATCGTAACAGATACTGCGACTGGGGCTCTGCTAGCCCAATACATTGAAGAACCTGTAAAGAGAGGTCCATCTACTATGCCAGTCGCAAATTGATCGGGTACGAAGTCAACTACACTACCTTGGAGAAAGCATGTGTCGCCCTTATCTGGGTCACTCAGAAATTACAGCACTACATGCTCGCTTTTCTCATTAGACTTATGTCCCGAATGGATCCTATCGAATACCTGCTCGAGAAACCTGTCCTATCTAGCCGAATGGCCAGATGGTTAATGCTGCTAGTCGAGTTCAATATTGTGTATGTCACGTAAAAGGCCATTAAAGGTAAAGCCATCTCTGACCACCTTGTTGACTACCTTATGGGAAAAGATGACGTTTGGATTTTCAAGTTACCAAATGAAGACATCCTTTGCACCTCTCAGAAATATTATTTTGATAAGCCATCCCAAATTACGATCATTATTTCGATAAGCGCATATATCATATTTTCTAAATATTATTTTGAGAACATTCATTGGATGACCTCACTCTATCGTTTTCATGATATGAGTCGAGAGATTACGCTCCCCACTTATATATAAATGCACACACACTTCATGGAGAAATTAAGAAAAATAGTAACAAAAGCCCATGAGAGACCGAAAGGGCGAGATGGGTGCCTAATATTTTCTCATTCCATAACTTAGCCCCGAACCTCTGAAATATTAGTTTAGTAAGCATCAACTTGTCTTTGATATCGTTCTCTCGAGGTGACAACATGTTCTTTTGCTTGTTTTGTGCAAAATAGGCTGGTGACTCCATCTCTTTACATCACCCCACATCGACGATAATTGAAACGTTCCTAAAAAAGGACGCGAGACCTTCTCTCCCCCTCTAACCGTGTGCGCGAGCGCAGACCCCGAGACTGAGGAAAATCGAAGGGATGGCCACAGTAGAGGTACGATTTCGGTGGCGGTATAGTGACATGCGTGTAGTGGTGGAATTCTTTTTTGGTGGCGGTCGAAGGTGTGTAATGGTGCATGGTCTTTTTGTGGTGGTAGCAAGAGTATAGTGGTGGAGGTGGCACGAGGTAGTGGTGGAGGTACTATTTTGGTGGTGGTGGCAGGAGAGTAGTGGTGGAGTTGGTACAGGTATTTTTTGGGCGGTGGTAGCAACTATGTATTGATGGAGATGGTGGGAAAGCGATAAGAAATTAACTTAATTAATTTTGTCTAAATTTTATTACAATTTTAAATGGTAATATATTTTCAATTAATTTTTTTCACTTAAACCTACTTAGCAAATAATTGACACATGGGTTGTACACATGGATTTCTACTAATTTTCATTACGTTTTTAATGAAAAGAAAATGGTTGGTCAATATTGCAACCATGTAAAAAATTCAAGGTTAACAGTGCAACTTTTAAAACATCGGGTCTTATAAATTAATTAAATTTAAATGTTATGGTATTAGTCCCACACCCACAATTAGTCATTCATTTTATCATTGTTTGGTTAATCAAAATTTAAAGTTTTAACTCAAAAGACATATGTGTTTTTTAGTATAGTAAGTTGGACTCTACATCTTTTAATGAGTTTAAGTCAATTGCCTTTAACTGTCACATAGTTTCAATTCCACTTCGGATTGATTACTTGGCACAATGGCTCAGATATCATTATTAAGAGTGTGCAAAAAAATCAAAAATTGAACCGGACCGAATCGAGCCGAAACTGATGATTTTTTTAGCTCAGTTCGTCCTATAGTTGAAAGATTTAGAAAATCGTTCATGTCGGTTCATTCGACGGTTTAGGCAAGGAAAAATTGATTCAAACCGAAACCAACATCAATCTTTATATTAAAAACCCTTAAGTGACTTCAATTTTATATCCAAATAGCATTAACTGACTTCAAAAATCGACCAAACCCAAAAACCATCCCGAAACCGATGTGGCCCCAAAATCGACGATTTTTCTCATCCTCGGTTCGATTTTGGTCTGACTTCTTTAAAAATCTAACCGGTCGGTTCGGCTGGAAAATATGGTCCAAAGTCAAACTGACGTACCCATGAACACCCCTAATTATTATTGGGTTCCAGACCTCCAACTAGTCACCGATATTATGTAGAAGTAAATTGTTATAAGCAACGAAAATGAGTCGGCAAAATCAGAATTAATTGTTCCAAAACATGTAGAAAGCATTGTGTTAGAAACAACATATGCCCTCACCATATGGTCTTGAAAATAGGTTTTTACAGACTTATAATTAAGATAAGATGGAACCTTCCCTAATTGCGTATTGAAATTATGAAGACCGATCAATAATATTGTTAAGGAACTTTGTAATAACAACCACCCTGAAATTCTTCAAAATTTCTATAAAAAACAATCGAATCAATGTGTGTATTTGGAAGAGATTTTCATGAAGTAAAGGAAGAAATTTTGATACTAAAGCCTAGTAGAGATTGGTCATTTATATAGGCACAACCATGAATGTTCAAAATAGATAGACTTTTGAAGAAAGGGTTTCATTTAACAGGCTTGTATATTGGTTTAACAACAACGTTTTTATTAAAGTGACGTTTCCAAATAACATTGTTAATTTCCGTCACTTAAAAATAAGGTGACCTGAAATTGATTCGCAAGTGCCAACGTGTGATCGGACCAATGCTAAGCACCCACACGCGTCCCACAATTTGTGATGGTGTTTCCCACCACCTTAAAACACATCTCCTAAAGGGTGGTGCGTGTCAATGGTGGTGGTCCATGGTATGAGCATGCACCTTAACAAGTAATAACGTATCTAACAATATGCATTTATATATTTCACTAACTTTTGATCATTTTTCCTGCGTGGGACAAGTTTCCACACACATAATTTTATTCGCATTCCAATTATTCAACTTATTCATACAAAAAAGGTTTTACATAATAAATCCTAATAAAAAAGCACTATTTTATTTTGTAACTATATCAAACATATCAACTTAACCACTTTGGTTAAACTCGGATGTGGGGGTTGACTTAAAAGCCCTCGGTGCTAGTTGAACGATTCGTCCCACTAAAATACAATATGTTAGAGACTACATATTAGACAATTACTTGATACAAAATAAACAATTTTGATATATTCACAAAAAATACATACTTCCACCCTCCCATAGTACTAATCACAGTTTGAAAGTCAGAGAGAGTTTTAACTTTCCAAGTTTCTTGATTAATATCTTTAGATGCAAGACAAGAACTTGTATAATCGTTCACTTGTGGGTATTGATTGGATGAGTAACTTTGTAATCTCACCTCGCATTATATACTATTAATTTTGACAAACTATAATTTGTGATCAACATATTTTGATTTTTTTGTGTTTTAAAAAATTTAAAGACTTAAACACAATTTATAAAAAAGTAATTTTTAATTATTTTGGGACTTTAGAATATGAAAAATCATTCCTAACTACATACAAATAAGTTGGAACTCAATGTCAAAATTTGTTTTTTTTGCTAGAGTCTAATGTAATTTCTAGAAATTATCTCGAAAAAGTTTACAACTTTTTTTTAAAAAACAAACTTGACTATGTGATCAGCATTTTACTGATTTTTGTGTGTCACTTATACTAAAGTAACAATTTCTATTGAATAAGATGAGAAAAAACTTTTATTGTTTATATATAGCCCTAGATGATAAAAATAATAGAAAATCAATTGATTTGACCTAGTACAGTTATTGATTAAACCCCAAGTGGTTTTGGTGTGTATATCATTTTAAGTAGACAGTTTAACCAAACTTCCCCTCTACTTTAACATTTGGCAATGTCTTTAAGCTTCAATATCTTCCCATGTTGTAAAGTTTCCACTATGGCATAAAGTTTCTTCTCAATAAGACCCCACTTCTTAATTCTTATGGCCAGCTATCATCCTTTAACATTGATACATTGAGGTCGGCTGTGTTTGTACTAAAGTTGGGGTGGAAATAGATATTTGAAATTTGAATCCTTTCACTCTATTTGAATCTCAATTGAAAGAATAAATAAAGTTATAAAACAACGAATTTGTACATCACTTTTAAGTATTTAGAAAAATGAATAGAGATAAAGATGCTACATGTATTTGACATTGATAAATTGTATCCGAGGTGGGACTAGTCATATATATGGATATTTGTTTTCCCATTTATCATATACTTAATATACCTAAAGTTTAATTTTTTATTATTTTCTGTTGTGCATATATATATATATATATATATATATATATATATATATATATATATATATATAATCACCAATTTATACTGTGGGTTTGATAAGACCTCAATTGTTCATGCTTTAGTTAACTTTCATTAAAAAAAGATTTATTTATTAATTACAATCTCCACAGGTAATCAGGGATTCAGGTTTATCCCTCCGCTAGAAGTAAAGGTGACAATTCTATAAACGACATGGGACGACACAAAATTAACAAGACTTGTCGTGTTCGGGTCATTTCGTGTCAAAATTAGGAATCGTGTCAGCCGTGTTATCGTGTTAATCGTATTTTTATTTGGATTATCGTGCGTATCTTTGCCTAATTGAACATAAAATTTAAGAAATCGTGTTAATCGTGTCATGTCGTGTTCGATACGGGCCGTGTTCATGTCAGATAAAAAAACATAAAATCGTATCGTGTTTGTATTTGTGTCCAAAAAACTCATGTCTTATCGTGTCGTGTCTTATCGGCCGAAATACGACTCAAAAGTAGAATTGTCACCACCATCTAGATGATAACTCTTGAATAAAGTATTGCACCTTAATATTTCTTTTAACTCCATCAGTTGTCACTTATTCTTTATTTTGAAGTAGTCACTTCTAGTAAATAATTCATCATACTTACATTATAATATTCAAGGATATTATTTGATTTTAGCTAATACTTAAACCACTGCTAAATGATAATAAATCATGTAAATAGATAACGATACAACCTATGGGGACGTACAAATAATGCATATATATGCAATAATACAAATAGGGTATATCTAAACTAATGGCAATAATTAATAAACATGACATCGGTTCCATTTATTTGTTAACCACCCTAATTGAAATTGATTAATATAAAAAGAATATAAGTCCCCATGTTAGTTGAAGAATAAGGAGCCAATAGTTACTAAAAAAATATGTCTATTCATATGAAGAATATGCACATCAAAGTCGGTCCTACCAAAAGCTATACATGATTGTATAATGTATGATACAATAGTTGTGCCATAACCATTGTACAACATTATAAAACTGTTGGTAACACCGAATTTAATATACATGAAATAATACATACATACACTTACACACACCTACTCTATTGCATGCTATACTATTTATTTTGACTTTCCCTTAAACGTATGTGTTGTGTATTAAATTTTGAATGTAAGCAAGCCCAGGTTCCAAAGGAATCACAGCTACCCTCCCCCAACACCTTTAAATTTTAGTAATCGCAGGCTTAAATAGCTCTTTCAATAATATTTTTATATTATAATTTCTCTTATCATCTTAAAATGTGTAGCTTGATTTAATCCCCTCTAAATTTGGGTGCGTTAATCAAAGCCAAACCCATGCACCAGTTGTAAATTATTTCGTGACAATAATAGAATAGTAATGATTAATTATACATATATTGAATAGCTTGGGGACCATTTTATACGTTGAGTAAAGGGATAGGGACCTTGGCTTTTAATATGAGCATGTTTTAATATATTAAGCAGGATGGTATCACCCAAAACAGATTTGATTAGAATACATATATTTTTTAAGATATTTTGAGCGCAAAAAATATATAATAACTACAGCATCATTAGCTTTTCTCCCACTAATGTAAGGATATTATGATGTCATTTTAATTGGTAGGTGATACAAAGGAAAACTTGGTTAAGCTAGTTGTCTTTCTCCATCCTAGAGTTGGTTTAGCAGAAACTGTCACTCCAAACAGTAAATTTTATAAATTAGAAAAGGATTTTTTTTTTTTTTGGTTACAAAATTAGAAAAGGATTGTCCCGCATAAAACTCTACGTTTAGATGGCATCACCTTTTTTAGTGTTTTGTTGTTAGAAAAAAACACCACAATTATTTTCCAATATCACATGTGTCACACGTCAATGCATATACATTTTATAAGATTTTTTTTGTATAATAATATTTAATCTGTAAAAGAAATTATCACATTTAATTTTAAAACCACCTTTTTAAAAAATTAATAAAAAACACTCCAAAGTGACATTGTGAAAAATTAGTTGGCTTTAGATGCGAGCGATGATGTGTAAGTATTAACAGATATCGAAAAATGCTATGGAAACATTATTTGTGAACCCGATTTAAGAATATTAGACACGTGTTCGTGTATTATTAGTAGACACTTTGAGTAGAGATGTGTTTCAATAAAAGTGTATACTAATAACACGCGGACATATGTATAGTATCCTCAAATCGTGTCGCTTTAACATTAGTGACATGATTTGATCATTTTTTCACCAAAGATGCTAGAAAATATCGTGTCTCCAATTTACAACTGTTTTAAACGTGTCATGTCCGCACTAGTGATGACATGATAGACCAACATTGGAAGTAGTTGCCAATAATATTTTTGATGAGGTGGTCAACAAATGTTGACTCATATGTAATACAATTTTAAAAATGAATGTCAATATTTTGGTCTAAAGGTACTGTAAGAATTAAAAATTATTTTATGAAAAATGTTGAACAACAAATTATGATTTTTTTGTTAAATGCACATTTTTATATATAAAATTATAAATTATCAAACAGAGAAATTTCTATAAAGTTTAAGAAGTTTGACATCTTTTATGTGACACTCACACCAATTTATAAAAACTATCACTTGTGTATCCTAAATTTATCCTTGATTTATGTACAAGTCTTCAACAATGTGTAGAATGTAATTTTTTCCACTAATAAGCATAACCAATCTCATGTCCATCCGGAAGATAATTATATTACAATTGATTAAAGTCCGTGGACCCAAGATAATATACAACAAATCAAAAAGTTCCAATTTAAACATAGTTCATCATTTCGAAGATCCAAAAAGTAATAATGAAAGGCTCCCAACTCCCAACTTAACCGTATGCTATAATCATACGTACGGTACAACACTGGAAATTTGGCTCTCGATTGGAGTTCCTTGTTGTATTAGAGCTTCAACTCATAATTCAAATGAAAAATACTACAGCGACATGCATTCTAGATAAAAATATTTGGACCATTTTAATATTTGAAAAAAAAATGATTCGCACCAGCTGTATGTATAAGTGTCACCTATATACCGCTGACGCGAACCATTTTTTTTTAACTATCACACGAAAAAACTAAACTAAAAAATAATATTTATACTATTTTAGAAAAAATGGTCTGCGCCAGCGGTATGTATACTATTTTAGAAGAAATGGTCGGACTGTCTATACATACCGCTGACGCGAACGATTTTTTTTAAAATGGTAAAATGATTATTTTTACAATTTAAAAAAAATGGTTCGCGCCAGCGGCATGAAAAAAATACGATTCAATGTCATGTTGTGTTTTATTTGGGTCTTATTTCTGACACACATTGAGTGTTTTTATGTGGTTGGTGACTTTTTGAAACAAAATAAAAATATTTGGACTAAACTTGTATTAAAAAATATTTGATGAACTATTTGATATTTGATCCAAAAAATTAATATTATAATGTATTTTAACACATAATTTTAACATATATTTTTTTTTTTATATATAGCGTGTATTATGCTTTTTAAATGGACTCTTTTTTTTTGATTTGAAAGTTATATTTTGAAAAAAAAAATGAATTTATAGAATAATAAAATAAATAAGTAAAGAAATGTTTGGGGATAAATAAGTATTGTTAAATTAATGATGTGGCAATGCCACATCATTAAGTTTGGGATATAAGTAGAATTCTCATGTCGCTGTAGTCTTGCTCAATTCAAATTTCTCTTTTTATTTTTTGACAATACAAAAAATAAGAAATCAGTGGTCTGTAGTTAGTAGTCTAGAGTAGGAACAGTCAAATAAAATACATATGTTGTATATTTTAAAAATATTTCCCTTTATATCATTAGTTTCGTAAGGTTATTTTATATTTGAAGTTTAGTTTTTTTAAATAGACCCCATTTTTATTAGCCCCACATTAATGGGATAAAAAAAATTAAACCACCCAATACATGGGGTGAATAGAAGAATAAACGGGAATTTTGAACCAAATTAGTAAATACATTTGAACAACTCCGGAAACACAGAGAATCTACAATTATAGGCAACGTTGTTTACATCTCTTGAAAAATATTGTGTATTTACACAAATTAGTATTTTGATTAAATTAATATTTTAGTCAACTTTGAGGCGTTATAAAAGTGAGATCCGCACTTCAAACGTATTGAGACCAAGTACATATATGTTCCTTGTAGGAAGATGAGTAGTGTGCTATATTCACTTGTTAAAAAAAGACCAATGATGAGTGATAAATTTGATTTCAAAGTGCCGCATTTATGTATAAAATTATTTAGGATTTTATTTAATTTTCTGGGACGATTCTTTAAAAATTGTTGCGAAAGGTTGTGATTGTTCGCTACATAGTGACTACCTGTCAGAAACGTCACTAAAGGTCGTGACTGTTCACCATTAGTTATGATTGTTTGTGAAAAACGTTCATAACGTGACTCTTAATAAAAAAAAAGACACTTTTTTCATGAAACATTACTTTGTTGCTGATAAATACAAGATTTATCTTCATTTTGTTCAAGAGAGGATTTTTTTTCAATACTTTCCCTTCCTTATCGAGTTAGAGCGAGTATCAAATATAATTGGTTTGTGTGGCAACACATTGAAGTGTTTCTTACGCGTATCGAGATCATTTTATCCTGGGAGGCAGACGATCATTATTTCATCCATAAGCACCATTAGCGGTAGTGAATTATGTTGAATTATGTCTTAAACAGAGAGTGTCCAACATTTGACTTGATTTATGTCATCTTATTCGTTTGTAAGTTTTCTTTTGGTCTAATTTTCATTGAACAAATATGATTTGTTTCATCTTTTGATTTGATAAAACACAAAAACACATAATTATGAATAACAATCTTTAAAAAAAAATTGTTTATAAAATTTGTGTTTTTATAATTAATTGATTCCGGATCGTTTAATATGTTTTCGAAACTAGTTTTTGTTATGATTCATGAAGTTTCAATATACTTCCTTTAACATGGGATACTAATTGGTCATGTGAATGATATGCTCTTAGACTGATGGTCTTAATAAGGTCTCATAGAATTAAAGAAAGGGACCACAAAGTATTTAGTCCCAAATTTAAAGATTCATTTGTAGTCATTTTCATTTTTGTTTTTAGTTGTTGGTTTTATTATAATATATGAGAAAAGTGTTATTCTCAGCGAAAATGATGAGGGGCAGTTAGAAGGCAGTTAAGTTAAGGGAGGTTGAGAGTGGTTATGAGACTTAATAAAATATAAAAAATACATGGGATGGGGACCTAGTAGAACTTTGGAAATAGGACTAGAACCAAAAAAACTATTAAAAAGGAAAATCAATATAAGAACAATAATGTTTAAAATTCGGAGTGATATATATATATATATTGTCTGCGAACCTGTTTCAACAATTTATTTTGTCACCGATCTTGTATATTTTTTGCTTGGTTAAAAGTCCCATAACCATTGAGTTCCTTCCCATAACTATTTCGATTAGTGGGTTATTTTGCTGACTTCTTTTGCCCTACTTTAATGGAGATAAGGCCACGCTTTTGTCAAGAGAACCAACAACAACCAAAAAAATTCACGGGGATCACTTGCTTATTTTTTTCTAAAAAAAGCGACTAAATACCCGTAACCCCATATATGTATCGATAATAGTGATGATCGTTGCTTTTATCAATTAACGGAGTTGGAGATAATGATATGACGAATTGTTGAAAGAGTTTTCATGACCACATAGGAACTTCATGGTGCAATTTCAAGAACCATGTCATGTATTATTACATAAAAGTATTTACACATTAGAAAATAGTCTTGTCATGGATTGACAAGGTTCATGAGCATTATTTTCATCATTAGAAAATGACATGCACAAGGGCTTTGAGAATTATAAATAAATCAAACAAATCATTGGATATTTTCAATATGACTTTTACGAGACATTCCCAAACATCAATATTATATTTCAGATCATTTCAAATAACCAAAATATCTCACAAAAGAGCATTTATGTGGGGGTAATAAAAATATCAATATAAAGAACATGTCATTATGGAGGTTATATTTTTAGATTGCCATATATGGGGTTTATATTTTCAAATTGCCATATATATGCTCGCGTTATGTAACATATATAACTGTTATATTTTAAAGGAATGCATTTGGGTATTTTTTTCGATTGGTTTTAACGGGCACAGTGGCTTTCGTTGGTTCAGTGAGAAAATCGAAAATAAAGGAAATATTCTGAATAGGCATGGTTGTAAAGGTTTGGTGGCTATTGAACAAACTTTTGAATGTTGGTGAAATAATTTGACTATTTAAACAGTGCCTTGAATTGATGTTTGAATTATTGTGTGAAGAAAACGGTTTGACATTTTAGATTCGAAAATGTTTCTATTATTAAACTGGCGAGTGCTTTAAAATTTTTACAAAGTTTCAGACCACTTGTTACTAACTTAAGTTGGTGTCTCTAGAAATTCACAAACTGTATTTATTTTAGACTGTCTTAAAAGCAATTTGTTTAGGCGGCACTTTGGGTATCATATGTTTTTTTTGAATTAATATATAATTAAAATAGATATGCCTATAATGAATTGCTCTGCATATTGCTTCTCTTTTGTGATAATAAGGGAAAATTTCTACCGTGACTCAATGTTTTTTAAATATGTTAAAGAAATTGATAAGTTAGACCTCATACATATACTAAAATTCCTATCGGTTAGTAATTTAATTCAAATTTTACTTTATCAAAATTTTAATAATTGTTGCGATGAGGTGGTATCACATGTTTAATGACAGTGATGGTTGTTATTATGTGAGAGTCACAATGCTTGATTAAGTGTTTTTCACATTTCAAAATTTTTGCACATTTTTTGGTGATGTGTTTTTCCTTCATGTCTTTGACGTGGCATTATAAGCGTAGCAACATGTCAAGGATATATGTGATAACATAATGGTCACATGTATGGTCATGTGCATATATAATAATATAATTTTATAGGCATAATTGTAAATATTTTATGATGTGATCAGTGACATTTCCTTTTCCCTCTTGATTCCTCTCTCTGATCGCTTAATTTTCCTCTCATTATGATGCCTAACGATTGCCCTTGAATTCTTGATGACCCACATGTCTTAGTTTTTGATCGAATGCATGTTCAATTCATGCATGTTGATGAGGTATTTGATATTCAAACCAACAAGACTCGACAACCATCAATCTCTTATGCCAAAATACTGAAGACCAATATCGACCAAGATTTGATTTATAAAGTCATGTCAGATCCATTTCTCACTGGAAACTTATGGTCTATTGAGATTACTGAAGACGAGTTATAACAAGCCTTGAAGGAGATTTAAAGTAATCTCATAGGTCATATCCTTCTATCAAAAGGAGATGTCAAATGGACGATTGATGATCTAAAGTCTAAGTTATGTAGATTATGGAGTATGAACACCTCATTGAGATTCACTCCTCTTGGAAGAGGATCCTTTGAATTTCAATTCCCCATGATTGAGATCAAGAATCAGATCAGGCACGTGAAACCCTCTCTTTGGAGTCGGGTATTTTTAAACTTCTTCCATGATGTGCGGACTTCAAACCTCATGATCTAAAGCCTACTTCTGCTCAAGTCTAGGTCAAATTCCCTGGACTTAATACCATTTATTACAGACTTATACTATTGTTTAAGATTGTTAATTTTTTAAGTCACCCTATTTGAATTGATCAATACACCAAAAGATAAGAGTTTTTGCTACTTTTCTAGGGTTCTGATTGATATGGATCTTGAAGATGGAGACCCTCCTATATTTATTCTTGTTAAGCGAAAAGATTTCAGTTTTAAACAATAAGTAGTTTATGAGAAGTTGCCTCCTAAATGTACCAATTTTAGGTTTCTTGGCATTGGTTTACAGACTGCAGAATTATTAAAAAGTTACAAATGGAGTTTAAGGACACCACTAGACTAAATGAGAAGCAAGTCAAGCCAAAAAGTAAATCAAGAGGAAGATAAAAATATAGGCCAGTGAAGCAAGTGTATAGAGTTGTTCATCGAGAATCTGATTTGTTGGTCTTTCTGGTGATAAAGATGATCATATTCACAATTGGATAATTTACAACCCATTAGTGGCTATTAGTCTTGAACCCCCTCACTAGCCACAACCAGCAACATGTAACATCTCGTGTTTTTATAATAATTAAATTGGTAAAATTTTAAGTAAATAAATTTCGTGAATAAATTTCTTAAATGTGATGTGTATGATTATGTAACTAATTTATGAAAAATATGTATCTTCGTAGATAATTAAATTAAATATTACTTAAATTAATATTATGTCATTATTAAACATAATAAAATGTGTAAATTGTAGTAGATATTATTTGGGTGCATTTCGAAATGAATTGGAAACTCTTTTAGGCGTATTAAACATCCTATGTATACCCTTAGGGGAGATTTTGGACCCATACGGGTATTATTTCGGGCTTGTTTGGGGACCCAAAATTGGGATATAAAGGGGAATACGGGATTAAGGTTTAAATTAAGTTAATAACCCAACTTAAAAACACATTCCATCCACATTAGAGTTGCCCTAGCAGACCCACACCCTCTGGAAGAAGTTACCAAGGT
The DNA here is from genome assembly GCA_949130495.1 of Sambucus nigra. Classification (NCBI taxonomy): domain Eukaryota; kingdom Viridiplantae; phylum Streptophyta; class Magnoliopsida; order Dipsacales; family Adoxaceae; genus Sambucus; species Sambucus nigra. Next base: position 72,173,189 of record OX422215.1, read on the forward strand.
TGGAGAGGAAGGGAAGAACAAGATTCAAGATAGAACACTTACATCATCGATTTAAGGCAAGAATTTTCCTGCTAATACTAATTATAATTTTTTTCTTGATTCATATGTATACTTTCTCATAATAATTCCGGGTTAAAATTTGATTTGGTGATTGCAAACAAATGGATTTGAATTAATGATTGTTTATAATTAATCTCAAAATAATTGTGTTTTGAGAATTAAACATTTTGGTGATAACTCGGAATTGATATCGTTTAACTGGGAAATCTACTACTAGAATCTATATGATAGTATTTATGTTTATAGATGATTCCAAATCAGATGTTGAGTTTATTGTTATGGAAATTTTTAGATAAAAGTTATGATCATGATTAGGTTCGACTATCTCTAAGGTTTTGAGTTAATTTCTTGAAGTTATGAGGGGTGACCATACATAAATTGGGTTGATAAAGAAGTAATCATTTTTCTTAACCATAAGGAGATTATAGTTCATAAAATGGAAGGGGATAAAACCTTATAAACGAATTTGAAATTTTGGGAATGAAACTCGTATAGGAAAACATAGCAGATTTGGGATACTGCCATAAATCGAAACGATTTGGCCTCCAGGGCGAATTGATTCGGCCCGACAAATCTATTTGGATCGAGGAGGTGAATCAATTTGGTTCTTAGGCTGGGTCAAGGTTGGATCGTGGAAACGTTCAGGGGATTTTTATGAAGTCGAGCAAGTATGTAGGAGGTTATCCAAGCGGGTATATTTAATTAAAAATAGTTTTTGTATTACTATTCATTATTTAGAGAATTTAACAATTGATTAGGGTGTTAATTATTAAGACAAGGGTGTTATTTGGAGATTGATGAAACTTAGTTGGGGTAATTATGGGGATGATAACCTATACGTATTGTGTGCTACATATATGTATTTATTAATTGCGTGAACATACCCGTGTTCGTGGACGACCCATCGATTGGGATTGGGTACATCTTCGGACCGTAGCACACATCGGCACAAGTGGACTAAGCATTGTGTAGGTTGTTATTTTAGGTCCGACATCCAGTGGCATCGCTTGCGATGAGGTAAATGGGATAGACGGATCCATTTTCATCGTCGGGGGTATGGACCTCGAAATGGTGTGTTGTGTAGGGATCACCCCGCTTATATGTGATTTTTTACGTCCGTTTGGTACGGAACTCCTCCAGACTTACCGATAAAGCACGAACTGGACACCGAAGGTAGATGCTTTCGTGTGCCGTATATATATATATATATATATATATATATATATATATATATATGTGTGTGTGTGTGTGTGTGTGTGTGATGAGATGATATTTCTTCTAGTACTATTGTGGGAATTATTCTTAAGAATGAAATCATATGTGTATATGTTTGGCTCCCGTTTAATATATGTGCTAGATGCTTTCGATATTATTTTATTAGTGTAGATACCGGACTTCACATTTGGACTTGGTTGAATTGCGTATAGTATTATATTTAGATGAGGGGTGAGATACTTATTGCATGCGATTACCGATGGGCAGTGTGTAATGTGAATTAAATGCATAATTATATATTGGTTTTGCAAGTTAATTCTTGCTACTTTAGGGCGCTGACCCATTTAATAATAATTAAAAAAACCATGTTTTCCTAGATAGGGACAACAGGGCTGACAGGAGATTAGACTCTCCGTTGCATTTGATCATTAGCAGATTCAGTTCTTTTGATTATAGAATAGGTTCATACTCTTTATTTTCGTCATTTTATTATTTCAGAGATTGTATGGGGCATGTAAGGACATTTTTGTCCATTAACAATTGGTTATGTCGCACGTCGTTACACCGTTGAGGAAATTCAAGTTTCATTCAGTCATCAACGGATCCGAATATCAAAAGAAGAAGAGGAATCAAAATCTGACAGGCCGGACCGGCCCGCCCAGAATAAAAGAACCGATCCGCCTGCGGACCGGTCCGCCTCAGACCCGGACCGGTCCGCCTGCTGAAAGCCAGTACACCCCAGACCGTAAGCGAACCGAAGAAGCCTAAAATAAAAAGAACCGGTCCGCCTACCCGGACCGGTCCGCCTGGGATAAACTTCAACAGATCGTGTTCAGATTTTTAAGGCCCAAGACTTCTTATTTAATCCCACTACGAGAAGTGGTTTTCTAAGACTTCTATACACGATTTTCAGAGTACAAAAACTCTAAGTCTTCACCTATTGAGCCCAAGACTCTAGGTTTTTGATTCACACAAATTTTCAAACACTTGTGAATCACTTTGCAACCCAGGAACACAGTTTTGCTGTTCATACCCTTGTGGAGAAGAACGTTCTTCTTCATTACAGCCCTCCTGGAAAGGGACATTTCCAGCCGCCGACTACAGAATCCGACACCTGAGGGTAATTCTTAGTCACTTGTATTTTCATTGTAATCCGAAATTGTACTGTTATAATATTATAATGAAAATAAATGGTTTTGCCCCTTTGGGGGGTTTTTCCTCACAAGCATGTGTTTGAATGTTCTTGCTTAGTTCATTATCTTATTCAATCACATATTGTTGCATGTTTAGGATTTGTTTGAATTAAAAGGTGTTTAATATATAAGTTTATCATTTGAACGCAAGCACATACGTTCTCAAATTGGTATCAGAGCAGGTTACGCTAATCTATCGCGTATTCCTATTTTTCGCAAATTTTTTCTAAAATATCTATTTTCTGAAAAAATTGATTTTTGAAAAAGTGCGTGTTCAAATGGAGAAGTTATATAATAAAATGCCTGTTTTTGACGGGACAAATTATGCTTATTGGAAAGCCCGAATGAGGTCGGCTTTAAAAGCCATAGATGAAAGGGTTTGGATTTTAGTTGAAAGAGGGTGGACTCCTCCCTCCGTGACTGTTGATAATATGATCAACTTGAAACCTGTCACTTCTTGGACTGATGAAGAATTTAAATGGTCATCTTTTAATTCTAAGGGTCTAAGTGCTATTTCTGGGTCTGTCACACCTGATGAGTTCAAACGCATAATGACGTGCACCACGTCAAAAGAGGCATGGGATGTTTTACAACTCACCCATGAAAGAATTAATGCTGTGAAAGAATCTAAGTTGCAAAATTTGACAAATCAATTTGAAACCATCACCATGCATGAATCTGAATGCTTTGATGAATTTTATGGTAGACTTTCTGACATTGTGAATACTAGCTTTAATCTTGGTGAACATATTCCTAATGCTAGAGTTGTTAAAAAGATTCTTCGTTCTTTACCTAAGCGTTTTATCCGTAAAGTCACTGTGCTAAATTCTATGGATAATTTAAATATGCTAAAATTGAAAGAACTTGTAGGAGATTTGCAAACTTATGAAATTGATATGTTCCCTAAAACTGCTAAATCTAAAGATAAGGGAATTGCACTTAAAGCCCAAGAGAGAAGGAGTGAGGGGTCGGCTAGAAAAAGGGTAGAGTCGTCTAGAAAGAAAGAGACTGACACGTCAGATTCTGAGTGTGATTTTGACCTAGATGATTTGGCTCTTTTTGCAAAAAATTTCAAGAGGATTCTCAAATTTAAGAAAAATGGCAATTTTAAAGATAAAAAGAAATTTGAGAAAAATAACTTTGAAAAGAAAAATGAAAAAGACTCCAAAAATCCTCCCAAGAAAGAAAGTGAGAGATGTTTTGAGTGCGATGGTAGGGGTCATAGAGCCTTTGAGTGTGCCACTCGTCTGAATAGAGAGAAAGGGAACGCTGTCCTTAATGCTACTCTTAGTGACGACAGTGAGGTCGAGACGGTGGATTCAGGGGATGAGTCACCACATGAGTGTAACTTCACCGCATTCATGGCCAGTCAAGTGAGAACTCCTAGTTCTCTTCACGACGATGAATATGATGCTTCACAGGGATACCTCGATAGTGAGATCGATGTGAGTGAGGGGGAGGATGACTCAAGTGAAAGCGAGAGTGATATTCAACGCGCCTACGCTGAGTTATATTCTGAGTCATTTAAAACTAAAAAACGTAACAAAGCGCTAGTTCTTAAGATCACCGGCTTAGATAAAGATTTAAGAAAGGAGAGAGAAAGAGAGTCCTCCACCTTCACCGCCCTGAGAGAGAGAGAATCTGCTTGTGTCGAGAAAGAGAGTTTGTTTAGAGTGAGAGTGAGTGATTTTGAGAAACAGAGAGGGGACTTGATTAAACAAGTGGCTAGTCTTACGAGTGAGCTTCATTCCTCCGTGGAGACTCGAAAGAAACTTGAAGCCCTTGTTGCCCAGCTGACGCATGATCTTGAGAAAGCACGGGAAGTCAAGGTACAAATCGAGGACAGATCTGGGAAAATGGGAAAGATGCTCCTCGGCCTGGCTTTAGGTTTTGGTGATCGGCAAGGAATTGGTTATAATGGTGCCTCCACGTCCCAAATTGCACCTGGACCAGTTCCTGAGTTTACTACGACTCATTATGGGCACCGTCAAAAACCTCGAAGGAGAGTTCGACCAAGAAAGGCAAACCAAGGTCCGCCTTTGACTGTGTCCTTTTGTACTTGTTGCAAAAGAAAAGGCCACCTTAGGGAGTTTTGCTATAACATGGGTCGGACACGACGTACTAATGCTCCACCACGTCATACTGATGAGTTTTCGAGTCTGAGAGAGCAAGTTAAGTTCTTAGCTGCCACGTCCCAGAGTTTAATGGAAGAATTCCGACGGATGTCTTTGCCGTTAGTGAATGCTTCTCACATTCCAGCTAAAACCAACAACAACAAAAGCAAACAAAAGGTCATCCCGATTTGGGTACCTAAGAAAGATAAAAAGGCTTTTGTTGTTCATATTGCTCTCAAAGCACATAATACCTCACAGTGGTATTTTGATAGTGGTTGCTCCAGACACATGACAGGTGATGCCTCATTTTTTACGACTCTTGAGGACTATCAGGATGGCAGAGTCACCTTTGGAGATGGGAGCAAGTCTAGCATTGTAGGACGAGGTACTGTCGAGTTACCTGGATTTCCTAAGCTAGAAAATGTTTTGTACGTCAAAGGTTTGAAAGCAAACCTTCTCAGCATTAGCCAGCTGTGCGACGCTGACTTTGTAGTAAAGTTTGACCGGGATACTTGTAAAGTCTATAATCAAGCCGGTAAACTATTAGTGCAAGGGGTAAGGACAAAGGATAACTGCTATGGGACTGAGCCCACGTCCTCACTTGTCTGCAACAGCGCCATGATCACTCCTATGGATCTGTGGCACCAACGTCTAGGTCACGTGAACGTTAGAGATCTCAATCGCTTAGATAAAAAAGACCTAGTACGTGGCTTACCATCTCTTGGAAAGTCAACTTCGACCGTTTGTGGACCCTGTCAGTTGGGAAAACAAATTCGTAGTCCTCATAGGAAGTTGCATTCCATTACCACCTCTCGTGTTCTTGAGTTGATTCACATAGATCTTATGGGTCCCACTCGTACTGAGAGTCTAGGTGGTAAGAGGTACATCCTCGTGATGGTAGATGATTTCTCCAGGTACTCCATTGTAGGTTTTCTGAGAGAGAAATCCGATGCTGTAGAATTTTTAACGACTAAGTGCCGTGTCCTGCAAAATCAACACGGTGTCACTATTAACAGGATGCGTAGTGACAATGGCACTGAATTCACAGAAGCAAAGGTAGACCTTTACTGTGATAGTCTCGGGATCAAACATGAGTTTTCTGCTATGAGAACTCCTCAGCAAAATGGGATTGTTGAGAGAAAGAATAGAACGATCCAAGAGATGGCTAGATCTATACTTCTAGGTCGTAAAGTTTCTAGGAGATTTTGGGCAGAGGCAGTGTCTACTGCATGCCACACGGTGAATAGGGTTTATTTTCGTCCACACACACTACAGACTCCCTATGAGTTGTGGACTAGCAAGAAGCCCAACCTGGGATATTTTCGTGTTTTGGGGAGTAAATGCTACATCCTACGAGATAGAGAGAAATTAGGAAAGTTCGACTCTCGGAGCGACGAGGGAATATTTCTAGGATATTCATCGACTAGCAGAGCATACCGGGTTTTTAACCTGAAGAGCTCTAAGGTTATGGAATCAATAAACGTCACCGTGCAAGATGACGAACCTTCGACGGTTATTGATCCTAACCTTCAGTGTGAGGATGAGGATTGCTCTGACAGTGATTTACCTGTTCCTCTCTCACACTCTGTGGACCCTACTCCTGTGTTAGGGGACACACCTGCTTGGGTTCGCAAGAGTCATGACCCGTCTGCCATTGTTGGCGATCCCACTCTAAGGGTCAAGACTCGTGCTCAGCTAGAGAACGTTGTTAGCCATCTTTACTACACGTCCAAAGTCGAGCCCAAGAACCATAAAGAAGCACTCAAGGATGAACACTGGATATCTGCTATGCAGGATGAGTTTCTTCAGTTTAAAAAGAACAATGTCTGGGAACTTGTCCCCCGACCTAGTGAGACTAATGTGATAGGTACCCGGTGGATTTTTAAGAATAAAATGGATAAAAATGGTACCATTATCAGAAATAAGGCTAGGTTGGTCGCTCAAGGCTACACACAGATAGAGGGTGTAGACTTTGGGGAGACATTTGCTCCTGTTGCGAGGCTTGAGTCCGTCCGTCTTCTGCTCGCCATCGCATGTCATCTGCGCTTCAAGTTATATCAGATGGATGTTAAGAGTGCCTTTCTGAATGTCATTCTACAGGAGGAGGTTTATGTGGAATAACCAAAAGGGTTTGAAGACCCTCAGCACCCAGAGCACGTTTACTATCTTAGAAAAGCCTTGTATGGTTTGAAGCAAGCACCCCGTGCTTGGTACGAGAGGCTTACTTCCTATCTCTTAGCTCGTGGCTTCAAGAGAGGGGGAGTAGATATGACGTTGTTCGTCAGGAGAGATGACGGTGCTATTTTGGTTGCCCAGGTCTATGTGGACGACATAGTCTTTGGATCCACATGCTCCCAGCATGCTCACCACTTTGAGGAGGAGATGAAAAGTGAGTTTGAGATGAGCATGGTTGGTGAGCGTACATTCTTCCTTGGTCTCCAGGTTCGTCAGCTAGAGGATGGGATGTTCATCTCCCAATCCAAGTATGCTAGAGACCTAGTGAAGAAATTTGGTTTAGACTCCGCTAAGCATGCACGTACTCCTATGAGTACCACTACCAAGCTTAGTAAGGACACTTCAGGCAAGGACGTAGAGCAAACCTTATATCGGAGTATGATAGGTAGTCTTCTCTACTTGACTGCCAGTCATCCCGACATCGCCTTTAGTGTTAGAGTCTGTGCGCGATATCAGGCATCCCCTAAAGAGTCACACTTACTTGCTCTAAAACGTATTATTAAATACGTAAGTGGAACTCTCTCATACGGTATTTGGTATTCCTTTGATACCGATGACCGTTTGTCCGCCTATTCGGATGCCGATTGGGCTGGGGATATAGATGGATGTAGGAGAAATTCTGATGGGTGTTTCTATTTTGGTTCTGCTCTTGTCTCCTGGCTGAGCAAGAAGCAAAATTCCATCTCTTTGTCCACTACGGAGGCTGAGTACATAGGCGCCGGGAGTTGTTGCACACAACTCTTGTGGATGAAGCAAATGTTGGAGGATTATGGGATTTCACAGGACACCATGATCATTTCTTGTGATAACACGAGCACGATTCACATATCCAGCAATCCTGTCCAGCATTCGCGCACAAAGCACATCAGGATACGTGAGCACTTTATTCGTCAGTTAGTTGAGGAGAACACTGTAACCCTGAGTTTCGTTCCCACCGACCGTCAGTTAGCCGACATTTTCACAAAACCTTTAGATGCCCTTAGATTTAAGAGTCTTAGGAAGTCTTTAGGGATTTGCACAGTTGACTGAGGGGTTGGTCTATGTCTAGAATCGGATGCTTCTTCATGTTCATATCATATGCTTCATATTGCTAGTCTGTTTTATATGTACCATTGCTTAGTTGTACAGTTTTTTATTTATTCTTTTTGCTTTTTATATTTCTTTTGAAAAATACAAAAAGATTTTCTTTTATTTTTTTAAGAAAAGCACAAAAAGATTTTATTTTGATAAAATTTTTGAAAAAGGCGGAAAAGTTTTTTTTTAAGCACCTTTTATGGATGAGCATTTAAGATAGCCAAGTCACAACTTCATTCCATTTATCCATGTGACTGTTTGATAGAGATTTGAGAGGCTACATCATTTCATCTATGTGCTTTACATTGGTTGGAGTCTTTGAGATGCAATTAGTGATATCTTCCTACATGTTTGACTCCTATATCCTTTATTTCACACATGCACGGCTATATTTGATTTTTGCACTTGTCTATCTCATATTGGCTTGAGTGTTTCCATCTCAATCCTGTCTATACAATGTACAATATGCGATAAAAATTGACAAGATTGGAATGCATGTAACAACCATTTTGGTGAGCCTCTGTGTTTTTGTATAACGGGGAGGGGCTGCGAAAGGTAATCATCTATCCTTTGCGCAAAAGCCACCGTTAAAAAGGACCTAAAAAATGGAGGAATTTTAATATCCGATGTCCAAAGAGGTTAAAAGAGCCCGAAAAAATTTAAAGGCAATAACAAGCACTTCATGCTAAATATGGGCCACTTACGTTTCACCATCAATTCTCCAAAGTTTGAGAATTTAGAATGACTCTATTCAAAATTATATCGGAGGGAGTTTGGATGGAGAATCTTTAAACGGGTTTGCACTTCCTTGAAAGTCCTGAAAAAGCATAAAATCGTTTTGGACGTTATTGGTGTGAAAATCAGTTTGAGCTTTAATTTGTTGATTTGATTGAGTCAATATCTTATATTGTCATTATTTTACACCAAAGGAAGCATTTGAGTTCATTCGCTAGGAATATCCAATATTCATCGTGCACATATGTCATGTTTGTATGCATTGATTTTCCTATCGAAGTTGATCACACCACCTCATTTACGCTATCATCGACTTGGTTGGTTTGTGATTTTATCCTTGTGACACCCCGCACTTTCTTATTTGATTTATTTATCTCATTTGTCTATTTGGGGACATCATAAAAAGGGGGAGAATGAATTATCTTATTATGGGGGAGCTTTGAGTTTGCTCATATCATAAAATGGTATATATGTTTATCTCATTTCAAACTCGATATGTCACTTGGTATTTTGTTTTTTCTCACGTGTGTAGGTACTACATGGATTATCATTGGATTGCACACCCTGATGAGAAAAGTGTTGAGATTCCTTAAGAGTTGAAGAGAAAACACTGTAGTCTTATTCAATTGTATCTTTCCAGTTTTGGGTTCATGGAAGGGTAGATTTGTATAGGCATTTTTAGTTGTTTGATATTTCGGATGTTTGTTTTTATGTATGAACCGACATAGACATAGGGGGAGATTTGTAAGGACATTTTTGTCCATTAACAATTGGTTATGTCGCACGCCGTTACACCGTTGAGGAAATTCAAGTTTCATTCAGTCATTAATGGATCCGAATATCAAAAGAAGAAGAGGAATCAAAATCTGATAGGCCAGACCGGTCCGCCCAGAATAAAAGAACCGATTCGCCTGCGCACCGGTCCGCCTCAGACCCGGACCGGTCCGCCTGCTGAAAGCCAGTACAACCCGGACCGCAAGCGAACCGAATAAGCCTAAAATAAAAAGAACCGGTCCACCTTAGACCCGGACCGGTCCGCCTAGGATAAACTTCAACAGATCGTGTTCAGATTTTTAAGGTCCAAGACTTCTTATGTAATCCCACTACGGGAAGTGGTTTTCTAAGACTTCTATACACGATTTTCAGAGTACCAAAACTCTAAGTCTTCACCTATTGAGCCCATGACTCTAGGTTTTTGATTCACACAAATTTCCAAACACTTGTGAATCACTTTGCAACTCAGGAACGCAGTTTTGCTGTTCATACCCTTGTGGAGAAGACCGTTCTTCTTCATTGCAGCCCTCCTGGAAAGGGACATTTCCAGCCACCGACTACAGAATCCGACACCTGAGGGTAATTCTTAGTCACTTGTATTTTCATTGTAATCCGAAATTGTACTGTTACAATATTATAATGAAAATAAATGGTTTTGCCCCTTTGGGGGATTTTTCCTCACAAGCATGTTTTTGAATGTTCTTGCTTAGTTCATTATCTTATTCAATCACATATTGTTGCATGTTTAGGGTTTGTTTGAATTAAAAGGTGCTTAATATATAAGTTTATCATTTGAACGCAAGCACATACATTCTCAGGGCACAAGCCATAGATTTATTATTTCAGTAATTTATTTTCCACTTATATTTAAGATGGATGTTTTATGACTTATGGGAGTTAGGATTTATTTATTGCAAGTTATCACTTCACATAGTTTCATTATGCGCATATGTTTTAAATTAAAATATCATTTTATGGCTTGTTGCTGAGAATGGTATAAATTATTAGACAAGCCCCATCTTCGGTGTATTGTATCTGGCTAACCTTTATCGAAAATGGAGGTTATCACAGTTAGTATCAGAGCATCTTGGTCTATGTTGCACTCGTTACATTTCGTGTTGCGTTTTTTTTATATGTAGAGCCTTATGATTAGGAATTATTGTACTCTTTATGACCTGTTACTAATACAAATCTTGTTTGCTTTAAGATGGTAAATAGCAGACGCGGTAGACTACAACATGTTACCACCGAGACTACAGAGGATAGGGCTTAGTAGGAACCACATCCATATCCACCACCAATACCACCCATGATTACTCTAGCAGACATTACCACGATAGTGACGCATGCAGTTTCTATGGCAATTGCTGCCATGCTCTAGCACTTTCAGCCACAACAGCAGCCACCACCACCACCCTCGCAGTAGGTAGTGCTACTCGTTCAAGCACATGGCTTAGTTTGTTAGAGATCCAGGGAGGCCTTCACTAAAGGCCACCTGTCAGAGTTTGCTGGGAGTCCAAATGTTTTGGTGGCCAGTCAGTGGAAGAAAGACATACAGAGATATTTGAGGATAATTAAGTGCACGATAGTGCATAAGCAGATGTTAGCTTCGTTCCGACTAGTAGGAGCAAACTTACAGTGGTGGGAGTCTGTCACCACACGGGAGGATCGGGACCAATTGACTATTAATGAATTTTGGGTAAAATTTGAGGGAATGTATTTTTCACCCACCATGAAAATCAGAGATAAGGAAGACGTTTATTGACCTTAAATAGGAGGGTCGTGCTATGATAGAATATGAGGAGTAGTTTATCGAATTATCCTTATTTGCTAAATATGAGGTAAACACTGAAGAAAAGAGAATGGAGAAATTTTTGTCAGGGATAGCTTAGCACATTAGGAAATCTTTATTGGGGAATTTGTCTTTTATCACCTACACTCAGATGGTGAATGTCGCTTTGCTGCATTGTTAGGTTTACAGATTATTTTAGAAAAGTAAGGGGGAGAAGAGATATAGTTCAAAGACATCGAGCCAACAGGGCAAGATGAGTGGGAATGGTAATCAGGGGGCCTAATAGTTTAAGGGGTCCCATACATGAGATCAGTATAAGAAGCACAAGGGTTTCGATGATTGGAACACGTAGGGACAACAGGTCCAGGAACAAAAATAGAAAGCCCATCAAGGCCAATAGCCAGATAGGCATTAATTTCAAGGAACTTACTACGTTTGTAAAAAGAAGGGGCATATAGAAAAGAAGTGCTCTCGAGGAAATCAGGGGGCACAAGATCAGGGAGGACATCATGGGTATCAGGCACCACAAGGACAGCGTCGACAGTTACCAGCCCCTCCAGGGATTGTAGCGTCGACACTACCATCTCCACCTGCCCCACCTCTAGGGAAGCAGGTGTAGTTACAACATGGGAATGTGTACCACATCGCACCTGGAGAGGGACCAATGCCATCGTAGGCAGTGGAGGGTATGTTCCTTATACTTGGGCATGTAGGGCGCATTTTATTTAATACTGGTGCATCACACTCATTTGTTAGTACTAGTTTTTCTCACGCATTGGGGATGATAGACTTCGCATCTGACATATTGCTTTACATTAATTTACCTTTGGGTAAAGGACGGAGGTATAGGGATTGGCATTAGGAGACTTAGGTCGTGGAAGATCTACTTGTGTTAGATATGTCAGAGTATGCCATTATCCTAGTTATGGATTGGCTAGCTACTTACAGGGTTTGTGTTGATTGTTATGGGAGGTTCATCATCTTTGATATTCTAAGAAAATATATGTACTTGGTTACGATGTTTCACCCGGAGAGAGGGTCAAGAACGCATTTTCATTACCTTGAGGAGGTGACATTTGATGAGGTTATTATTTTTTTAGACTCTATCTCGATTGTTAGGGAGTCTTCAAATGTATTTGGAGAGATTCCAGGGTTCGTACCAAGGATGGAGATCGAGTTTGTGATTGACTTGATTCCGAGTACGATACCCATCGGATGTGCATCGTATCGCATAGATCCTTTAGAGATGAGAAATCTTAGGGATCAAATTCAGTAGTTACTGGGTCGAGGATTTATTCGGAGGAGTGCTTCACCTTAGAGTGCTCTTATTATTTTTGTAAAGAAGAAGGACAGATCATTTAATATTTACATCGATTATAGCGAATTGAATAAGGTCACTATACGAAATAAGTATCCGTTTCCCCATATTAATGATTTGTCAAACTGGTTTTGTTGTGCATAGTATTTTTCTAAGATTGATCTGAGGTCGGGGTACCATCAATTGATGATTTAAGAAAAGGATGTTCTGAAGATAACATTATTGATGAGATATGAGTCGTATGAGTTCTTAGTTATACCTTTTGGCCTAACCAATGCACCGACAGTGTTTATGGACCTGATAAATACGGTGTTCAGAGACTTTCTAGATCAGTTTGTTATGGTGTTCATAGATGACATATTGATTTATTCTCAAACCATAGATAATTATGTGCAACACTTATGGATAGTCTTTCAGACGTTACGACACCATCAGCTCTATGCCAAGTTTTAGAAATACGGTTTTTGGTTGAGGTAGGTTCAATTTATAGGCCACATTGGATCTAAGAAAGGGAGAGCAGTGGATATGGGAAAGGTTTCAGCAGTGATGGAGTGGGGACATTCTACTACACCTATGGAGGTGCGCAATTTTGTAAGTTTCGTAGGGTACTACCGTCGATTCATTCAAGGATTCTAAAAAATAGTTGGTCCTCTAACAAATTTGACACAGAAAGATGTACCATTTGTTGGGACGATGCATGTCATTAGGCTTTTAACGAGTTGAAGGTCTAGTTGACTTTGGCTCCAGTCCTTGCTTTGCCTTGTGGGGGGATTGAGTATAAGGTTTTTACTGATGCATCCTTGCGAGGACTTGGAGGGATATTAATGAAGGATGAAAGGCTGATAACTTATGCATCACGAAATCTTAAGATTATGTGACACCCCGACTAATTAAATACCGTGTAGCTACTCCTTTATTAAATTAATATAAAATGCCAAGTTGGTTCAGTTCATAGAATCACTTTCGAAAAACGTTTTAACAATTACTAGCCACCTAATATTTAAAAAGTTAGTTGTGAATTTTAATTAAATCAGATTAACATGCAATGAGTAAATTGTGAAATGCTACCAAAACCACCACATCATAATGACGATAGAATAACCATAGAATAGTAATGAGTCTAGAGGAATACTCCTCACAGCAATCCGAATACAGGAATAAACCAATACTAAGTCTACATCAAAAAATTAATTACAACCCAAATTTTGAAATAACTGAATAGATAAAGTGTCTCTAAAAGAAATGGGGAGACATGCCCAACAAATGAGAAGATCCGGTAATACAGAATCAAGACAGAAAGTGGAGGCGTCTACTATCAAGGTTCTGTAGCTTCCACATCAGCTACAGTACGTCACCTGAATGGAACTCCTATGCTTGGTGTCCTTGTGGCTGGGCACCTAAAAGGTTTTTACAAGAAAATATATTTGGAAGCAAACGGGTCAGAGCCCGATAGTGAAAACAGTTTAAAAATATAGCAAGTGTTTTAATGACATTAAAATAATGAATGCAAAATACATGTTAGGACGTGCTCTCACATGAGATACTCACCTCTCGACTATTTGTGCACTCCTAACGTACCCGTACCCATTCTTGATATTCCATATCTAACTAGTCCAATCATAAAATCTAACAATACGATAAGATTCCCGCTTTAATTCTGACATCTTCATTGAAACAGAAAGCTTTACATTTATTCTCAGTTTCCCATATTAGTAATACTAATTAATAGAGGATTTCCACTTTTATCTTTATAAAAACGTTGCCATTATTTACATTCACATTTATACATGACAGTACATTTCAATTTAATCGTATATTATTCTCATCATAAATATGCAATATTAGCACCCCGAGGCTAAGCTGCGGTGCACACATACTCTGCTATACAATCCCGGTACATCACGTACATAAGGACCACGTATTCCGAATCTCTCAGGAATCGTTCTCAAATAACAACAATCATAAATAATGGAGGCGAACATAGTTCACATCACATGGGTCACGCACATACCCGCGCTCCTATGATCAGCAGACCTATTAACTTCTCAATAAGTCCTTCTCTGACCTATGTCCTCGAGGTACCAAGCTAAATCCCCCCGTAGGCACACAAAGATTAGCTGGCCCTGATCGAACGCCGACCTCCCATGATAGCATGTACGATAGGTATGTTATACACAGAAAACCACATATACTAAGCATTCACACTTCTTAGGTATCTCAGCATATTAATAGAGGTATACTTCTCGTTCTTATCCCATCACTTACTGTTATACATTTATAAGTTCCCATTTTAAATGCATTAGAGTTGTCAACTCTTCTCACGTCGTAATTAGGTACTCATTTCAAAATCCACAATTGTCATCCGGTTTGCTATAAGGTTCTAAGTTCTACTCCTCAACGTACCCCAATCTCCCAAATATACCCACTAGTCAATAAGGGAAGGTTATAATTCCATTTAAATAAGTCTCCGAAATATTTGAAATAAAATCGGGCCAAAAAGGCCATTCTGTCAACTCGTTAGAAGTCTCGTTCGAACGAGGTCGTTCGAACGAGTTCGTTCGAACGAAAGTCTTCGAACGAACTACCAACTCGTTAGAAGGGATGCTGTCATCTCGTTAGAAACTCGTTCGAACGAGGTCGTTCGAATGACCTGGGCAGGTCTTCTAACGAGATGGCAGACTGCGCCCAGAATTTCCCCCAATTCGTTTTTCTCCAAATTTCTCTTCTCTATATCCCTACTAAGATCATCCGAATTAAGTGTTAACGTTATTAAACTATTCTAAGTCCTTCTAGGTCACTCTTTAACATATATATTGGGGTCAATGCTTCCTAAATTAACATGTAATCATCAAAATTCCCAAACCTTGTCCCAAAGCCTATAAACATGAACCCAGAATTTTAATGTCTATAATTACTCCTTATAAATCCGTTTTTAAATCATCGAAAGATACATTTTGGATATGAAATTCATCCGAAACTATTCTACATACAATCCCTACATAAGATTATGAATTCTATCTCCAATTTCATGGGTTTTCATCAAACTTTCAATACAAGACATATATTCAATTCTAAGCATGGAGAAAACATTTGCTTGTAATTATGTAATTAAACCACTTGCCTTAGATGTTTTGATTTGATGTCGTTGATTCTAGGTTGAATTTCCCTTCTTTCGGTCACAAATCCTTCCAGAATGGTGGTGATGGGTGGTGGCTTTGGTTTGGCTCTTGTAACCTCTCTCCAACTTCTCTCAAAACTCCCTCAGCCCACTCTTTTATCTTTTGCTGGTAATGGACTTAGTGGTCCCTTTAAAATTATAAATATAAACTCTAATTTTCGTGGGTTTTAATTCCCTAATTTTTAAAATTACTAAACTACCCTTTTGGGTTGCCGGTATGGCCTAAAAATGCCCCAGGACCCAAACTAAACCCCCGGGTAGTATTTTTCGACCCTTCCGGACACGTTGGTGCACTAAAAATGACCATTCGGTTGATAAAAATAAAATTCACTTTTTAATTCAAATACTTTTGTTTCTAACGCGACTGACACGCGCGTCCAAACTAAATTTCCCAAATTATCGTATTTCAGTCTCGCGATAAATTTTAATATTTTCAATACTCATGAAATTTTCAATTTTAACATCATAATCAAATACCAACTCACATCTCACTAGTATTTGTATTCGGATTAATTCCCAATTAATTCTCATTTAATTCAATTAATCCCTTAAATAAATGATAATAAAATTACGGGGTATTACATACTTCCCCCCTAATAACAGAATTTTGTCCCAAAATTCGGAACTAAGGAATACCTGGTAAAAATAGCTCTGGATAACTCTCGTGCATCTCATCCTCGCGATCCCATGTGGACTCTTCGGCATTATGATGCCGCCACTGAACACGTACCAAAGGTACTATCTTTGACCTCAGTTTCCGCTCGCTTTGGTCCAAAATAGCAATCGGTTCCTCCTCGTAGGAACTATCTGGTTGAAGATCGATGTCCTCTAAAGCAATGTGGGTATGGTCTAAATCATCCCTAAGGTATTTTCTTAGCGAGAAAATATGGAACACATCATGAATCCTATGCAAGTGCTCCGGTAATCCAAGTCTATACGCAACTGGCCCAATCCGCTCGATGATAGGAAACGGCCCCACATATCTTGGTGCTAGTTTCCCCTTCTTCCCAAAACGCATAATCCCCTTCATAGGAGATACTCTGAGTAACACCTAGTCCCCCACTTTGAATTCTCTGAAAAATCTCTTGGCATCAGCATAGCTCTTCTGCCGGTCCTGAGCTACCCGAATGCGACTCCGTATCAACTCAATCCTTGCCAAAGTGTCCTGAATCACTTCTGGTCCAAGGAGTTTGTTATCCCCCACCTCTAACCAACATGCTGGGGAACGACAAGGTCTACCGTACAATGCTTCAAATGGAGCCATGCCAATGGTGAACTGGTAGGAGTTATTATAAGCAAACTCCACCAGTGGAAGGTACTGTTCCCACCCACCTCTAAAGTCTAGGATGCACATACGCAACATGTCCTCCAACATCTGATTTATCCGCTCGATTTGCCCATCAGTCTGTGGGTGATATTCCGTACTCAACCGCAACTCCGTACCCATGGCCTCCTGAAAACTCTCCCAAAACCGTGAAATAAATATCTTGTCTCGGTCAGACACGATATTTAGAGGCACACCGTGAAGTATCACTATTTCCGCAATGAAAATCTGGGCATACTGTCCCGTAGTGTAGTCTGTCCTCACGGGTAGAAAATGAGAAACCTTGGTCAACCTATCCACAATCACCCATATGGAGTCGTGACCCCTCTGTGACGTAGGTAATCCCGTGATGAAGTCCATGGATATGCTCTCCCATATCCACGTCGGAACCTCTAATGGCTGTAGAAGTCCTACCAGTTTCTGATGATCCACCTTTACTAGCTGACAAGTGGCGCATTTAGAAATAAACACGGCGATATCTCTCTTCATCCCGCTCCACCAATACTGGCGTCTCATGTCTTGGTACATCTTATCCCCACCAGGGTGTACCGCGAATCGTGGCCATGCGACTCTGCCATAACCTCGTGTCGCAAGTCTTCCCCTTCCGGAACAACCAGTCTCCCATTGAAGCGTAATCCCCCGTCTGAACTAACGGTATAGGACTCGTCTCCCTCTGCTAGTAATCGAACTATCTGCTCCTGACAGAACGAGTCAATTGCCTAGGCTTTTATCACTCTCGTAACAATCTGAGGTGTAACAGTCATCACAGACATGAATGATCGGGCCACTGCATCCTGGTGCCCCAACTCCTTCCACTTGGCTTTCCACACCTTGGCCACCTCATCTACTGGCCTGTGGCTCAACGCGTCTGCTGCCATGTTATCCTTCCCGGGGTGATATTAGATATCAAACTGATAATCCTTCACAAACTCAAGCCACCGTCGTTGACGCATATTCAGTTCCTTTTGCGTGAAGAGGTATTGTAAAGACTTTTGGTCCGTGAACAACTGAAATTCTCCCCAGGAGATAGTGTCTTAAAATACGAAAAGAGAATACGACTGCCGCTAACTCCAAGTCGTGGGTGGGGTAATTCCTCTCGTGAGTCTTAAGCTTACGGGAAGCATAAGCTATGGCCTGACCCTCCTACTGCAGCATACCTCCGAGTCCTTATAAGGACGCATCGGTGTAAACTAAATACTCAACTCCCGATCTGGGCAACGCTAACACAGGTGCTGAGGTCAACTTGTCCTTCAACTCATCGAATGCCAACTGACAGGCATCGCTCCAGATGAATGGCACACCCTTGCGAGTCAGATGTGTCAAAGGACCCGCTATTTTTGAGAAACCCCGAATAAACCTCCTGTAGTATCCTGCTAGGCCCAAGAAACTACGGATCTTAGTCGGTGTCGTGGGTTGTCCCCACTCCCTCACCGCGGATACCTTCCCCAGATCAATAGATATCCCCCGGTCTGAAATGATATGCCCCAAAAACTGAACCTCCTTCAGCCAAAACCCACACTTCTCATACCTTGTATAAAGCTCGTTCTGACGTAGCGTCTGCAAAACCTGTCTCAAATGCTCGGCGTGCTCCTCTTCTGTCTGGGAGTAAACCAGAATGTCATCAATAAAGACGATGACGAACTGGTCTAGGAATTCTCTGAACACCCTATTCATCAAGTCCATAAACACGGCTGGAGCGTTGGTCAAGCCAAAAGGCATAACCCGAAACTCGTAGGAACCATATCTCGTCAAGAAAGCAGTCTTCGAGACGTCCTGTTCCCTGATGCGCAACTGATGGTATCCCGATCGTAAATCAATCTTTGAGAAGAAGGAAGCTCCTCTCAGCTGGTCGAAAAAGTCATCGATTCTGGGCAACGAATACTTATTCCGTATCGTGACCTTATTCAACTCCCAGTAATCTACGCACAATCTCAACGATCCATCCCTCTTCTTTACGAACAACACAGGGGCACCCCATGGCGAAGTACTCCTTCGGATAAACCCCTGACCCAACAACTGCTCTATCTGATCCCGTAGCTCTCTCATTTCTGCTGGAGCCATCGGTAACGTGCACGGGCAATCGGCCGAGTGTCCGGTGCCAAATCGATCACAAAGTCTATCTCTCTACTCAGAGGTAGTCCAGGTATATCCTGAAATACATCATCAAACTCCCTAACAACTGGAATAGAATCGAGTGGTAGCACCACTTCCTTAGAGGTCTCCTCCTCTATATAGTACAAATGAGTGGACGATCCTCCCTCAGGGCGAGGCATCGCCACTAAAAACATCTCCTTCCCAGGGATGGAAAAAATGATACTCCTACTGAAACAATCAACCGTGGCTCGGTACGCAACTAGCCAATCCATACCAATAATCGCATCATACTCAGTCATATCTAATACTAACATATCAGCGGGTAAAGTAAATCTCCCGATCTCTATACCCACACCTCTACAAATAAGGAAAATTATGGAACCCCTACTCAACGGTGAATCCACACAACTAACTGTGCTCTCTGCGGTGTCTAACAACCCAATAGTGTGTGCAAATCTCGTGGTAATGAAATAATGTGTGGCCCCCATATCAAATAAAATACGCCCCATAGTCCCCTGAATAGAGAACATACCCTCAATAGCAGGTGGATCCTGTGGGAATGCATCATGCTGGAGATGGTACACTCTCCCATACTGAAGCTATCCCTGTTGGACTGGGACTGCTGGAATGGGTGGTAATGCTGCCATCTGTGGTGGTGCTGGGAGGGCGGCGGGAAACATAGGCCTTCGTGGCTCGTGTCGAGCACCCTGCTGCTGCTGCTATGGGGCCCTGCCCCTATTAGGACAATCCTGGCGTTTGTGGCCAATCTTGCCACAAATGAAGCACTTCCCCGGGAAGTTTCCCCCTAGCTGCCCTGCTACCCACGACCCTACTGGCCGTTACCATTCCTACCCTGACCATGCTGGCCCTGCTGAAACAGCTGCTGCTGACCATTCTGGCCCTGCTGGCCGTTCTGACCCTGATGGCCATGTCTGAAACCTCCCTGACCATTCCTAAAGCCCCCAGATCTGAATCTCTTAGGATCCCCCTGTTGGGAACCCTAATCTCCCTGCCTATGCTGACCCTGAGCAGATTGTGCCCCGCTGGCACCATTTCCCCCGGTCCTTCCCTGATGGCTGGACTCTCCTGATCTCTTGCTCTTAGACATGTGAAAGCGGTGATCCTGGCAGTGTAGTAGTGTTGCGTTAACCACATCGGAATAATTGGCCAATGAGAGGTTTCCCAACAAGTGCTGACGGATCCTCCAAGTCAATCCCTCCATGAATTTCTGAATTTTCTTCTCCTCGGTTGGAATTTCATCCGGAACAATGTTCAAGAGATTGGTGAACTCATCCTCATACTCGGCTACGGTCTTTCCCTCCTGCTTGAGGTTCATCAACTTCCTCCTCATCTCACTGTGAACAGCTGATGAAAAATATTTGCGATCGAACCGCACCCAGAACTCCTGAATAGTGAGGGCGTCCCTCTCCTCCACGGTGGTAATGGACTCCTACCACTGTAATGCTGATCCTACTAGCTTAAAAGTAGCCAGTATCTGATCTGAACATCCGTGCACTCGTACATCCTTAAGTGCCTCTGAATGTCCTTCCTCCACTGACTGGACACAACAACGTCGGAGCTACCTGCAAACTCCAGAAGGTGTGTTTTCTGAAAAGCATCACGACGCATTCCCAAGCAGACGGGAATGCATGAGCCTGAACTGGTGCCACTGCCAGTGCCTGAGGTGGTGCCTTCTGTACAACTGCGAGGGCGGCATTCACCGCTTGGGCTATAATGGCTGCAACCTCTGCGGCATTCATGGTGCCCGAAACTGGTGCAGGCTGTGGCTCGGGCTGAGCATCCCTAGGAACTCACTGTGCACGTCATGGAGGCATCTGAAATGAGAGTAAAGTTTATAAGTTCATAGTTATTATCTCAAAATAGTTGAAGAGCGAAACATACTCAAAAGAATACAATAGTCCTAAAATATAGGGCTCTACATCAAAGAAAGCTCAACAGAAACATAACAAGCCGTACAGATCCTAAGGACACTAGAACCTGATGCTCTGATACCACCTGTGACACCCCGACTAATTAAATACCGTGTAGCTACTCCTTTATTAAATTAATACAAAATGCCAAGTTGGTTCAGTTCATAGAATCACTTTCGAAAAACATTTTAACAATTACTAGCCACCTAATATTTAAAAAGTGAGTTGTCAATTTTAATTAAATCAGATTAACATGCAATGAGTAAATTGTGAAATGCTAACAAAACCACCACATCATAATGACGATAGAATAACCATAGAATAGTAATGAGTCTGGAGGAATACTCCTCACAGCAATCCGAATACAGGAATAAACCAATACTAAGTCTACATCACAAAATTAATTACAACCCAAATTTTGAAATAACTGAATAGATAAAGTGTCTCTAAAAGAAATGGGGGGACATGCCCAATAGATGAGAAGATCCTGTAATAAAGAATCAAGACCGAAAGTGGAGGCATCTACTGTCAAGGTTCTGTAGCTTCCACATCAGCTACAGTACGTCACCTGAATGGAACTCCTGTGCTTGGTGTCCTTGTGGCTGGGCACCTAAAAGGTTTTTACAAGAAAATATATTTGGAAGCAAACAGGTCAGAGCCCGATAGTGAAAACAGTTTAAAAATATAGCAAGTGTTTTAATGACATTAAAACAATGAATGCAAAATACATGTTAGGACGTGCTCTCACATGAGATACTCACCTCTCGACTATTTGTGCACTCCTCACGTACCCATTCTAGATATTCTATATCTATCTAGTCCAATCATAAAATATAACATTACTATAAGATTCTCGCTTTAATTCCGACATCTTCATTGAAACAGAAATATTTACATTTATTCTCGGTTTCCCATATTAGTAATACTACTTAATAACAAAGAGGGACGGAACCCCCACACATATTATTAATATAAAAGGAGAAAAAGCCTCTCCGAAGCTTACAAACCCAAGCAAATTTAAAATCTAGAGGTTGGGCCCAATACTCTAGATGGAATGCAGTAAATATGGGATTTT
This sequence comes from Sambucus nigra, assembly GCA_949130495.1. Lineage (NCBI taxonomy): Eukaryota > Viridiplantae > Streptophyta > Magnoliopsida > Dipsacales > Adoxaceae > Sambucus > Sambucus nigra. The sequence goes on from OX422215.1 coordinate 72,195,301, forward strand.
ATATTAACCCCATTACATAGAGAGAACTTGAAATAAATATGGAGATTTATCTTATCCCCATTTACAACTTTAGAATTCTATGCCTTATTTGAGGAGTATGCAGACTATCCAGCTTAAGTAAACCTTTAACCAACCTCGGGAGAGAGGAATAATCCCAATATAAAAAATTCGTGTTGAAAAGAGAAGCCCTTGAAGCTAGATGGTCAGCAACTGAGTTTGATTGTCTCCATATATGATTATAAGTAACTGCATCAGAGCATTTGTAGTCTTGAAGAAGCTTTCTAGCTTGCCATGGAGGTTTAGCTTTTTTCAATATCACATCTATTAATAGCTTGCAATCCGATTCCACTATTACTTTTTGAATCTTTAACTGAGAAACCAATTTCATACCTTCAACCAATGCCAAACTTTCAGCAAAGAAAGATGTTTGAACTCCTATAGCCCTTTCAAACCCAACAATGAAGTTTCCATCCGAATCTCTAATCACCCCTCCAATACCACTATTACCCGGGTTACCTTTAGAGGCTCCATCAATATTTAATTTAAAAACCCCACTAGGGGGATTAGACCAAATGCATTTGATAAGATGAACAACTTTAGGGCTTATTTTAACTTGGAATTGGTTAATGATATGAATATCTAACGAATTAGGAAGGTCATAGATTTTTAGATTTTGAAGAACGGAAGAAGCTAAAAAAATTATTTGATTTATTATAAAATTATCAGAAGACTTGGAGTTTTCAAAAACCAATCTATTCCTTGCTTTCCATAATTCCCAAAATATAATTTTAGGAATAATGGCATAAAGAATTTTAAGAAAGTCTTTGTTATTTTTAGTCATCCACCAAGATAAAATCATAGCCCTACAAGAAAGATTGTTAGGAATAACATTAAAAAGGTGACAAAAATATTTCCAAACATTTTTAGCTAACTTACAATTTAACAACACATGAGAATCGCTATCATCATTAGCTAAACATTCCCTGCAAACCGGAGCAAGTCTTATACCAATTTTTTGGATTTCAGTCTCAAAAGGAACAAAATGATTCAATAACTTCCAAATGAAATTAGAAATTTTTGTGGGACATTCTATAGTCCAATTAGTTTTCCAAGTGAGAGAGATTGGGTTATTATTCCTACATATTTGAAAAGCTTCTTTCAAAGAGAACTCACCAGAGTATGAAGGAAGCCATATTTGATTTTCAGAATCAATGTAATCATCCGCTAAACTAGAGATAGATTTTATTCTTTTAATAGTGGAAGAACCTAACTTCAAAACCGTAATGTCCTTATATTTATGACGCATGAAAGAAGCCCAAATACCTTTATCAAATAAAAATTTCCAATACAATTTCATGCTAGAAGCATTAATAATATCTTCCATTTTTCTAAAGTTTAACCCACCTTCTTCAAACGGAAAACACATGTCATACCATTTAGCCCATTGGTAAGGTTTTTCTTTATTAACACCTCCCCAATAAAATTTAGAAAAAATATTATGCAATCTTTTAATAATAGTTTTAGGGGGGCAAATAACAGAAATGATGTGGATAGGGATAGATAAAAGAACACTTCTAATAAGAGTAGCCCTACCAGCTTGAGAAATAAGCTTGGACGACCAAGAATTTAGCTTCTCTCTAATAGAATTCATAAGATCAGAAAATTGAGACAGTTTAATTCTACCTTTATTAATGTTGCAACCTAAATACTTCATGGGCAATGTTTTGATAGATATACCAGAAATGGTTTCCATCTTCGTTCTAATAGACGGAGAGAGATTTTTATCAATATAAATAGAGCTTTTAGCTATGTTGATAGACTGACCAGAGGTATTTTCATAGGTTTTAAGCAATTTAGATATAGCAAGCAAAGATTTCTTGTTCCCATTAGCAAAAATAATAATATCATCTGCATAAGCCAAGTGGGAAATCAGATTACAATTTCTAGGATGGGAAAAAGGAATGGCTTTACCATTCTTGAACAAATTATCTATATTCCTACTTAAACATTCAGCAGCTATAATAAACAAGCTAGGAGACAGAGGGTCACCTTTTATCTTTATAAAAATGTTGCCATTATTTACATTCACATTTATACATGACAGTACATTTCAATTTAATCGTATATTATTCTCATAATAAATATACAATATTAGCACCCCGAGGCTAAGCTGCAGTGCACACATACTCTTCTATCCAATCCCGGTACATCACGTACATAAGGACCACGTATTCCGAATCTCTCAGGAATCGTTCTCAAATAACAACAATCACAAATAATGGAGGCGAACATAGTTCACATCACATGGGTCACGCACATACCTACGCTCCCATGATCAGCAGACTTATTAACTTCTCAATAAGTCCTTCTCTGACCTATGTCCTCGAGGTACCAAGCTAAATCCCCCCGTAGGCACACAAAGATTAGTTGGCCCTGATCGAACGCCGACCTCCCATGATAGCAAGTACGATAGGTATGTTATACACAGAAAACCACATATACTAAGCATTCACACTTCTTAGGTATCTCAGTATATTAATAGAGGTATACTTCTCGTTCTTATCCCATCATTTACTGTTATACGTTTAGAAGTTCCCGTTTTAAATGCATTAGAGTTGTCAACTCTTCTCACGTCGTAGTTAGGTACTCATTTCAAAATCTTCAATTGTCATCCGGTTTACTATAAGGTTCTAAGTTCTACTCCTCAACGTACCCCAATCTCCCAAATATACCCACTAGTCAATAAGGGAAGGTTATAATTCCATTTAAATAAGTCTCTAGAATATTTGAAATAAAATCAGGCCAAAAAGGCCATTCTGTCAACTCGTTAGAAGTCTCGTTCGAACGAAAGGCTTCGAACGAACTACCAACTCGTTAGAAGGGATACTGTCATATCGTTAGAAACTCGTTCGAACGAGGTCATTCGAATGACCTGGGCAGGTCTTCTAACGAGATGGCAGACCGCGCCCAGAATTTCCCCCAATTCGTTTTTCTCCAAATTTCTCTTCTCTATATCCCTACTAAGATCATCTGAATTAAGTGTTAACGTTATTAAACTATTTTAAGTCCTTCTAGGTCACTCTTTAACATATATATTGGGGTCAATGCTTCCTAAATTAACATGTAATCATCAAAATTCCCAAACCTTGTCCCAAAGCCTATAAACATGAACCCAGAATTTTAATGTCTACAATTACTCCTTATAAATCCGTTTTTAAATCATCAAAAGATACATTTTGGATATGAAATTCATCTGAAACTATTCTACATACAATCCCTACATAAGATTATGAATTCTATCTCCAATTTCATGGGTTTTCATTGAACTTTCAATTCAAGACATATATTCAATTCTAAGCATGGAGAAAACATTCGCTTGTAATTATGTAATTAAACCACTTGCCTTAGATGTTTTGATTTGATGTCGTTGATTCTAGGTTGAATTTCCCTTCTTTCGGTCACAAATCCTTCCAGAATGGTGGTGATGGGCGGTGGCTTTGGTTTGGCTCTTGTAACCTCTCTCCAACTTCTCTCAAAACTCCCGTAGCCCACTCTCTTATCTTTTGCTGGTAATGGCCTTAGTGGACCCTTTAAAATTATAAATATAGACTCTAAATTTCGTGGGTTTTAATTCCCTAATTTTTAAAATTACTAAACTACCCTTTTGGGTTGCCGGTATGGCCTAAAAATCCCCGGGACCCAAACTAAACCCCCGGGTAGTGTTTTTAGACTATTTTGACCCTTCCGAACACGTTGGCACACTCAAAATGACCATTCGGTTGATAAAAATAAAATTCACTTTTTAATTCAAATACTTTCGTTTCTAACGCGACTGACACGCGCGTCCAAACTAAATTTCCCAAATTGTCTTATTTCAGTCTCGCGACAAATTTTAATATTTTCAATACTCATGAAATTTTCAATTTTAGCATCACAATCAAATACCAACTCACATCTTGCTAGTATTTGTATCCGGATTAATTCCCAATTAATTCTCATTTAATTCAATTAATCCCTTAAATAAATGACAATAAAATTACGATTTCTTACAGCTTAATGAGGAGAATTACCCTCCTCGTGATTTGGAGTTAGCAGCTGTATTGTTTGCATTCAGTGTTTGGAGGCATTATCTCTTGGGGGAGAAATTTTAGTTATTCACAGACCACAAAAGCGTATAATATTTGTTCACACAGAGGGAGTTGAACATGAGGCAATAATGATGGCTTGAGTTTATGAAAGACTACCAATTTGATATCCAGTATCATATGTGCAAAGAAAATATAATGTCTGATGTCTTGAGTCATAAGTCAACAGTCGAGTTAGCAGTGGTGTAAAAGGCGAAGTGTAATTCGCTTCGTACTAATGATGAGTTGCCACGTGTTTTATGGAAGTTCTTACCATCACACCTGAGATCATTATTTGGGTCATGAAAGGCACATGCAGGAGATCGTCTTTTCCAGGATAAGGTCAGACAGTTATGGGCAGAGGGGGTGGAGCATTATTTGATTAGTTCAAATGGGGGATTTAGATTATATAGCCAGTCAGTAGTTCCAGAGGATGAGGAGTTATGACGAGAAGTAATGTGGAGGTACATGGATCAGTTTTTTTGGTACATTTTGGTGGAGATAAGATTTACCAGGACATGAGGCACTAGTATTGGTGGGCAGGCATGAAGAAGGATATAGCCATTTTGTGTCCTAAGTGTGCCACATGTCAATTGGTGAAAACGGACCATCATCGACCAACAGGTGTTCTGCAAATTCTCGAGATTTTGATATGGAAATGGGAGAGCATTTACATGGACTTTATTATAGGGTTACCTATGTTACAACGGGGACACGATTCTATCTGGGTGATCGTTGACTTTTTGATAAAAGTGGCTCAATTTTTTCCAGTTCGCTAAGCTTTTTCTTGCAAAGATTGTGAAGTCATATAGTGTACCACACAATATTATATTAGACATGGATAAGTAATTTATGTCCTATTTTTAGAGGAGTTTCTAGCATCATTGGTGGCGAATTTGAGGTTGAGTACCTCATCTCACCAACAGACGAAAGGCCACACAGATAGGCTAAAATTAATGTTGGAGGACATGTTGCAGATGTGTATTTTAGACTTTAAAGGTATTTGGGAGCAGTATTTACCATTGGTGGAGTTTGGTTACAATAATAGATACCAGTTTTTTATCTGGATGGTACTTTTCGAGGCATTGTACAGAAGGCCTTGTCGTTCACCCTCTTTTTGGTTTGAAGTGGGGGAAAACAAACTTCTCGAACCACAGTTCATCCAGGATACTTCGGATAAGGTGGAGATGATTTGGGATAGGATTCAGATTGCTCAGGATAGATAGAAGATTTATACCGATGCAAACATGAGGCATTTGGATTTTGACTTTCGTAATCAGGTGTTACTCAAGGTGTCTCCCATGAAGGGAGTGATGCGATTAGGGAAGAAATGGAAGTTCACTTTCCGGTATGTTGGACCGTACCCTATTATTGAGTGGATTGGACCACTAGCATATCGATTAGCTTTACCTGGTCATTTGCAAAGAATCCACGACATTTTCCATATTTCGACATTACGGAGATTTCTTAGAGACGAGGTAGCTTACCAACACATAGATATTGGTGAGATAGAGCTTCAAGTTACAATGAAAGATCTGTAGCTATATAGGTCTGTAGGGAGGGTAGACTTCATTCCAAGGTTGTTACTTTAGTACGCGTACAGTGCGGACACCACAACGAGGATGAGTCGACGTGGGAAAGATAGGACGACATGCGAAAGAAGTATCTGAAACTCTCTGAGCGAGGTATGTTTTGAATTCCGAGGATATAATTCCGCTATTAGGAGGGGAGAATGTAACACCCCGTGTTTTTATAATAGTTAAATTGGTAAAATTTTAAATAAATAAATTTTGTGAATAAATTGCTTACATGTGATAAGCATAATTATGTAACTCATTCATAATAAATGTGTATATTCATAGACAATTAAATTTCATGTTACTTGAATTAATATTATGTCATGATTAAACATAATAAAATATGAAAATTGTAGTAGACATTGTTTGGGTGCGTTTGGAGTGAATTGAGAACTCGTTTAGGCATTTTAAACATCCTAAGTTGGTGCGGGGGGATAAGTATACCTTTAAGGAAGATTTTGGACCCATTCGAGTATTATTTCGAGCTTTTTTCGGGGCCCAAAATTGGGATTTAAAAAGGAATACGGGATTAAGATTTAAATTAGCCTAAACACACATTCTATTGATATTAGAGTTGCCATAGCAGCTCCACACCCTCTGAATGAAGTTACTAAGGTTAGAGAGGAAGGGAAGAAAAAGATTCAAGAGAGGAGGCTTACGTAACCGGTTTAAGGCAAGAATTTTCTTGCTAAACTAATTATGATTTATTTCTTGATTCATATGCATACCTTCTTGTGGAGGCAATTGTTAATTAACACAAATAAATACGAGAGAAGCAATTATCAAGGTAGAATAAGGAGATAAGATGCCAATCACACAACAAAGGATGTACGTGGTTCATCAAGGATGTGCCTACGTCCACGGTGGTGCAGTCGATATTATTTCTATATACTCCGGAGAGTAATTACCGAGGATACAACTTGTCCTTTTGCCCCGGACCTAGGGTTTAATATATACATGTACATGTAGGTAAGTGGAGGTGATGGGTTTCTCCACGTTTTCCATCTGTCGTGTAACTTCCAATTGTGGAAACGTGGGGGAAACCGAATCAATATAAGAGATGAGGGGCCCGGACTTTGGGCCGCCAGGACTGGGCTACTCGTCCGGGCCCATGGTTCTAAATTTCGGGTACCCACACTTCTCATAACAATTTCGAGTTAAAAGTTGATTTGGTGACTAACAACAAATGGATTTGAGCCTAGGACTGTTTAGAATTAATCACAAAATGATTGTGTTTTGAGAATTAAACACTTCGATGACAAATTGATACCATTTTACTTAGAAATTTACCACTAGAATCCATGTGATAGGATTTATGTTTATAGATGATTCCAAATCAGATGTTGAGTTTATTGTTTTGGAAAATTTTAGATAAGAGTTAAGATCTTGTTTGGGTTGGACAATTGTTCTTGGAAATTTTAGATAAAAGTTATGATCTTAATTGAGTTGGACAATCTCTAAGTTTTTAGTTAATTTCTTGAAATTATTGGGAATGACCATACATAAATTGGGTAGATAAAGAAGTAATCATGTTTTCTTAATCATAATTCATGAAATGGAAGGGAATAAAACCTTATAAACGAATATGGATTTTTGTGAATGAAACTCGTATAAGAAAATATAACAGATATGGGATACTATTATAAATCGAATCGATTTGGCCTGCTGGGCGAATCAATTTGACCCCGCGAATCGATTGGGCTCTAGGAGGCGAATCGATTCGGCCCGATCAATCGATTGGGCTCTGGGAGGCGAATTGATTTGGCTCCTGGACTGGGTCAAGGTTGGATCATGAAAACGTTCAAGGGATTTTTATAAACTCAATAGAATATATAGGAGGTTTCCCAAGTAAGTGGGTATATAATTAAAAATAGTTGTTTACGTCGCTTTTCATTATTTGGGGAATTTAATAATTAACTAGGGTGTTAATGCTTAATACAAGGGTGGTATGTGGAGATTGATGAAACCTAGTTGGGGTAATTATGTGGATAATTACCTATACATATTATGTTCTACATATATGTATTTGTTAATTGTTTTAACATAACCGTGTTCTTGGACGACCTATCGGTTGGGGTTGTGTATGTCTTTGAACCATAGCATGCGTTGGTACAGATGGGCTAGGTATTGTGTAGGTTGTTATTTAAGATCCTACGTCCAGTGGAACCACTTGCGATTAAGTAAGTGGGATGGCCGGATACATTGTCATCGTCGAGGATATAGACCTTGAAATTATGTACCGCATAGGGGCATCCCCGCTTATGTGTATTTTGTTTACTTTCGTTTGGTGAGGGACTTCTCTGGACTCACCGATGGAGCACGAATTGGACCCCGAAGGTAGATGCCTTCGTGTGCCATATATATGTGAGGACATATATATATATATATATATATATATATATATATATATATATATATATATATATATATATATATATATATATATTAATTAAGAACAAATTCATATAGTTCAATTATGTAGACAATCGTTAATGAACATAATCTTATGTAAAATACATAATGTGATGAAATGATATTTCTTATGGATAGTTTTTTTAGGATTATTCTTGGAACTGAAATCGTATGTGTAGATGTTTAGCTCCCGTTTAATATATGTACTAGGTGCCTTTGATATTATTACATTAGTGTAGATATCGGACTTCACATTTAGACTTGGGTTGAATTAGGCATAGTATTACACTTAGATAAGGGGTGATATACTTACGGCATGCGATTGTCGATGGGAAGTGAGTAATGTGAATTGACTACGTAATTATATATTGGTTTTGCAAGTTAATTCTTGTAACTTTTAGGGCGCTAACTCAATTTATAAAAAAAAATTCTCCCAAGTTTTCCTAGATAGGGACAATAGTGCTGACAGGTGAGAAGGTAAGAATCGCTCTGATACCAATTTTCGGGACAAAAATAATGAGTGCTCTTATATCACTTATAAATGCAGAAGCTAATTTTAAATAAATTTTATCTTTTTATCCTAAATATGCATCTGTTGATACCAAATTTAATCAGCTGACATGGCTCAATTAAGTGGAGACACATGGCAATCTGCGTGGCAATAACAAATACTTCTGAACAACACCTTGACTTTGAGGAACTCAATTTCCCCGACCAACTCAGACACTCCGAGCAGTATGTGCTCTCCGAGGAACTTACCTGCACCGAGTAACTCATGGATACCGAGATACTTAGGCGGTTCGAGCAGCTTAGGCGGTCCGAGCTGCACCTCGACCAGAGCATTTATTATCAGACAATTAAGAGGATTAAATGCGCATTAAATGCTGATTATTATCATACGGATGTATACGCTTATTGGACAGCTATGTATGATCCTTTCTCATGTACATCCTCAGGGCTATAAATACATTGTATCATCCTCATTGTAGGAGGACCGAAATTTCTTAAGAATAATCCTACTTCGAGAATTCCTAAACAGTCAATAATAACACAAACAGTGGACGTAGGCCATTCATTCAAGGCTGAACCACTTTAAAATCTCTTGTCTTATTTATTTTTATCTGTGATTAAACAATTAGAGATAATCTAATTTTTTACATCATAAGATTGGTGCCGTCTGTGGGAAACGGCTGTAATTTTCGTTTTTCACCAAAAACAATTCATCACCAATGGCTGACAATCCTGAATCCAGCAATCGAAACGCTGGAAACCCCCCAAATCAATCCGCTCAGCCAAATGTCCAAGATCTGGCTGGAATTATGGCCAATATGGCTCAGGGCCAGACAGCCATGCAAGAAACTATGGGACAACTCATACAAACTATCCAGGGTGGAGTACCGACCCATTCAGGACAACGAAGTGTTCAAAGAAACACCCATTTATTTTCTTCGCGTACTTGGCATACCGATTCATATCGCATTGAGAGATCTGATGATTTTTATTATCAACCAGGTAGAACTTCGTCAGTACGAACCACAGATACTGAACAAAAGGTCACTCTCTCTCCAGAAAGGATTAGTGCACTGGAGAGATTAAGTAGAGCATCTCCTTTTGATCGATTGGGCCCAAGGAAGAATAAAAGTCCTCCTAAGGCTGTATCGAGAAACTTTCGACGACCATTTGATCTAAGAGAGGGTTTTGCTCAATCACAACCAGTTGCTCGATAAGATAGATCCCAGGAAGCGACTTCAACACGATCAATTGCTCGAACCAATAGGCCCGAGGATGGAAATGATGCGTGGAAAGGCTCTATTCAAAGGTTAGAAGATAGATTAGGGGAAATGGCTAAGGCCAAGAATCCTCTAAAAAGAACTTTTGTCCAAGGGACACCTTTTGTCCAAGCAATTGTGGACTTTCCCACACCATCAAAGTTCAAAGCACCTGTTGTGACTCCTAAATACGATGGAAAAACCGACCCCGTCCTCTATATAGAGCAATATCAAGCTGCTGCCGACATCTATGCTATGCCAGATGAGATGAGATGCAGGGAATTATCGGGAACTCTTATAGGATCTGCTCAAATATGGTATAATAATCTTCCTCGGGGTAAGATTACCACTTTCTTTCAACTGGCCGAGCTCTTCATTGGAAATTTCTGTTTTGGTGCAAAACCTGTTAAACGAGTAGCACACTTGTTAAGTGTTAGACAAAAGGCAGGAGAGAGCACCAGGGATTATATAACTCGTTTCAATAACGAGAAACTCGAAGTTATTGATTATGAGGAAAAAACAGCGATTACTGCTCTAACGAGTGGGCTGTTGCCCAACAAGTTGTACTACACTTTGGCTAAAGATCCACCAAGAACCATGTCAGAACTAATGGTAAAAGCGGCCAAGATCATGAACGCCGAGGAGGCAATGGCTACAAAGAAGAATATGGATACCAAAGAGACCAAGGTGGAGGTTGATAAGGCCAAAAAGAAAGAGCATAAGAACAATGGTGGTGACAAGCACTAAAAAACAAAGCCATAATGGGAGGTATTAAAGAAATTTAAAAATTATACTCCTTTAAAGGTAGACATCAACCATGTTCTAGAAGAAATCAAGAATACCGAGGAGTTAAACTGGCCAGAGAAAATGAAGTCAGACCTTGACAAGAGGAATAAGGCCAAATATTGCGAGTTCCACAAGGATCATGGCCACACGACCAAAAATTGCATAGCTCTTTAGAACGAGATCGAAGCACTCATTGGACGAGGAAAACTGGCAAAGTATGTTGATCGTAGAAATGAAAGAAGAAATAACGACGGAGCAAGAGAGAGGTCTAGATCTCCTCGTCGAGCAGAGGAGAATAAGAAAATAGACCATGAAGATGATCCAGAAGACGACCCCGATCTTCCCAAAAGATCAAGGCAGCCAGAACGTGAGGTATTTTCAATACATTTTGGATCATTTGATTGTAATGTTATTACAGGTGGAGATGCAGGAGGTGGAGACCTTACTACAGAAAGAAAAGCTTACCTCAATGAGGCTCAAGCCTGTTCATATATTCAACGAATAAATTTGGCTGAAGATGATCACCCGCGGAAGGTCAACAAAGAAAAACTGGTCATCGGTTTCTCAAAAAATGACCTCGCAGGTGTGCTGTATCCTCATGATGACCCATTGGTGATCAAAATGAGAATGAAAGAAGTGATTATCTCGAGAGTACTGGTTGACAATGGTAGCTCGGCTGATATTATGTTCTACTCGTGCTTCGACAACTTAAATCTAAAGTTGTCTCAGTTGGAGCCTTATCATAGGCCCCTCCTCGGTTTTGCTGGCGAGAAAGTTTTTCCACTTGGGATGATCAAGTTGGATATGTTCATTGGTACATGGCCTGATTGTCGAACAGAAAGGGTACGCTTCTTCGTGATGGATAAGAATGTTCAATCAGCCTATAATATCATCATGGGAAGGGTAGGATTGAAGAAGTTCGAAGCAGTACCATCTACGGTACATTAATGCCTAAAATTTCCTACCAATTTTGGAGTAGGAGTTGTGAAAGGTGATAAAAAAATAGCTCGGGAATGATACTATTCATCTACCGAGCAGGAGGAACTGGAGGAATCTAGGAAAAAGACTACTACCTATCAGGTGGATAAGGGTGCAGAAATTGAAACATTGGATCCTAGAGATGAGTCACAACTCGTGAAAGGTCAGGTAGTAGAAGCTACTGAAAACATCATTCTGGACGACGAGCACCCTGAACGAACAACTCAGATAGGTTCGTCATTAGATGCCTCACTAAAATAGGAGTTGATAGTTTTCTTAAAAAGCAGAAAACAAACTTTTGCTTGGAGTCATGAGGATATGCCCGGAATAGAGCCAAATTTCTCATGTCACGAGCTCAATGTGAATAAGGAGATCAAGCCAGTGAAGCAAAGAAGAAGAGTGTTCAGCCCCGAGAAGAACCAAGCTATACAGGAGGAGGTCGAGAAGCTCCAAAAAGCTGGCTTTATTGAAGATGTTAAATATCCAGACTGGCTAGCAAATGTAGTGATGGTGAAAAAGAAGAACAACAAATGGAGGATGTGTGTAGACTTCACCAACCTCAACAAGGCATGTCCAAAGGATCATTTTCCATTGCCCCGAATTGATCAACTAGTGGATGCTACCTCGGGACACGAGTTGCTGAGCTTCATGGATGCTTATTCTGGTTACAACCAGATTAAAATGAATCCTGAAGACAGGGAGAGTACCTCTTTCATTACCCCTAGGGGAACTTATTGTTATAATGTTATGCCTTTTGGTTTGAAAAATGCAGGTGCGACATACCAGTAGCTGATGAATAAGGTATTTAAAGAATAAATTAGTTGCAATATGGAAGTTTATGTTGATGATATGCTGACAAAGAGCAAAAGAGCTGCTGACCATCTAATTGACTTAGGCCAGACCTTTGATCAACTAGATAAATACCAAATGAAGTTGAACCCGACCAAGTGCATATTTGGAGTACGAGAAGGCATGTTTCTCGGGTATATTATCAATCAACGAGGCATTGAAGCAAATCCTGAAAAGATCAAAGCTCTATTGGGATTACGATCTCTAACAACGAAGAAAGAAGTGCAAAGTCTTATAGGGCGAGTAGCAGCACTTAACAGAGTTATATCGCGAGCAACTAATAGATGCCTCCCATTCTTTAAAATGCCCCGAAAGTCTTTTGAATGGAATGAAGAATGCAAGAAAGCTTTTCAAGAATTGAAGAAATATTTGGGAGCACCTCCACTGTTGTCCAGGCCAGTGATGGGAGAAAGGTTGTACTTGTATCTGGCAGTTTCAAAAAATGCAGTTAGCTCGGCATTAATAAAAGTAGAGGATGGAGTACAAAAACTAATTTATTATGCTAGTAAGGCCTTCCGAGGAGCAGAGGTCAGATATCCAAAACTGGAAAAATTGGCATTGGCGCTGATCGAAGCGAGTAGAAGAATGAAGCCATATTTCCAGGCTCATACCATAGTCGTATATACCGATATGCCGTTGAGGCAAGCTCTTCATAAACCAAAAAAATCAGGGAGATTAATGTATTGGGCAATAGAACTCGGTGAATATGATATAATTTATGAGCCTAGATCGTTACTAAAAAGGCAAGCAGTAGCAGATTTTATAGCAGAGTTCACTTATCCTGATACCCCCGAGGAGCAAAAGCTGAACACCGACCAACCTGTCGATGTTACAGGATCATCAAATTTAAACCCCGATCAACTTAAGTTGGTCGGAGAGCAAGAGGAGAAGGTCGACGAGCAGCGAGGTGTGATAGAAATGGAGATAAAGGAGCAACAAATATTCCATCGGGGAATTTTGTCCAATAAGAAGTTTGAGGACGAAATACCTGTATGGAACCTATATGTGGATGGATCATCATGCACCTCAGGTAGTGGAGCTGGGATTGTATTGAAAAGTCCAGACGAGGTCGATATAGAATATGCTCTGCGCTTTCAATTTCAAGCTTCTAATAATGAGGCCGAATATGAAGTAATGATTGTAGGTCTTAGTCTGGCAAAAACCATGAAGGCAGAGCAGATAATCGTATGCAGTGACTCACAGTTAATTGTAAACCAAATACTTGGTGTATATACAGCAAAAGGAGAATTGATGGTTAAGTACCATGCAAAGGCAATGGAATTGGTATCAGAATTTATTACTATTCAACTGGTCAGAATACCAAGAATGGAGAATGCAAGAGCAGATGCTTTAGCTCGATTAGCATCGGCTACTGGTACCGAGCTACGAAGAGCAATCCTAATTGAAGTTCTAGCTGTTCGGAGCATAGATGAAGATCTGATTATGAATTTTATTACCCTTGATTTAGGGCCATCTTGGATGGATCCCATCAGGGCATATATTGAGGAGGGATAATTACCGATTGACAAACTCGCAGCCAAAGTTTAAAGCTGCTCGTTATGTACTGACTAATGGTATTCTATACAGACGAGGAATTATGGCAGGCTTGCAGAGGTGTGTACATCCCGCCGAGGGGAAGGATTTGATTGAAGAAGTTCATGAAGGGTCTTGTGGAGCCCATGTGGCAGGTCGGACACTTTTGCAAATAATGATGACGCAAGGATACTACTGGCCAATGATGAGGGCTGATTGTATAGTCTATGCCAAGAAATGTGACAAGTGTCAACGTTTCTCCACTATCCGAAGAACTCCCCAAGCATTATTGACACCCATTACTTCCCCTTGGCCATTTGCCATGTGGGGGATTGACCTGGTCGGGCCACTTCCAACGACCAGAGGAAGATTTAAATATCTCGTCGTCGCAGTGGATTACTTTACTAAGTAGGTAGAGGCCGAGCCTCTTATTGATATGACGTACGAAAAGGTGTTCCAATTTGTTTGGAGAAATATCATTTGTAGATATGGGCTTCCCCATGCATTCATCACCGACCATGGAACACAATTTGACAACGAGGAGTTCGCTGCCTATTATCATCAGTCAAATATCTTAAAAATCCACTCGACACCAGGCCATCCTCAAAGCAATGGACAAACTAAAGTGACAAACAGAACGTTGTTAAATGGCTTGAAGAAAAGACTGAATGATGCGAAAGCAAACTGGATCAACGAGCTACATTCAGTACTATGGGCTTATCGTACTACTCCCCGAGCAGCAACTGGAGAATCTCCATATATGCTGGCATTTGGAAGTGAAGCTGTTATACCTACCGAGTTGGGCCTTCCAACACACCGAGTGTTGAACTTCAACTCCCCTGTCAGCGATTTAATGAGAAGGTTAGACTTGGACATGCTCGAGGAAGTTAGAGAAGAAGCAGACATCAGGAGTGCTGCTTACCAGCAGCGAACAACTTTGTTCTACAACAAGAGAGTGAAGAAGTGCGACCTGAAAGAAGGAGACTATGTGCTAAAGAAAGTGATTCAAAAGCACAACAAACTAGAAGCGAACTGGCATGGACCTTACCGAGTTACAGAAGTTGTTCAACCAGGAACCTACAGAATAGAAACTTTAGAAGGGGAGGAGTTTAAGAATGCATGGAATGCAGAGCACCTGCACAAATATTATCAGTAATGAAAACCCTCATGTAATGCAATTTCATTAGTATGAATAAAATGTGAATATTCTACCCAATTCTCTCTTTTTGTTGAAATTTTTTTGCGGAATACTAGTGCTACACGCTACTCAGCAAAACCCACCAACTCCGGTTGGTCGGGAAGAAAAATATTTCCCAGAAATACCAACTCCGGTTGGTTGGGAAGAAAATCCACCAACTCCGGTTGGTCGGGAAGAAAAAATATTTCCCAGAAATACCAACTCCGGTTGGTTGGGAAGAAAATCCACCAACTCCGGTTGGTCGGGAAGAAAAATATTTCCCAAAAATACCAACTCCGATTGGTTGGGAAGAAAATCCATCAACTCAGGTTGGTCGGGAATAAAAATATTTCGCAAAAATACCAACTCCGGTTGGTTGGGAAGAAAATCCACCAACTCCGATTGGCAAGGAATAAAAATATTTCCCAGAAATACCAACTCCGGTTGGTTGGGAAGAAAATCCACCTACTCCGGTTGGTCGGGAATAAAACTATTTCCCAGAAATACCAACTCCGATTGGTTGGGAAGAAAATCCCCCAACTCCAGTTGGTCGTGAATAAAAATATTTCCCAGAAATACCAACTCCGGTTGGTTGGGAAGAAAATCCACCAACTCCGGTTGGTCGGGAAGAAAAAATATTTCCCAGAAATACCAACTCCGGTTGGTTGGGAAGAAAACCCACCAACTCCGGTTGGTTGGGAAGAAAAATATTTCTCAGAAATACCAACTCCGGTTGGTTGGGAAGAAGATTCACCCACTATAGTTGGTCGGGAATACAAAATTTTTACCAACTAAGGTTGGTCGAGAATTAAAAACACCAACTCTCTTTGGTCGGAAATAGTTGGTTAAACAAATAATGGCTTAGAATTAAAAAGTGATCAAGTAAAATTTTAATACTTGAAACATTTCAAATTACCACCAAGTTGGTCGAGAAACAAAATATCATCAACTCTGGTTGGTCGACAAATGACTATCATCAATTTAAGATAGTCAACAATAAATTTCACCAACTTTAGTTGATCGGCAAATAACATAATGTTATTATCTTTTTAACAGATATACATGCACATTCATTAGTAAATAAGTAAAGTATTTTACAAAATACTTACAAGACAATGGCAATCAAGATTTCAAAGAAAAATAGAAGTTTTTCATTAAATCCAAAACAAAATACATTGGGAATAAAATACATAAAAATTATTACATCCGGAATCCTATTCTATGGGTTTCTTCCCCTCTGCCTTTGAAACAGGTTCTTCACCAGCAGGAGGATCGTCTAAGGCATAGGGGGAGTCTATGAAGTTCAAATCTTTAAGAATCCTGATGTTCATAACTGATGGCCGATCAAGAAGGTGCTCTGGGCGAGATATCTCAAAGTTGGAGTGAAGACTGTAGTCACCGAGATACTTGGAAATTAGGCATTGTGGAATGGCCCGAGCAGGAATCCAGCTCATATCAAGCTTAAAATGAGGCACTGGTAGGTCGAGCAACCCAGGATTGTGGTAATCCCACAAGTAATGACCTTGTTCCAACTTCAGCACGCCCAAAGCATTTAACCATCCTTGCTTATAACCCACATTATTTGCATTCTGGATCCGATCATATAGTTGGTAGAAGGCTTCATTATAACCAGCCATCCAGAACTCCTTAGGCTGTTTGTGGAATTGGTAGGTTAATCTTTCTAATTGCTCGTGGAGATTCTTCACCAAATTCGTTTTATTCTCCAAAGCAAACTTTTGAGCAGAGAGATGCTCGTCCAGATTCATGATTTTTTTAGACATCTCGGCCAATGCCTGGTTCTTTGCCATCAATTAGAAGGCTTGGTTCTCCAGATCCGATTGAGTTCTTTGTTCCTCGACAGTAATTCGAGCATCTCTTGCTCGTCCCCGAGGATCTCTTGCTCGTCCACGAGCAGAGGTAGAAGGCCCAATCCTCTTCAAGGTTTCTAATTCATCTCTCAGATTGGCATTTTTGACCTCCAAGAAAGAGAATCCCTCGTCGTTTACAAGGACCAAAGCGTTTGAGGTAGAGGCATCAGATCTCAGCTGGGATACTTCTCCTCACAAGTTATTATTTTCCTACTCCAGCAACTTGGGTATCTTCCTGTGCTCCTCGACCTCGGTTTTCAAAGTTCTCTCCCTCACTTCATAAGCAGCAAACAATTTATCGTATCCCTTATCAGCATTCAGTTGCTAATACTTCTTCTCATATCATTGGTGTAAGAGGGCTGAAGATTCTTTGTAATATTGTTGAAGTTCCTCGAGAGTGCCCTGGAGGTCTTCAATTATCTCATAATATGCTACATTATTAGCCACTGCCCGGTCGAGCAGACACTTTAAGTCCTGGTAGGCTTCGATTGCTTATTCTGAAGCATTTGGACCAAGGATATCAACAATCTGAGCATCAGTCATATCTGTATGACTAGCTTTGAAGTACTCATTGCATTGTCTCAATAATTTTGTATCATGAGCAGATAACAATTCCATCCTGGCCATAAATTAGTAAAAAGAAGAGATAGCAAGTATCAATAAGGAGCAAGAAGAAGAGAATCAACAGTATAAATAGTCAAAACTTCAAATTTTATTATATCGTAAAAGAGAAGTACATAGTTCAAGGATATAATTGGCAAAAATAAATAAAGAGAAAAATCTGAACAACTCTACACCTTCTCCTTGCCTCCCAAAACTTTCTCGGGAGGCTGGAACGAGGAGGTAGGTTGCTCGGATGGCACAGATGGTTGCTCGGCGAGTGCTGGGAGTTGCTCGGTTGAAATAATGGATGGTTGAGGTTGCTCGCAAGAGGACTGGAAAATTGGGGGATGGGAAATTTTATCTCCCATCACCATGGGGGATTCCTCAGAGGCAGCTTCGTCCTCTTCTTCTTCTTCTTCTTCTTCTTCTTCTTCTTCAGGAGTTGGAGGGGGGCCAGGGATGTGTCGCTGAAACAGGTCGGAATTTTCATTAACATTCATCTCTTTTAGAGCAGCGACCCAACCATCCCTAAAGTACTTAAGGCTACCATATTCCACCTGCGACATCATGGCAGCCAGACCCTTATTCCATCCTTTATCCCAGCCACCGCTGAAGGACTTCTTAATAGCCATTTTCCTTTTCACTTTCTCTGAGGAAATCTTCTCGGTCATGAGTTCCTCAACAGTTTTCAATTTCTTTTCTGCCTCGTCCCTCTGGCGATCCACCTCACGAAGTTTGCCCAACTCTTCATCAGCAGCCTTGAGCTTACCTTCAAGCTCCCCAACATTTTGGAGCTTCCCTTCGAGCTCTTTATTCTTACTTTCCAATTCTTTTATTTTCTTCTCCAATCCCTTGGAGACCTCAACAACCTGATCCATCTCCTGCTCGGTGGAATTAAGCTTTTTCTCCCAAACAGCTTTATCATCAACATACTTATGACGAGAATCCTTCAGAGACTGCGTCAGACCTACCAAAGCTTCCTCTACACCTGACGAGGAACTTGAAGCTTTAATAGCTTCATCCTTCTTCAAAATTGTATTGAAACAGGTCACCAACTGGGAAAAGAAAACAATAGCAAGTGAGCGCAAAGATATAACAGTGGAAAAATGAAAGTTTAGGACAATAATACTTACGGAAGCAATATGATGAGCAGCTAATGTGGTAACCATATCCTAAGAAAGATTTTCTTCAGTACCTTGGATCTCGGGGATAATCCAAGATTTCACCGAGCTCATGGCAGAGCTCGGAGCAATGAAAGTGGGAACACCACTTCCAGTAGTTGGAGGCTGAGAGATGGATTCAACCAAATTGACCGAGGATATTTTGTTCAGCCTCCTTGGAGGAACATTAACAGTCTCGATCAAGGATGTACTCTTAGTCGGGGATATGATAATAACCTCGCTTGGAGCAGCGACTTTGCTCGGAGCCACTGGGGGCTTCTCAGCAACCTTCACAGTAGCAGCCGGAGGGGTGCATCGATTTTTCTTGTCCCTTCTTCTGGGACATCATGTTTGATTTTCTTTGCCTCTCCAGCAATAGAGGCAGACTTCTCGAAGCGGGCATGAGCTCTTCTTTTCTTCATTCTTTCACTCAGAGAAATATGTGACTCAGGTGAAGAACTTGCAGAAGTTGGTACCGGTTCTACGTCACTTATCACAGGACGAGCAGTAAAAGACGAGGTGTAACTCTTATACTGCAGCAAATATGAAGCTGATCTGATATGCTCGTCGGTAACAGTCTGATGCAAACCCCAGATAAGTTTCAGATGTTTTAAATTAACTTCTGTCTCTTTTGGAGATTTTCTCTTGGTGTCAACTACAAATAAATCAAAATTAAAATATCAGTGACACATTTTATCAAACACAAAGGAAGCATAATTTCGAAAATAAAATAAAATAAAAACAACCTATCCCATTGCCATAGGGAGGGCATCTAGGACCCTGGTACACATCATTTCCAGTTAGTGGAGGGTGTTGCCAATTTTTCATAACAACACCGTGCTCGAAGTAATCCCTATTGGCATCTGGGAGATTGACTACTAGAGCCTTATTTAAAAACCTAGTTTTTAAATAAAAAGTGTTGTCACCAATAGCCCATCTATAACAAAACATAATTTCTGGAATTCCTATACGAGTTCCGTGAATCTGATTTAATCTATGAACTCCATTAACTATTCTCCATGTGTTGGGGGCTATTTTTGCAGGAACCACGTCAAAATATTGACAGAATTCCAGACACAAAGGGTTTGGGGGAAAAGAAAAGCCGCATTCAGCTACAAAGAGACTGGGGAACCAATGCCCCTCAGCCAAATGAAAATAATCTGAAGGTTTAGAAAGTTTCTCCAAAACAACCCATGAAGGAATAGAGAAATCAGAGCGAAACTTATCAAGCGACTCAACAAGGTAAACCATGGTGAATAAAGGAAATGAAAGAGAAGGAAGAAGATCTTACAGAAAAAGGATGGATCTGTTGACAACGAACGATGAAAGGGATGAACGCACAAGAGAGAGAGAAAATGGAAAACTCAAAGATACTGATTTGAAAAAGTAGAAGACGATATGATTTTCTACAACGCTTAAATACCTTACCTTGGGAAAAGGTAAAAATAATGATTATAAAAGGAGACGTTTACGCTACCGGTGGCTAAAAGGACAAAAAGGGCGCGGAGATCGAAGCAGTTAAGAAAATTAGAAAAGTCTGATTCTATGAATTCGAAAAGAAAAAATAAATGCAAAGAAAACGTTCCTAAAATTCAGGATGACCATTTAATCCCGCCATATTTCGAGAATAATGTTCCACACTCCTCAGTCTCGAACTGTGAAACATTGGGGGCTTCTGTTGATACCAAATTTAATCTGCTGACATGGCTCAATTAAGTGGAGACACATGGCAATCTGTGTGGCAATAACAAATACTTCTAAACAACACCTTGACTTCGAGGAACTCAATTTCCTCGACCAACTCAGACACTCCGAGCAGTATGTGCTCTCCGAGGAACTTACCTGCACAAAGCAACTCATGGATACCGAGATATTTAGGCGATCCGAGCAGCTTTGGCAGTCCGAGCTGCACCTCGATCAGAGCATTTATTATCAGACAATTAAGAGGATTAAATACGCATTAAATGCTGATTATTATCATACAGATTTATACGCTTATTGGACAGCTACGTATGATCCTTTCTCATGTACAGCCTCAGGGCTATAAATACATTGTATCATCCTCATTGTAGGAGGACCAAAATTTCTTGAGAATAATCCAACTTCGAGAATTCCTAAACAGTCAATAATAACACAAACAACGGACGTAGGCCATTCGTTCAAGGCTGAACCACTTTAAAATCTCTTGTCTTATTTACTTTTATCCGTGATTAAACAATTAGAGATAATCTAATTTTTTACATCAACAGCATCTATTGTGATAAAACAAATAGATCAAATAAAGCAATCAACTAAGGCCAAGTTTAAAAAAAAAACTTTTGGGTAAAAACCTTTTATTCAATTAGAAATATGCAAGATAGTCGACTTACAAACTACTTGATAATTGCCATAAGCATAAAGCGCTAATCTTCGTAAATCTCTAATGAACAAATATGATCCTCGTAAGAATCATAAGACCGCAGTCCTCTGTCAGCCTCAACCTTCATCTTCAGCAGTAAATCCCCATAGGTATCACAAGTCATCCATAGAGATCTTCTCCACGAGGTTTATGCAAAGATACTAAACTATCTAGTGTTTAAATGAATTCACAAGAACAATATTCAAGGATGTTTTGTTGTGAATTAAAAAGTGTTTTGGAACACTAAAACATGAAGAATTTTTGTAAAATTTATGCATAAATGAATCTGGTAAAAGTCTGAAACGTTCTGAACACGAAATAGGTATTTATAGGCCATTCACAATTTCGAGGTGATGTGATCATTCGAACGAGAAACAAACCTCGTTCTAAAGATATAGCAATGTCATTCGAACGACATGAGGTTCGTTTCTTATGACCTAAAGAAAAATAAAATAGCAAGCCTTGGTTGATCCTCATTTGAAAACATAAAATAAACGACCTACCAAACGACTCTTGAATGAGATGCAAATCTCGTTTGAACGAGATTAAAAAAACAAAACAATTTTTATTTTCGAAATAAAATGTTCTTGTTCGTCTTTTGAAAAAATAAACATCCCAAACATTAATTATGTAAATTAATTCAAACCATGATTTATTTTATACCTTTACGGGATGTCGAAAACTCTTCAAACTTAGAGATGCTTGAGTTCGATTTGTCTCGACGGTGCATGACGATTTGTAATGGGATACGCCAAACTAGCCTAAAGATATGCTATGAGCAATCCTATAAAAATTGTTCTTACAAATTTCTCCATTTGGATATTCCGATACAAAACACACAAATATTATCGAGCTCTAAATTAAAATAAAAAATCTCTATGGAAAAAATACTAATGCCCTTCCTAACCTTATAACGGAATGGCATAAGTCTCTTCGTCTTCAAACTTCTTCTTCTTCTTCTTCTTCTTCTTCTTCTTCTTCTTCTTCTTCTTCTTCTTCTTCTTCTTCTTCTTCTTCTTCTTCTTCTTCTTCTTCTTCTTCTTCTTCTTCTTCTTCTTCTTCCTTTTTGGCAAACTTTGTCTTCATCCATATGTCTTTAATTCCGCTTTAAGTACCTACACATATGAGACAAAAACATATACCCTTGTGACGCATTGAGTTTGAAATAAAGTAAATTCTCATAAATAAATTCTTTTTCATAAATCTCAAATCTCAATTTTAATTTTCTTTACCCCTTTGTTTTTATTCGAAATGGACAAAAAGGTAGAAACATAAGCATGAAATACGAAGCATCATGTAGAAGATAAGATATCATCACAAAAAATATAAATCTAGCACATGTAATGATAATCCCAAAGTCAAATACAACCAACTATTTTTGAAAGTTCTTAATTTTTTACAAAAATTATAAAACTTACAAAAATAACATACATTACCACATATAATATATGAAAAATAAATCAAAGAAAATTTGACACACATATATAGGTATAAACGACTATAAAACATGACACAAAATACATAAGCTTTACACACTAGCATAGTATTAATGTGTCCAAACATGTGGGATGGAATGAATGGGTGTGAACTAGTAATAAATGAATTACAACCCAAACACTCAAACATGTTCAAGAAGTTCTAATTGATCGTAAAACTTTATCAAACTAAGCTTTAGCCTTAAGTGATAAATCAAGTTCAACTTAATTAACAAAACAACTATACACAAAATCCTGCGCATAGTCACGGCCTGGGGGTCACGACCCAGATCCGTGATCAGCTAGTCACGGCCTAAAGTTATGACCACTTCAAAATTTTCCTTGACCAAGTCAATGGCCCAGTGTGGTCATGGATCCTCTTGAAGGTGGTTACGGCTGAAGTCCGTGACCATTATGGGTCACGGACCATAGCCGTGGCATATGCGTGACCATTATGGCACCAAATTCGAGCCAAAGTTCCCTCCAAGCTGGTCGCGAATGTGGTCACGATCGAAGCATGTGATCACCAAATAAAATACACACTGCCCTGGTCACGGCTTTGGGCCGTGACTATCCCAATTTAGAAGTCAAAGCTTTTGTCCGTGACGATGTGCTTGTTTCTAAACTGACGTGTTAAATTTTAAAAGGGCATGTGGTCATGGCTCAGGGCCGTGACCAGTGTCTTTATACTAAAAATCCAAAACTCTTATATTTCCCTCAAAAATTTCCAAACCCAAACCTTTCCCTCTCTCCGGCGATTTCGACGAATTCCAAACTTAAACCCTAATTTCAATCTCAAAGCTAACACTTCCAAACCCTAATTTTTTTGTATAGAAATATGTGTGTATGTGTGTATTTCGATGTATATGTGTATGTATGTGTATGTGTGTGTATTGTGTATGTATGTGCATATATGTGTATTATGTATGTATGTGTGTGTGTGTGTTATATATGTATGTGTGTATACTGTATAGTGTTTTATCTAAAAAGCTACATATTTATGCTTATATAAGTTTTAGGTGTAAAAAAAATATTTTCAAACTAGGGTCAATTTTAATTTATGGATATTATTGCTTTAATTTGGGGCTGAAATATAAAAATATATTTTTTTATTTATCTCCCTCTCCTTTAATATTGATGCTAAATTCGGGATTAATTTTAGGACTGATGTTTGTAAGGGTTAATTTTAGGGTTGATGTTAGGATTGATTTTAGGGATTATTGGCTTAAATGACAAATAATTTTTATTCATTCAATTTTTATCTTTTTTCCACTAGATCAAATAAGTATTTAAGTATTCTTTGATAAATACTAAAAAATATATGTGTGTGTGTGTATACTGTGTATGTGTGTGTAAGAGACATTTAAAAAAAATGGAAAAGTAGGTATATATTATTATTTGGATAAAAATTAAAATAAATACAAAAGTGGATATACACACACATTGTATATATTGCGCGCGCGTGTGTGTGTATTTCTGGGTGTGTATTGTGTATGGTTTGATATGCTATTTGGTTTATTGGAATTTTATGTGTGCGGTTTGATATGCTATCATTTTTTGGGGATAATTATTAACATAATATTTTACGTACTATGTGTGTATACTAAGTGTTGTCATTTTGAAATCTTAGCGTGGAAATAAAGTAATCATAATCGTCTTCAGTCTATCCACATAAGTATGGAACAAATCATATGGTTCAATTTTGTGTCTTATATGGCGAGTTGTTATTTAGATTTCACATCGGTGAGATACAACATGCATGGGATTCACGCCCTCGTACATAATAACTAATAAATTAAATAACAAAGTACTCTTAGGTCCCTCGAAAATAAATTTTAAACACTAAAGGAATTTTGACAAATTTTAAAAACTTAGGTCCACTAATTCTCTTCTTGTAACAAGTGGACCTAATAGTAAATTATCCTTAAATGTTTAAAAATTGTCAATAAGGGATCTAATTGTAAATTGTCCTAAATTAAAATTGCACTGGGTGAATAGAAGTGTAGTAATTATTCAAAGCCTAAATCAAACTAACCTAACTAGTTAATGATTCATTTGAGCTATTATTTATAGGAATCATATTCACGCCCTCGTTCATTTTTCTCAGGAAAAATGAGTCACGATGATAATAAATGGCAATAAGAGTGTGAAAGGTTGCAATTGGACCGCATTCAT
This sequence comes from Sambucus nigra, assembly GCA_949130495.1. NCBI lineage: Eukaryota > Viridiplantae > Streptophyta > Magnoliopsida > Dipsacales > Adoxaceae > Sambucus > Sambucus nigra. The sequence continues at coordinate 72,220,185 of OX422215.1, forward strand.
TCCTCTTTCATTAATGAGCCTCATTCAGAGGGTACTCTGGTTTATTGGTATGGGAATAGGAAGATCGAACAATTTAACTACCTTGTAAACTGTGGAGTTCATCTCCCGTAAGAGTACTTGTTCAATCGTATTCTACTTTTCCTATAAAAATGCTGGGATGAAGATGTATAATATATATTTCGCGTACATAATTTCGATAGAGAAATTACCTTGCTTACGCTGTTAGAGAAGGCATGAAAAAAATCACCAATTATGTATAGAATTATGTACAAAGCTGTGATCTCTCGCGACATATACACCTCAAACTCAATCTTGCTAATAGGCTGAAGATGATGAGATTTCGAGTTCATGTTGCTGACATCTATGCATCTGTTATAGATACGTTTCCTCCTAATTGGGCATGTGCAAAAATCCGTAGGTTTTTAAAAATAAATCCCGACTGGATAGAGATTAAACACATTGAACTTTTATCAAAGTCTTACCATGAAAAGTTAGATTATAATATATGGTCAAAAAATTTATTTTGTTAGTTATAATTTCATATTGAACTTTGAAATTATGCATCTATTATAGATACACATTGAACTTTTATTATTTTTGTAAATAATGTTGGGCGATAATGGACACATTACTCCAACCGATGAGATGACACCACACCAATGAGGATTCTCATCTCCAATTGGTTAGCAATACACAAATCCACCAATGATTCACTTCAATACTCCGATTTTAAGTAAGCAAGGTACTCTAATTAATCCAATAGACACGCCCAACGCTCCTGAAACTGTCGGGCCAGTTGAGAAGAAGCCCATTGGGTTCTCCCAATTGGGAAATAACCCCACAGGGGATAAAGATCACGTTCAACTATTTAAAACCCAATGTTTGTCCTTGGAAAAAATGAATGTGGGAGTGGGAGGAGTTGACAATTGGAACCTCATAGATAAAGTTGTTAAAGATGACATCTATGAGCAACTCAATAAACGATTTTCATTTTTCGTAAACTCAAAAAATAAGGTTCTTTCTCGGGTTGTTGAATAACTTCAAACATATCGGAGAAAACTTAGGCAGAGGTATTTTCCTAAGGGAGCATCGTGATCGGACATTTTGGTGCTTAAAGAAAAGTCCCTTCGAACGTTGAGATGCCAATCGGTCAATGAAATGATGTTTTGGAAAATGAGGTGAAGGACTCGAAAATGCGGCAAGGTTGAAAAATAAGCAGAATAGGGCCAAAAAAACTGATGTCCACCAGCTTGGGTTGAAATCTTATGCAGATCTGAAGAGCGAGTGGTCGACCAAGGCAATGGGTAACCCACATGAAGGAAAGATACCGAATTGGGCCAACTTGTACATGCATACAAGACAAGACAAAGATAATAAACTCCCTCCTCACGTGGTTAAGACTCTAGAATTAAGAGTCTATGAGTAGTCAGTCAGCTTCAAGCCCGTTCGATGACCTTGACAATGATGCCCTCGCACAGACCCTGGGGGAGGAACGTAGATGGAGGAAGAGAGGTATGGGGTCGCATATGTCAAAAACAAGATTCAAACACACTGTACCTCTAGTGGATGAGCTTTCTTATGCTAATAAGTATTTATCTTCCAATGATGAATGTCATTCTGGGATCGAAGGGGTGTAATGGGGCTTTGAAATGAATTGGGAGGCGTGAATGAGAAAATTTCAGAAATTGTGTCCCTTTTAATTGGTCACATGCCCCTGCAGCCCCCAATGCATCCCAATTTCCCTTTACCTCCTCAAAATTTTCATCCTTCTCCATTCCCCTCACAGATGTCGGTTCCTCCTTTAATATTCCCCTTCTCTGCGCCTCAGCATGTCACATATCTTGGATCATCGTCAACAACCCATGGTGACTATGGTGAGAAACACTATATGAAGGAACCTGAGCGGTAAAAATATGGTTAAGGGTGTGCACGCTCATCTCCACTCAAGTAGGAACTTTAGTAAATAGTCAGCCTTTGTAGGAGGGTGAGTGTCAGATCATGGTTGATAAAATATATGGTGATTTCGAAGCTGCTCCAGGGCACGTCGACAGTGGAGAAGGGAGTGGGTTAAAAAATTATTTAAACTCTTTTATCACTTGGCCAGTTTATCATTTGATGAAGATGTAGCAATATTTTTCTTATGTTGTAAAAATATCACCAGACAAATTTATTTAATTTGAGTTTAAGTGCTTGTGTAGTATCGTTAATTGGTGTGTTCTTGTACTTGAGTTTGATTGATTGGTGCGTTGTTAACACTATATTAGTGCTTTACTTTGATTTACACTAGATTATTGCATATTTTGTTTGATTGGTGCGTTGTTGACACTATATTGGTGTTTTACTTTGACACTATATTAATGCTTTACTATGCAAAATGATATTTATTTTATCATGCTAACACAGGACTATAATTTGAAGATTATTAAATGGATTTTCCACAATACATAGAGTGGATAGGGGAGACTGACCGAATAGCTAATAGTTATGTTAAATGCATTCAAGAATTTATATGTTATGATTTTAAGAACCTTAAAAGTGAGAAGACTCTGTGTTCGTGCACCCATTGTATGAACGAAAATATAAATCTTTAGATGATGTTGAGTTACATTTAATAAAGTGGGGAATTTGTCAAGATTATAATAAATGTACATACCATGGTGAAAAACATGTACCTTATAACCAACCGAGTAACATAACACCAATTGGTGGAAGTGGAAAATGATTCGCCAACACATCGTCTATTGACCGACCTAATTGACGATACTTACGGAGTCCACCATGACCAAAATCACTAACATATGGAGACAAATAATGCACACAATGAAAAATTTGATACTGAACTCCCAGGAGGCCGAGAATATATACGGTTGAAAGCCGATGCGGCTAGACCATTGTATAAATATTGCGATGAAGATCACTCGGTATTATATGCAATGATTGGTTTGCGTAATTTGAAGAGTCATTTTATCTTGTCTGGGAACAGAGTAACTGGAATTCTTAAGTGGGTTAAAGAAATTATCCCAAAATAGAACACATTACCAGACAATTATCCTACCATAAAGAAGATCTTGAAAGGTTTAGGATTGAAATAAAAATATATTCATCCATGCAAGTATGATTGCATGTTTTATCACAACGACCATGGAGAAAAAGATGATGTCCAATGTGCGGTGAGCCTAGATTTGTCGTTTGTGAGAAGGTAAAGGACAAACCTGCAAAATATCAATAGTGCTCGCAAGTCCCACAAAAGGTTTTGAAGTATTTTCCACTTGGGCCATGGTTAAAATTAATTTTTACTGTACCGTGGATATCGTAGGTCATGGCACACTCGATGCGAGGTGGGTGGAAATCTGAATCGTTATCCGATTGATTCACTCATCTAGAAAATTTCAAATGCACGGCACCATGAATTTGAAAAAGAACCACGCAACGCTTGTTTTTTAATCTCAACCGATGGGTTTAACCCTTTCAGTAATTTAAGTACAAGTCAGAGTTATTGTCTAGTTCTCATGGCGCCTTTAAGTCTCCCTCCGACACCGTGCATGAGAAAGGAGTTCACATTGTTATCTTTGTTGATACCCGGGTCGAAGGCTCCAAGCAATTATATTGATATATTATTAGTCCCATTAATTGAAGAACTTAAAGGTTATGGGATAAAGGCGTGACGACATTCGATGCTCACAAGCGTGAAGAGTTCACACTTAAAGTAATGGTGATGTGGGCGATCCACGACCTTCCTGCTTATGGTACCTTGTCCGGTTGTAATGTTAATGGTTATTATTGATGTCCCATATGTGGGGAGGAAACTAAATCCAGTTGTCTACAACATAGTAGTAAGATGAGTTACACGGGTCATCATAGATTTTTGCCGACTAGTCATCCTTCCAAAAATGACAACTCTAACTTTCATCCTATTGGTCATGAGCATCGGATGCCACCTGCTCGGCATTTTGATCAGTAGATCGAGGAGAAGACAATGGCTACGATTACAAGGAATAGGTACGTAGGCAAACACCCTAAGTTTGTAAACCTGAAGCGTAAAAAAATGGGGGATCCTAACGACCCTCGTAAAGTAAAACCATGGTCTAGATGATCAATATTTTTTAATTTTTCATATTGGAAAGATCATCGTGTAAGGCATGTAATTTATGTGATGCACATAGAGAATAATGTTGCAGAACATCTGATAGGAACATGTCTTGGTGGATCTCATTCCAAATATGGAGAGCAGGCCCGCCAAGATCTATAGGATATGAAGATAAAGAAGAAACTCTGGTTAAAAAACGATCCTATAACAAGAAGAATTTCTAGCCCTTTGATTGATTTCACTCTAACTACTAGTGAGAAAAAGATCCTCTTAGACACGTTGTTCAACTTTAAGACTCCAACGGGTTATTATGGTAATTTACATATGGTAGTAAGCTACCAAGAAAATGACTTAATATAGTGCAAGTCTCACGAATGGCATGTAATCATCCAATTAATCCCTCAGTTATTTTAGCATTGCTTCTCTGAATACAAAGATCTCTGTCGAGCAATTATGCAAACTAGTTTGTGTTTTACCCTACTTTGTGCAAAAGTGGTAAACATAAGGCATATTAAAGTTGCAAAATCAACTTTAGTCGAGGCAGTTTATGTATTAGAGAAATATTCCACTCCGTTAGTCTTCGATATCATCATCCACTTGCTTATGCATTATGCGATGAAGCTTTATTATGTGGTCCCGTTAGGTATCGTTGGATGTATCATTTTGAGGGCACTTGATAAAAACCTTCGAAGATTACGTAAAGAATACAAGGTATATTAGAGGGTCAATTGCTGAAGAATACGTAACTGTGGAATCATCATTATACGCTAGGGAATATATGGCAGAACAAGAGGTGGAGAGGTTCAATCCTCATAGAAGAGGAGTGATCGAGGAACCTGACGAGTTTGAGGATTATTTACCTTTTGGTATCCCTAAAGAGGTGAAACTCACAAATATACAATATGAGCAAGCAACTCGTTATGTCTTTGAATCGCAAGATGAAGTCGAAGACTAGAGAAAGTGAGTATCTACTGAATTCTTCTTCTTTGATTATATATTTTTTATATTTTATGATCTAAACTCTACAATATACCCGTAGGGAGTACGAGAACGAACTTGCCCAAAATCAAAGGAGAAATTCCACGATAATTGATTTTAGGGCATGGGTATCAAAAGGGGTAAATTTCACATCTTATGTGTGCAGTTATTTATTTGTGTGTGATAAAAACATGCCCTAATACAAATTCATTAATAAATGCAACATCTAAAAAGAGGTGATGCCTCTTCCAGGCTTGCACTCCTAGCAAAAGGCCCTAATTTTCGTGCGAAAGAGTTTAAGAAATTTTGCACCAACGATTTTGATTTCATTTCATATCCATATGAGGAAAAGCTTTTGATGCCAAATAGTGGACTAATGTAAACCACAAGAACCGACCGCATAGTCACGGGACTGCTGGTTTGAGAGCACGATCGAAGTTTGTAAAATATCTAGACTTAGGCTTGAAAGCATGCTGTCAAAGGGTGAAAACGTAAAACAACCCCAAAACGGACCCGTAAGAGGCACGAACACCTCACACGAGACCAATGTAACCCTCAGGAACCGACCGCGTAGTCACGGGACCCGCGGTTTGAGAGCATGACCAAAATTGGCAAAATATCTAGACTTGGGCTTAAAAACATGCCGTCAAAGGGGGAAACGTAAAACATCCACAAAACGGCCCCGTAAGAGGCACAAACACCTCGCAATGTAACCTGCAGGAACCGACCGCCTAGTCACGGGACCCCCAGTTTGAGAGCACGACTAAAATTTACAAATTGTTAGACATAGGCTTAAAAACATTCCGTCAAAGGGTAAAAACGTTAAGCATCCACAAAACGGCCCCATAAGAGGCACGAAAATCTCGCACGGGACTTATGTAACCTGCAAAAATTGACCGCATAGTCAGGGACCTCCGATTTGAGAGCACGATCAAAATTTGTAAAATATTTAGACTTAGGCCTAAAAATATGCCGCCATAAGGTGAAAATGTAAAATAGCCACAAAACGGCCCCGTAAGAGGCACGCACACCTCATACGGGACTAACGTAACTTGTAGGAACCGATCGTATAGTCACGGGACCACGGTTTGAGAGCATGACAAAAATTTACAAACTGTTAAACTTAGGCTTAAAAACATGTCGTCAAACAATGAAAACGTAAAACAACCACGAAATTGCCCCGTAAGAGGCATGAACACCTCGCACGAGACCAACTTAACCCGCATGAACCGTTCACATAGTCACAGGACCCCCAGTTTGAGAGCAGGACCAAAATATGAAAAATGTTAGACTTAGTCTTAAAAATATGTCGTGAAAGGGTGAAAATGTAAAATAGCCACAAAATGGCCTAGTAAGATGTACGGACACTTCTCATAGGACCAATGTAACCCCAGGAACCGATCGTGTAGTCATGGGACCCCCAATTTGAGAGCACGACCAAAATTTATTAAACATCTAGACTTAGGCTTAAAAACATGTCGTCAAAGGGTGAAAACGTAAAACGACCACAAGATAACCCCGTTAAAGGCGCGAATACCTCGCGCGGGGATAATATAACCCGCATAAACCGACCGCATAGTCACGAGACCCTCAGTTTGAGAGCACGATCAAAATTTGTAAAATAAGTAGACTTAAACTTAAAAATATGTTGTCAAATGGTGAAAATATAAAAAAACCACAAAATCGCCCCATAAAAGGCACAAACACACCAACAAGTAAAGGATCAATATGCGGAATTAATACTGGAAATATTACAAACTTATTATTACAGACTGGAATTAAAGACAGGAATTAAAACTTACAAAGAAAAGAGAAGTCCACCGGAATGTAGCCGGGAAGTTCTTATTACAATTATAGAGAGAGAGGGAGAGAAGTGCTGAGAAGTAAAGCGTAGTTACAAATGAGGGGAAGCCCTCTATTTATACACAAAGAAAGGAATCAATAATTCCTAAAGGGGCCCTCTATGTTGAAAGGCTTGACAAAGTCTCTTGTCTTCTAACGTCGGCTGAGGGGCCAAGTGGGGCCACAGAGGACACGGGCAGCTGCGAGTGGGTCTGTGAGTCACCAAGGGGTCCTACCACTTTTATCGAAAGTAGTGAGCCTTGTCCATATGCGTCGGCTGGAATCTTTCTGGGGCCGACAGGGGCTAGGTGGGCTAACTATCCCAGATTGATTGATTTTCTCAAATCATCTAGGCCATCTGCGCCGGGACTCGGAAAAGGGCTAGCCGACGGTCTTGTCAGAAAGGCTGAGCTCAGAGAGTTAAAGAACGCCTCCATTGTTGGCTCAGTAGGGATATTGGTGTCAAATATGTCACCAATGTAGGGATCGTCCTCTGGGTTCTGAGATTCTCCGGCCAGGCAAAAGAAAGGATTATCTTTTGTGGCAGAATGCATTGATGTGTCATCATCATCATCTGAAGGAAGAGGAATGGGATTCCTGGGGCTAGGACTGGGCGTTGCCGGAACATCAGGGGTTACACAGGCACCAAAAGCCGCTTTGAACTGGCTATGAGTGTAATCCATAACTTTCTGCAGAAGCTCAATCTCTGTAGCGTTAGGATACTGCTTCATCATGGCAGCCTTCAACCTTTCTATGGGGTTAACTGCAGGGGCCATCTTCTCTGCAGGAGGAGGAGATTCTTCCGCCAGATCCATGTTGTTTCTCAAGATTTCACTAATCTGATTGATGGTAGAAACAATATCAACTCCACTCCACCACCGATAGAAGAAGACGCGTTCAAGTATAGGAACATTGAGGTTATTAACTCTACAACGCAGATCCCATCTTGAGATCCAAGGAATGCTCATTTCAGAGAAAAAGAGTAGGGTGTTTAATCCTACCGGAGCTTTGGTTTTCCCTCTTAAAAGAGGATGGAATTGACACCAAGGAAGAAAAAGTTTAGCTTGGGTAATTTCATTAGGGAAAAAATCAATTCCTGGGCCAAATTTGTCCCACCAATTGATAACCCATCCTGGGTAAGATTTTTTCAAAGAATTTGGGCACAAAACAAAAAACCAAGTATGCTTGTGCTCAGCATTTTGATAATAAAAAGCTTTTGTCCAAGCCTGGACATAATCCCAATAATTATAGGATCCACCAGCCTGCGAACTTAATTCTCGCGCTTTTAAAGGATGGATTCCCCATTCTCGGGGAGAAATGATTTTTTTCAAAACAGCCTTGCTATAAGCAATGGGGGAATGAGAATTTCCCTGGTGTTTATTTGACTAAACACCACTGAATCAGTTTCTACGAGAATCGCCTCGTATACCGTCCGGTATTTGCCTTCTGGCACCTCATAATTATGAGTATCAAGATACAGGGACTTTATTTCCCATGGAGAAGTCATCTGCTTATCATCCTCATCATTGAGGATCAGTACCAATTCCGAAGTCCTTTGATTAGGAAGGAAATTGTACTTAATAGTTTCCAAAACCTCTTTAGCAGATTTCTTCTTGCTGAAGGGGTTAAGGGGGGGAGCATTCTTTTCCCTGTTCTTCGCACTCTGGCGAATGAACTCCATATAATCCTGTATCGGAGGATATTGATCTTCATTGACCACAATTTTTTCTTTTCCAGGCTGGCGAGAATACCCGCTGCTGTTGCCTCTACCACGCCCACGAGAGGGGCCACTCATCGGTCCTGCAAAAACTCTCTAGTTAAAAAATCGGGAAGAGAGTTATTTTCCCCTTTGATATGTTCTATATCAAAATCAAAAGCCGATAAGTTTGCTTGCCATCTGGCAAAAATCTGTTTTGAAACAATGTTTTCTACATCTTTTTGCAAAACCTGTTTAATAGCACTACAATCAATTCGTAGCAAAAATTTCTGATTTAACAAATCATCCTGAAATTTTGAGATGCATTTAACAACGGAAAAGATTTCTTTCTTTATGGTGGAGTAATTTTTTGAGGCATCTTTCCAAGATCCTGAAGTAAAACGAACAAGTTCTTCTTTTTTAGTTAAAGAATTTATTTGTTTTAAAATACCACCAAAACCTAAATCTGAGGCGTCTGTCTCGACAATTTTGAAAAAAGAAGGATTTGCTAAAGCTAGACAAGGTAATTGCTTGACTTTCAGTTTAATTTTCTTAACAGCTTTAGTATGCTCATCAGTCCAAGGAGCAGGGTTCTTTTTTAATCTGGAGTAAAGAATAGCACTGTCTTGTGCAAGATTTTTGTAATAGTCACCAATATAATTGAGACTACCCAGAAATCGTTGAAGTTGCGTCTTTTCCTTGAGCTCGTCAGGGAATTTAGAGGCAAATTCAATACTTCTGTCAATGGGGAGTATCTTCCCTTCTCCAATATTATGTCCTAAAAATCGAACATTTGTTTGAAAAATTTTCATTTTAGGAGCGGAGACAACTAGACCATTAGTTTTAACAACATCTTTAAAAATCTTTAAATGTTTAAAGTGTTGATCAATTGAGTTAGAGAAGATAAGGATATCATCAATATACACAATTGAGAAATCATAAAAAGGATTAAAAATATCGTTCATGATATTTTGAAACTCAGAAGGGGCGTTCTTAAGCCCAAAAGGCAAAACATTCCATTGGTAATGGCCAAAAGGAACCACAAAAGCAGTTTTATACCGATCTTGGGGCGCAATTTGGATCTGCCAGTATCCATATTTTAAATCAAATTTGGAAAAAATGGTGGCAGAATGAAGCCTATCTAATAAATCCTTTTTATTAGGAATTGGATATCTTATCCATTGCAGAACTGTGTTAAGGGGCTTATAATTAATTACAAGCCTAGGAACACCTCTTTCCTTTTCAGCAGCCTTGTTAACATAAAAAGCTGTACAACTCCAAGGAGAATAACTCTTGGTTATAAGCTTTTTGTCTAACAAGTTCTGGATCTCATCCTTGCAAAGATCGAGGAGCTCAGTCTTCATTTGACTGGGTCTAGCTTTGGTCGGAATGGATCTTTCATGGAAATCTTTTTCATAAGGAAGAGAAACAATATGTTTCTTCCTGTCCCAAAAAGCATTAGGGATATCACTGCAAATTTCTGATGTTAATTGATTTTTAACAACCTGAATTTTGCTTATGATATTAGGGGATATTAAATTCTTTTTAATGTTGAGATTAGAGATTTCTTTCTGAAGAAAATTAAGATGGTTTTCTTTGAAAATAATGTTATTAGTCAAAGAGTTAATTTTCTTAATCTCAGGTCGGGTAATAAATTCAAAAATAATTTTTTGATTTTGAATAGTGGTGTATATACCACTAGAGTCAATTTTATCTATAGGCATAAGCATAGATAAAAAAGGAGTACCTAAAATTATCTGTTGAGATAAGTCGCCAATAAGCAAGAAGGTACTGTCTAAACAAATTCCATTGTTACAGATGGCAACATTAGTTAATTTAAACCTGATGCCCATGCTATCTCCGCTAGCATTAAACAAAGATTGAGTAGTCTTTTCAAAGTATTCAGTAGGAACAATTCCTTCTTGAATACAATTCATATCAGCACCGCTATCAATAAGGGCAATGATGTTACAAAGAGAGAACTCTTTGTTAATCACAAGGTTGATAGTAGTATACCACTTTTGGCTTGGTACCCGGCTGATAACACCTAAATAATCCACAGAATCTTCAGCACTAGGAGTAGTGTTAGAAGTTCCTGGATCAGAATGCTTCTGAGCATTCTTGAGACTATCGATCTCAGTTTGCATTATGTCATGCTATAACTTAAGTTGTCTTAACTCAGTTTTAAGTGTATTAACTTCATGTCTTAGATCATTAAGACTGACAGGCTTGTTATTAGTTCCAGATTTTTCTAGACGACTAAGTACTTCCTTAAGGCTGTACTCTTTAGAAGAATCAGGAATAGAAGCTTCAACCTGGGCATAACAAGACTTAATTAGTTTTAGCTTAATGTCAGGGTCAGTAACCTGATTAATAACATCAATCATATTTTGTTGCTGACTGGTAAGGACATTAAGACTTAATCCATTTAATTGAATTATGGATTGGAGATGATCGCATCTCTTAGTTAATTCATTACATTGACAGTCTCCATTCTTGGAGACATCTGAGTCACTAGAGCTTTGGATATAACAAATCTCATCATCTATCTCAGAGGAGGAGTCCTCTTGTTCTTCAGAGGAACTGGAATTAAGCAAAAGTTTGCTTAATTGGGACTTCAGATGTTCATCAATCTGAAGATTGCTAATCTTAGCTTCCATTTTACATTTGTTAGCATAGTGGCCAAATTTACCACATTTAAAGCATTTAGGGCCTGATTTGTTAGTTTTCTTTTTAACAAATTTCTTTTTATGTTTATATTCTTTTTCTTTAGGAATATAAGCCCTTTTCTTCTTACGTTTGGTTTTTTGTTTTGTGCCGAAATTCTTTGAAAAAATCTTACCCAGGATGGGTTATCAATTGGTGAGACAAATTTGGCCCAGGAATTGATTTTTTTCCTGATGAAATTACCCAAGCTAAACTTTTTCTTCGTTGGTGTCAATTTCATCCTCTTTTAAGAGGGAAAACCAAAGCTCCGGTAGGATTAAACACCCTACTCTTTTTCTCTGAAATGAGCATTCCTTGGATTATCACGGAACAGTAACTCTATGATCTTCCAGGCATCGGAACAGTAAAAAATATGATGTTTCTGATGTACGGAAGTAATGGCCGTTACTATTGTCCGGTATAATGCACGTTTGAACAACAATTTACTGTTCACCGATGTGAATAGTATTTTACTATTCACATCAGAATATTAATCTAAATAAACACTATTCACATTAAAATCCTAATTTAAATGATTACTATTCATATTGAAAACCTAATTTAAATGATAATAATAAGGAGAAATAGAAGTCTGGTTGTGATATACTGGTAACTTGTCGCGTAACCGGGTTGCCGTTGAGCCGGGGAGGCGTTAGGCTTATTCCCACAGTAAATCGTTGACCACTGGGTATCAAAAGTGATTTCTAATTCGGCTTATTATATTCATTTAACTGGCGAATTTCGATTTAAATAATAATTTCATTTAGATTTAGAATTTTGATTTGCATATTGTTTTATTTAAACAAATATTTTGATTTGTATACTGTTTTCCTATTCCAGACCATATGGGTATTACTATTCTAAACATTAACATTTGTATAATGGAAGAACAAACCATTGATGCACACACAACACAAGAGTTCACGAAGAACTCTTCTTTAATTGAATTTGATGTTCAGAAGGATCTGAACAAGTGGACTATACCTAGGGTCCATCCTAAAGTTATATACAACACTAACTGGTATAACTTTCGTAGCAAATATGCTATTAAGACTATGGAACAAACCCTTAGTCTGGACGAGCAAGATAAGAGTATCGAGCTCTTTAAAAAAGAAGATCTTTTAAGTCATATAAAGGATAAAAATTATCACTTTATACATGTTGGTTTAATTCAAATTGCTTTTAAACCTTTGACTCTTTCTGGCATGAACGCCTGTCTCCAAGCTACACTTCGTGATGGAAGATGTACTAATTTTAGACAATCTTTGATGGGAGCAATTGAAACTAGTTTATGTAATGGACCAGTTTATTTTGATGTGTTTCCAAATATAACTTTGTCTTTAACTGATATGCACCTTTGTAAGTGTTTGAGTCTTAGGGTCCAAACCAAAGGTTATAATTTTCTTCCGGGATCGGAAACTGTTGGGATTATTTATAGAATTTATTACAAAGTAATGAATACTATGGCTCCCAATATTAAGCAATTAAGTCCTTTTGGTAAAACTGTGTTAATTGACACACATCTTATAGATTCTAATGTTCACACACCTAGAACTATAAGTTGGGACGAAATTGACTTCCCAGAGACTTGGGCTATAAAAAATGCTGTACCTCCTCAATCGCGTCAGAACCATGATGTTAAAGACATCATTGAGGAAAAAGATGGAGATATTTTCCTAAATTTTAGAAAATATAATAGGTGTCAATCCTCTAGGAGTTACTCTTCTAGAGCCCCTTTTGTTACCTGTCCTCCGTCCTCTTCAAGACACTCTGTCTGTGAAGAAAATCTTAGAAACCCTTCATATCATGATGATATGAATGTCCATGGTACGTTCATCCATGACCAAATACCACATGGTATTTATGAGAAGAAGGATTCTTCTCAGCGCAGGGATTCCCTTACGCCGTCTGAAATGAATGTCAGACTTTAACTTCTCTTTCTTTTAATGATTTTTACAATTAATAGAAAAGAGATAAGTGCTGAGTTTAACTTACCAGAATGGGATAGTTTTAGGACTTGGTACTTTAAAAAGTATGATAAAACCATGTTAGAATTTTATAAAAATGAATTTTATAAATGGGTGGAAGAAAACCAATTGGTTACTTCTTTTGCTGTTTGGTTCCTCATGTTTACCAAAGATAGGCAACTTTTTGTTCTTGAAACAGAAAATCAGCCTAAAACTGAGGTTAAACATGAAACTAAATGGACCACTGTGAATAAACAGATTATATCTGCTGTTCACCCTCCGACTGAACCCCTATCCATAGAAATTGGCAGCACCAGCCAAAATAGCGCAGCTCCTACCATAGCAGCTAGTGCCTTTCTTAGGATAGAAACTGATACCAGAATCCTTGGGCATACTAAGGATCTGAATCCCTTGATGAAACAAGGTAATTACACCAACCTTATCCTTAACACGATAGGTAAGCAACTCAATATAATTGAGATTGCTCAAGCACATAACTCTGTTAGGATCCCTCCAGACTCTACTAAAAGTCTTGTTAAACCTCTAATTCAACCTCCAATTGAAGTTAAAGGATTTAAAATGGGAACTAAAACAGAATTTATGTCCCATCTCAAAGAGATCGAGAAAGATCTCAAAGGGTTAAAGCTTAACACTTTATCCCATGATGATTCTGATTCTGAATCAGACATCTCTTTAAAAGATGTTCAAAGATTTGAACTTTCTTTTGGTAGACCTCCTGAGGTTAACAGAATTACTTATAGTAATCAGGTTGGCCCAGCTAAAAACTACTATCACAGGCCTACCCCCCAAGATCTGCTCTTTGAAGAGGGCGCCGTGATGCAAAATACTTTTCACGGAAAATCAATCTATGATTGGAATCTGGATGGTAAAACTGAATCCCAGATTTATGAGATGATCCATCAGATGACTATGTATGCCACCATATGTACACAGAATAATTCTACGGATCATAGCATTGCGCAGATGATTTCTACTGGATTTACTGGTACCATCAGAGGATGGTGGGGTAATATTCTGACTGAACATCAGAGAAATGAGATTCTTACTTCCGTAAAAATTGTAAAGAACGAACAACAGCAAGACATTGGTGTACCGGATGCGGTTTATACCCTTATGCTCGCCATTGTTCATCACTTTATTGGTAGTACTGAGTCACATGATGAGCGTAATAGAGAATTATTACAAAACCTTAGATGTCCTACTCTTAGCCAGTTTAGGTGTTACAAGGACGTGTTCCTTGCTAGGGTTACTCAGAGAGGTGACGGCAACTCTGAGCATTGGAAAGCCAAATTTATTGATGGCCTTCCCACTTTCTTTGATGAGAAAGTTCGTAAGAAGATGAGAGACGCTAATGGTGGTATCTCCATCCCTTACTCAAACTACACTTATGGTCAACTCATAAGTGTTGTCATTCAAGAGGGTCTTTCCCTCTGTAATGACCTTAAGTTGCAGAGACAACTTAAGAAACAAAATCTTTCAGGAAAGAAAGAGCTTGGTGAGTTTTGTGAAAAATTTGCGTTTGACACAGGAACTTCTACCCATAAAGTCTCCAAAAAGACTAAAAAGGTTCCTAAAAAACCCACCTATAAACGTAAGAAGAAAAGGGCTTATATTCCTAAAGAAAAAGAATATAAACATAAAAAGAAATTTGTTAAAAAGAAAACTAACAAATCAGGCCCTAAATGCTTTAAATGTGGTAAATTTGGCCACTATGCTAACAAATGTAAAATGGAAGCTAAGATTAGCAATCTTCAGATTGATGAACATCTGAAGTCCCAATTAATCAAACTTTTGCTTAATTCCAATTCCTCTGAAGAACAAGAGGACTCCTCCTCTGAGAGCGATGATGAGATTTGCTATATCCAAAGCTCTAGTGACTCAGATGTCTCCAAGAATGGAGACTGTCAATTAAATGGATTAAGTCTTAATGTCCTTACCAGTCAGCAACAAAATATGATTGATGTTATTAATCAGGTTACTGACCCTGACATTAAGCTAAAACTAATTAAGTCTTGTTATGCCCAGGAAGAAGCTTCTATTCCTGATTCTTCTAAAGAGTACAGCCTTAAGGAAGTACTTAGTCGTCTAGAAAAATCTGGAACTAATAACAAGCCTGCCAGTCTTAATGATCTAAGACATGAAGTTAATACACTTAAAACTGAGTTAAGACAACTTAAGTTACAGCATGACATAATGCAAACTGAGATCGATAGTCTCAAGAATGCTCAGAAGCATTCTGATCCAGGAACTTCTAACACTACTCCTAGTGCTGAAGATTCTGTGGATTATTTAGGTGTTATCAGCCGGGTACCAAGCCAAAAGTGGTATACTACTATCAACCTTGTGATTAATAAAGAGTTCTCTCTTTGTAACATCATTGCCCTTATTGATAGCGGTGCTGATATGAATTGTATTCAAGAAGGAATTGTTCCTACTGAATACTTTGAGAAGACTACTCAATCTATTTTTAATGCTAGCGGAGATAGCATGGGCATCAGGTTTAAATTAACTAATGTTGCCATCTGTAACAATGGAATTTGTTTAGACAGTACCTTCTTGCTTATTGGCGACTTATCTCAACAGATAATTTTAGGTACTCCTTTTTTATCTATGCTTATGCCTATAGATAAAATTGACTCTAGTGGTATATACACCACTATTCAAAATCAAAAAATTGTTTTTGAATTTATTACTCGATCTGAGATTAAGAAAATTAACTCTTTGACTAATAACATTATTTTCAAAGAAAACCATCTTAATTTTCTTCAGAAAGAAATCTCTAATCTCAACATTAAAAAGAATTTAATGTCCCCTAATATCATAAGCAAAATTCAGGTTGTTAAAAATCAATTAACATCAGAAATTTGCAGTGATATCCCTAATGCTTTTTGGGACAGGAAGAAACATATTGTTTCTCTTCCTTATGAAAAAGATTTTCATGAAAGATCCATTCCGACCAAAGCTAGACCCAGTCAAATGAAGACTGAGCTCCTCGATCTTTGCAAGGATGAGATCCAGAACTTGTTAGACAAAAAGCTTATAACCAAGAGTTATTCTCCTTGGAGTTGTACAGCTTTTTATGTTAACAAGGTTGCTGAAAAGGAAAGAGGTGTTCCTAGGCTTGTAATTAATTATAAGCCCCTTAACACAGTTCTGCAATGGATAAGATATCCAATTCCTAATAAAAAGGATTTATTAGATAGGCTTCATTCTGCCACCATTTTTTCCAAATTTGATTTAATATCTGGATACTGGCAGATCCAAATTGCGCCCCAAGATCGGTATAAAACTGCTTTTGTGGTTCCTTTTGGCCATTACCAATGGAATGTTTTGCCTTTTGGGCTTAAGAACGCCCCTTCTGAGTTTCAAAATATCATGAACGATATTTTTAATCCTTTTTCTGATTTCTCAATTGTGTATATTGATGATATCCTTATCTTCTCTAACTCAATTGATCAACACTTTAAACATTTAAAGATTTTTAAAGATGTTGTTAAAACTAATGGTCTAGTTGTCTCCGCTCCTAAAATGAAAATTTTTCAAACAAATGTTCGATTTTTAGGACATAATATTGGAGAAGGGAAGATACTCCCCATTGACAGAAGTATTGAATTTGCCTCTAAATTCCCTGACGAGCTCAAGGAAAAGACGCAACTTCAACGATTTCTGGGTAGTCTCAATTATATTGGTGACTATTACAAAAATCTTGCACAAGACAGTGCTATTCTTTACTCCAGATTAAAAAAGAACCCTGCTCCTTGGACTGATGAGCATACTAAAGCTGTTCAGAAAATTAAACTGAAAGTCAAGCAATTACCTTGTCTAGCTTTAGCAAATCCTTCTTTTTTCAAAATTGTCGAGACAGACGCCTCAGATTTAGGTTTTGGTGGTATTTTAAAACAAATAAATTCTTTAACTAAAAAAGAAGAACTTGTTCGTTTTACTTCAGGATCTTGAAAAGATGCCTCAAAAAATTACTCCACCATAAAGAAAGAAATCTTTTCCGTTGTTAAATGCATCTCAAAATTTCAGGATGATTTGTTAAATCAGAAATTTTTGCTACGAATTGATTGTAGTGCTGTTAAACAGGTTTTGCAAAAAGATGTAGAAAACATTGTTTCAAAACAGATTTTTGCCAGATGGCAAGCAAACTTATCGGCTTTTGATTTTGATATAGAACATATCAAAGGGGAAAATAACTCTCTTCCCGATTTTTTAACTAGAGAGTTTTTGCAGGACCGATGAGTGGCCCCTCTCGTGGGCGTGGTAGAGGCAATAGCAGCGGGTATTCTCACCGGCCTGGAAAAGAAAAAATTGTGATCAATGAAGATCAATATCCTCCGATACAGGATTATATGGAGTTCATTCGCCAGAGTGCGAAGAACAAGGAAAAGAATGCTCCCCCCCTTAACCCCTTCAGCAAGAAGAAATCTGCTAAAGAGGTTTTGGAAACTATTAAGTACAATTTCCTTCTGAATCAAAGGACTTCGGAATTGGTACTGATCCTCAATGATGAGGATGATAAGCAGATGACTTCTCCATGGGAAATAAAGTCCCTGTATCTTGATACTCATAATTATGAGGTTCCAGAAGGCAAATACCGGACGGTATACGAGGCGATTCTCGTGGAAACTGATTCAGTGGTGTTTAGTCAAATAAACACCAGGGAAATTCTCATTCCCCCATTGCTTATAGCAAGGCTGTTTTGAAAAAAATCATTTCTCCCCGAGAATGGGGAATCCATCCTTTAAAAGCGCGAAAATTAAGTTCGCAGGCTGGTGGATCCTATAATTATTGGGATTATGTCCAGGCTTGGACAAAAGCTTTTTATTATCAAAATGCTGAGCACAAGCATACTTGGTTTTTTGTTTTGTGCCCAAATTCTTTGAAAAAATCTTACCCAGGATGGGTTATCAATTGGTGGGACAAATTTGGCCCAGGAATTGATTTTTTCCCTGATGAAATTACCCAAGCTAAACTTTTTCTTCCTTGGTGTCAATTTCATCCTCTTTTAAGAGGGAAAACCAGAGCTCCGGTAGGATTAAACACCCTACTCTTTTTCTCTGAAATGAGCATTCCTTGGATCTCCAGATGGGATCTGCGTTGTAGAGTTAATAACCTCAATGTTCCTCTACTTGAACGCGTCTTCTTCTATCGGTGGTGGAGTGGAGTTGATATTGTTTCTACCATCAATCAGATTAGTGGAAGCTTGAGAAACAACATGGATCTGGTGGAAGAATCTCCTCCTCCTGCAGAGAAGATGACCCCTGTAGTTAACCCCATAGAAAGGTTGAAGGCTGCCATGATGAAGCAGTATCCTAACGCTACAGAGATTGAGCTTCTGCAGAAAGTTATGGATTACACTCATAACCAGTTCAAAGCGGCTTTTGGTGCCTGTGTAACCCTTGATGTTCCGGCAACGCCCAGTCCTAGCCCCAGGAATCCCATTCCTCTTCCTTCAGATGATGATGATGACACATCAATGCATTCTGCCACAAAAGATAATCCTTTCTTTTGCCTGGCCGGAGAATCTCAGAACCCAGAGGACGATCCCTACATTGGTGACATATTTGACACCAATATCCCTACTGAACCAACAATGGAGGCGTTCTTCAACTCTCTGAGCTCAGCCTTTCCGACAAGACCGTCGGCTAGCCCTTTTCCCAGTCCCGGCGCAGATGGCCTAGATGATTTGAGAAAATCAATCAATCTGGGATAGTTGGCCCACCTGGCCCCTGTCGGCCCCAGAAAGATTCCAGCCGACGCATATGGACAAGGCTCGCTACTTTCGATAAAAGTGGTAGGACCCCTTGGTGACTCACAGACCCACTCGCAGCTGCTCGTGTCCTCTGTGGCCCCACTTGGCCCCTCAGCCGACGTTAGAAGACAAGAGACTTTGTCAAGCCTTTCAACATGGAGGGCCCCTTTAGGAATTATTGATTCCTTTCTTTGTGTATAAATAGAGGGCTTCCCCTCATTTGTAACTACGCTTTACTTCTCAGCACTTCTCTCCCTCTCTCTCTATAATTGTAATAAGAACTTCCCGGCTACATTCCGGTGGACTTCTCTTTTCTTTGTAAGTTTTAATTCCTGTCTTTAATTCCAGTCTGTAATAATAAGTTTGTAATATTTCCAGTATTAATTCCGCATATTGATCCTTTACTTTTTGGCAATTAGCCAATCGATTGCGTAGTCACATGACTCTCGATTTGAGAGCACGACCAAAATTTATAAAGCGTTAGACTTGGGATTGAAAACATGTCGTCAAAGGGTAAAAACATAAAACGACAGCAAAATGGCCCCATAAGAGGTACGAACACTTCGCACAGGATCAATGTAACCCACAAGAACCGATCGCGTAGTCACGGTAGAAATGTAAAACAACCACAAAATAGCCTCGTATAGGGATGACAATTTTTTCCAAAAATTCGGGTCCTCGCGGATACACGATGCTATCGGATAAGGTATGTAGATTAAGTTTCAGGGATCGGGCGGGTACAGGGAGTTAAAAACATCTCCCAAAAATTTCGGATCGATTTTGGGTATAACTTCGGGTCCCTACAGGGATACCAGAATTATTAATATATAATAAAATATGTATATATATTATAATAAATATGTAAGATATAAGAGGGACGTAACTTTCTTTTAAGCCTAAATCCTTATTTCATCCGCCTCCTCCCTCCCTCATCTCAAAAAGCCTCCTGCGAAACCTCATCTCCCTCATTTCCCATGAAGTCCAAACCAATATGATGGAGTGATTACCTCCGAGTTTTTAGGTAAGTGGAGATGGTCATTTTTTTCAGTTTGGGGCAGATCGGATTTGGAGTTTGGTCCGGCCACAATGGAGGGAGATGGGGATTTAGTTTTCAGGCGAGTTAATGTATTGGGTGTTGGTCGGAGCTTCTTTTCCAGCGCTGGTGGTCAGGAGGTTATGGCTGTTCGAGTTTTCATTGAATTTGGTTATGGGTTGGTCAACGAAAGTTGGTACGACAATAGGTTCTGTGGTTTGGCCGGATGTAGTGGATGCATGGGTATCGAGGATTGTTGGCCGAAGGTGATGGAGTTGGCCGAGGGTTGGTCTGAGTTTTAGTTCCGTCCAGTTGGGTTCGTGAGGCAGGGTAGGGTCGGAGCTTTAGTTTTCGAGTTATAGTTTCTGGATTGAGGGGTAAGGTTTCATCCCCGGCAGTGGGGTATGCCGTTGGAAGTCCCCAGAAGGGATGAAGGTATAGATAGAGGTTGGTCAGTTTGGGCATGGGATGGTTATCCTGGTGATTTATTTTCTAATTAATGATCAATTTTAAATAAAAAATAAAAAACAAATGTCATGTGTTAACGAAATGAGGTTTTTTATATTAAAAAAAGGAAACGGATTCCCCGTGGGGAAACCTATACCCATTCAAAACGGGGATGGAGATCTCCGAACCCATTATAATGGGGAACAAGGCGGGGACTCGGAATGATATTTCTAACGGGGATGAGGATGGGGATACTTTACGTCAAATGGTGAAAATGTAAAACACCCTCAAAATGCTCCCATAAGACGCACGAACACCTCACACGACACCAATGTAACTCATAGGAACCGATTGCGAAGTTACGGGATTCTCGGTTTGAGAGCACGACTAAAATTTGCAAAATATCAAGACTTAACTTTAAAAACATGCCGTCAAAGACTGAAAACATAAAAAAACCACAAAATGGCCTCGTAAGAGGCACGAACACCTCGCACGGGATTATTGTAACCCGCAAGAACCGACCACATATTCACGGGACCCCCGATTGAAAGCACGACCAAAATTTACAAACTATTAGATTTAGGTTTAAAAACATGTCGTCAAAGGGTGAAAACGTAAAACGGTAACAAAACGGCCCCGTATGAGGCACCAACATCTCGCACGGGATCAATGTAACCCATAAGAATCGATCACGTAGTCACGGGACCCCCGATTTGAGAGCACGATCAAAATTTATAAAATATCTAGACTTAAGCTTAATAACATGTCGTCAAAGGGTGAAAATGTAAAACAACGACAAAATAGTCCCGAAAGAGGCACAAACACCTCGCACGGGACCAACCGCATAGTCACGGGACCCCCGGTTTGAGAGCGCAACCAATATTTGCACGCTGTTAGACTTAGGCTTAAAAACTTATCGACAAAGGGTAAAAATATCAAACAACCATAAAATTGTCCCGTAAGAAGTACGAACACCTCATATGGGACAATTGTAATCCGTAGGAACTGACCGCTTAGTCACGGGTAACCCAGTTTGAGAGCATGATCAAAATTTGTAAAATATCTAGACTTAGGCTTAAAAACATACCATCAAAGGGTGAAAATGTAAAAAGGCCAAAAAATGCCCCCGTAAGAGGCACGAACACCTCGTACAGGACCAATGTAACCCGCAAGAACAAACCGCGTAATGACGGGACCCCCGGTTTGAGAGCATGACCAAAATTTGCAAACTGTTAGACTTAGGCTTAAAAACATGTCGTCAAAGGGTGAAAATGTAAAACAACCACAAAACAGCTCCGTAAGAGGCATAAACACCTCGCACGGCACAAATATAACCCTCAGGAACCGATCGCGTAGTAGTGGTCCCCCGGTTTGAGAGCATGACCAAAATTGGCAAAATATCTAGACTTAGTATTAAAAACATGTTGTCAAAAGGAGGAATGTAAAATAGCCACGAAATAGACCCGTAAGAAGCACGAACACCTCATACGGGACTAATGTAACTCACAGGAACCGATCGTGTAGTCACGGGACCACGGTTTGAGAGCACGACTAAAAAATTTACAAACTGTTAGACTTAGGCTTAAAAGCATACCGTCAAACAATGAAAACGTAAAATAACTAACACCTCGCACGGGACCAAATTAACCCCCATGAACCGTTCGCATACTCACAAGACCCCCCGGCTTGAGAGCACGGCCAAAATTTGGAAACTATTAGACTTAGGCTTAAGTACATGCTGTGAAAGGGTGAAAATGTAAAACAGCCACAAAATGTCCCAATAAGATGTACGAATACCTCGTATGGAACCAATGTAACCCGCAGGAACCGACCACGTAGTCACGGGACTCCTAGTTTGAGAGCACGACCAAAATTTATAAATTATCTAGACTTAGGCTTAAAAATATACCGTCAAATGGCTAAAATGTAAAACGACCACAAAATGGTCTCGTAAGAGGCATGAACACCTTGCACAGGACCAATGTAACCCGTAGGAATTGATCGTGAAGTTACGAGATTCTCGGTTTGAGAGCACGACCAACATTTACAAAATATCCACATTCAACTTTAAAAACATACCGTCAAAGACTGAAAACTTAAAAAAGCCACAAAATGGCCCCGTAAGAGGCACGGACACCTCACATGGGACCAATGTAACCCACAGGAATCGACCGCGTAGTCACGGGACCCTCGATTTGAGAGCACGATCAAAATTTTCAAACTATTAGATTTAGGTTTAAAAACATGCCGTCAAAGGGTGAAAATGTAAAACGAAAACAAAATGACCTCGTATGAGGCACCAATACCTCGCACGGGATCAGTGTAACCCGCAGGAACCGATAGTGTAGTCACAGGATCGTCGATTTGAGAGCATAACCAAAATTTGGAAAACTATTAGAATTAACCTTAAAAACATGTCGTAAAAGGGTGAAAACGTAAAACAATGACAAAACAGCCCCGTAAGAGGCACGAACACCTCGCACAGGACCAATTTATCCCGCAGGAACCGATCGTATAGTTACGGGACCCCCAATTTAAGAGCACAGCCAAAATTTGCACGATGTTAGGTTTGGGACTAAAAATAACTCGTCAAAGGGTGAAAACGTAAAACAAGAAATTGCCCCCTAAGAAGTACGAACACCTCGTCTGGAACCAATGTAATCCGCAGGAACTGACCGCACAGTTACAGGACTCCCAATTTGAGAGCACGACCAAAATTTGCAAAATATCTAGACTTAGGCTTAAAAATATTCCGTCAAAGGGTAAAAATGTAAAACAGCCACAAAATTGCCTCGTAAGAGCACAAAAACCTCACACGGGATCAATTTAACCCGCAAGAACTGATCGCGTAGTCACGGGACGCCCGATTTGAGAGGACGACCAAAATTTGCAAACTATTAGACTTAGGTTTAAAAATATTCCATCAAAGGGTGAAAACGTAAAACACCCTCAAAATGACCCTGTAATAGGCACAAACATCTTGCACAGGACCAATGTAACCCGTAGGATTCGATCGTGTAGCCATGAGACCCCCGATTTTAGAGCACGACTAAAATTTACAAAATATCTAGACTTAGGCTTAAAAACATCCCGTCTAAGGATGAAAACGTAAAACTGCCACAAAACGGCCCCGTAAGAGGCACGGACACCTCGAGCGGGACCAATGTAATCCGCAGGAATCGATCGCGTAGTCATGGGATATCTTAGTTGAGAGCACGACCAAAATTTGCAAAATATCTAGACTTCGGCTTAAAAACATGCCGTCAATGGGTCAAAATGTAAAACAACCACAAAATGGCCCCGTAAGAGGCACAAACACCTCGCACGACACCAATGTAACTCGCAGGAACCGATTGCGTAGTCACGCCACTTTCGATTTGAGAGCAAGACCAAAATTTGCAAACTGTTAGACTTAGGCTTAAAAACATGCTGTCAAAGGTTGAAAACATAAAAAAGTAACAAAACGAACCCGTAAGAGGCACGAATACCTCATATAGGACAAATGTAACCCGCAGGGACCGACCGTTTAGTTACGGGACCCCCAGTTTGAGAGCACGACCAAAATTCACAAACTGTTAGACATAGGTTTAAAAACATGTCATCAAAGGGGGGAACATAAAATAGAAACAAAACGGCCCCGTAAGAGGCACGAACACCTCGCATTGGACCAATGTAACTCGCAGGAACCGATTGCGTAGTCACAGGACCCTCGATATGAGAGAACGACCAAAATTTGTAAAATATCTAGACTTAAGCTTAAAAACATGTCGTCAAATGGTGAAAATGTGAAATAGTCACAAAACGGCATCGTAAGAGGCATGAACACCTCGTACGGGACCAATGTAACCTGTAGGAATCGATTGCATAATCATGGAACCCCCGATTTGAGAGGACGTTCAAAATTTGAAAACGGTTGGACTTAGGATTAAAAACATGCCGTCATATGGTGCAAACGTAAAATAACCCCAAAACGGCCCCGTAAGAGGCACGAACACCTCCCACGGGACCAATGTAACTCGCAGGAACTGATCGCGAAGTCACTGGATCCTCGATTTGAGAGCACGACCAAAATTTTCAAAATATCCAGACTCAAGCTTAAAAATATGCCGTCAAAAGCTAAAAATGTAAAACAACAACAAAATAGTCCTGTAAGAGGCACGGACACCTCGTATGGAACCAATGTAACCCGCAAGACAACGGGACCTCCAGTTTGAGAGCATGATCAAAATTTTCAAACTATTATTTTAGGGTTAAAAACATGCCGTTACATGGTGAAAACGTAAAATGACAGTAAAACGGCCCCGTATGAGGCACCAATACCTCACATGGGATCAGTGTAACCTGCAGGAACCGATCACGTAGTCACGGGACCCTCAATTTGAGAGCACAACCCAAATTTACAAAATACCTAAACTTAGGCTTAAAAACATGACGTTAAAGGGTGAAAACGTAAAACGGTGATAAAACAGCCTCGTAAGAGGCACGAACACCTCGTACGGGACTAATTTAACTCATAAGAATCGATCGCATAGTCACGGGACCCCCAGTTTGAGAGCCTGACCAATATTTGCACGTTGTTAGACTTGAGCCTAAAAACATACCGTCAAAGGGCGAAAACATAAAACAGCCACAAAATTGCCCGTAAGACGTTCGAACACCTCGCATAGGATAATTGTAATCTATAAGAACCGAACGCGTAGTCACGAGACATTCGGTTGGAGAGGATGACCAAAATTTGAAAAAGATCTAGACTTAAGCTTAAAAACATGCCGTCAAAGGGTAAAAATATAAAAAGACCAAAAAATGGCCCCGTAAGAGGCATGAACACCTCTCACGGGACCAATGTAACCCGCAAGAATACACCGCATAGTCACGGGACCCTCGATTTGAGAGCATGACCAAAATTTGCAAATTGTTGGACTTAGGCTTAAAAAGATGTCGTCAAAGGGTGAAAATGTAAAACGACCATGTAAGAGGCACGAACACCTCGCATGGGACCAATGTAACCCACAGGAACCGACAGTGTAGTCACGGACCCCCCCTGTTTGAGAGTACGATCAAAATTTACAAACTGCTAGACTTCGACTTAAAACATGCCGTCAAACGGTAAAAATGTAAAAACGGTCCCGTAAGTGGCACAAACACCTTGTACCGAGCAATGTAACCCACAAGAACCGATCGCATAGTCACGGGACCCCCGGTTTGAGAGCACAACTAGAATTTGCAAAGTGTTAGACTTAGGCTTAAAAACATGTCGTCAAAGGGTGAAAATGTAAAACAACTACAAAATGGCCCCGTAAGAGGTACAAACACATCGCGGGGGACCAATGTTTTCCCCGCAAGAACCGACCACATAGTCATGGGACTCCCGATTTGAGAGCATGACCAAAATTCACAAAATATCTAGACTTAGACTAAAAAATATGCCGTCAAAGGGTAAAAATATAAAACAACCACAAAATGTCCCTATAAAGGGTACAAACACTTTGCATGGGACCAATGTAACCCGCAAGAGCCGACCGCGTAGTCACGGGACTCTCGGTTTGAAAGCATGACCAAAATTTGCAAATTGTTAGACTTAGGATTATAAACATGTCGTTAAAAGGTGAAAACATAAAAAAACCACAAATCGATCATGTAACACCTTACACGAGACCAATGTAACCCACAGGAATCGACCGTGTAGTCACGGACTCCCGATTTTAGAGCATGGCCAAAATTTGCAACATATTTAGACTTAGGCTTAAAGACACATCGTTAAAGGGTGAAAACATAAAACAGCCACAAAACAACATCGTGAGAGGCACAAAAAACTCGCTCAGAACTAATGTAACCCGGAAGAACCGGCCGCATAGTCACGGGACCCCCGATTTGAGAGCAAGACCAAAATTTGCAAAATATCTAGACTTAAACTTAAGAACATGTCGTCAAAGGGTGAAAATGTAAAACAACCACAAAACGGACCCATATGAGGCATGAACACCTCGCACGGGACCAATGTAACCCCGAGGAATCGACCACATAGTCATGGGTCCCTTGGTTTTAGAGCACGACCAAAATTTGCAAAATATCTAGACTTAGACTTAGATACATGTTGTCAAAGGGTGAAAATATAAAACAACCACAAAATGGCCCTGTAAGAGGCACGTGAAAAATTCCTCCTGGATGAGGAAACATTTCTTGAGATGCGCCCATGAAACAATCTCCATACGCACACATAAACATACTCTGATTTCAAGCAAGTTTTTCTAATAACATGTATCTAATTAAATCAAGAAAAACTATATTATCTAACTAATCAGATTTTAATACATGCGGAAATTAAAATCAATTAAATCTGATTTAATTAAAAGTCAAATTAATAACAATCTGATTTATTACGTTACAATCCGATATATCTCATATGAAGAATTATTCCAATTCAAGTAATTAAATCATGTAACAATTTTAATTCTAAATCATACATAGAATAAGATGAGGATAAGAAGAATAACCAAGTATGATTTTTTAACGTGGTAAAAACCCAAACTAGGAAAAACATCCACGACTCCCTCTACGGAGTAAACCACAAATTTCACTAAAAAGAATTATCGGTTACAAGCTATATAACAAACTAAACACACAAACAGACCTATACAAGTTTAGGAATGTACCCACTGGTGTCCTTCTAACTTTTCTGCAGTTCTGTTTGTTGTAGTTGTTCTCTCAACTTCATAACTCCGTTCTTCTTATTTAGAGAATTTTAACTCAGTCAAAAATTGATCTCTCAACAACAGACTAGTTGTGCAACACGTGTAAGTGAATATGTTCTAAATGCAACAATGCAAGAACTTAATTCTTAACATAAGAATATAAGTTTTCTTCAAAAACTTAACAAAAATACATTTGTAAACAAGCAAATAAGTTTTCTATAAAAACTTAAGAAAAATATATTTTCAATCATAAATCTTATAAACATTTTTAATAAGAAATACATACAACACTTATCATGAACACACAATAAGATTATTCAATCATTGAAGAAATATGTGTTCTCAATCTCTCAAAAATATAACATTCAATTTTATGAGGAAAGTGCTTTTCAAATTTTTTCACAAATATGAGAAAACAGATCTTTAAAAAGATTTTCAATAAACATGCAAGATCCGGAGAAATTATGATTTAAACATCATATAGCATCTAACATAAAATCAGAATATTTAGATCATAAAAACATTCAATAAAATTCGGATTTAAAAATCTAAGGAATTTTAGTTTTTGTAAAAAAAATATTTCATCATGAAAGCACATAAATTCTCTCTACCATAACACAATATTTCAATCTCTAAATATATGAGATGATGTGCAAGATCATTGAGAATTTAAAAACAAAAACAGAATAAAGATGAAGTAGAATGAACACAATGTGTGTAAAATAATACTTTCTTCTCTCTTAGATCTCTCTAATTCTCTATATTTTTCTCTCTACAAAATCTAACCCTCTTGTATTTCTCACTCTAGAAAATATGATCTGAATAGCTAACACAAATAAACTCTCTAATGAAGTTTATATAGGTGAGAAAATAATATTCTAGAAACTCTAAAATCAAGGGTTCAGATTAAAAGTTATTAATCAAAGGTTGTGATTAATTCGAGTTAAAACTAATTAACAGATTTTAACAACTCAAACAACTTAACAAATTTAATAAACCTAGTCTGTTATAAAAACAACTCAAGAACCTAAAACCATACAAGATATAAACAATAGTGGTAAGTGGTTTAGGTAACAAACTCTCAACGGATACAATAAGACAACTGGCATGCAATCTAAACTAATAGAATCTAAAGGATAAACTGACGGTTAAAAGGGTGTAACCGAAAAGTGATAGGTATGAAATCTAATAACCAACGGTTAAAAACAAATACAATTCTAAAGCTAACAGAGAATGGTCTAAATCACGTAAGGCATGGTAGTCCAAACACAACAGGTCTAAGCCGAAAGTTAATTGACACAAGGTCAAATCGGCAAGGCCAACAGTATGGCAATCCTAATAGACACTAGCAGATCTAATGGTCCTAACAGTTGAGAATGAAGACAACTAGGCAGTAGGTACGTCTCAACCCATGTCGAAATCACATAGGAACCTATTGTATATTAACTATACACCGAAATCCCAAAACAGGTATAGACTTTAAATCTCGGACAAAACCAAATAAGTACATCTAAGTGTACTAGGCAACTATAGCGTGTAACAACTAGAGGCTAAAACCGTAAGCTCCAAGAAGGTATTGGCAACCAACTAAGGTTTAAAAATAAACCTAAGAACCTATGGAGTCCTATAAGGTCAAATTGGCAGAAGCCTTACATGTAGCAGTACCATCCAAACATATCCAATCGGACAACAATCGCACGTCCTATAATAACTAAGATAAATGAAACCAAATGTACTAAAAGACTTAAAGATAAAAGACTTATACTAACAGTTAAGTCACCTAACTAAAAGTAATAAGTAAATATAAAATCTCCATATGGTCACTAAAGGATGAAAGTTATACTTAGACTTATCAAGTCTATATGAGATTACCTAGTCTCTTATATGAACAAGTATGCTATGGACAACCAAAAACGAAACTCTAGTAAACATGTACTGAACCTATTCGGCCAAAAAAAAAAAAAACAGTTTACTAAACAAAAAAAATTATTTTTCAAAATGAAAAATTATTGTAATCAATAAATTCCGAAAATGATTTTAAAACTAAAACATTCATTTTAAACAACATTTACACCAATTTTACTTTAAAAAATTATTTTCAGAAGAAATAATATAATTTTTCTTTTAGAAAAAGTTTAGGCTCACAATTAATTAGTCACACAATAAAAATCATAGATCAAGAAATATGCATGTGTTCCTAATGTGTCAAGTGAAAATGTGCAATATACGTGAATACCTTTACTCGTATATGTCGTTGAGTAGAGTCGAGGCATGTTGAGTCGTCGAGTAACGTTGTAAGATGTACCAAGGAGAAGGCTCGAACTAAAAAATATGTTTTGACACAATATCCAAATTAGTTGAACCTCCTAAATAATGTAGACTCAAGTAAGTCAAAGATTTAGGGTGTTTCAATCTCCCCCTTTGGATATTTCTGACAAAACCATTCGAGTACATCTTGGTACTCTTAGGAAAAAATAAAATCACCTAAGTCCTATACAACAATTACTATTCTACCCAATCCACAAAAAATTCTAGAAAATAAAAATTACAATACTCAACTATACATAAAATTACCCTAACACGTTCTTGTGATTTCTGGCATTAAAACATTAATACCAAACTCACAAGAACAAGTGTAAGATATCATAGAAATTGATAAATCATTTTAAAAACAAGATATCATGAATATAATTCAAGAATCAAGACTAATAAAATGATATACTCTTCTCCCCCATTTTGTCTCAAATAGACAAAGGATAAAAACAATGATAACATGAGGAAGATAAAAAAAATAACTACCACCATAAACATATTAACGGTTCTAATCAAGTGTCACTCCTACATTATCATGATTTTAAGAGGTGTCTTTTTCATTGACAAACATCCATACCCTAAAATCTCAGAGGACATGTAATTACCATGATTATGACAGGAAAATATGTAAATATGGTAGAAAATGAATAAAGCACATACATCTAATCTTCAGGGACTTCTCAAATTAAAAAAATAAGGGTAAATGACATATTATACATAATTTAAACATGTTTAGCATATTCTAGAGTAATCAACAAATAAGGTCTCTCCCCCACAACCAATGCTGTGGTGACAAAAAAATATTATGCTAAGCATACAAACCGTATAGGGGTTCTTGAAATTCAAGAAATAGAATGAGAACAATTAGAGAATATAAAATAACATGTTGTCTACCATGAGGTTATACATATAAAAAATCATCATCATTTATGGATATAAAAAGTAATCAGATTTGTAACACGAAATCAAATGATCAAGAAATAAAGATCAACACTCCAGACGGTTAAATCCTATTCGGAGCAACCCGCTCTGATACCAATTGAAAAATCCCTCCCGGATGAGGAAACATTTCTTGAGATGCGCCCATGAAACAATCTCCATATGCATATATAAACATACTCTGATTTCATGCAAGTTTTTCTAATAACATGCATCTAATCAAATCAAGAAAAACTTTATTATCTAACTAATCAGATTTAATTAAAAGTCAAATTAATAACAATCTGATTTATTATGTTACAATCTAATATATCTCATATGAAGAATTATTCCAATTCAAGTAATTAAATCATGTAACAATTTTAATTCTAAATCATAAATAGAATAAGATGAGGATAAGAAGAATAACAAGTATGATTTTTTAACGTGGTAAAAACCCAAACTAGAGAAAACATCCATGACTCCCTCTACGGAGTAAACAAAAAATTTCACTAAAAATAATTATCGGTTACAAACTATATAACAAACTAAACACACAAACAAACCTATACAAGTTTAGGAATTTACCCACTAGTGTCCTTCTAACTTTTCTGCAGTTCTGTTTGTTGTAGTTGTTCTCTCAACTTCGTAACTCAGTTCTTCTTATTTAGAGAATTCCAACTCAGTTAAAAACTGATCTCTCAACAACATACTAGTTGTGCAAAACGTGTAAGTGAATATGTTCTAAATGCAACAATACAAGAACTTAATTCTTAACACAAGCATATAAGTTTTCTTCAAAAACTTAACAAAAATACATTTGTAAACAAGCAAATAAGTTTTCTATAAAAACTTAAGCAAAATATATTTTCAATCATAAATCTTATAAACAATCTTAATAAGAAATACATACAACACTTATCATGAACTAGGCCTGTCAATGGGTCGGGTCTGGACACGGACCCGACTTGAACCGAACCCGATCTGTATAATAGGGTCTGAGCATATTTTTTTAGACCCGAGATTCGAAGACCCGAATACTCGAAGACCCATTTATTAAACGAGTAGGGTCTGGATCTTATTCAAGACCCGGACCCGAAGACCCGACCCGACCCGAATTGTACATTATTATTTTTTAAATATATATACATATACTATAAATTTATATATATTTATAAATATATCTTATCAATATAATATGTAGGTAATATATATAAAAATATATATATTTATGTATATAATAAATATAAATAATATATGTTTTATTAATACTAATAATGTTCTATAATACAATACAAAATATTTTAATTTAAGATTAAAAAATAAAGAAGGGGGATAATATAAAATAAATGTATATATTTGGCCAGACCTGGACCCAAAGACCCGAACAGATTCAGGTCTGGATCCAATATTGTAGACCCGAACTCGGACCCGAACCCGATGAAGACCCGATTACACGGATCTGGATCTCCCTAAACCCGACCCCGCTCCGACCCATTAACAGGCCTATCATGAACACACAACAAGATTATTCAATCATTGAAGAAATATGTGTTCTCAATCTCTAAAAAATATAGCATTCAATTTTATGAGGAAAGTGTTTTTCAAATTTTTTCACAAATATGAGAAAACAGGTCTTTAAAAAGATTTTCAATAAACATGCAAGATCCGGAGAAATTCTGATTTAAACATCATATAGCCTCTAACATAAAATCAGAATATTTAGATCATAAAAATATTCAATAAAATTCGGATCTAAAAATCTAAGGAATTCTAGTTTTTGTAAAAAAAATATTTCATCATGAAAGCACATAAATTCTCTCTACCATAACATAATATTTCAATCTCTAAAGTTATGAGATGATGTGCAAGATCATTGAGAATTTAAAAACAAAAACAGAATAAAGATGAAGTAGAATGAACACAATGTGTGTAAAATAATACTTTCTTCTCTCTTAGATCTCTCTAATTCTCTATATTTTTCTCTCTACAAAATCTAACCCTTTGGTATTTCTCACTCTAGAAAATATGATCTGAATAGCTAACACAAATAAACTCTCTAATGAAGTTTATATAGGTGAGAAAACAATATTCTAGAAACTCTAAAATCAAGGGTTCAGATTAAAAGATATTAATCAAAGGTTGTGATTAATTCGAGTTAAAACTAATTTACAGATTTTAACAACTCAAACAACTTAACAAATTTAATAAACCCAGTCTGTTATCAAAACAACTCAAGAACCTAAAACCATACAAGATATAAACAATAGTCGTAAGTGGTTTAGGTAACAGACTCTCAACGGATATAATAAGACAACTGGCATGCAATCTAAACCAATAGAATCTAAAGGATAAACTGACGGTTAAAAGGGTGTAACCGAAAAGTGATAGGTATGAAATCTAATAACCAACGGTTAAAAACAAATAAAATTCTAAGGCTAACAGAGATTGGTCTAAATCACGTAAGGCATGGCAGTCCTAACACAACAGGTCTAAGCCGAAAGTTAATTGACACAAGGTCAAATTGGCAAGGCCAATAGTATGGCAATCCTAATAGACACTAGAAGATTTAGTGGTCCTAACAGTTGAGAACGAAGACAACTAGGCAGTAGGTACGTCTCAACCCATGTCGAAATCACATAGGAACCTATTGTATATTAACTATACACCGAAATCCCAAAATTGGCATAGACTTTAAATCTCGGACAAAACCAAACAAGTACATCTAAGTGTACTAGGCAACTATAGCGTGTAACAGCTGGAGGCTAAAATCGTAAGCTCCAAGAAGGTATTGGCAACCAACTAAGGTTTAAAAATAAACCTAAGAACCTATGGAGTCCTATAAGGCCAAATCGGTAGAAGCCTTACATGTAGAAGGTACTATCCAAACATGTCCAATCGGACAACAATCGCACGTCCTATAACAACTAAGATAAATGAAACCAAATGTACTAAAAGACTTAAAGATAAAAGACTTATACTAACAGTTAAGTCACCTAACTAAAATGAATAAGTAAATATAAAATCTCCATATGTGTGACAACCCGCTTACCAAAATAAGGGGTGGCCAACCCGATACTCCAATATAATAGGAATCATGGATGGAATCATTCTCCGCATCACAATAATATAAAAAGTATGCGGGATAACCACCCATTATTTCAAAAAAGCGGGTTGCCAAAAATTTTATTTTTATAATTTAAAGAAAGAATTTAAACAACT
Source organism: Sambucus nigra (assembly GCA_949130495.1). Taxonomy (NCBI): domain Eukaryota; kingdom Viridiplantae; phylum Streptophyta; class Magnoliopsida; order Dipsacales; family Adoxaceae; genus Sambucus; species Sambucus nigra. The sequence continues at coordinate 72,253,865 of OX422215.1, forward strand.
CATTACTAAAAAGGGAAAGTGGAAACCCCAAGATTTTATATTACAATAGCTACAAGTAAACAATAAGAGAACCGAATATGCTGTCGGTCAACAGACTCTACAACAGTATTCGCCCAAAAAGCGATCGATTCGGATGACAAATCCAACATTTTTCTTGAGTCGAATCGATTCGGCTTAACCCGAATCGATTCGGGTTTGCAGACCTGTAGGATGACCGCTTAGCGAATCGATTCGCCCAAGGGACGAATCGATTCACCCCTGCGAATTTGCCAAGAATGGCTTACGGGTTATGAACCCTAGATTTTCTCCAAAACCAATTTCTACACCATTTTTACATACATCCATCAACTTTAATCTACCCCAAATCATCCTACATGATTATTCGCAACTATAATCTAAAATTTTATCATCACAAACCAAAATTAGGGCTAAATCACCACAAAATCCAATAAAACCCATATTTATTCATTTGATCCCATTACATAGCTATCAATACAATTTATGCATCTTAAATCGTATATTAGCAAGTAGAAAACTTGCCTTGAAGTTGAAATCTAAGATTTCTTTGTTGTAGAAGCAATCCCAATCTTCAATCTCCAATTCTATCTTCTTTCTCCACTTTTCTCTTCCTCTCTTAGTTTAAGACATAAAATGAGCAAATTAGGGGATTTGGAAGACTAAAATCGGGGCTTAAGTCTAAATTTCCCAACATAAGTGGTTAATACCACAATAAAATGACTCGCAAATACACATTTTAGTTAAAACTAGTCAAAAGTGCCCGAAACCCAAAAATACAATATGGCACTTATTTTGACTGTCTCGCACATTTCGGGACTAACTACGCCTCTAAAATGGCATCCGATAATTTTATAATCTATCTCAAGTTTCGGTTTCCTTTAAAACATAATGTTATTTAAAACACATGACACCATAAAACATACAACCAAATAATATTTAGTTAAACATACAGTAAATACGCAATGATCCAGTAAACATTAACTTTCAACTCCTCAAATTAATATTTACTCCAGTTCCAACATTTTATATAATTACCATATGCGGTAGATTAATATAAAATTTGCCTCCTAAAAGCGAGGGTTGTTTCATACTCCCCCCCTTATGAGGGAATTTTTCCCTCAGAATTCAGGCGCACCCTACTCCTATAATGGGTATACTATTCTAAACTATCGTTCTATCACTATAACAAATCCCTCATTAATGTGGCGTCCCAAATGGACTCAGATTAAGGTCATCATTAATGACCTCAGTCTATATTCTTGGTGCTCTGGCATAGCACCAAATTGCCCATCACGAACTATCAATCCTAACTTCCTAAGGCTGAAGAAGATGCCTACCTGACTTGGCGCAATTTGCCTTGCCTCCAGAATCACGTTACACCGCTTTTCAGGGACACTCACACCAACACTAAATGGTTTAATCCCAACACTACTCAACTCCTCTTCGCATAAGCGTAGCCCTTCAAAACTTATGGCTCAAAAAGCTCAATCCTTAAAGGAATGTCCCGAGACCACTCCAAGTCCAAGGAACATATTACCCGTTGGTTCCATCCAACGAGTATGAGAATTACTCAACCGGCTACACTAAGCCACTCACGGTGCCATACCTTAGGAAAGGATTCAAATTATTGTACGGATATTTCCATTCATAGAAATTACTACTCCTATCCGTCCATTTAGCCTAAGGCGCACATTCAAAATATGCCTTTCGGTATTAGGTTAACTTCCTCCATTCATCCATCCACTTTAGGGTGGTAAGATATACTCCATCTCCACACGGTTCCTATTACTTCCTGGAAACTTTACCCATCCTTCGACATGAATATTCAGTCTAGGTACACCACCATTTTGATAGGCACTTCATATGGTTCTACCTTTCCTCCATAAAGAGCGGGGCGTACTCCTCTACATAAAGTCCACCAATAATGGTTGAAAAGCAACGATTTAGTCGAACGATAAAAAAATTTCTCAATTAAGATCACGACCAGTTCATTACCGACAATTTAATGAAGACATCTATGAATATTCCCTTCTTCGTTCCACCACTACTCTCTTTTGCACGAGTAGTTGAAATGTTCAATCACAGACATAAATACTCTTGCTATATAACCTTCCGAGTTATGCCCGTTCTACTTGGCTTTCCATGCCTTCACTAATTTCCTACTGGTTTTCTACTTGACGTATCTACTACCCCAGTCTCATTCCCTTAGCGAAAGGAAATTTCCAATCGATAGTCCTTTATGAACTTCATACACCAACTCGATTCCTCCCACAACATATTGCATCAACTTGTTGCTCACGAGAAAGACTAAATTTCCTGCCTAGGAAGTAGTGCCTCCTTTCTTTAAGGCGATCACCACTGCAATGAATTTTAAATCAAGCGTGGAATAATACTTCCCACAATTTTAGGCTTGTGAGACGCATAAATAATGGGTCCATGCTCCCGATTATTACTCCCCATTCCTAGCAGAGACTTATTCATTAAATCCACCCTCGAGCTTAACCACATGGACTCAGGAGTAGAAGTCAACTTATCCTTTCAACTCCCCACGAGTTAAGTTACCAACGTAACCCTCTATCTGAGAAAGGCCTCATCTCCTTCGGCCTAAACTTTCAAACCTCTCGAGATTCCATACTACTCACTCCTGGGGACCTAATCCCTCTTAGAGTTAACCCACGACCCATTCGTGGTCACCTCCTTACAACCTTCCTAAGTCAACGTCACATGCCCTAAAGGCCTTACGTCCTAGTAATCCTAAGGTCGATCTATATATATATCCTCTATAAGTCATATACGTATGATACTAAGTATATCCCTAGCGCCCAAGACCTTTCTTAACTTCCGACATTCGCTCGATTTCATACGTGGGACGTCTCGCCGAAGCGAAATCCAAATAAGGAACCCTCCCGTTACACTACTACCTCGCATCGTCGGTCATCAAGATATAACTGTCTAAGACACATGATCAGGACCGGTAAAAATTCTAATTCACAACCCTACTAATAAGATTCTACTTCTATGTCTTACCATACTAAAATTTTAAAATTTCAACAAATCGGACATTTACTTTCTGTAAAGTCTTTCAAATATTAATCCCATTATATACACAACTTTTTAAATAGCCTTCTCATCAAGGTATAACCAGAAGTCTCAAATTAACTTCATATCTCAGTCTCCCTCACATCGATTAGAGGAGAGAACTATATACAGTGCTTCTACCTCGCACTTTAGTAGCCCTTAATCACTCAACTACGTGATTCTCGGCTAGCCCTTCAACTCAACTTCTAACAACAAAATAAAATAAAATAAAATAAAATAAAATAAAATAAAATAATAAGAACATCTCTCCACTCCCAACGTCGTTAAGTGTTCATGCGCGGAGTGTCTCGCAAAGCGAAATCTAAACAAGGAACCCCTCCGACACATGCCCACTTAACTAGTTGGTCGTGGAGATAAGGCATAACAAACAGAAACAAAGTAAACAAACAATAAAACACTCAAACAAGATAACTAAACAAATAATGAAAGTCTCCTACCTACCTCGATCCACCTCTATAAAGTCTCAACCTATATCCAGGAGAGATATTATAGAACAACTAGTTCCATTTTGAAACTAGAAGTGAGATATCCTTGCAATTTATTTGCTTGCTATCACCCCAATCAAGCTAAAATATCTTTACTCGCATATTATACATAATACAAGTAGTACATAACACACATAATACTCTTAAAAAGTATCATCACTCTCCTTATAACGAGTGAAGGAAAAGATAGAACTTCCGTACCACGGAAGTCATATAATTACTCTATTTTCAGTAGTGTCGATACTATTACAAGCTCGATATACACACCCTAATCGAGAGCAAACACAATACTACTCTATCTTATTGTGGGGGATGCACCACCCACTACAAAGGTGTAATTCCCACCAACATTCTTGCTAATCACTCCGGGTTAATACTAATGACTCTCAGACACCGTATTCGAGTCTTATTCTTACCAAATTACTTCCATCAACTCCCCAACTAGGCAATTTATCTTCGTCCTAGTTCTCCAATCAACAGAATCAAAATGAGTGGTTCTCCACTCCACGTCATAGCCATTGTTCCGACCCTGGCTGACAACAATTGTCCACGCAGTCCACTTTTCTTCTTCAACAAAAGAGAGCACGCTACCGACCTCCCCTTTCCTTATTTCAATGAATCCTCCCCGGGCGGATAGCGGATATCCACCAAAGGGGTTTCATGAACACTGTTCCTTCAGAAGTGTTAACGACACTTATTCTGGAACCTATCATTCCACTGAGGTGCTCATTCCTCCTTATAACTATCATATTTTGGTGCACGGTCTCCCTAACCGTACAACTCTTTATTCACTATCGGCCTTTGACCGAACCTCGTGTGAATATTTGAGAATCCATCTTCTCATCAGTCCAGTTATGCCAGAGAAACTCGCTGTTGCAAGTGTCCACCGGGATTCTCCATGGGCAAAATTTCCTATACCCACAATTATTGTGACTACGTTCCCACCATTTCAACACTACTCCTATGGGTGAAGAATTTTCCTCCATCCTTATAATCTGGGCACTTCTATACCCCTCATTTAGGCCAAACTCCTGGACCTTGTGGATCCACCAAATGAGGACGCATCTCTTCCATCTTACTTCAACATATGGCCCTTACCATAGGATCTTCTCCACTTTAATGTAACATCATTTGGAATCCCAAGCTTAATACCACTCTCTGCTTCTAGCGATACATGAAAAACTATGTCTACTGTATTTAGTAGTCGCAGTAGCAAAATAAGGAAATGCTACAAAAGGGAGCGACCACCAAAGCAGTCCTCATCCCCAAGCACAAATTATGGTTCTTAATACTTTCATCTAATGACGCCTTCACAACGACCTTCCCCCGGTGCCCTTCTCCAATCGACCTACGAATCTCACACGAATGCCCAAAAGATTCTATGGGTTCTACCTCATGGCAGAAGAACGAAATCTCACAAGAGAGATCAATGATCTTAATCCTAAGGCTCTATGTCAAATCAAAAGCAACGTTGAAGATGTAACGCGTCCACATAGATTCCTAAGGACTCTAGAACCTGATGCTCTGATACCATCTATGACAACTCGCTTACCAAAATAAGGGGTGGCCAACCCGATACTCCAATATAACAAGAATCGTGGATGGAATCATTCTTAGCATCACAACAATATAAAAAGTATGCGGGATAACCACCCATTATATCAGAAAAATGGGTTGCCAAAATTTTTATTTATATAATTTAAATAAAGAATTTAAACAACTCATTACTGAAAAGGGAAAGTGAAAACCCCAAGATTTTATATTACAATAGCTACAAGTAAACAATAAGAGAACCGAATATGCTGTCGGTCAACAAACTCTACAACAGTATTAAACAAATTCAATAATTTATATAATACATTACATTAGACAGCTACAAAAGCTTGGGCCTCACGCCCGAGTAAAAGACCTGATCCTAACTCAAGTGCAAGAATGACATCTTCTATTGCAATATGTCCCGTAATACCCACAAAGCATCATGGCTCGCCAAAATTCATTGGATTTAGGAAAGTCAGAATAGGCGTCCTTGCGACGGAGCACCTGAGCGGATATAAGATGCATGCACAACAAGAAATATGAACGGTCAGGGCCCGATTTTATATGATCACCAGATGAATAAAGAGTATGACAGTTATGAACAGTAATCATGCTAGAAAAAAATAAAATCTAACTACACAGTTTTGAAGCATTAACTAAGGGAATCAAATGATCATATAATTAAATTTAAACTATGCATAAGAACATGACTAACATTAATTAAAAGCTTCCATCATTTGATACTATTCCATTTTTTACTGTTATTTTCCTTATCAGGAACTCATAATCACAAACTTTATGGTCTTACTAGAATTTCATTCCTTATTAGGAATATAATCATTATCATATGCTCTTTAAGGAATTTATCATGCATCAAGTTCCACTTGATTCAGAATGGTTATATTCTTATGCATATAACGATTCTAAGATCGCCCCTCCGAGTTTTCCCACTGGGCGCCCCCCTAAATGACCATCATCTTCTAGGCTTCTATCAAACAAGGCAGCCTGGGAACCTATAACGCAAGATGTCGGGAAGAGGCCATATGCCTGCGGGAGAGTCAAGACCACACTCAGAATCTCCTCACCAGCGTAGAAAACATAACATAATCGTGCATATGGCTTAGGACTATATACACCCTGCATTCATTAGCCAGGGGGCATCACCAAGCGCGCGAACTTCCCTTATGATGTCATTTAGAGAGGTGTGTTTAAGTAAATTAGCATTTACCATATTCACGATTAAGTAAATTATCATTTACCATCATTGTTACCATTTCCATTTCATTTTATTTCCATATATATGTTTCATTTTATCCGAAACCATAATCATTTACATTATTGTAAATACCTCATATTATACCCGGAGCCATACTTAATACATCTTATCATTGTAACCTCGATGAATAAATAAACTTTCAGTTTATTCTCTAAAGATTCGTTTGTCGTGTTATTGTAAACCATCAAGGCTAACATAGCTCAATTGAGCTTCTAAAGTCTCCCAACCATAACACTACAACTCCTAGTTTCATAATAATCAACTAGAAGAAAGAATGCCCTATCATCAATTGGCATAACCCCGGAAAAGCCCCATACACTTCATTTCTATTCTAGGGTAGTAAACGAACTCAACTAAAACTCTAGGACTCTAAGTTTACTTCATTTTAGAAGGTTCTTAGGTCCTAAACTTAAAGAAAAAGGATAAAAGTTGAGTTAGCAAAAATAACTCAAAAACAGCCTGATTCCGAATCGATTCGCCCAAAAAGCGAATCGATTCGGATGACAAATCCAACATTTTGCTTCAGCCGAATCGATTCGGCCTTAACCCGAATCGATTCGGGTTTGCAGACCTGTAGGATGACCCCTTAGCGAATCGATTCGCCCAAGGGACGAATCGATTCGCCCCTGCGAATTTGCCAAGAATGGCTTACGGGTTATAAACCCTAGATTTTCTCCAAAACCAATTTCTACACCATTTTTACATACATCCATCAACTTTAATCTACCCCAGATCATCCTACATGATTATTCATAGATATAATCTAAAATTTTATCATCACAAACCAAAATTAGGGCTAAATCACCACAAAATCCAACAAAACCCATATTTATTCATTTGATCCCATTACACAACTATCAATACAATGTATGCATCTTAAATCGTATATTAGCAAGTAGAAAGCTTGCCTTGAAGTTGAAATCTAAGATTTCTTTGTGGTAGAAGCAATCCCAATCTCCAATCTGCAATTCTCTCTTCTTTCTCCACTTTTCTCTTCCTCTCTCTTTCTCTCTTAGTTTAAGACATAAAATGAGGAAATTAGGGGATTTGGAAGACTAAAATCGGGGCTTAAGTCTAAAGTTCCCAACATAAGTGGTTAATACCACAATAAAATGACTCATAAATACGCATTTAAGTTAAAACCAGTCAAAAGTGTCCGGAATCCAAAAATACAATATGGTACTTATTTTGACTGTCTCGCACATTCCGGGACTAACTATGCCCTCTAAAATGGCATCCGGTAATTTTAAAATCTATCTCAAGTTTCGATTTCCTACCATAATGTTATTTAAAACACATGACAACATAAAACATACAACCAAATAATATTTACTTTAACATATAGTAAATACGCAACGATCCAGTAAATATTAACTTTCAACTCCTTAGATTAATATTTACTCCAGTTCCAACATTTTATATAATTACCATATGCGGTAGATTAATATAAAATTTGCCTCCTAAAAGCGAGGGTTGTTACAATATGGTCACTAAAGGACGAAAGTTATACTTAGACTTATCAAGTCTATATGAGATTACCTAGTCTCTTATATGAACAAGTATGCTATGGACAACCAAAAATCAAACTCTAGTAAACATGTACTAAACCTATTCGGCCCCAAAAAAACAGTTTACTAAACAAAAAAAAATTATTTTTCAAAATGAAAAATTATTGTAATCAATAAATTCCGAAAATGATTTTAAAACTAAAACATTCATTTTAAACAACACTTACACCAATTTTACATTAAAAAATTATTTTAAGAAGAAATAATATAATTTTTCTTTTAGAAAAAGTTTAGGCTCACAATTAATTAGTCACACAATAAAAATCATAGATCAAGAAATATGCATGTATGCTTAATGTGTCAAGTGCAAATGTGCAATATACGTGAATACCTTTACTCACAAGAACCGACCGCGTAGTGACGGGACCTCCGGTTTGGGAGAACGATCAAAATTTGAAAATTATTAGACTTAGTCTTAAAAACATGTCTTTAAAACGTGAAAACGTAAAACAACCAAAAAATGACTACGTAACACCTCGCACAAGACCAATGTAACCTACAGGCTCCAATCGTAAAGTCACGGTCTCCCGATTTTAGAGTATTTCCAAAATTTCTAGAATATCTGGACTTAGACTTAAAACTTACCGTCAAAGGGTGAAAACGTAAAACAACCACAAAATGGTCCCATAAGAGGCTCAGAAACCTCGTTCGGGACCAATGTAACCCGAACTGACCGCGTATTCACAGGACCCCCGATTTGAGAGCACAATCAAAATTTGTAAAATATCTAGACTAAGAATTAAAAACATTCCGTCAAAGGGTGAAAATGTAAAATAGTCACAAAACAGTCTCATAAGAGGAACGAACACCTCGCACGAGACCAATGTAACCCGCAAGAATCAACTGCATAGTCATGGGACCCCCGATTTGAGAGCACGCCCAAAATTTTTAAATTGCTAGACTTATGCCTAAAAACGTGCCGTTAAAGGGTGAAAATGTAAAACAACCACAAAACGGCCTTGTAACAGGCACAGGAGCCGACCACGTAGTCACGGGATCGTCGGTTTGTGAGTACGACTAAAATTTGCAAAATATCTAGACTTAGGCTTAAAAACATGTCGTCAAAGTTTGAAAATGTAAAACAACCATAAAAGATCCCGTAAGAGGCATGAACACCTCGCATGGGACTAATGTAACTTGTAGGAATCGATCGCGTAGTCACAGAACCCCCGGTTTGAGAGCATGACCAAAATCATAAAGTATTTAGACTTAGGCTTAAAAACATGTCGTCCAAGGGTGAAAAAGTAAAACAACCACAAAATGGCCCGTAAGAGGTACAGACACCTCTCACGGGATCAATGTAATCCGTAAGAACCGACCGCGTACTCACGGAACCCCAGATTTGAGAGCAGACCAAAATTTGCAAACTGTTAGAATTAATCTTAAAAACATATCGTCAAATGGTGAAAACGTAAAACGACGATAAAACAGCCCCGTAAGAAACACAAACACCTCCAACAGGACCAATTTAACTCGCAAAAACCTACCACATAGTGACGGGACCCCCGATTTGAGAGCTCGACCAATTTGGAAAATATTTAGACTTTTACGGGACAAATGTAACCCGTAGGAACCCACTGCATAGTCACCCAAGTGGCCAATGTAACCCTAGGGGAACTCGTAGCAACTGACCGATTAGACTCTCGATTTCGAGGACAAAATGATTTTTTTATATTATTATTAAAAATTGTCATTACTTTGGGTCGTGACCACATTTTATTTTAAAAATGAAATAGCCACGGTCGAGAGCCGTGACTATTTTATATTTAAAATAAAATTGGTCACGGATTTGGGTTGTGACCATGTTCGTGACCATCCTAGTCCATGACCAATGGTGGTGGTCAGGGATTTGGTTCGTGACCACCGAAAATGGTCACTCCCGAATTGGTCATGGACCAAATCCATGACCCAATATCAATGGGAAGGGAGTTAGATCGTGACTATGCGCAGTATTTGGTGTAGTGCAAGCACAATGCACACATGCCTAGAATATTGATGATTCTACAAATCAATAGCACCATGAAAAAATAAGCATACCAGGATTCATTGTGCAAACCCATTGATCTTCAACTAAACTCCCTCAAAAGAACCACATTATCATGTTTTATTCTTTTTTATTCTTTGTCTTTTGAAGATATTTCTATTGTAAGATCAAACAAACTAAGCTATTTGGTCCCGTTTTGGTATATTCTCTTTTCGTTGCCTTAATTTTTCTTGAGCTCTTTTCAACCGGTGGCTTTCACGATGAGTCAACCTGTCTCTCGCAGTCCTTTTTCGTATACACTCATATTTTTTCAATAATAAATAAATTCTCATGGGTAAAGATTCTTACATGCACAAATCCCCCATAGTCACATAAACACGCAGACGATAAAATTAATGGGAGAACATCTCACCAAACTCAAATGCACATAATGAAGTCAAAATCCAACAAGCTCGTGCATGTGTGTGCGGAGGCATAAATAAAGTCGAATTAGTAAAGCAAATCAAGTTCGAAATAACTCCATAAACATAGTTAAGATCAATTAAGCATCTAAAGTCATAACCGAATGTCCTAACTATATGGAAATTGTAGAGTTAATTGGATTTAAACACACCAATATGTTTGAGTCTAAAATATGAATAAGAAGTCCCTAAAATTAGAAGTGTCAAATTCTTTTGTAAAACTAAATACACACAAAAATAAAAATCTTATTGTATTTTTCAAAAAATTATCAAAAGAAAATCTTTTTGTATTTTTCAAATGTGACTCAATAAAAGACAAATATATTACAAAAAGATACACATGTCATAACAACAACTCAAACATTTAGCATCTCCAAAATTGATTTCCAAACCCAAACAGGTGTACACCTAACTCGAGGGGTTATGAGAATTGACGGGACATGACACTTAAACTTCCTAGAACCTCTTCCAAGATCATAACCAAAACGCCTAAGGTGACCTTTCCTACCATAATGTGAACATGAGAAAACGGGAGGAATGTTACATGTGGGTTGACATTATCTAACGTCCTTGGTTGTGGATGAGCGTCTAAAACACACAATGATATTGGCTTTAATACTCTAAGCATTAGAAACATGTGAACCATTACCATCACTACTCAAACTACTCGATACTTTTAAATCATCTTTTAACTTCAAAATTTTAGACTCAAACAAAGAATTTGACACTTCTAATTTTAGGGACTGCTTGTTCATATTTTAACTCATTCTTAAAAGGTCATATCGCTCCCCCGCAATGAAACCAAACTTAGACCTAAGAGTCTTCTCACGTGTCTTAAAATCATTAATTAAAACACTACCCTCAGCGGAACAAGCCCTATAATTTTTTAAGTCCTCTAATTCTTTTTCTAAAATAAGGACTTTATCATCACTCTCTTTCTTGGACAATTCTATTTTTTTTTAAAAATCATGGTCTATGTCCACAAGTCTCTCACGAAATAATCTTTTTGATTTTGAATAGTTTGCAAAAGTTCCAAGACGATTTTAAAATGAGAATTTTCTTTTTCTAGAATTTTAATTTTTTAGCAAACTTAAAATTCAAACAATTTAAATCGTCAAAACTATGAGAATCCATCGACAGAAAAACAAACAAACACAAGAGAGATGAATAAACAGTCACCCAAATAGCAGTTAATAGGATCAAATACAATAACTTAGTGCACCCGGCACTGATACCAATTTGAGAGTGCACAATTCTCCGATGGCTTTAACTTATTTAATTAGATGTCAAACCCACAAACAAATTCCAAATTTTATTAAACCCTAAGCATGCATTTATTATGATTAAATAGATATATCAAACAAATCACTCAACTAAGGCCAAGTTTCAGGAAAAACATACTTTCGGGTAAAAACCTTTTATTCACTTAGAAATCTACAAGATAATCGACTTATAAACTACTTGATAACCGCTACAAGCATAAAGTGCTAATTTTTGTAAATCTCTAATGAACAACTATGATCCTCGCAAGAATCACAAGATCACAGTCCTCTGTCTGCCTCATCCTTCATCTTCAGCAGTAAATCCCCACAGATATCACAAGTCAACCATGGAGATCCTCTTCACTAGGTGTATGCAAAGATACTGAACTATCTAGTGTTTAAACGAATTCAAAAGAACAATATTCAAGGATGTTTTGTTGTGAATTAAAAAGTGTTTTGGAACACTAAAACATAAAGAAATTTCGCAAAAGTTATGCATAAATGAATCTAGCAAAAGTCTTAAACGTTTTAAACACGAAACAGGTATTTATAGCCCATTCAAAAATTTCGAGGCGACGCGGTCATTCGACGAGAACCAGACCTCGTTCTAACAACATAGAAATGTCATTCAAACGACATGAGGTTTGTTTCTAAAGACCTAAAGAAAAATAAAACAGTAAGCCTCGTTTGATCCTAATTTGAAAGCATAAAAGAAACTACCTATCAAACGACTTAGCAATCTCGTTTGAACGAGATAAAAATAATAAAATAATTTTTATTTTCGAAAAAAAAAATTATTGTTCATCTTTTGGAAAAATAAACATCCAAAACATTAGTTCTATAAATTCATTCAAACTCTAAATTATTTTATACCTTTACGGGATTTCGGGAAGTCTTTAAACTTGGAGATGCTTGAGTTCGGTTCGTCTTGACGGTGCGTGGCGATTTGTAATGGGATACGCCAAACTAGCCTAAAGCTATGCTATGAACAATCCTTAAACATTATTCTTACAACAAGGGATGAGACTTACCATTGCACTTGATCATTAGCGAATTCAGTGCATTTGATTCTAGCATATGTAACTACTCTCTATTTCAGTCGTTCTATTATTTCAGAGATTGTATGGGGCATAAGCCCAATATTTGTTATTTCAATTATTTATTTTCTAGTTACATTTGAGATGGATGCTTTATGACTTATGGGAGTTCGAATTTATTTATTGAGAGTTATCACTTTACATGGTTTCATTGTGCGTGCGTGTTTTAAATTAAAATTTTATTTTATGGTTTGATGCTGAAAATGGTATAAATTTATAGATAAGCCCCATCTTAGACGTATTGTGACTGACCAACCTTTACGTGGAAATTGGTGGTTGTCACACAACTCTTAGCCTTCCCCATATCTCATTAATCCTCAACCTCCCCATTCTCTCATCAATCCTCAACCACCCCTATCCCCCACTAATTCTCCTTCACCCATCACCACAGTCTCAAACACAATTTCAAACACCCCTTCTACACCTGATTTAGCCCCTAATATTGATGTTGAATATGCCAAGAGTTTCTTGCATAACTCATGGGATCATTTGGTTGAAGAAGAATAGGCTAATTCTTTTACCAATGATGTAGTTTATTTTTTGAAGGATAAATTGCTAGAAGAAATATCTTATGTCGTCAACCTTATTAATAACAATATTGTTAATCCTTCAATTTGTCTTATTAAAGGTACCTCCTATAAGGATGAATTAGGGTTTTTTAAAGAGGTTTTGTTTAAATCCCAAAAGTAGAAGAGTAAACAACAAGCTTCAAGAGATAAATCAGCTAGGAAGGAATGTTATAATTTGAGAAGCAATTATATTGCTCCCAAATGAAGGTTCTATATTGGAATATAAGGGGTATAGCCATTCCCCTACTAGTTATCTCTCAAAAGTCTATGTTCTTTACTTATACCTAACATTCTTTATGTTTTTGAACCAATGACTGATATATCTTCATTGCCTCATTTTTTGGGGAATTTGTAGGTATGAACTGTATTGAAGTTAATAATAGATATCATTTGATTCCCAAAATTTGGTTGCTTCACTCTCAGTCCATTCCCACACAAGTTATCATTGGTAATGATCACCCAAAAATCATTGCTTTTATTGTTACTATCCAAATGTCTTATAAGATCATTTATGTCTATGATTCTATAAATATGTGATTAGAAGAAAGCTTTAGAATTTTATCACCACCATTCATAATTCCCATTCTCTCCCTTGGGCTTTTATTGGGAACTTCAATTCAGTAATGGGATGTCATGAATGTAAATGCATTAGGCTTCCTGCTAATAGATCGTGAGAAGAATTAAAAAGTTTTATTGATGATGTGGCCATGATTCAAATCAACACCTTAGGGATCTAGTACACTGGGGTAAAAATGATAATAGGCTAGTGTAAAGAAGACTTGATAGAGATTCAAGTATCCACAAGTGATTGGATTTATGATATGTTATCTCTTGTAAAACTAATGCCAAATTTGCCTCTGATCACGTTCCTATTATTCTTGAATCTAAATTTTATGGCTATGAGGGTCCTAGTCCCTTTAAATTCATTTATGCATAGACCAACCATTCTAACTTCATGATTTAGTACCCAATTAATGGTCTTTCACCATTTTTATTACTGCCCTATGTTTATCTTGAAGGAGAAACTGAAAGCTCTTAAAATAGACCTCAAAGCTTGGAATGCCAATGTTTTTGGTAATGTCCATAACAAGGTTATTAAGGCTAATGAGGCTCCTAGACACATTTAACTTTAAATCCAAAGCTTGCGATGCTTAGACTCAATAGCGAATAAAGAAGCTAAAGCTAAAAAAAACTATCTCCCACGACTTAACAAAAGAAGCTTTATTCTAAGAGATATAAGACCAAAATAAAATGGCTTAAGGAAGCTGATAGGAATAGTTCTTACTTCCATAAAATGGACAAAGTTGGAAGATTATTCAAAAGAATTCATTGTCTCAAACACAAAATGTGATTCTTCTATCAGAACTAAGCCATATCAAAGACCACATAATTTCTCACTTTTCTTCTCTATATTCTAGCTCATCCATAAGAATAAGACGTCTGTTAATTCAGACTCTTATTTATCATGTGGTCACTATTGCTGATAATGAGAAGATGATTGATATTCCAAGTGTTGATGAAATAAAATGCAATTTTTACATGGAATCTCATTATGACCCTGGCCCAGGTGGTTTTGGAGGAATCTTCTTCCAAAATTATTGACACGTTATTCACAATGAGGTTTGTCTTGCTGTCCAGATAATTTTCCATAATTGTCGGATTTTCCCAGCTTTTTAACTTTAATCATCTTATGTTATTCTCGAAATTCCTAAAGTTATTGAGGTCTCAAAGTTTAGGCCAATTGCCTTAGCAAATTTTTCTTTCAAAATCATTACCAAATTTTTTGTTTAAAGGCTAAGTTTGATTGCCCTAAGATCCCATCTTTTAATTAAATTAGATTTATCAAGTATAGGTCCATATCTCAAAATATTAAATTTTCTTTTGAATGCTTCAACCTATTAAACTACAACTATCTTGGGGGAAATATTAGTATCAAAATTGATGTTGCTAAAGCTTTTGATACTTTGAATTTAGAATTCTTCCTTAAAACCATGCCTCGCTATAGATTATGTGATCAATTTGTGGCATTCATATCTTATATACTACATTTTCCAAGCTCCCAGTCCTTTTTAATGGCTCTCCCATTGGCTTTTTTATCTTCTCCGTATGAGTTAGTAAAGGAGGTCCATTATCTCATCTTCTCTTCTGCATAGCTGAAGAGATCTCCGGTAGATGGATCAATGAATTGATGATTAGAGGTTCAATTAATTTGATACCCATTCCTAGAGTATTCAAAGATCCATCTCACCTCTTATTTGTTGATGATGTATTGATATTTTGTAGGGCTAATGAATCTTCTTTCATGGAATTAATAAATTTATATCATATTTATGCTAATAATTCTGGCCAATTTGTTAGTGTAGACAAATGCAATGTCTATATTGGTAAAGGAGTAATTCTAGAAGGGATGCTATGTGTTTTATTCTTATTATGAAATATGGTGGAAATTCATTCATTAATATTGGTGTGCCTATTTTTAGAGGCAATTCTAAATCCAATCATCTCAGACCTCTTACTGATACAGTGAGGAACAAAATGGAAGTTTAGCAAGGTACCCTTTTTTCCATGGAAGCTAAGTTACAACTCATCCAATCAATGATTCATCCTATGCTATTATATAGATTTAAAATATATACATAGACCTAAATTCTTATTAAAAAATTGCAGCAGTGGATAAAGAATTTCATGTGGACTGGTTTCATTGCCAAAAGGAAGGTTGTTACAGTAGTTTGAAAGTTTATTTGTAAAGATAAGGATGAAAGAGTTTGGGTTTTGCTAAGATTCACATCTCTCAATACAAAATTTCTTCTTAATCACGCATGGGATATTGTTTCAAAACCATCATAATGGTCTTCTTTTTTCAATGCTAGATTTAAGCCTTTTGATGGTGGAATATGCTACAAGATTATCTCAATATGGCTAAGCATAAGAGCTGTTATTGATCACATATATCTTTATGCATAATGGATTATTGAAAATGTTTGCAAGATTAGCTTCTAGGAAGACACCGGTTAGGAGACTCTATTGTTTCTATGTTGAATTGTCACTCTTATGACAAGGTATCCATGCCCTGTCCATTATCAGACTTTATAATAGATGGTAAATGGTATATTCCTCATTCATTTCCTACTTTGTTTCACCAAATTTATTCTCTCATAGTTCAACAACCTCTTCTTAATTTATCCAAAACCTATTCAATCATTTGGCCTCTACATCGTTATGGTGATCTCATTTTTAAATAATCGTATACTTTTTCACTTATTAAGAACAAAAATGCCTTGCTTCTATGTGAGGAGTTTTTAGAATTTTAAGAGACTTTGTCAAAGGAGCCTACTACTGTGGATTTTTAAAACCCCAAACTGCCTTATTTGGGAATAGGAAACAACTACTATTGGGATAAAATTGGCTTGGCCATATGGTTGGACAAAGTTATGTGTAGAATTAGATTCAGTGGTTGTGATTTAATGCTTCAAATCTTCATCTTACTCGCCCCCTTCGGCCTCTAAAGATTAAATGGGATAATTGTAAATTATTACTCTCTAATATGAATGTTTATATATTTCACATATATAAAAAAAAGGTAACGAAATGGCACACAATCTTTCACACGTGGGGCTCAATCACTCTTCTTTCAAATGGTGGTGGTTTATTCCACAAGATATATGCAGTTGGGTTGGAAAAGACTTATCCCAACTTCCTCATTATATATTTAAATTTTGATCTTTATGAGCCCCTATAAATGGTTATGAATATAGTAGATGACTAAGTCTTGTCCTTTTTTTATTTAAGGGTTTCATTACTCTATATTTTCATTCTTTAATAAAATATTTCTCTATCTTAGTCCCTCAAAGCTAAAGATTCTATGAAAAAAAGCATATTTACTAAAATATAATGACACATATATAATATTATAATGATTTTTTATATATATTTTTACATTATCCATAATGACTAACTTGATATAGTTAGTAATTTATTAATGTGACATGATAATATTTTGTAACATTACATTAATGCCGCATTGGTTATATTAAATTTGATGATTATACATTGCATTGCGTGCACTATTTTAACCATTCAATTTAGCGACTATTTATGTATGGTTAAGGTATTTGTGTTATTGCATTTAAGGTTATGGTACTCATTTGTGTAAAAAAAATAGACAACATTGCAATGTGAATTGATGTTGTTGTGCTTATTAGTAATGAAGATATGTGGGGGAAATACAAAAGGTCAATTTTAAGACGTAAAAACTATAATGCTAGGTTTACCTCACTATATTAAAATTAACATATTTTCTTCATTTAATTGAAAGTGAACTTGTGAACGTCAAGGACATGTGAATACACACATAATTTCATCACAATTGTTACATCCTCAATGAATTGGACAATAGATTGAATATGGTAAAGTGCGATGAAGACCGCAAAAGATATTAGAGTCTTTAATAGATATAAGGTGAGATATGCGTTTTCGTAAGTAAAAAATTCATTTTAGAAGAATTTTACACTTTCAATTAATTTGTTTATCTATGTGATTACCAAATGTACTCTTTAACGACGGTAAACTAGTGTGTTGTGATTACAACTATATTCATAGAATTTATGATTTAAGATTCAGGACTGAGCGGTTTAACCTTGCTTTCAATATGGTAGAATTATATCATAAATCCTTAACAATGATCAAGGGATTCATAACCGAGCGGTTTCACAACTGCTTTGAGGAAGCTAGAATCAAATTATGATCTCATTGAGGACTTTGATGTAATCTCACTTTGATCATGGAATTGAGGATAATTAAAGATAAATGTGTCTTATAATGAAAACATTAAGGAAAATTATTTAGTCAATGAACCTTTCAAGATTCATACATATTCATAAAATTATGTTCAAACGGTTCAAAGGAAAAGATAATATAAGTGATAAAATTGAAGTACTTTTAATGTCACAAATTCCTTGAAAGGTTTATGAACCAATATAAAATATACCTTGTAAAACTGACTAAAGTAGAGAAATATGTGAAAGTTTATTAATTAAACCTTTCTTCTAAGATTGAAAAAGATTGATTTTCCTTCTAAATCGATGTGTGTTAGCTAAGTAAGCATTAAATGTAGCGGCACATGGTTTAATGTGCCAAAGTCATTGCAATTAATGGGAAACTAAATCCATTGTTATTCCGGTTGATAATAATTATAGAAAATAAAATTTAAATTTTAAAGCTATGGTCGAAATTTTGGGGGAGGTATTGTATTTTATTAGGTATATTGTAAAGTATTGACACATAACAAAGTTTTATATTACCACGGTTGGAGGTGTTAATGTTGGGATTTCCTCTTTAATGATTGAATATGAATATTATATTTTATAACGCAAGGTACCTTTAACCATTTTAAAGAGAATGTTCCTAGATAAAAATTTTATTGCCTCTTGTTGCAATTGAAAATCTTTGTTTGAAAAAGCATTGAATAATATGGGAAGTCATGACATCAAACCATAAGGAAATCTCTCTCTTTTACTGATAACACTAGGCCTAATGGAAAAAACTGTGAATTCGCTACAGAGAGAGTTAAGAATTTTCATGAAGGGGAATGGGCTTAGCCTGTAAAATAGTCAAGAGAGACATAATGCGAAATCAACCTATATGACTGGAGATACCGAGAATTAAATTCAATGGGATAACTTAATTATGTGTGACTCAGTTAGCACTCAGAAGATAACTTCTTCTTCTCATTCTTAGGATGAGGCAGTGCACATATGTCGCATGTAATAGGATAAAATCTATTTTTAATGATTTTATAACTTGAAAGTAAGGATAAAGTAGGGTATTAACAAGATACTCGTGATGAAAATAACCTATGTGATTAAGAAGGGCCCACTTCTATGAGAATAATGAAAGGCTAAATTTTCTATCACACTCATAAAATCAGGATGTGTCCAAGGTCAAAATAAACCCAATAAGGAAACCCAAAATGCTTGGCAAAGGTCTGTGTAAATTCTATTGTCTCGATTTACACAAAAAAGTTAATCAATTCAAGACATCGTGTTCATTGA
This sequence comes from Sambucus nigra, assembly GCA_949130495.1. Classification (NCBI taxonomy): domain Eukaryota; kingdom Viridiplantae; phylum Streptophyta; class Magnoliopsida; order Dipsacales; family Adoxaceae; genus Sambucus; species Sambucus nigra. The sequence continues at coordinate 72,273,270 of OX422215.1, forward strand.
TTGGCTAGTAAACCCGATAGTCTCTTACTCAGAAAGATTCAAGGCCAAAAATTATCTTTACCGACGCGACTCTTTTCCACTAATACTCTCTCGAAATGTTTCTTCATGTTCATTTGATTCTTCAACCAAATTTCATTCATGTGGGGGATTGTTTGAAATATTGTGTTTTTACACAAATTAATTTTTTGACCAAATTAATTTTTTGGTCAACTTTGAGCTATTATAAAAGTGAGCCCCGCACTTCAAATGTAGTGGGACTAGGTACGTACATATTCCTTGTAGCAAGACGAGTCACATGTTATATTCATTACTACTACCTAAAAAAGGTTAAACTATATGTAATTGTCTTATGACAAAATTCACCTCATATAATATAAAATTCTTAGTATAACGTACTAAATTTGTGATTCCCTTTTCTCTCATGAAGGAAGATATCGTCCAAGTAATCTATGCATATTCTCTTTCACTCTCTACCTTTAATAATTATTCAAAATCACATGCCTCTAAAACTGTCCTCCAAGTTACACATTTACTCTTGAGATAAACTTTACACACATAATAGTAAGAAAAACACAATTGTTCTTCCCTCGGACTATTTTCTAACCGTCGTCGCTCATCATCCTCTGTTAAACTAACAATTCCCCTCCCTCATTGGTAAAGATATCTCTCTTTCCATATACATAAATCTGTATATACTCAAATCTACACCATCATCTTAATATTTATATATGCAGACCTCCTCTTTTGACCCAGTTTTAATAATAATCTATCTTTCTCTCTACTAATTATTATGGTTGTTTTATTTTATTTAATTGGGATGATTTATTGGAAAAAAATAGTGTGCAAATACAACTCGTGTATTGCTTATTCAAGGGTATGAACTTTAGAATATGTATATTAAAATTGTTGTTATATGGATTTTCAATGATTTTGTTGATAAACTTTTTTGATTCAGATATAAATATTAAAAGATCAATGAATTTTCCATGAAAAGGCCATGTTGTGATGATTCTAATTTTAGATATTATTTATGGGCTAGCGGGGGAGAGTAAGATTTTTATCAATTGAGACTTTCTTATTTTAGGCTGGACAAAAATCAAGGAAGCTAGGTTATGGAGTGAATTTTCCACTTAGTCGATTGGGTAGACGATTCTCTCAAGTTAAGTAACGATTATTTACACGAATCAGTAAAACAATTCGACTCGCTGAGCGTAATGTTAGAATTTAGATCAATTTACGATCAGTAGTTATGGATATGTGTGTCTGATGATAGTCAACCCATATATGTTTGCATTTTTTTGTTTACTAGTTGTGCTCACGTGTGTTGCACGTGAGTGCGAGTCCAGATATTCCACTTTACTTTGAATGAATTCGACTTATGAAAAGTGTAAAATGCAAAGCAATAGTTAATTTATTTTTGGAAGACATTGGATAATAATAATTTTTAATTGGAGGAAAAAGAAATGTATTCATCAACATTGGATAATAACAATTTGTAATCAAAAAGAAAAAGAAAATGTATTCTCCGATATGTTGCTTTTAACGTTAGCTTGGATTCGAAGGTTCTTCTTCCTCTTCAACTATATGGGAAACGAAACGTGCAAGCTTTTGATTAGACTCTTTAAGTGATTTCCCATTAATATAGAATCTGTATTGCACGTTTATAACTTTCGAATATAGTCTGAGTGCAAAATTCCATGTGGAATAAAATAATAAATATGAATATTATGTATATGTAATTAGTATTGAGCTTATTGAATTTATATATGAATTTGAATTCGTAAACAAATGATATTACCTTGTCCTTAGAAGCAATGAGAGTTGGAATGTTACCGCCAATGAAAGATTCTACTTCCTCGAACCATGTGACTGATGCTCTTTCATTGTCGTCTTGGACCACAAATTGAAGTAAGTACCTTAAGCTCGTTTGAATAATGTGTAAGTAAAGCTTTATATATGAGTTATATAAATAATTTTTTAAAGATTAACAAAAAAATTCTTTTACCTCGTGGTATAATTTTCATTTGAGAACCCACAACTTCAGCATGTTACAATTCCATTAGCAATAGTGACTTTATTGTTATAGACATTGTATGCATCATACCATGGGTCTTCTTTATTTCTGACCTCCATAATCATAGCGACGAAAGAACAAAAAAGATTATGTGGTATGTGAATTTTTTTATATTTTGTGTTATGAGAATGAAAATGTTAGACATGTAAAGGGGATTCACAGTAAATTAAGCATTACCTCCTTAGTTGATGGGATTCCATTAGTAATATCACGAATAGAAACATTGTTCACATTCTTGATTCTTTTTTGTGGTGGAAAAGCAAATTTCTTGAAAGGTGGGGATGGTAATGAGCTCGACAACCTGTAGTAGAGATTTTGGCAATTTATATATGTAATACAGAAGTTAAATTACATGGGAAAACAATATCAAACCATTATTTTAATTCGGTAGCCTGTTTGATTTCGGGGTTAATCTGAATTGTAGTCTTTGAGACACTGCTCAAGCTATATTCGCCTGTTAAGAATGAATTGATTAATTTAGAATTAGGAAGAGTTGTAGTAATTGTTGGTTGAATTGAAAAATAATATTTGACATTCGTAAGATGAAAGTTTAGCTTGAGAAAAAGCTATTATAGAAAATTCGTTTGACAAATGACTTAATTGTTGTCCTTCATTCACTGCTATGTCTCCCCATAAAGTGAATTTCATTTATTGGAATCTGTGATAAATAATAAATAATAACTTGAAATAGTACATTAAGCGATGTGAAAGAAATTTAGAAATATAAGAGTATACTTTTAATTTAATATAAATGTTCAATTCATAGTTTGTATCTCAGAGTGTTATATCACGTAAATTCACTTTAGCCGAGTTAGATGCTTTTGTAATGGTCCTCATTGGTTTGACATTTATCCCAAATGCTATCACATCTGTATGGTCCAGAATTTGAAATAAGATAAAATAATGAGTTGTATAATTTTTTGAGCAAAACATATGTTTTGATAATTACCATATGTTTTCTCTTCATCTTTTTGTGCGAGAAGATCTTCAAAGGAGATGGATTTTTAGAACGTTGAAAGGAATATGAAATAACGTCTCGTTCAATGGACTCCGTGTATTTATTTAAGGATAACTCAATTTTGTCATGAACGGTTGAGTAAGCATCATTGACTCCCTTTACCATACCATTAGTAAGGGAATATTGTTTCTGAATTTGAAGTCGACCTTCTAATCTTTTTATGCCTTCATTCCATATAACTGCTTGAATTTTAGTGGCCTGTATATTTTTTAGGTGAGTGAATTTTTGATATAGAAAGTAATCATGTAAATAATTAAAAATAATTTTAGGAGAAGAAATTGAACCTCCTCATCCATCAAGATTATTTTTAAAATATTTCCAGAGCCTCTTGAATTTGTGTACGCTTATATTGTGCCTCTTCGTATTTCTTGACAAACGATTTGCCACTTAGTTTCAAGTCGTTGAAGATCGTTGATCATTTTTTACTCCTCAATTTCGATTACCAGTGAAGCCATCGGATGAGTAAGAATTTGGCCTATTCAAAGAATAAGAAAAAATATATAATATATTATTGTAAAGTGATCAGAAAGTAATTTAGTATGAATGAAAGAGAGTTCAAGTACAAGAATTTGTTTTAGTTGAATACGAAACCTAAATATTGTTTCAAAAATATAAGATTATACCTAATGAATAGGAGATTAAATTGATTTGTACCTTGATGCCAATAGAACTTCTTTCTAGATAATATTTTTGGTCACATTATTCGTCCTAGAATTTTCTGAGTTGAGGAGTACTTTTGTGGTTGTCATTGAAGTTTCTCTCGTTAGAGCAACGTACAGTTGGCCTTGTGAGAAGACGTTTGTTGGTAAGTTAACACCAACGTTAGCAATTGTTTGTCCCTGGGCTTTTTTTATTGTCATAGAGAAACATAAACGAATAGGAAATTGTTTTCTTTTGAATTCAAAAGGTATCCTGTAAATGCAAGAAATTGTAATTTCCTTTGTATGTGTAAAACATACACGATAGATGATGCGGAAGCGTAAAGGTGATGGATCAGCAAAATTAACAAATGCCAAATTTTAATTTCTCAAACGAATTAAAGAAACACCAAGTGAAGTAAAGTAAAACAATTAATATATTCACTTAAACCAATATTTAATAGAAGTCCAAATTAAATTAAGTGTGATCATAAAACCGAATTTTATCTTGAAATTATCCTAAGCATGCATTCTATGTTATGTAAGCAAGATAAATTAAACCAATCACACTACGCCGCGATGTACGAGGAAAAACCCAAGACGGGAAACAACCTCGGACGGCCCTAGCCACAAGTCCACTAGATATGGAATTACAATTACAATTACAAGAAAGATATACTTACAACGACTGACTCGATCCCTCTCAAGCCTCGACACTTCTTCTCGTAGAAACCTCTTCATAGAGGACAACCTCGGAACACCACCGCGGTCTCGGAATCCACCGATAGGACTTTATATGGTCACCGTCACCCAAGCATGGAGCCTTTCTCCGTGTGGGTAAATCAACATGGAAACACTTCTTCTTTCTTTGTGGGTGGTGGAAGCAAAACCAAAAACTTCTCTTCAATTCGGTGTAGAGAAAACCGGTGCCAAACTCCAAGCAATTGATAAGTATATAGAACTTGGAATAAACTCAATTGGGTGAAAACACTAGAGTGATGAAAATATTTTTCTAAAAAATCTCACTCAAAACATGAACATTTTCCTAAACAATTTTTGCTCTCAAATTCCCTCTAAGAGATAAACGAGGTTGGAAAAGTTCGATAGGAAAATGTCATTCCCGCACATTATTAAGTCTGAAAAAGTTGGTTAAAAATCAAGTGGGGAAGTGGGTGAAAAACTGCCAAAAACTGTTCCCGTCTGGTCAACTCGTTCGAACGACATTTCGTTCGAACGAACTAACGACACTCCAGTTTGGACTCGTTAGAAATCTCGTTAGATACCTCAATCGAACAGAAAGTTCATTCGAACGACATATCGAAAGATGGACCAGTTTAGACTCGTTGGCAAACTCGTTCGAGCGAAACCTGGTTCGAACGAAAAACTCGTTCGAACGACTTTCCAGAATTTTTATAAAATTCGATTTTGGCCCAGAAACTTTATATACTTTATTTTAAAGTTCTAATTAATTTTTTTCTATAAGTAAACCACAGTTTTTATTAAACCTAACACCCAATAAACTTTGTTCCAAACTCCTATATATACATAATTGCATTCATACCTTGGGAGCATGGAACCATAGTTGATGACGTAGAAACGAGGCACGCAAACCGGCACATTTGATGAGGCTTTATACTCTTTGCCGCTACGTCTTCAACAAACACTTCATAGGCTTGAGAATATTACAATTACATACTGTCCTATGAATAAATGTTTTTGTCCGGAATTGAGCCAAAACTATATATGGACTCAATTGGAAATTTGTGTCCTTACAAATCTCCCCCTTTGGCTATTCCGGGACAAAAACCAAACAAAAATCCTAAAGGGCCGTCAAGATCTACTAGACTCAAAACATTACCCATCCAAACTTGACTCAACTCAAGGATCAAACGCATTGCCATTGAAAGATGCCGCTTTAGAATAATTCTTGCACACTTAAGCAAACTCATCAAATGCATAGGGAATATCAAAATATTAAAATCTCCCCTTTATCAAACACATGACCTACTTAGAAAGATGTCTCCCCCTAAGATAAATCTCCCCAAACTAAGATACGATAATAATAGGATTAGATACCATACCTACTTAAAGAAAAGACATGACAGCATATGGGAAATAAAAGCAAGGCAAAGAAAAACAAATATCATATATATATATATATATATACTATAAATATACCAATAAGTACTTGCATATATAGATAGATATAAACACACACATGACACAAAATACAATAAGTTTGCACACTCGTATGGCAAAAATGTGTCATATGGAAACGGAAGTGTAGGGTTGTGAACTAGCAACAATTAAATTTAGACCCAAACACTTAATAAACGTTCACGGAGTTCTCATTTGATTGCAAACTTCATCACATTTAAACATAACCTCATATGACAATATAGATTGAACTCAATGAACAAACATACACAATGCATACAAGCCTAGCATAATGATGATTCTACAAACCAAATAGAGTCATGACATTGAAGACAACTAGGATAAACGGACATTGTGCAAACCGTTGATATACCATCCAATTCTCCCTCAATAAGCATATATATTCTTTTGCTTTTGAATGATTATATCAAACAAACATAGGCCTTGGCAACTGTTTTTCTTTTTAATGCCAAATATTCTATTTTTAGGCCTTTTGGATCACGTATTTCTTTTAGATCCAATAAACGGCGGCTTACTATCGCAAAGGATTTAATTCATCCTTTCGGAGCCCTTCCCCGTGCACATAATTATTTATCATGTTTTCATTTTTCACACAAATCTCTCATGCAACGGATTTTGACATGCACTAGTCCTCCTAGGTCATAGATATGTAGATGACTAGATTGATAGGAGAACATCTCAAAAAGCTCAAATATAACATGTGACATTAAGATTTCAAAAGAGCTCGTGCATGTGTGAAAAGAGGCATATAAAAATATAATCCATTTAAACAATACAAAATCCAACTACTCCATATAAAACATGGTAAATAACATTTTAAGGATTGACAATCTAAACCAAACGTTCTAGCCACGTGGGAGCGTAATTGATGGGATTCAAACACAAATATATGCCACATAAAGTGTGTCAAACAAAAATACACACACAAAAAAAATCTTTTTGAGCTTTTAACATTTTTAACCAAAAAGGAATCTATACTCAAAAGACAAACAAAAATCATTTGAATTTTTCATTAAGCTAAAATTATCGAAAGATAAAATCCAAATAATAAACAAAAATCTTTTTGTATTTTTTCATTTAATGAAAACAAAATGAAGGAAATATAATACAAAAGATAAACAAACATCATAATTCTAGTATGTGATAAGCATAGATTATAGACTAGAAAACTAGCATACATTTAGCATGTGAATATAGCATGAAGTACAAAAACTAAAGTATGCAAACACTAACACATTCATCCTTTAGATTTATAAAGGGAGGAAGGATGTGAAAGTAAATGAGAATCAAAAACCCTATTTTTCAAGGCAACCAAGTCGGATTTTCTAACCCAAATTAATGAAGAATGACTATCTTGGGGTGTTGGAACGTTAACTACCGTGGTTACTTTACTATGGGATTTTCTAGGAATTCGTTTAAGATCAAAACAAAATTTCCTAAGATGACCTTTTCGACCATAATGTGTAAAAGTAAGAACATGTCGAAAAGATTTACCTAAGGAGTGATCATTAAATGCATTCCTAGTAGATTCTCCTAAAACATTGGTCTTGGCATTATGAGTAAATTCATTACAAGTATTGAAGCCTAAACCACAAGTGTCATTTTTAATTTGGACCGTTCCTAACATTTTATCTAGTTTTTCCGAACGACACTCCAAATCAAATTTGACATTACTAGAGTCTTTTAATTTATTTTGCAATTCTAAAATGTTAGACTCTAATAAAACATTTCGCTCTTCAAAAGCAAGAAGCTCCTTTTTCAAGGATTCCATTAAACCCCTAAGGCTATCTCTCTCGCCTTCTACATATTCAAGCTTCTCTTGAAGAGACCTCTCATGTGTCCTAAGGTCTTCCATTAAAGCATTTTCATCAACGACCTTGACACTCTCTCTTAAACTAGCTTCTAACTTCAAATTAGCTCTTTTTAATTTAATAGATTCTGTATAAAGTTCTTGAAAAGCATTTTGAAGTTCACTCATATTAACCTCTTCTTCATTTTCACTCTCTCTTTCTTCTTCACTCTCACTATCATCAAAAATAAGAGAATCATGTACAATGACCTTGGAAGTGGCATGTGCTATCGTTTCATCAATCGATGAGTTCTCACTATCGCTCACATGACTAGCCATAAAATCCACAAAATTTTTCTTAGTGGGGGAATCGGGCTTTTCTTCCTTATCACTATCACTAAGGGTCGCATTATATGCAGTGGGTCGTTTACCCTCTTTCCTTAGTTTAGTGGGGCACTCGTAAGCCCTATGGCCATAACCTTCACAACCAAAACACTTATTAGACTCGTCCCTATCTAAATTGTCATTACTAGTTTTAGGGAACTTCTCGGCTTTAGAAAACTTCTCGCTTTTATCATGTTTAGAAGTATCAAATTTCTTAAAATCATTTTTAAATTTATCTTTGTTAAATTTAAGAAATTTTTTAAATTTACGAGCAAACAAAGCCATATATTCCGAGTCACTATCACTATCGCTCTCTACTACTTGTTTGTCCTCTTTTCAGGCTTTTAAAGCAACGCCCTTTTCGATTTTCTTTTTAGTTTTAGAGGGAAACATATCTAGTTCATAGGTTTGTAAATCACCTACAAGCTCTTCTAATTTCGTAGAGGCTAAAGTGGGTAAATAATTTAAAACGGCCACCTTCGGAATAAATCTATTGGGTAGGGACCTTAAAATTTTCTTTACAACACGGTCGTCAGGTATTTTCTCTCCCAAGTTAAAAGATGAATTAACAATATCCAAAAGTCTAGCATAAAATTCATCAAAAGTTTCATTTTCATTCATCTTGATAGTTTCAAATTGAGTGGTGAGGTTTTGGAGTTTTGAAGCTTTAACGACACTAGTTCCTTCATGAGTTATTTGTAAAATATCCCAAGCTTCTTTAGCGGTCTCACACGTCATAATACGTCGGAATTCATCCGAGGTGACAGCGCTAAACAAGGCATTTAAACCACGGGAATTAAAATTAGCAAGTTTAAACTCATTTTCAGTCCATCTATCGGCGGGTTTGATAACACGTTCATTTTCAACTAAATAGGTTGGTGGGGAGTACTCGTTAACAACAGACATCCAAACTCTCTCGTCGATAGATTTTAGTGCCGATTTCATTCGCGCTTTCCAATACGCGTAGTTTGAACCATCAAAAATAGGAATTTTTGAAAATGGGGAAAATTCCATTTTAGCCAAAAATTTAAAAGATCTTAACGAAATAATTTATCGTTTTTGGCTCTGATACCAATTTGTAAATGCAAGAAATTGTAATTTCCTTTGTATGTGTAAAACAGACACGATAGATGATGCGGAAGCGTAAAGGTGATGGGTCAACAAAATTAACAAATGCCAAATTTTAATTTCTCAAACGAATTAAAGAAACACCAAGTGAAGTAAAGTAAAACAATTAATATATTCACTTAAACCAATATTTAATAGAAGTCCAAATTAAATTAAGTGTGATCATAAAACCGAATTTTATCTTGAAATTATCCTAAGCATGCATTCTATGTTATGTAATCAAGATAAATTAAACCAATCACACTACGCCGCGATGTACGAGGAAAAACCCAAGACGGGAAACAACCTCGGACGGCCCTAGCCACAAGTCCACTAGATATGGAATTACAATTACAAGACAGATAGACTTACAACGACTGACTCGATCCCTCTCAAGCCTCGACGCTTCTTCTCGTAGAAATCTCTTCCTAGTGGACAACCTCGGAACACCACCGCGGTCTCGGAATCCACCGATAGGACATTATATGGTCACCGTCACCCAAGCATGGAGCCTTTCTCCGTGTGGGTAAATCAACATGGAAACACTTCTTCTTTCCTTGTGAGTGGTGGAAGCAAAACCAAAAACTTCTCTTCAATTCGGTGTAAAGAAAACCGGTGCCAAACTCCAAGCAATTGATAAGTATATAGAACTTGGAATAAACTCAATTGGGTGAAAACACTAGAGTGATGAAAATATTTTTCTAAAAAATCTCACTCAAAACATGAACATTTTCCTAAACAATTTTTGCTCTCAAATTCTCTCTAAGAGATAAACGAGGTTGGAAAAGTTCGATAGGAAAATGTCATTCCCGCACATTATTAAGTCTGAAAAAGTTGGTTAAAAACCAAGTGGGGAAGTGGGCCAAAAACTGCCAAAAACTGTTCCCGCCTGGTCAACTCGTTCGAACGACATTTCGTTCGAACGAAGTCTCGTTCGAACGAGACTTCTAACGACACTCCAGTTTGGACTCGTTAGAAATCTCGTTAGATACCTCGTTCGAACAGAAAGTTCGTTCGAACGACATATCGAACGACGGACCAGTTTAGACTCGTTGGCAAACTCGTTCGAACGAAACCTGGTTCGAACGAAAAACTCATTCGAACGACTTTCCAGAATTTTTATAAAATTCGATTTTGGCCCAGAAACTTTATATACTTTATTTTAAAGTTCTAATTAATTTTTTTCTGAAAGTAAACCACAGTTTTTATTAAACCTAACACCCAATAAACTTTGTTCCAAACTCCTATATATACATAATTGCATTCATACCTTGGGAGCATGGAACCATAGTTGATGACGTAGAAACGAGGCACACAAACCGGCACATTTGATGAGGCTTTATACTCTTTGCCGCTACGTCTTCAACAAACACTTCATAGGCTTGAGAATATTACAATTACATACTGTCCTATGAATAAATGTTTTTGTCCGGAATTGAGCCAAAACTATATATGGACTCAATTGGAAATTTGTGTCCTTACATATCCCTCATCTTCGGTTGGGATAGGGGAATGCAAGGCAGTAGGAAATTTTGACCTTTATGCTGGCCAACTGAAATTTTCACGTGGATGACATTATCGGAAGAACCTTTGTACAACATTCTTGTTCCGTTACATAATACAATTTCTAGATTTATATTGCGAATGATAATGATTGGACAATTATATTTAAGTTTCATTGCGTGTGGTGGCAATCCATTTGGCGTCAAAGAATTTAGAAATTCTTCTTTGTAATATTTGTGCATGATATCCACAACTTCATCAAAGTTATTTAATGTCTTCAATTCTCTAGGGAACATATCAATCATCATATCGTTGAGTAAGTCAACGTGTTCGTTTGTTGTTGCAATAATTTCTCAATTTATCAAGAAGTTTGGCAAGTTGGCATTAATATTTAATGATGGAAAGATAACGTGAATGAGAGAATGTTCGGGACACTCATTTTATCGTGGACGTATGAACATTTCCTTGGGAGGACTTATCAAATCAACATGTGTTGATGCTTCCGTCCCATTGGCAATCCTTATAACGAAATCGCTAAAGTGTTGATCATTTCTGGCACGTATATTAATTGTTAAAGGTAAAACCTGTATTGTACTCCAAAGCGACGATATCACAGTGCTAGAGTTTACTCTTTCCAATCTTGACCCACGACGTACTACCGGTAGTACTTGCCTAAAATCTCCACCGAAGATAATGACCTTACCACCAAAAGGTTCAATACTATCCATTAAAGCCTTTAGTGTCCTATTCAGAGTTTTAATCGCAAATTCTTTGCTATTGGTGCCTCATCCCAAATTATGATTCTTGCATGTCGTATGAGTTATGTTGTGCCACTTTGCTTGGGAATGTTACATAAGCTTGTCTCATTGGCAAGAATAGGAATTTTGAAGTGAGAATGTGCATTTCGACCTCCTGGAAATAATGATGCAACTACTCATGTTGTTGCTGTAGCAAGTGCAATAAGTCGTCTTTTTCTAATGTCAGCAAGTAATGCTCTATAGAGATATCTCTTTTCAGTCCCGCCAGTCCCATCAACAAAGAATGAACCTGAATTTCCAGCAATCACCATGTCGAGTATAACCAAGAACGATGTCTTTGGTCTGCATTTAAATGCGTATAGAAGTTGTAGTTTTGTTTTGGTGTATCGACCTAGAGTTCATAGATAATTTCTCTTGGACATGTGTTGTTGGATGATAAGGGGCTATTGCTATATGAAGGTAAGTTAAAGTCCTTAATCTATTTACCTATTGAATCGAGAAAAAAGATGATATTATTTAATGTTTAATCTTTTTGTGCTGCCAACGATTGTGGGTGTAGTCGTTTAAAGTCTTCGGACAAAAATTCAATGTTTGTTTCTCATAATTTTCTCACATAAGAGGTCTCACAGTAAACAAAAATAATTGCAAATAATCTCCTTAATGCCTCAGGTATTTGAAAAGTTGCTGCTTCTGAGAGGCAATCACAATGCTATCGTCCGATTATAATTGTCCACGTTTTGGGGATGCCTCTTTAAATGTCAAGTAAGTGATTCCATCACAAGTTAGTAGGTCTTCAAATGATTTCAGACCTCTGACGTGATTTAAAAGAAGTCTTAAATAGTAGCGTTCGCCTTCTGTAGGATTTGCGCCATTCACATGGCCGATTACTTCGAGTTTATTATTCCTTTTGGACCAATTTTTGGATTAATTGTCCTATATGTAGTGCTCAGGGAATTCTTTATATAGATATTAGCATTCCCCGCTGAATTTGGAGCACATATTGAAGATTTTTGTTAGCATTGTCTTGCTAACGTTTGGGGTTTCTAGCACATTGTACAAGTTCTGGTTCTCCCCATATGTGACAGTATGTTTATTTGGCAAGTGGAGTTAAAGGTTTATCATTGCGGGCTTCATTTCATTTAGCTCAAAGTTAAAAATTCTCCAAATAGCTTCTTGTGCAGATACCCATCTTGCATATTGGAATTGTTTGATCTCATCGATGTTGGTTGTCTCATTCTTATAAAATGGAACATGAATAACCACTTTATCACACCCTTTGTAAATGTATTTGTAAAGGTACTTCACTGATTTTAGCCGTGAACATTCTTCAACATTAATATGACAATTATATCTTGTGAGGAGATAAGGATTATAAGGAACCGCCCATCTGTTGTTTAATAATTTATTGTGCACGCGTACTTGTCTCCCATCATTTCATCGTCGATAAATAGGATATGAGTCTTGACCTTGAGAGGTAGTAGACACAAATTCGCAAGGGTAATGAAATGTGCAGTTCCTATTTTTCATACACGGGTTATTTTTGTTGAGCTCTCCACACGGCCTGTGCATTTCGTGAATATGAGGTATCTCGGCGCAAATGAATTTATTGTAATGATCTGGAGTAGTGAGCTTGTAATCTTGTTTTAGTATGAGCAAAAAATATGAGCATGTGGCAATCCTCTCTTTTGGAATTCTATTACATATACGTGCACAGTGACCTTACAAAATATTTCTTTCTTAAAAAGTTGATCCTTCAGGTCCTTTAATTTAGCTCGAAGTAGTCTTGATGTTAGATCTGGTCGATCTTGAGGCAATTGTCCTGGATGAATATTATCAACGATTTCTTTCCAATCGGGATTGCAAGTCATTGTGATGAATAAATCGGGCTTTCCACATCTCTGAACTAAATCCATTGCATCAAGGTATCAACGACGCATATCTCGAGGCCCACCAATGAATGATGCAGGAGGAATAATTCTTTGACCTACCTTGTTCGCTCTTGTTTCACCTGTCGTGACACTATCAACCAACCCCTGGTAGATTTCAACTCTTATTTTTTTCTGTTGGTTACAATAGTAGTCAAGTTGGGTGGTTTCTAACTTTATGTACATGTTAACAGAATATTGTTGTAGTAGCTTGCCAATGAATGACAACGTTGATTATTTATTACTTTGGATTTGCAATTTATGCGCATAGTATTCACGATATGATACTTTTGATTATGTCTCTCGTTGAACAACTACAGGAGTTTATGGTTATGCAAATTGAAATACGATAATATTTATTAAAATGTCATCAAATTTGAATTTAGGAGTGAGAGCATAAAAATATTTGATGATAAGTCACTACCTTGTTGCTCAAATGAGAAAATGTCCTTTGTACATGTGATTGCAGGTACGAAGGACGAAACGTTTGTAGATGTGATAGATAAGGCATCATTTCGTCGCCTTATATATGGATGCCATCCAACTTATCCTTTTGGAAATAGTAATGGACACTGTAATGGGTCGAAGCATCCAAAGTAGTGTTTAATTTGGTGTCGTTGACCAGACTGTGATACGACAATTATGTCCCGCTCGAAAGGAATATTTTTGTTATTTACTTCAATCCATATTACAGCAACCTCATAAGATGTAGGAGAGTTGTAGATACGTTTATCAAGGTTCACGTGTTTATTGATTCGAACTTGAAGTTCATCGAGTGAAGGGAAGTCCTTTAGTCAGCGTAAGAACTGAGCATATGGATTTTCATGTGGCACATTCGAGAGCTTTTAAACTATATCAACGTTTAAGTTAAGGAAAACCCTGGTAAGATACCCATTATGTTTTGTATCTCATTGCTCGTGTCACGGAAGTAGAGTTGGAAGTAACATGGGTTGTTGTTTGGCTCAAGTGAGGTAAATGATGATAAACTTGGCCTTGAACTCGAAACGTATATACACCGCATCTTGAGGATGCTAATTGCTTATCAAGAGTAACTCCAAATGAAGTGAAGGCAAATATGCTATTGTATGCTTTGATATTAGCACAAAATTCTCTTGATTCGATTGAATTGAATGTGAAAAGATCCCATAAAACATCGAGGACAAAAGTTTCAGCAAGGGATATATGACCATTTTGACAGCAAAATGTGTGTGTGTGTGTGTGGGGGGGGGGGGGGGGGTCATATTGGAATCTTCGGGCATTGCCGTGATGGCAATTGGGAGTTGATTTGAGTTCCAGTAATGCAGAGCAGAGAGGTTCGTATATAGTTTCTCCTATTAAGAGAGCAAGTGTAATTTTAAATATCGATTTGATATGTCTTACATGATTTACTTAATCGTAAAGTGTTTATTTACATATTTGTATCTAACGTTGATATTTGTAAGATTTTAATTGGCCTCGAAGTAACCAAGTAACTCGCTATCTTTTCGGTGAATTTGGGTTAGCAAGGACATTTTCGGATGTTGAAATTGATGAAATTTGTAAGAATATGTTAAATGACTTGTCTGAAAGATTATTTAAGAAGTTTAGTAAGAGAGGAGCATGAGAAATGTAGGTGAATGATTTTCAAATTTGAAATGAATATTGAATTGAATCTAAGATTGGTTCGAAATTGTTGAAATATAGAAATTATTACGGGTTTGGTTTTTAAGAATGTTTAAAATGGAGAAAGTAATACATGTTAAACATATATTGTTTTTCATAAAATTCCAACAAGAAATAATTTCAACTAATCCCATTTAAAATAAGATAAAAATAAAAAAAATATATTTTACGGCTATAAACAGATTTTATTAACAAATTCTTGCATTCATCAAAAGCAAGAGTATATTTTTTTTTACTACATGCGAAATGAATAGCATCAAAATTTGAATCAAATATTGTAGTAGCATTTATATCTACATCTATATTAAATAATATATATGTAGAACTTCAACAATTAAAAAATGATATATTCATTATTTGTAAGAAAGTTTTCATAAATAATGAGTAATATAAATGAGCATATAGATGTTTGTTAAATATATAAAACAAACTTACCTTAAAAGATGAACAGTCACGTTGTAAATGGTTGTCAAAGTCTAAACCTAAGATTCCAAGAAATTAAAACAACTAACTTAACAATAAGATTAAATAAAAGAAACAATTGTTAATTAATTAAAAATAAAGTTAAAAAATTATGCTACTTAAATAACTGAACTTTAATAATCTTTACCAAATATTATTTCATTTTAATTTGTAATTTTGATAAAAGTGTAATGTGTGAAACTGTAAATTATGTAACGGTAATTTATTAATTTTTTTAAGAAAAAGTTTTTCGTTTTTATTAGTCAGTTCAATCCTATAGAGCCTTTTAGTATAGCATATTAAATAAGTAAGTAGTTCTTTATAACTGATGACACTGACCATCTCGAATATAAATTATATGAAACAATTTGAATATGTGTGACACCCTGCCTAATTAAATACGGGGTGATCAGTCCCTTATTAAATTAAAACAGAATATCCATTTGGTTCAGTCTTAGCATCACTGTCGAAAAATAATTAGTAATTACTAACCACCTAGTAGTTAAAAAGTCAAGTGTCAAATTTTATCTTTTAAAATTAAAATGCAACCAAAAATAATTAATTTAACCATTCACCATCTAATACAATCTCACAGCAAATAAGAATGACATAAATGAATAACTGAGTTTGGAGTAAACACCTCCAGTCTAAATCCCAAATACAAAAGTCTGAAATAAAAAAAAATACCCACAACTGAAATATAAATAAGAGTCTGCACACTCTATCTTTGAGTACATCTGAATAAATGATAGGTAACATGCCCAACTGAAGTAAATAACTCGAAAAGAATCAAGGATAGATGTGGAGGCGTCTAGTACCGAGGTCTTGTAACTTCCACAGTAGCTACATCACATCAACTAGTAGGAACTCCTATGCTTGGTGTCCTTGTGGCTGGGTACCTAAAATATTTTTACACAAACAAAGTACATTTGGAAGAAAACGGGTCCGAGCCTGAGTTGTAAATTGTTTAAAAACAGTAAGTGTTTAAAATGCATTAAACAGTAAATATTATATCCATGTTAGTTCCTCGTGCCCTCACTTAAGATTCTTACCTCTCAACTAATATGCACGCCTAGCCTAGACTCCTAGCCCATCCTAGTCATGATATCCCACTTATCTAGTTTAGCCCAAATCCTTTACTGAATTGCCTAAGTCATTGTACCCAATTTTAATACCTGAAAAATACCTTCTTGTAATTATAATGTTAGTTTTGTCGGATTCAAATAACTCATTAATCATTCAAGTTTCTACATTGTTGATTAATATTAAATATCGTAATCTTTCTCATCTACTAAGCAGAACAGTAAAATAATCTCAAGTGTGTGTGTGTGTGTGTGTGTGTGTGTGTGTGTATATATATATATATCATACATATATATACTAATACGGCACCCAAAAAGGCTAAACATGCGGTGCACACATACTCTACTATCAGTCCCGGTACATCACGCATATAAGGACTACGAATTTCGAATCACTCTGGAATCGTATCAACACGTATCACACACAATGGAGGAGAACATAGTTCCCAGCCCCACCGGCTACGCACATACCTACGTACCCACGTGACCGCAAACTTATCAACTCACAGATAAGTCTTTCCCAGACCTATATCTCGAGGTAGCAATCTAAAATATCCCCGAAGGCTCATCAAGATAAGATTGTCCCCTTCTTAAGACCTCCCGTGATAACAAGTATGGTAGGTATGTCATACACATAAGGGTTCATACAAATGGTACACACAACCAATATAATTAATAGGATCACACCACCTAAATATTCTAGATTTGTACGAATTGTCATTCTTTACAATATTCATAACGTTCCCAATTACGACTATTCTCTTTATCATATCGCACTACTTATAATGGATATCACTAAGGAGTCCCTCTTATCCTTATATATTTCTATACTTCATGTTACTAGCTCAAGAAATGTGGTTGTCCTACATAACCTTAAGTAATTCGTTATTCTCGAATTATTTTCACCAAATTCCAGTCCGTCCCGTAAAATTCCAAAATTTTGAAATCTCGTTTGAAGTGCCCAGAAGTTTCGTTCGAACGAACTTCACTCTGATATCTCATTAGTAAGTCGTTCGAACGAGTTCGTTCGAACGAAATTCAAATGAACTAAACTCTGAATTTTTGTTAGAATTCTCGTTGGATTCTCATTTGAATGAGGTCGTTCGAACGACTTTCCAGTTCCTCAGGTCGTTCGAACGACATTTACCCAGTTTGTCCTCTACCTTAGGAAACCTGCATTTTTGCCCATTTTTGTTCACCCAATTCACATCAAACTTTACCCAACTCAAGATTAATAGTCCTAAAGCCATTTTACATACATTTAGATGATCCCTAACATCTTTTAACCGTAAAACCTCATTAAATCTCATATATGGGTAAAGGAATTTAATCACATATCAAAATCCCTAGTTTTACATCATCAATAATTTTCTCCACCCAAAACCCAAAGTTAAAATTCATTTTTCTTCATGTATCAACCCAGATTCATAGCCTCTACATATGGTTATTCATCTACATTCAATTTCCTACCTAAAAGCTTGATTAATAATTCAATTTCAACCCAGATTTCATCATATCATGTGTATATCATCAATTCTACACTAACATATATGCACTAATTAAAGCAAGATAACCACTTGACTTGTTGGAAAGGTCTGAATCGTTGAATGAAAGTGGTATAGATGCGTTCCTCTCTTCCCGATCTACACGTTGATGGTGTTCTTGGTGAAAGATGGGTGGGTTTGGTCTTAGAGCTCCTAGAAATCTCTTATCCTTCTTCCTATTGGACTTTCTCTTTTATTTTGCAAATAAAAATCCTAACTTCTCCCATGTACATGCAGATATATTTCTCCAATTTTCATCCATTAATTAGCCCCAATTTTTCAAAAGATAAAAATACCCCTCAAGGGGTGTCAGTTTGGCCTAAAACTATCCCGAAACCCAAACTAAACTCCCGGGTGGACTTTTCTGACTATTTGACCCTTTCGGACACGTTGACGCACTCGAAATGACCATTTGGGTGATGTATAAATGTTTCACTTTTTATTCTATTATTTTAGTCCCGACACGACTCGCACGCTCGTCCGAAATTAAATTCCATAATTGTCGTATTTCTCTCTCGCGAAAATTTCCATAAATTCATAATCACATTCAGAATCATATATTACTTTGTTCGCTCAGTAATATTCAATGTAATTCCTAGTAATAAATACAAACTCCTATCTCGCTAGTTAATATCTATTTTATTCCAGATTAATTATTAATTACTTCTTCTCACATTAATTCAATTAATCTCACAATTAAAATCAATTAAAAATTACAGGGTATTACAGTATGGTATTAAGTAACTCGTAAAAAAAAGTGAACTTCTTTCACTCTCAAATTTACAATTTGAACTTGTACCACCAATATTGACAATATCCTACAAAATTTCAATTAATAATTAAAAAACTCAGAAAATTGAAATAGTTTGCAATATTAACATCAAATAGAGACACTTGGAGCATTCAAAATAACCAAACATTCCAATATATTTTGCTCATATGATTTGGCAACTATAAAAGAGAAATAAAATTAATGGAAGAGGATATTACCCAACAAATTCTAACTTGTATATATCATGTTTACTATATGCATAATTCAATTCTTTGTGTTATTTAATCAAATACATGTACTTATTTAGTGTTGTTCTAAAGCAGAGAACAATAGCTTAAAAGTCCCAATTATAGAGTTGAAAATTCAAACAAAAATATGTATGGTCCAGGATGATATATTGGAAGGCCATATCGAAAATTTTGCGTTTGATGATAAGAATAATAATGACATCATGTTTAGCCAATCACAACTATCTCGAGGTGAAGGCACAAGCGAAACACCTATTCAGGCTGGACATATCTCAAGTAAATGAGATTTTGCTCCAAATTTTCTATTTTATGAATATATTTCTAGTGATGATATATTTTTGACAATTATATAACACAAATCAATACTTATATTTCCAGAGATGGGTACATTTCTAAATTTGAAAATATCATGGATCTTATTCAAACTCTTTTTAAATTAATGGACCTAAAGATGAAGGCCTCCCAAGTTTATGTCCTTTGTATTACTATGAGAAGGTAGAAAGCTGAAAAACAAACCAACGTATATTTGGTTACATTCGTAGGATGCATATAAAGACCTCTCCATTGTGAAAATAGGATAAAAATAACATTGGGGGCTACTAAAGGTTTATAATATCTCCACAAAAACAACATCAGGCACAAAGATATGAGACCAAACAACATTCTTATAATTTACGTTCATTAACCAATCATTTCCTATTTTTTCCTATCTATTTAAATACATTTATAAAAAAATCATGATAAGAACTTAATTTATCTTAATTTTAAAACTTACGAATTTTACCATCATTTATGACATAAGGTGAACGCAATTATATATGTTTATTTTCCTTAGTAATGAAAAAGTATGGAACAATGTAGTGTATTGAGGATGGTCTCCTATTATGATATATAAGTGGTCTGAAGTGTTGGATTGTAAAACTGATGAGCTCAATTTGCTATAATAGTAAGGAAATTCATGTTTGTTGTATCCATCTATTGTATTTGGTAGGAAAGAAACACAAGAATTTCCAGAGATGTGCAGAAGATGAGAAGAGAGGCTTATATTAAAATATATTTATGAAGTAATGCAAAACATAATATATTCTTCGCCACATACGACAGAGAAATTTAAGTATGTGTCGATGTATAAATATAGGGAGTCAATAAAAGGATCATAAAATAATTCAAAACAAAAACTCTATTGATAAATATGAAATGGTGCATGGAATAGGGTACATTAAGTCTTTTATTGTGTATTTTTTACAGCATGGAGTCCACTGCTTTGTTTTGGTGATTGATGAGGTTTTAATATGGCTTTTTCTCATAATATTTATATTTAATAAGATAAAAGTAAGATTGTCTTTAATTTTCCAAATCTTTGGTGATCTTTAAATGAGGAATCAGGATTGGAAAGATTATATGTTGCTGCCAATGTACTTAATGGGATGTACCTTTCTTAATGGCAATCGACTTGGCATCAGTTGTTTCTGATGCTGGTTCAATTTTCCATATGTGCATCAACCAAAATGAGGGTTCACCCAAGCAATTTGAAGGCAAATCAACCAACGAATTAGCACCTAATTTACTCCCTGGTTCGTATGACACTGGTGCATTTTCCTTTAAGAAAAATATCGACATCTAGAGAAGTGTTGATTAATACCTTTGTCTCTTATTCAAGTTCAGGTAACAACTAATGGCTCTTATAATTAATAAGGCGGACCTACATGGTCCCGATAATGGAATTTTTATAGGTTCATATCTAGTCTATATAAGTAAATCATAGTCTATATTGCTTGTAATATGTAATTTAAAAGATAAAGATGGTATCTTTAATGTAATTTAGCACTATACAAAAAAAATGGTAAAGTCCTCTATTTCTCAATGGTCCATTTAATTATAAGTTCAAATTTAAGAGATATGCAAAGAGACTTTTAGTTATGATAAAGCTCATTGAAGTAAAAATTCATTCATACAGATTTGAAGAAATTTCACCATCATTAAATCATGAAATCATCAAGCTTAACTCAATATCCACCCCTTGCATATATTTAATCTTAATCAAATGATTAGAACAGACCGAATGATGGGAAAAATTATCTTACCTGGGTAATTAGCGTCTAGAGGATAATGGAGACTTTGGAGGAAACACCGGCGCGTATGAAATAGCACATCCTGAAGCTTTTAAATGAAGAGGGTGGTGGGAGGAGAATAATTAGTGTGGGAGAGTAGAGAATTGCAATGTAAAGTGCACTCATGGTTGTGCATGCTACCACAACCACTGATTTGGGCACTGCCCCTTCTTCTTCCATTACTCACCAACTTGTAGATTTTCATATCCGGCCACACATATTTTGGTTTTAATCTTATGTTCTTTCACCACTCAGGGTATACATGACAAAATCAGATATAAACTACACGGGAATCAAACTGGGAAAAAATCATCTGTGTCCTACACACCAAAGAAAAAGAAAAAAATGGATGCAAAAAAACTTCCTTACTACGTAGGTAACATCCCAATTTCAGCCATTTTTTGGTCCTACACACAAAGAAAGAAAGAAAGAAAAAAATGGATGCAATAAAATTTCTCAACCAGACATTCGAAGGCAAATGATGAACCACCATCCATTCTTTAGCCAGATGACACCTCATATGCCCAAACAACACTTATTGAATAGGGTTGTAATTCATTTGGCAAAGCAAGGCATTGTTTGTATGCATCAACAATTTCATCTTTTGTATAAATGAATTGGACTAAAAGCTCTTTTGAGGACTCCTTTTCACGTATATAATTAAAATCAATTTTGATTTTTTTTGTTCAGGCATGGAACATCGAATTAGACGTGAGATAGGTGACGACGATGTTGGCGCACCACAATGTAGGAGGTTGAGAAAGAGTGCCATGAAATAAGATTCAGACCAAAATAAATGGTATATCCATCACTTGTCTCAGATCATCGATACACGCAGCCAAATTTGAGTTTACAAAAAAGACTGACGATCGAGTGGAGATGATTTTTGAAGGAACAAACCTAATGTGACAGTGTGCTTTAACTATTAGAGATTTCGTTTGAAGCTTGTACAGTGATCGTCGATAGGGTCGCATAAATGGCAAACTTTATTTACAGCAAAGTCAAGGTCGCGTCTTGTTAATGTCAAGTATTGTAAAGCACCAACAACTTGTCAAAATTTTGTGGGATCCGAAATTCATTCACCCCCTGCCTTAGAAAATTTCGTTGATCTTGATGGTGGGGTGAGAAGAGGCAATGAAAACACATCTTATGCACATACGACAACTAAAGTTAGATATTAAACAAATTATACAGATAAATACTAAGAGAATATTGTTCTAGAAAACTTAACAACATACAATACAATTGAGCAGTCAATATATGGCAGCTTGTCAAGTAGAAGATGATGACGAAAAATTAAATTTGAGAACAAAGTCATGACTATATGGCTACATTTTAGAACCTAATTATTTAGTTTCTATTGTCATTAACCTCCCCTGAGATCAGGCCTAATGCTATATTTTATAAATGCCATTATTTTGCTCTTAAAGAATTCTACATTATCCCTTTCCATTACCTTCCGATTCATCTCAGTCCATTGTTCTCAAGTAGACTTCAAAGAGGGCATTGTAGATTATGAGCTACTTAGTAGATCGAGTTAGGACCTCCGAGTTCGAGTTCAGAGGCTGGACTTAGGAGCTAGAGTTAGTATCTTGCTAGCAGGTAATTGGAGTGAAATGGGGTGTGGAAATTTAATTCTAAGTCCAATTTAGATAGCATTCATACTACAATTACTTATATTTCATACATAAATACATATTATTCGAGTTATAGCTCAGAAATACGGTTAATTCTAGATAACTTACATATAAGAACATGATTTTCTTGTATATGTAAAATTGATATCTCAGACAGTTATTAGACGTATATTTTCATGACTATACTACGTGAATCTCAACATCCAAATAGATCCTAAGGGTTTAGTGCATTTTGCAAAAAATAAACTCCATACACAATTAAATTTTATTTACCTCGTAAACAAACTGGAAATTCTTTCAAACTCCGAACAAAATACCACACTTCATGCCCAAATTGTAGTAATATCCTATACAATTACATATAACAATCAATTGACTTTATACATGTTTCCTATATGAATTAATAGTATATTATATACCTTTAAAAATTTTATATTGGGAATACATGACTAGAATCCTTCAGTCACATAATTAAGTTCATAATTTGATAAATATACAAATTAGTAATAATAAAAATAACTTTAATTATAATATATGCCCGAAATTTTTTACACAATTCAAAATTACATATAAAATTTCTATAAAAAAAAATTGTCATTTGAAGATTTTAGACAATTCACGATTACAAATAAGATTTTAATTAGAAAAAAAATCCAAGTGCAATGAACTTTAGTTTCCATATTCGTTAATCTATTGTCCTACCATAATATAGTAAGAGTTCTCATCATCATACATGAAAAATCAATAAAATCATTTCAAACCAAAAGTAAACATTTAATCAAACACGTGATGTGCCTTCCATTGATTAAAATAAAAAATAACTTGGAATTTCATTCAAATTGAACTTCAATTTAGAATAGTAAAACAAAACACAACATTCATTTCATACCGAGGAAAAATAATATTAAAACAAAAATATTGGAGACAATGAATAAAAAATAATCGAAATTTGTAATGTGCACTACAAAAAATGTTTATATCAGTAGGTAGACTTCTGAAATTATTATTAACATTTATAACATTACATAATCAAAATTTATACACAGAATAGGAGTATTCATCTTGTTTTCTGCAGAAGAATAATTTTGCAGTTGAATAATCAACGAAGCAGATTTAAGATTGAAAGCAAATGTACGATGGAATTTATACAAATAAGTTACAGAGTCATATTTGTCTCTTGGTGTTTCAACTTCCATTTTACAAAATGAATGAATCTGGAATTAAATTTCTTTTAATATGTAAGGACATAATGTTATAAATATCCGTTTATAATTGAGTATGTCGTATACCGCTACAAACGTCGAAGAATGTTCAAGATCACGTATGCATCAAGATGATTCCGAATATCAAGTTCGTCAACAAGAAAAGCCTCCGCGAGATAGGTTTTGGTAAGGTCGTGTTTTAGTCCTTTTACTGTTCACTTAAGGTGTTGGGATATTTTTTCTAAAAAATTTTCTGAGTGTTGGAGAGGAGTTTTTCGTCAAAATATTTTTTCTAAGTGTTGAGGCGGACTGGAATAAGAAATTATTTTTCGTTCCAGTCATTCGAGCGACAGAGGCATCTCGCACGAAGTCATTCTTGGCATCGTTCAAGCGACAACCTTGTTTCGTTTGAGCGACGCGCCGCCTTTGATTTTTTATAAATAGAGCTTTCCAACTTCATTTCTAATAAGAAGACCTGCGTTTTTAACATATACGAAACTACTTTGTCTTATCACTTTTAGGGTTTTAATTCTTTATTTTTAATTCACAAATCATCCCAATAGTTTGTGTGAATTGTTTTAGAACCTAAGAATACATCTTTGTGTCAAGTGGAGTACTGGGCTGAAGACGACTGCATGTCAATAGGGAGTGTTCGTGGGCATTGCTGGGCTAAATTGGAACTGGGGTCTTGGCTGACTCTAGGCTGCGGTCTATGTGGGTTTTCTGCGGTTAACTCGTTGCGGATTTCATTATAAGTGTAAGTGTTACATATTATAATGAAATAAAAGGTTCTACCCGAAAGGGGTTTTCCTGAAATCTGCGAGTTGATTATTTGCGTTTATTGGTTTGACACACACACATGTAGTTTCATGTTTAGGGGCTGATTTAATTTGATTTAAAAATTGACTCCAATTAAATAAGTTTGTAGTTAGAATTTTTGAATTTATTAGAATCGATATCGCATAACGCACTCTTTCAAATTGGTATCAGAGCAGGTTACACTAATTTATTGTGTATTCCTATTTCTGCAAAATTTGTGTGATATTGATTTTTTTTTGAAAAATCTATTGTTTTATTAAAAAAATAATTGCTGCAATGTTTCCAAATGAAAACTTATATAATTGGTTGCCAATTTTTTACTAGTCTAATTATGCTTACTGGAAATCCCGTATGAAATCTCATTTAAAAGCAATCGAGAGTTTGGGTCATTTGTGAAAGAGGTTGTACTCCTCCCACTATTACCGCAAATAATATCACGAATTTAAAACCTGTGTCAAACTGGACTGAGGATGAGTTTAGGTGGATGACTTTTAATTCGCGTGGGCTTAATGTAATTTCCAGACACGTCACCCCCGACGAGTTCCTATGTATTATGACGTGCACCACGTCTAAACAAGCGTGGGATGTTTTATAACTCACCCACGAAGGCACTAACGTAGTCAAAGAGTCTAAAATTCAAAATTTAACTACTCAATTTGAAATGATTAGCATGCTCGAGACTGAGTGTTTTGATGACTGTTATGCACGTTTGTCTGACATTTTCAATACCAGTTTCAATCTTGGTGAGCCTATACCTGATGCACGAGTGGTTGAAAATGTTTTAAGATCACTGACAAAACATTTTATCCCTAAAGTGATTGTTTTAAATACCTTAGGTAATTTGAATCATCTGAAATTAGAAGAGCTGATTGGAGACCTCCGGACATATGAGATTGATGTGTTTCCTGACACTATCAAGCCTAAGGATAAAGGTATAGCACTTAAAGCCCAATTTAAGAAGAAAAACAAAGTGAGTTTTTGTGAGTACAAGTTTTAGGACGAGTCTGATTTTGATATGGCCATGCTTGTAATTTTTTTTAAAAACTTTCTCAAGTTTTGAAAGCAAAATGATTCCAATAAAAGATTTTCTGAGAAATATAAAAATGAGGCCAAAGAGAGAGGTGAGAAAGAGGGTGAGAAATTGGAGGAAGATAAGTGTTTTGAGTGTGAGTGGAGAGTCCACAAAGCGTTTGAGTGTCCCACTAGGCTAAAGAGAAAGGGCAAAAAGATTGTTATGGTAGCCACTCCTAGCGATAGTGAAAAAGAAGTGAAAGTTTACGGGGATGAGTCATCACATGGGAAATTTGTCGCTTTTTCTGCTAGTTATGTGACCACACCCAGTTTATCCCACAATGATGAGGACACTTGTGCACGTGACACCCCCGAGGAGGATTTGAGTGTTTCTAGCATTGGAGTGAGGGTGATAGTGAGCTTCAGACTGCTTTTAGAGATTTGTACACCGAGAATTTAAAGAATAAAAACTTAAATAAGGAGTTGAGTCTTAGGGCGAGAGATTTGGAGTGAGATTTAGAGGTTTTGATGGAGTTTGAGGAAAAAGCGAGTCAACTCGAGAAGGTGAAGGTTTCTTTGAGTGAAAAATTGATAGTTTTAGGGTGGGAAAAGAGTGATTTGACCAACACGGTGTCTAGTCTGACGACACGTGTATCCCAACTCGAGAGTGATCTCGAACATGCCCGGGAGGTCAAAGTCTCTTTAGAGATTGAATTTAAGAAGGTTGGAAAGACGGTTCTCAATCCCATTTTAGCTAGAGGTGAGAGTTTAGGAATAATTCATGACGGTGCGTCCACTTCACATGTTGCACCCGAGTCGATTCTAAAGTTTATAATAGATCCTTGTGGCTCTCAACCCAACCCACCTAGGCATCCCGTACCTATTAGGAGAGCGCGTAGGAGACATTTTGAGATAGGTTTACCTAGGCCTGTTTATGTTTGCGCACACTGCAAGAAGAGAGGACACCTTAGGGAATTTTATTTTAAGTTGGATCATGTGTCACATTTTTCTACTGCGCGTGTTCACACACACGCACCCACACCTGATGCTCTGGATGATTACACACGAGAGTTTTCACATATTAGGGAGCAGGTAAAGTTTTTGGTCAAAACTTCACATGATTTGATGGAGTTTTTTCATAGGATGTAACCATGTTTGCAAAACTCCACCGGACCTAACGATTGAGGTTTAGACTTGTTTACTAGCGTTGGATGATTTTTATGATGATATGTTTGCCTATTGCTATTATGTTTTTTTATTAGATTTTTGCTTTTGAAATTTTTTGATAAATACAAAAAGATTTTATTTTTATAAAATTTTTTAAAAAGTCAAAAAGAGTTTTGTATTTTGTTTTGCACCATATATAAACAGACATCTAGGATGGCCAAGTCACAATTTCATTCCATATCCATGTGATGATTTGATAGTGTTTTGATATGCGTCATCATTTTATTTTTCTATGTTATAATATTTGGAGTCATTGAGATGTGATTTATTATTACTACCTACATGTTTGACTCATGAGTTCCTTTAATGCACACTTGTACGGATTTGTTTGATTAAGTGTACTTGTTTATCACATATTGGTCGGAGTTTTGTCATCTCAATTCTGTCTTTAAAACGATCCATATGCGATAAAACTTGACAATGAAAGTAGTGCATGTAAAAACCGTTTACCGTGAGGAATGTAATTACAATAAAATATGATGAGTGAATCACTAGAAAGGGCTGCGAGAATATAAAATTAACTCGTCATGAAAGTCACCGTTTAAAAGAGCCCGAAAAAATTTAAGGCCAATAAAAAGATAAATATGCCAAAAAGGGGCCACCTCAAAAGAAAAATAGAGTGATTATTATTTATGAGGGAGTTTGGATGGAAAGAAATGAAAAACGGGTTTGCACGCCCTGACAACGTCATGAAAAATCATTTACATAGTTTCAGATGTTATTGGTGTGGTAATCATTCTTGACTTTGATGTGTTGATTAATTGATTCGGCGTCATTTAAATTCAATACTTTTTCACACCTAAGGACGATTTTGAGATTCATTCGATAAAAATACACATATTCTTCGTGAACATATGTTATGCTTGATTGCGTTGATTTGCGTATCGAATATGTTTACATCCATTCATTTCGTATCCATGATTTGTTCTCTTAGTGTAAATTCATAGTTGGTGATTTTTGTATAATTATTTTTTTTGTTTGAAAAAATTGATAAATCAAAAATAGTTTGTGGAAGCTTTTTAGTTACTCCTTGCTGAGCATAGTTTGATTCATATTTTCTATGAATTTTTGTCATGACAACTCCATGTTTATTTTGTTTATTCGTTTCCTTGTTTATTTTGGTCAAATAAAAAGGGGGAAAATGAATTATGGGGGAGTTTTTACATTATGGGGGAGACTTGATTATATTGATTGATTTATTCTTATATCATTTCAAACTCGATGTGTCACGTAGGTATTTTCTTTTTCTCATGTGTGTAGGTACAAAATTGAAGATTATTATTTTGCACACCCTAATGAGAAAAGCTTGAAGATTTAAAGATTTGAAGTTGAAGGTTTTGAAGAAAAAGTTTGAGACCATGTTTAGTGTTTTGGGTTTATGGGAGGGTATTCGATTTGTATATGCATTTTATGTTTTGACAATTCGAATGTTTTTTTTTATTTTGTACCGACATAGACATAGGGGGAGATATGTAAGGAGTAAATTTTATAAATGTCCGTTAAGAATTGAGTATGTCGTATACTGCTACAAACGTTGAAGAATGTTAAAGATAACATATGGATCAAGACGATTCTGAATATCAAGTTCTTCAACAAGAAAATACTCCGCGAGACAAATTTATGTAAGGTTATGTTTTAGTTCCTTAACGGTTCATTTAAGGTGTTGGGATATTTTTTCTAAAAAAATTTCTAAGTGTTGGAGCAGAGTTTTTCATCAAAATTTTTTTTTAAGTGTTGAGGTGGACTGGAATAAAAACTTATTTTTTGCTCCAGTCATTCG
Source organism: Sambucus nigra (assembly GCA_949130495.1). Classification (NCBI taxonomy): domain Eukaryota; kingdom Viridiplantae; phylum Streptophyta; class Magnoliopsida; order Dipsacales; family Adoxaceae; genus Sambucus; species Sambucus nigra. The sequence goes on from OX422215.1 coordinate 72,302,201, forward strand.
AGCGAGATTGCCATATCGTTCGAGCGATAGAGGCATCTTGCGTGAAGTCGTTCGAGTGACAGTTGGTATCATTCAAGCGACATTCCTGTTTCGTTCGAGCGACGTGCCGCCTTTGATTTTTTATAAATAGAGTTATCTAACTTCATTTTTAATAAGAAGACCTGCGTTTTTTAATAGATACAAAACTGCTTTGGCAGAATACTTTATCCTCTCACTTTTAGAGTTTTAATCCTTCGTTTTCAAATCACAAAGCATCTCAATAGTTTGTGTGAATTATTTTGGAACCCAAGAACACATCTTTGTGTCAAGTTTCTCTTATAAAGAGAATATCTACTATTGATCTAGGTGCTATTGAGGGGAGTATTGGGCTAAAGACGACTGCGTGTCAATAGGGAGTACTCGTGGGCGTTCCTAGGCTGAATTGAAACTGCGGTTCCGTCTAAAACTAGGTTGCGGTCTACGTGAGTTTTATGCGGTTAACTCATTACGGATTTCATTGCAAGTGTAAGTGTTACATATTATAGCGAAACAAAAGGTTTTACCCGAAAGGGGGTTTTTCCTAAAATTTGCGAGTTGGTTATTTGTGTTTATTGGTTTGACACACACACACACACACACATACACACACACGTAGTTGCATGTTTAGGAGCTGATTTAATTTGGTTTAAAAATTGACTCCACTTAAATAAGTTTGTAGTTGGAATTTTTGAATTTTTTTGAATCGATATCGCACAACGCACTCGTTCAGAATAGTTGACTCTTGATTTATCTTCAAGGAAGATGAATGATTGGGTTGGTATGTGTGAATGAATAGGAGGGTGGTTTGATGAATGAATGTGGGTTTCGTATCTATTTGGTTTCATATGTGTTAATTAATAGGGGGAGAGATGTAAGACTATTAGTGAGGGTATGAAAGGAATTTTAACTTTAATGAGGGCAGTTTAGTCCGTTACCCATTGAAGAGGAACTCCCCTCTTTTTAAATAATAGAGATTAGATGTTTAATAAATGCCAAAGTTTTATGTTTTTTTGTAAAATTTATCTCCTTTAACCCTTCTGACATTTGTTCTGAATCACATGTTAGTTAGTTTTTCTTATTCCGAAACTCTTTTTCATGTTATCTTTACCCTTATATTTATACATGTTTTTTTTATTTATTAGATGTTTGATAAAATGCTTGAGCATTTTATTAAGTTTACATACAAAATATTTCCCTATATCTCTATGTGTCTCTGATCAAAATTTCTAATCACCTGTTAGAGTCATATGTTCATATTCAAACCCAAATCAATCTTCAAGCTATGATTTTATTCTTTTTCTTTCTTTTTTATGCACGTCACTTATCTATAAAAGTTGTACACAAACGTTAAACCATCCATATATTGGAATTAAAATGGAACGATAAGGATATTGTAAATATATCATTACTACCTTTTAGTAACAACGCTTAGTTTTGTACCTTCAAACTAATTCAATAACAACTCTACTTAACGTTTGATCTCCTTGTCATTAACAAAGGTGTTATATGGCTAAAGGTTTAGTAATTCACGGATTGAGTGGATGCTTCTAAATTGGTGGGCTATTTGTGAATTTGTAACAATTTAGCAAGGTATATAGTAGTCTTCTTAATATAAAATTTATAAGTTTTCATTTTATTCCATTAAAATAATCTCTTTGCATCTATTTTATGTCATACTGCTTTATAAAGATGGATCATATTTTGATCTGAAAGATATAATTGTGTTCCTTATCATTTAGCTATTTATTGGCCAAGCCTTATTTTACATAATGCCATATTTTCTAAGATTCATATGTATAGTAAAGACACCTTATAGTTTCACTTTAATTTATGTCAAAAGTAGTGTCTAACTATTTGTATATGGATGTTTAAGATCACCTTTATACGAACTTAATAAGGTTTTGTGTTTGAAGATCAACATTGTGAAATATCTAATTTGGTGGAATATTAGGTTTTGTGTTTATTTTGTTTATTTTTGTAAGATTTTTGAGCCTTTTGTATTTTTTACTTCTACAATTTTGGTTATGCATTTACAGATTTGTATTGATTTAGTGGATATTTTTGTACCTCTCATGAAGGACAATAACACATCTAATTTTATTTTTAAAAGGCAAGACTCTGATTGTCAATACATGAATTATTCTAGATTTTAATTTTTTAAAAGTGTATTTACTATTTATGAATTAAAATTTGGCATCTTATTAGATAACAACTCCTGGTGCTAAATTGTTACGATGGGAATGCGAGAAGTTATGAAATTCTTATGCTTATATTTATTTCCCATAATAACATTATGGCATATTAACTTTTAGTGTATATATATTCTTATTAAATAGAAAATAAGAAAAACACGAGGTTATATAATTTGACTTATTCATAGTTATTATGCATTTGATTCACATTTTGAACTAAGCATAAGATATACAGGCTCTTCCTTATATGTACTTATGTGATTCAATTTATTATGATACAAAGATTTATTACTTCCGTAATTGATGCAGAGAAAAATAACAATGCAACATGAGTTTTAAAAAGTAATGGATGATAAATTGTTAACATTAGAATGATCAATTTGTACATCAACAAGTGAAAGGATGGATCATTTTGTATATTGTTATCAACTAGAAATAAGCTGTGTCGATGGAAAGTTATAAGTTTTTTTTTTTTAATATTTGTGCTACTAGACACACCAGTTGCGACATGGTGCCAATAAGAAAATTGTGTGTCGTGCCTACTATACGTTGGTTCATTGTACCTACGACATGCCACTTGCACCACACCTAAAAAATCCTTTGTTGTCGTTCACAATAGATTAATGTGTGTATTTATAATACCCCACATAACTTTAAGTGTAGTTACTTTAATATACGAAAAGTATAAATTATGTAAGAAACATTTACGTATGAGGTATCTTTACAAATAAAAATAGACGTATAAGAAATTTAACCTCATTCCAATAAAATTTCTCCTGAAGTATTGGAAGTAAAGGGCTTGCTTCACAAAGTCACCTAACGCTGCACATGCTAATGTATTTTAATGGGGTTTCCATTTATTTAATTGCATAATAAGTAAGTTAAAACAAATTATTATCATGTAGAAAAGTGTGAAAACACGCCTACTAAAATAATAGATGGCCAGCCCAATACTATAATAATCACAGGAATCATAGATGGTCCATTCTCAGCATCACTGTCGATTAAAATAATAGTACGAGATAACCACCAATCATTTTAGAAAACAGACTGTCAAATTTAAAACTTTGAAAATAAAAGAAAAACACTTAGACAATCCTATTTGTAAAAACGGTGGATATCAAAAATCAACGAATAGAGAACGACAATATAATAAATAATCACCGAATAAGCTGTCGGTGAACAGACCAATACAATTAATTACACCGAGTTCTACAATTCAATTATTACAATATAATAAATGAATGCAAAGCATGGGCAACACACCCGAATAAATAAGCTGAACATAACTAGAGTACAAAAGATAGAGGCGTCTAAAACAAATATCCTACAACATCCGTAATATGCTATAGCTCCAAGACAACCGGAATGGAAATGTAAATTCAGGCGTCCTAGCGGTAGAGCACCTGTACGGCAAGGAGTATATGCAAAAATAGATAAATATAGACGGGTCAGGGCCCGGTTTGATATGATTACCATGAGACTAAAATGCATGATTGTTAAGTGCGTAATTCTCTCACAATTAACAGTAATATTTGTCACCTCTCAATCTAAAAGCACAACCTAGCTCAATATCAATGATGATGCTCTATTTAACCCAAGTACTAAGGGAAAACTTCTCCCCAATCTCAACATTATGCCCTAATCGTGCGTGGGGTGTCTCGCGAAGCGAAATCCAAACAAAAAACCCCCCGATACACTACTACTAGGCAAGGTTGATCGTCCCTTAGCACGTAATCAATATATATATATGGGAGGTCTTATCTACAACTACTTAAGGAGATACAAAATAAATCCATTCACCATCAAAAGGCACCGTTCCTATTTCTCTAGGAAATACATATGTGGCAATTCATTTTATCAAATGTTTACAAATTCAATCTCACTTCAAAACTTTCTTTATCAATTTTATTTCCTTTCTTCCATCCAGGAAAAATACATAATTTAAAGCAAGTTTTATTAATTTACCTTTCCATTTCATAACTTTCCATTTTCCTTCTTCCATCTGGAAAAATGCATTTAAATTCCTATTTTCTTTCTTCCATCCGGGAAATGTAATTAAAGGTATTTCATTATCATAAAATGCTTTAATAACCAATAATGCCCCACATTATTGCACATAGTTATATATCATATTATATAACGCAATCTAAGACCACCCTTCCGGGTTTTCCCACTGTGCACACCCCTAAATGGCTATCATCTTCCAGGGCCTATCACCAAGACAACCTGGGATCCTAACGAAACTTCGGGAAGTGGCCATATGACTGCGGGAGAGTCATGACCACACCCAGAATCACCTCACCAACGCAGAAAACATACAATAAACGCTCATATGGCCTAGGACTATATCCACCCTGCATTCATTAGCCAGGGGGTTCACCATACGCATGCAACTTCCCTTATGATAGCGATTTAGAGAGGTGTGTATCCATAAATTAACATTTATGAAAATCATTACTTTTTCCATTTGAAAACATCCATTTTTACATTCTCAAAAATCATTTGTACTTATTCATTTAGTACCACATTTTAGATTATGCATTTCATTCTCAGTAAGTTATATTTTATTAATGACCTAAGACCCGAAGTGCCAATATCCTCAAACTAGCCTCCAAGAGTTCAACACAATACCCTGAATCATCAAAATGAGTCTCCCTCAATAATTGTCTCCCAAAAGTCTCAACATTTACATTTTATCTCCAATTTATTTTTAGGTTAACTTCCTATATCATTCGGATATTAACCTACACAAACTAGCCCTCGGGGTAAGCCCAAATATCCTCATACTAGCCTAGGACATTTTCCTACCCAACCCCTCCATTACTTACCAAAGGAAGGTTCTTAAACCTCGAACCTAAAATAAAAGGGGCTAAAAAAAACTAGGAAAATCTCACAAAAATAGGGCAGCCGAATCGATTTGCCCTAGGGCCGAATCGATTCGCCCCTGGTTGCGAATCGATTCGCCCAAAAGCGAATCGATTCGGTGAGTAAAATTGACATTCTGCTTCTGTCCGAATCGATTCGGCCTTAACCCAAATCGATTCGGTATCCCAGGCCTGTATCCTACCCCCTAACCGAATCTATTCTCCTGGGAGCCGAATCGATTCGGCCCTGCGAATTTGCCCAGTTTGGGCTACGGGTTTAAGAACCCTAAAATTCCCCAAACCCCAAATCCTTGATTTCTTCCAACATCAACAATAATTAATTCTTTTAATTCACTTCTACACCACTAATAACTAATATATATTCCTCAAATCAAATTTGAAACAAGATTAAAGGATTAAACACAAAAAATTACCAAAACCCATAAATGGTTTAAATCTCCCCAAAAACTAACCATACTTGCAAATTAACACATTAAATCAATATCTAGCAAGTAAGAAACTTGCCTCGAGTTCGTAGTCTCGAATCCTCCTTCGGTAGCAACGTAATCCGACCCAAATCTCCATTTTTCTCTCTTTTCTTCCATTTTCTCTCTTTTCTTCCATTTTCTCCCAACTCTCTCGTCTCTCCCTCTCTCTCTCTCTCTCTCTCTCTCTTGGCTTTTAACACAAGAATGAAGAAATAAAAAGGGCGGGGGACTTAACCGGGTCTTAAAACATTTATGCCCCTCTTTTAATGGCTAATACACCATTAAAATGACTCGTAACCACATAATTGAGTCATAACACGCCAAAAGTGCCCAAAACTCAAAAATACAACTTGGCACTTATTTCGACTATCTCGAATATTCTAAAAACAATCGCACCCCTTATTTTGGTATTCGGGAAAATGTGAACTATTTTTGTGTTCCAACTTTATTTTATTTCATTAATTAGGCTCCAATTTAAATATGAGTCATAACCGTCGCATAACATATAACGACGCAATAAAACACAATGTAATGCTATTTACCTACTCATAACGGTAAATAGACAAAACATAGTAAATATTATCCCTAAATATCACAGGAAATAATATTTACTCCAACTTCCCCTATTTTATAAAATTAGCCCATCAGGCAAAATAATATAAAATAGTCGCTCAAATGCTGGGTTGTTACATACTCCCCCCCTTAGAAGGGAATTTTCCCTCAAGATTCAGGCGTACCCCATAATCATACAAAGGGTATACTATACCAAACTATCGTTCTATCATTATTTACAAACCCCTCGGCAGTGCGGCGTCCCCATCGGACTCGAACTAAGGTCATCACTATTCGATCTCAGTCTACCTTCTCCGTGCTCTAACATAGCACCAAATCGCTCCTCATGAACTATCGATCCTACCTTTCTACTACGAAAGGAGATACCTACATATCTCGACACAAATTGCCTTTCTCCTCAAATCACGTTATACCCTCTCCAGGTAATAATTACAATAACATATAATCGCTCTACCCCAACACTACTAACATCTATTCGCATTGGCGTAGCCCTTAAAAGTATGCGGCTCAAGGATCCTCAATCGTTAAAGAAATTATCTCAAACCACTCCAAGCCCATGAAATATGTCGTCCGCTGGTTCCATTATAACGAACAGGTAATTTACTCGGTCGACTACACTAGGCCACACACATGGAACCATACTTATAGGAAACGATCCGAACTATCGTACAAAAATTCGATCCATAAAAGCCACTACTCCCATCCTTCCTCATTCTACCACTAGTCTCTTCACACTAGTAGGTGAAAGGGTCAATCACGGACATGAACGCTCTTGCTATAGCATCCCCTCGGTTAAGCTCGTTCCACTTGGCATTTCGTGCCTCAACTAATCTCTCTGAAGGTTTTCTACTCGGCGCATCTACTACTCCCATTCGCATTTCTTTAGCAAAAGGGAATATCCAATTGATAGTCCTTTACGAACTACAACATGTTGCTCATGAAAAGACCAGTTTCCTGCCCAGGAAGTAGTGCCTCAGTTTCTTTAAGGCGAATACTACCTCTATGAACTCTACATAAAGCGGGGGATAATACTTCTCACGAGGTTTAAGTCTGTGAGACGCATAAACAATGGGTCCATGCTCCCGTATTAATACTTCCCGTTCCTGGCAGAGACTCGTTCGTGAAATCCACTCTCGATCATAACAACACGAGTGTAGGAGTAAAAGTCAACTCATCCTTTTAACTCCCCTAAAGATAGGTTACCGACGTAACGCTCTATCTCAGAGATGCCCCACCATCAATGGCCTACCGTTCCAAATCACTCGAGATCCCATACCTCTTCGTTCTAGGGACCCAATCCTACTTAGAGTTAACCCACAAACCTATTGTGATCAACTCCCTTCAGCCTTCCTAAACTAATGTCACATGCCCTAAGGGCCTTACGTTCTAATGATCCTAAGGTTGATATATATCCTAATAAAGTCGTATAAACATTATACTAATTATATCCCTAGTGTCCAAGACCTTTCTCGACTTCCGACATTCGGTCAGTTTCATGCGTGGGACGTCTTGCCGAAGCGAAATCCAAATAAGAAACCCTCCCGTTACACTACTACCTCGCATCATCGATCGTCGAGATGTAACGGTCTACGACACATTATCGGGACTACTAAAATCCTAACTCGTAACCCTACTGATGCACTTCTACTTGTACATCTAACCATCTCAATTAACTAAAAATTTAACTAATCTGTCATTTACTTTCTGTAAGATGCCACAAATGCTTTATCCCAATATACATACATATATCTTTTTAAATGGCCTTCTCATTAAGGCATAACCATAGGTCTCAATCCGACTTTTATATCTTAGTCTCTCCCACATCGATCAGAGGGAAGGACTATTACAGTGCTCATATATCGCACATCAACTTAGGCCTTTAATCACTCAATCACGTGATTCTCGGCTAAACCTTCCAACCCAGCATCTCAACAACAAAAAGAAAGAAAAAAAGAAAGGAAAAGAAAGAAAGAAAGAAAGAAAGAAGGAAAAAAAATGCAACAATCATGCATGCAAAATAAATGAAATAAAATGAAAAGAAAATCCTCACAGACCTTAAACCACCCCTATAAAGTCTCAACCTGTATCCATGAGAAATATTATAGAATCACTAGTTCCACTGTGAAACTAGACATAGGATAGCCTCGCGATTTATTCGCTTACTATCACCCCAACCAAACCAACAATAATTCCACCTGTATAATACATATAATACGAGTAGCACATAGCACACATATACTTCTAAAATATCAATACTCGATTTATAACGAGTGAGGAAAAATACAGAACCTCCCTTCCACGGAAGTCATATAGGTATAATCACTATAATAATATCGATAATACCACAAGCTCGATTTACACACCCGAATCTAGAGTAAATACAATACTACTCCCTCTTATCATAAGGAATGCTCCACCCTCCTCTGCAAAGGTGGAAATTCCCACCAACTGTGACAACCCGCTCACCAAAATAAGGGGTGGCCAACCCAATACTCCAATATAATAGGAATCATAGATGGAATCATTCTCAGCATCACAATAAAATATAGAGTATCCAGGATAACCACCCAATATTTCAGAAAAATGGGTTGCCAAAATTTTTATTTTTCAAGTTAAAGAAAGAATTTAAACAACCCAATACTGAAAAGGAAAAGGGGGAACCCCAAGATATTTAATACAATATCTACACAACAGTGTTAAGCAAATTCAATTAATTACATAATACATTACATTAAACAATTACAAAGGCTTGGGCCTCTCGCCCGAGTAAAAGAGACCCGATCATAGTTAGAATACAAAAATGAAAATGTCTATACCAAATGTGTCTCGTAATACCCGCAATACATCACGGCTCGCCCGGGACATCGGAATAGGAATCCAAATCAGGCATCCTTGCGGTGGGATACCTGAGAGGAGACAAGATGCATATGCAACAAGAAATGTAAACGGGTCAGGGTCTGGTTCTATATGATTACCAGATAAATAAAAAGTATGAGAGTTATGAATGATGAATCATGATGAATGGGAAATAAAAATCTAACTACACAATTTAAAACATAAGCTAAGCAGGAAATAAAACAAGTAACATTAATCTAAAAGCTCATCATGTGTACCAATTATCTCATATATCTTTTTCCTTAACAGGAAATATATATATAATCAGAATGTTATGTTCTTTATGGCATTTTTATCTCACTTTTACATTTTATAAAAATCCTTTCCTTATCAGGAAAATAGTCATTTTCAAATGCTCTTTGTGGCATTTATATATGCTCTTTGTGGCACTTCATCATGCTCTTTGTGGCATATAATCCATCAAGTCCCACTTGATGTTAGAATAGTCATATTTATATAACGATTCTAAGACCTCCCATCCGGGTTTCCCCACTATGCGCGCCCCTAAATGACCATCATCTTCCAGGGCCTATCATCAAGACAACCTGGGCACCTATAACGCAAGACGTCAGGAAGCGGCCATGTGCCTGCAGGATAGTCAAGACCACACTTGGAATCTCCTACCCATCGCAGAAAATATATAACAACAAATGCTCGCATGGCCTATAGGACTATATCCACCCTGCATTCATTATCCAGGGGGCTTCTCCTCACGCGCGGACTTCCATTATGATGTCATTTAGAGAGGTGTGTTTAAACCATTTTATTTATCATTTTTCAAAAATCAAGTAAATTATCATTTACCAGTTTCATTACCATTTCCATTTCATTTTCATTCACCATTATTCATTTACTTTTTGTAAATAATATAACTTATCATCCGGAGCCATACGATAACTTATATCGTTGACACAACCTCAAAGGAGTAATTTAAACTCTTAATTACCTCCAAACTTTTTAGGGTGTTATTTTAAAACCCCAATACTATCATACCTCAAAGGAATGAATGAACTTTCAATTATTCTCCTAACACACTTTTATGGTGTTATTATAAACCATCAGGACTAATATAGCTCGAATGAGCTCCTAAAGTCTCCCAAACATAATACTATAACTCTTAGTTTTATAGTAATTGACTAGAAGAAAAGAATGCCCTAACATCAATAGGCATAACCCCGGAAAAGTCCCCACATAACCCATTCCTAGTGTAGGGAAAGTAACTAACTTAATTAAAACTCTAGGACACTTAGATTACTTCATTAAAGAAGGTTCCTGGGCCCTAGACTTAAATAAAATGAATTAGAACTAAACTAAGAAAATTACTCAAAAATGCAGGGCTTCCGAATCGATTCGGCTTGGCCGAATCGATTTGGTTTCAGAAAAGCGAATCGATTCGGACCACCCGAATCGATTCGGACCACCCGAATCGATTCGGACCACCCGAATCGATTCGGACCACCCGAATCGATTCGGTCAGGAAAACCTGACTTCAGCATAATTGATGAATCGATTCGGACCATCCGAATCAATTCGGTTGACCCAGACCTGGAATCTGTCTCAAGGCGAATCGATTCGGCCTGGACGAATCGATTCAGTTCTACAGAATTGCCTAATTTGTCTTAAGGGTTATGAACCCTAATTATCCCAAACCTCAACTCTCTTCCATTTTACCCACAACCAACAACAATTATCTACCCAAAGTTTATCCTATATGATTTATAACCATAATAATCCACAATTTATACCATCAAAACTAAGATTAGGGTTTAAATCCCATAAATTCCATTTTTTATCTCCAAATGAATATACATAATTATCATACAAATTATTCATCTTAAATCACATATTAGCAAGTAGAAAACTTGCCTTGATGTAGGAAATATCAGATTTCTTTGAGTAGTAGCAACAATCCTCTTCAATCTTCATTTTCTCTCTTCTTCCCCCACTTTTCTCTTCTTCTTTCTTTCTTTCTTTCTTTTTCTCTCTATGTTTTAGACATAAAATGAGGAAATGAACTAAGGGGCAAGACTAAAAATCATGGCTTTAAGTCTAAAGTCTCCGACTTAAGTGGTTAATACCACATTAAAATGACTCGCAAATATGCATTTAAGTCAAAACCAGGTAAAAGTGCCCGAAATCCAAAAATACAATATGGCACTTATTTTGACTGTCTCGGACATTCCGAGACTAACTACACCCTCTAAACTGGCATTCGGAAATTTTATAATTGTTTCGAGTTCCAATTTTATTTAAACCAAAATGTCATTTTAAATACATGACACTAAAAACATGCAACCTGATGGTATTTACTTTCACATACAGTAAATACGCATCAATCTAGTAAATATTAACTTTCAATTCATTCAATTAATATTTACTCCAGTCCCCACATTTTATATAATTACCTTATGCGGTAAAATTAGTATAAAATGAGCCTCCCAGAATCGAGGGTTGTTACATACTCCCTCCTTATGAGGAAATTTTGCCCCCAAAATTCGGGCATACCCAAATCTCATAAAGGGTACACTACTCTAAACTAGGATTCTACAATCCTAAATAAACCCCTCGTTATCGTAACGTCCCAAATGGACCCAGACTAAGGTCGAAGTCTACATCATTAGTGCTCTAGCATAGCACCAAATCGTTCCTCAAGAATAATCAATCATGCCGTCTTACAACGGAAGGAGATACCCACGCAACTCGGTATAAATCTCTTTACTCCCTAACTCGCTTTACATCCCTCCTCGGGGATACTTACACTAACGCTAAATGGCTTCATCCCAACACTACTCAAATTTTCTTCACATTGACGGATCCCATCAAGGCGTATGGCTCAAGAGCCCAATCTTTAAAGAAATGTCCCGAGACCCCTCCAAGTCTAAGGAACATATTACTCGTTGGTTCCATCCAACGAGTATGCAATATACTCACCCGGCTACACAAGTCCACTCACGGTGCCATACCGGAGAAAACGATTCAAATTCTTGTACGAAAAATTTCCATCCACACAAGTCACTGCTCCCGTCCATCAATTTATCCCAAGGCATACATTTAAAGCATGCCTCTCGGCATTAAGTCAACTTCCTCCAATCATCCATCCACTTTAGAGTGATAGGATATACGTCCTTTCATACGGTTCCCATTCCTTCATGGAACCTTACCGAACCTTGATATGAATAACTAATCTCGGTCCACCACTATTGTTAGTCACTTCACACGATTTTACCACCCCTCTGTGAAAAGTGGTGCGTACTCCCCTACATGTCGTCCGCCCGCAATGTCCAGCAAAGCAACGGTCTGGGCAAACGATCAACAATTTTCTCAAATAGGATCATGACTAGAACGGTGCCGGCGCTTCAATAAAAATGTTTATGAATATACCCTTCTTCATTCCACCGGTACTCTTCTTCACACGAGTAGGTGAAATGGTCATTCATAGACCAGAGTATTCTTGTTACAAAGTCACCCTAGACCTGTTCGTTGCATTTGGTTTTCTGTGCTCGCACAAATCTCTCCGACGAGTTTTTCTACCTGATGCGTATACAACCCCAATCGCATTCCTTTAGCGAGAGGATCAATTTCTTAGCCAGGAAGTAGTGCCTTATCTATTTAAGGTGATCACTACCACGATGAATTTTAATTCAAGTATGAGATAATACTTCCCATAAGTTTAAGCTTGTGAGATGCATAAACAATAAGTCCATGCTTCAGTATTATTACTTCCCAACCTGGCAGAAATTTATTCCTTAAATCCACCCTCGAGCTTACTGTCATGGGCTCAGGAGTGAAGGTCAGCCCGTCCAATATCTCCCCAAAAGTGAAATCGCCACGTAACACCATATCTAAGAAAGGCCTCATCTCCTTCAGCCTAAACTACCAAACCTCTCGAGACCCCATAAATCTCGTTCCTAGGGATCTAATCCCTTATAGAGTTAACCCACAACTTATTCGTGGTCAACTCCTTACTGTCTTCCAAATTTAATATCATATACCCTAAAGACGTAACGTCCTAATAATCCTAAAGTCTATCTATCTATATACTATCTAAATCGTAAGCACATAATACTAAATATATCCCTAGTGCCCAAGACCTTACTTAACTTTCGACATTCGCTCAGGTTCATGCGTGGGACGTCTCGTCGAAGCAAATTCCATATAAGGAACCCTCCCGTTACACTACTATCTCGCATTATCGGTCATCAAGATATGACGGTTTAAGACACATAATCGAGAACGGAAAACAAAATGTTAATTCGCAACTCTACTAATAAGATTCTACTTCTATAATTTACCATCCAACAATTGAGGATTTCAACTAATAAGACATCTACTTTCTGTAAAGTCTTGTAACCATTTATACCACAACAATATATATATATCATTTTAAGTAGCCTTCTTATCAAGGCACAATCCAGAAGTCTCAATTCGACTTCGTATCTCAGTCTCCCTCTCATCGATCAGAGGAGAGAACTATATCTAGTGCTTTTATCTCTCACTTTAGTAGCCCTTAATCACTCTTCTACGTGATTCTCGGCTAAACCTTTCAACCCAACTTCTAGCAACAAAAATAAAAGAAAGAAAAAAAATAACGCCTCTCCACTCACAACATCGTTAAGCGTTCATACGGCGGAGTGTCTCGCAAAGAGAAATCCAAACAAGGAACCCCTCCGACACATGCCTACTTAACTAGTTGGTCATGGAGATAAAGCGTAACAAGCATATAAACAAAGCAAACAAACAATCATACACTCACACAAGATAACTAAACGAATAACAAAAAATCTCATACCTCGATCCACCTCTATAAGGTCTCAACCTGTATCCAGGAGAGAAATTATAGAACAACTAGTTCCATTTTGAACTAGAAGTGAGATAGCCTTGCAATTTTATTTGCTTGCTATCACCCCAAACCAACCAAAATATCTTTACTCGCATAATATACATAAAAGAAAAGAAAAAAATGGCATCTCTCCACTCCCAACGTCGTTAAGGTTCACGCATGGAGCGTCCCGCAAAAGCGGAATCCAAACAAGGAACCCCTCCTATGCATTACTACTTAACCTTGTTGGTCGTGGAGATAAGTCATAACATCCACACACAATGCAAACATGCAGTAAAACACTCATACCAAATATCACATATAACACATATACCTTTAAATTATCCTCACTCGTTTCATAACGAGTGAAGAAATCATAAAACTTCCCTACCACGAAAGTCATATAATTACCTTTCTATAATAGCGTCAATACTACTACAAGCCCGATATACACACACGAATCTAGAGTAAACACGATACTACTCTATCATATCCTAAGGAATACACCACCCACTAATAAGGTGGAATTCCCGCTAACATTCTTCCAATTCACCCCGGGTCAAACCTAATGGTTCACCCATCAACAGAAACAGAAGGAGTGATCCCAAACTCCATCGTATAGTCATATCATAGCCATGGTCACATCCCTGGCTACCGAGCGATTGCCCACGCAATCCCTTTCACCATCTCAACAAAAGGGAACATGCTACCGGCCTCCCCTTTCCCTATTTCAATGAATCCTCCCCAGGGGGATAGTGGATATTCACCAAAGGGGTTTTATGAACGTTGTTCCTTCAGAAGTGTTAGCGACACTTATTCTGGAACCTATCATTTTATGGTGCACCGTCTCCCTAACCGTACAACACTTTATTCACTATCGGCATCTAACCGAGCATTGTGTGAACATTCGAGAATCCACCTTCTCCTCGGTCATGTTATCCCAGAGAAACTCGTCGTTGCAAGTGTCCACCGGGCTTCTCTATATGCCAAACTTCCAGCACCCATGAATATGGTGACCACATTTTCACCACCTCAACACTACTCCTACGGGTGAAGGATTTTCCTCCATCCTACTTCAAGGCACTTCTCCACTTCAATTTAACATCGCTTGAAATCTCAAGCTTAGTACCACTTTCTACTTCTAGCGGTACTTGGGAAAACTACATCAACTGAAATTAGTAGTCGTAGTAGCAAGACAAGAAAGTGATACAAAAAGGGAGCAACCTCCAAAGCGGTCGTCATCCCTGACCACAATTTATAGTTCTTAGTAGTCCCCTCTCATGACGCCTTCGTGATGACCTTCTCTGGCGTCCTTCTTCAATTGACCTACTAATCTCACACGAATGCGTAAAAGATTCTATGGGTTCTACCTCATGGCAGAAGAACGAGATCTCACTAAAGAAATCAACGATCTTAATCCTAAGGCTCTATGTCAAGTCAAAAGCAACGCTGAAAACTTAAGGCGTCCACACAGATTTCTAAGGACTCTAGAACCTGATGCTTTAATACCATCTGTGACAACCCGCTCACCAAAATAAGGGGTGGCCAGCCCAATACTCCAATATAATAGGAATCATAGATGGAATCATTCTCAGCATCACAATAAAATAAAGAGTATCCAGGATAACCACCCAATATTTCAGAAAAACGGGTTGCCAAAATTTTTATTTTTCAAGTTAAATAAAGAATTTAAACAACCCAATACTGAAAAGGAAAAGGGGGAACCCTAAGATATTTAATACAATATCTATACAACAGTGTTAAGCAAATTAAATTAATTACATAATACATTACATTAAACAATTACAAAGGCTTGGGCCTCTTGCCCGAGTAAAAGAAACCCGATCATAGCTAGAATACAAAAATGAAAACGTCTATACCAAATGTGTCTCGTAATACCCGCAATACATCACGGCTCGCCGGGGACATCGGAATAGGAATTCAAATCAGGCATCCTTGCGGCGGAGTACCTGAGCGGAGACAAGATGCATATGCAACAAGAAATATAAACGGGTCAGGGCCCGGTTCTATATGATTACCAGATGAATAAAAAGTATGACAGTTATGAATGATGAATCATGATGAATGGGAAATAAAAATCTAACTACACAATTTAAAACATAAGCTAAGCAGGAAATAAAACAAGTAACATTAATCTAAAAACTCATCATGTGTACCAATTATCTCATATATCTTTTTCCTTAACAGGAAATATATATATAATCAGAATGTTATGCTCTTTATGGCATTTTTATCTCACTTTTACATTTCATAAAATCCTTTCCTTATCAAGAAAATAGTCATTTTCAAATGCTCTTTGTGGCATTTATATGTGCTTTTTGTGGCACTTCATCATGCTCTTTGTGGCATATAATCCATCAAGTCCCACTTGATGTTAGAATAGTCACATTTATATTTATATAACGATTCTAAGACCGCTCATCCGGGTTTTCCCACTGTGCGCGCCCCTACATGACCATCATCTTCCAGGGCCTATCATCAAGACAACCTAGGCACCTATAACGCAAGACGTCGGGAAGCGGCCATGTGCCTGCAGGATAGTCAAGACCACACCCAGAATCTCCTACCCATCGCAGAAAATATATAACAACAAACGCTCACATGACCTATAGGACTATATCCACCCTGCATTCATTAGCCAGGGGGCTTCACCTCACACGCGGACTTCCCTTATGATGTCATTTAGAGAGGTGTGTTTAAACCATTTTATTTATCATTTTTCAAAAATCAAGTAAATTATCGTTTACCAGTTTCATTACCATTCCATTTCATTTTCATTCACCATTATTCATTTACTTTTTGTAAATAATATAACTTATCATCCGGAGCCATACGATAACTTATATCGTTGCCATAACCTCAAAGGAGTAATTTAAACTCTTAATTACCTCCAAACTTTTTAGGGTGTTATTTTAAAACCCTAATACTATCATACCTCAAAGGAATGAATGAACTTTCAATTATTCTCCCAACACACTTTTATGGTGTTATTATAAACCATCAGTACTAATATAGCTCGAATGAGCTCCTAAAGTCTCCCAAACATAATACTATAACTCTTAGTTTTATAGTAATTGACTAGAAGAAAAGAATACCCTAAAATCAATAGGCATAACCTAGGAAAAGTCCCCACATAACCCATTCCTAGTGTAGGGAAAGTAACTAACTCAATTAAAACTCTAGGACACTTAGATTACTTCATTAAAGAAGGTTCCTAGGCCCTAGACTTAAAGAAAATGAATATGAACTAAACTAAGAAAATTACTCAAAAATGCAGGGCTTCCAAATCGATTCGGCTTGGCCGAATCGATTTGGTTTCAGAAAAGCAAATCGATTCGAACCACCCGAATCGATTCGATCAGGAAAACCTGACTTTTGCATAATTTCCGAATCGATTCGGTTGACCCAAACCTGGAAACTGTCTCAAGGCGAATCGATTCGGCCAGGCCGAATCGATTTGGTTTTGCAGAATTGCCTAATTTCTCTTAAGGGTTATGAACCCTAATTCTCCCAAACCTCAACTCTCTTCCATTTTACCCTCAACCAACAACAATTATCTACCCAAAGTTTATCCTACATGATTTATAACCATAATAATCCACAATTTATACCATCAAAACTAAGATTAGGGTTTAAATCCCATAAATTCCATTTTTGATCTCCAAATGAATATACATAATTATCATACAAATTATTCATCTTAAATCACATATTAGCAAGTAGAAAACTTGCCTTGATGTAGGAAATATCAGATTTCTTTGAGTAGTAGCAACAATCCTCTTCAATCTTCATTTTCTCTCTTCTTCCCCCACTTTTCTCTTCTTCTTTCTTTCTTTCTTTTTCTCTCTATGTTTTAGACATAAAATGAGGAAATGAACTAAGGGGCAAGACTAAAAATCATGGCTTTAAGTCTAAAGTCTCCGACTTAAGTGGTTAATACCACATTAAAATGACTCACAAATACGCATTTAAGTCAAAACCAGGTAAAAGTGCCCGAAATCCAAAAATACAATATGGCACTTATTTTGACTGTCTCGGACATTCCGAGACTAACTACACCCTCTAAACTGGCATTCGAAAATTTTATAATTGTTTTGAGTTCCAATTTTATTTAAACCAAAATGTCATTTTAAATACATGACACTAAAAATATGCAACCTGATGGTATTTACTTTCACATACAGTAAATACGCATCAATCTAGTAAATATTAACTTTCAATTCATTCAATTAATATTTACTCGAGTCCCCACATTTTATATAATTACCTTATGCGGTAAAATTAGTATAAAATGAGCCTCCCAGAATCGAGGGTTGTTACACCAACATACTTGCCAATCTCTTTGGGCACTACTAGTGGTTCCTCGACACATTATTCTAGTCTTAACCGAACCAAACTTCTTCCATCTCTAGCTATTCTAGCGATTAATCGCATAATTCCCTTAACTTCTTCAATAAAGAGGACACTCTACTAGCCTATCCGGCCTTAGTTCAATGAGTCTTCCCCAGGTGGATGTCCACCAATGGGGTCTCATGAACACTACTTCTCTAGAAGTGTTTGCAACACTTATACGTGAGCCTGTCATTTCCACTGAAGGGATCTCTCTTCCTTGTATAAACCCACTTCGATTCAAGGTTTCCTTAACCTTGTAACTCTTTATTCACGGTCGGCCTCTGACCGAACCTCAAGTGAATATTTGAGAATTTACTTTCTCATCATTCCCAATATCCCAGAGAAACTCGCTGTGGAAAATATCTATCGGGTTTCTCTATGGGCAAAACTTCTTTCCCCACTAAAATATGGCGACTACCATTTCCGCCACTTCGACCTTACACCTATGGGTGAAAAATTTTCCCCCAATCTTTGCACCTGGGCACTTCTATACCCCTCTCTAGGCCAAAACTCCTGGACCTTATACTCTCACCGAATGAGATTACACATCCTCCAACCGACCGAACTTTAACATATGGTCCTCGTCAAGGACTTCCCAATCTTCAGATTGACATCGCTTGGAATCCCAAACTTAATACCACTCTCTACTGGAAGCGGTACTTGGAAAACTATATCTACTGTACTTAGTAGTCACGGTAGAAATATGGGATAATGCTATAAGGGAGCGACCTCTAAAGCACCCCTTATCCCCGACTACAGCTCACAACTTTAGTAATCCCGTCTCATTAAGCCTTCACAATGGCCTTCCTTGATGCCCTTCATCTAACGACTTACGAGTCTCACACGAAAGTGCAAAAGATTTTTGGGGTTCTCATATCATAACAGGAGAACGAAATCTCACAAGAGAAAACAACGATCTTAATCTTAAGGCTCTTTATCAAATCAGAAGTAACGCTGAAAGCAAAATACGTTCGCACAGATTCCTAAGGACTCTAGAACCTAATGCTCTGATACCATCTGTGACAACCCGCCAACAAAAATAATAAGTGGCCAGCCCAATACTCTAATAATCACAGGAATCATATATGGTCCATTCTCAGCATCACTGTCGATTAAAATAATAGTACGAGATAACCACCAATCATTTTAGAAAATGGACTGTCAAATTTAAAACTTTGAAAATAAAAGAAAAACACTTAGACAATCCCATTTGTAAAAATGGTGGATATAAAAAATCAACGAATAGAGAACGACAATATAATAAATAATCACCGAATAAGCTGTCGGTGAACAGACCAATACAATTAATTACACTGAGTATTACAATTCAATTATTACAATATAATAAATGAATGCAAAGCGTGGGCAAACACTCCCGAATAAATAAGCTGAACATAACTAGAGTACAAAAGATAGAGGCGTCTAAAATAAATATCCTACAACATCCGCAATATGCTATAGCTCCAAGACAACCGGAATGGAAATGTAAATTCAGGCGTCCTAGCGGTAGAGCACCTGTACGGCAAGGAGTATATGCAAAAACAGAGAAATATAGACGGGTCAGGGTCGGATTTGATATGACTACCATGTGACTAAAATGCATGATAGTTAAGTGCGTAATTCTCTCGCAATTAAAAGTAATATTCCTCACCTCTCAATCTAAAAGCACAACCTAGCGCAATATCAATGATGATGCTCTATTTAACCCAAGTACTCAGGGCTAACTTCTCCCCAGTCTCAACACTATGCCCTATTCGTGCGTGGGGTGTCTCACGAAGCGAAATCCAAATAAGGAACCCCCCCGATACACTACTACTAGGCAAGGTTGATCGTCGAGATTCATTAGACCCTTAGCACGTAATCAATATATATATATATATATATATATATATGGGAGGTCTCATCTACAGCTACTCAAGGAGATATATAATAAATCCATTCACCATCTAAAGGCGCCGTTCCTATTTCTTTAGGAAATGCATATGTAGCAATTCATTTTATCAAATGTTTACCGATTCAATCTCATTTCAAAACTTTCTTTACCAATTTTACTTCCTTTCTTCCATCCAGGAAAAATACATAATTTAAAGCAAGTTTTATTAATTTACCTTTCCATTTCATAACTTTCCATTTTCCTTCTTCCATCCGAAAAAATGTATTTAAATTCCCATTTCCCTTCTTCCATATGGGAAATGTAATTAAAGGCATTTCATTATCATAAAATGCTTTAATAACCAATAATGTCCCACATTATTGCACATAGTTATATATCATATTATATAACGCAATCTCAGACCGCCTGTCCGGGTTTTCCCACTGTGTGCGCCCCTAAATGGCTATCATCTTCCAGGGCCTATCACCAAGACAACCTGGGATCCTAACGAAATGTCGGGAAGCGTCTATATGCCTGCGGGAGAGTCATGAACACACCCAGAATCACCTCACCAGCGTAGAAAATATACAATAAACGCTCATATGACCTAGGACTATATCCACCCTGCATTCATTAGCCATGGGGCTTCACCATACACATGCAACTTCCCTTATGATAGAGATTTAGAAAGGTGTGTATCCATAAATTAACATTTATGAAAATCATTACTTTTTCCATTTGAAAACATCCATTTTTACATGCTCAAAAATTATTTTTACTTATTCATTTAGTACCACATTTTAGATTATGCATTTAATTCTTAGTAAGTCATATTTTATTAATGACCTAAGACCCGAAGTGCCAATATCCTCAAACTAGCCTCCAAGAGTTCAACACAATACCCTGAATCATCAAAATGAGTCTCCCTCAATAATTGTCTCCCAAAAGTCTCAACATTTACATTTTATCTCCAATTTATTTTTAGGTTAACTTCCTATATCATTCGGATATTAACCTACGCAAACTAGCCCTCGGGGTAAGCCCAAATATCCTCATACTAGCCTAGGACATTTGCCTACCCAAAACAACCCTCTAGGACTACCCATTACTTCCCAAAGGAAGGTTCCTAAACCTCGAACCTAAAAGAAAAGGGGCTAAAACAAAACTAGGAAAATATCACAAAACAGGGCAGCCGAATCGATTTGCCTTAGGGCCGAATCGATTTCCCCTAGTTGCGAATCGATTCGCCCAAAAGAGAATCGATTCGATGAGTAAACTTGGCATTCTACTTCTGTCCGAATCGATTCTGGCTTAACCCGAATCAATTCGGTCTCCCAGACCTGTATCCAACCCCCTAACCGAATCTATTCGCCTGGGAGCCGAATCGATTCGGCCCTGCGAATTTGCCCAGTTTGGGCTACGGGTTTAAGAACCCTAAAATCCCCAAAACTCTAAATCCTTGATTTCTTCCAACATCAACAACAATTAATTATCTTAAATCACTTCTACACCACTAATAACCAATATATATTCCTCAAATCAAATTTGAAACAAGATTAAAGGATTAAACACCAAAATTACCAAAACCCATAAATGGTTTAAATCTCCACCAAAACTAACCATACATGCAAATTATCACATTAAATCAATATCTAGCAAGTAAGAAACTTGCCTCGAGTTCCTAGTCTCGTATCCTCCTCCGGTAGCAACGGAATCCGGCCCAAATCTCCATTTTTCTCTCTTTTCTCCCATTTTCTCCCAACTCTCTCTTCTCTCTCTCTCTCTCTTGGCTTCTAACACAAGAATGAAGAAATAAAAAGGGTGGGGGACTTACCCGGGTCTTAAAACATTAATTCCCCTCTTTTAATTGCTAATACACCATTAAAATGACTCGTAACCACATAATTAAGTCATAAGACGCCAAAAGTGCCCAAAACTCAAAAATACAACTTGGCACTTATTTCGACTATCTCGAATATTCTAAAAACAACCGCACCCCCTAGTTTGGCATTCGAGAAAATGTGAACTATTTTTATGTTCCAACTTTATTTTATTTCATTAATTAGGCTCCAATTTAAATATGAGTCATAACCGTCGTATAACATATAACGACGCAATAAAACACAATGTAATGCTATTTACCTACTCATAACGGTAAATAGACAAAACATAGTAAATATTATCCCTAAATATCACGAGAAATAATATTTACTCCAACTTCCCCTATTTTATAAAATTAGCCCATCAGGCAAAATAATATAAAATAGTCGCTCAAATGCCTGGGTTGTTACAAAAAGTTAGGTATCGTACGCTTCAAGCCTTAGTAAGTTTTCTTTTTTTGCCTTAATTTTTTTAGACAAAAATGTAATCACCCTCATTTGGGGACGAATAGTGAAATCCACGAGCTCATAGTGTCCCTTAGATTTTCTTTTTAACTTACTGTGTACCCTTATCTAATTTGGATAAAGAATTCAAAAACTTCTTCCCCATATAAAATAAAATTAATATGTTATCTTCATTGACCAATTACTTTTTACAATATGCATTTCATAGCTCATTTATGCACTAAATGATACATCTAAAACATTCGCCTTTAATATGATTTTTCATTACCGTAGTCCATGTGACACCTTGCCTAATAAAATATCAAGTGATCTATCCTGTACCAAACTAAAACAGGAGTCTCATATGGTTCATTCTCAACATCACTGTCGAAAACCAATTTAATTACTAATAACTTATTAGGCTAGCGTCAAAATTTTATTTAACTAATATTTTTAATCAAACCAAATAAATAAAACATTCACAGTTTATATACAACAACTTAAATGAAAGAAAATAACTGAACACTCGGTACAACATAATACAACCAAATCGAATGCCGCACTAAAAGGCGATAAAATAATAAATGAATACAGTTCTGCTATCGGCTCGAGTGTTTATACAGTACCTACTATCTAGATTACAAGGATAGAAGCATCTACAGTAAACCTGCATGCATCCACAGCTGCTGCAGCAAATGTCTGACTCGAAGGAATCATCATCCAGGCGTCCTTGCATCTGGACACCTATATATCTATAACAAGAGAGGAAAAAAATAGAGAAACAGGTTAGAACCCGAGTTTTGAGAATATGTAGCAAGTGCTTAAAAGCCATATTTTAAAATATGAAATCTCTCATATTTAAACTGGTATCGCACTCTCATGAGATACACCTCCCTGGATAGCACTAGAGATATATAACCTGGTTGTCCATCCCTATGCCCGGGGAAGCCTGTGGAACCAGCCTCTAATTACAAATATACCAATCATACATAGATATATTTATCCGTATCATATTATATATACTGTAACAACATCGTATATATAATTTATATCGCTACTCAATATATTATGGCTATAATTGCCAGACTCTTATAGCGATAGCCAAAACCACGAATGTTCCCATTCGTAATAGTATATGAGTATTTACCCACTTAAAATACTAATCATATAAGTATTATCTTACTTAAAATATAGCTCGCACCTTAATCACTTTTAAGGATTTATATATAATCCAGAATATACCAATTCATAATAATTAAATAGCATACGTACTACGTATCTTAATTCCATAGGTATCGCATCACCTACAATAATCGTCGTCAATAGACGTATAGGATAACTGCTTAATTCTTTTTAGCCCATATCCAAACTTCCATCCTAATCGCGTCCTAGGATTTACTCAATCACAATCGGCCCATATTTATACTAACCGCATAAATATATCAACATATGCTTGCCGAATAGTTTTCTCGAATGTCTTTCATCCTAAACATTCATTAGGTCCATACCCCAGATTGTACCTTTAAGTAATCCAAGGTTCTTTCTTTTAATCCAAGGTCTACCCACCCTCAATTTTGCCATTTAGGAGGCCTAATATCACATCTAAAATCCCCTACAATAATCTCCAAGATATAATTTAACTCCTCCTAAACTCAAAGAAGGAAAACTGTCAAATTCAGCAAGGGCGAATCGATTCGCCCCAATTGCGAATCAATTCGAGTTGGCGAATCGATTCGGTTCCAATCTGAATCGATTCGAAAAGTTCTTTGCAAATAGGTCCTCAAAGGAGAATCGATTCAGTCTCAATTCGAATCGATTCGGCCTGAGACAGCCTTATAGATCCCCTTATGCGAATCGATTCGATGTAGACCCGAATCGATTCGCCCTGTTCGGAGGGCAATGTTTGGGCGATTTCTCAATCTTCAAAAATCCTAAATATCAAGACAATCTCCATTTATATGGTTTCTAATCTCAACCAACAACGCTATAATCATCCTAACACTGATTTATAACTAACACATCAATTAATTTGTGGTATTAAACCATGTATCTTAAATTTAAACCCTAAAACCATTTCAAACCCCAGTTTATCATTTCTCTTGTTTCTAACCATTTCTACACTCCATTGTCATGGGTTTAACACAAGAAATCATTAAGAGTTTATAATACATCCATTTATAAACTTAAACTCAAATTTTCTAAATTTATTTTAAAGGTTCTAACCCAAAATTATCTAGTTTACCAACTAGAATATGAGATATAGATACTCACATGAATAAAGCAAGTAAACACTTGCCTCGTGGATAAAATTCGACGACCTCGAGTCGAATCCCACGAAGTTTGGCATGGGATCCCCTTTTTCTTCCTCTTTTTCCTTCCTTTCTTGTCTTCTTTCTTTTCTCTCTTTTATTTCCTTTATCTTCCTCTCTCTCGTGACTTATAAGAGAGAAATAAGGGCCTGTTCCTAAAAAACTCAAAAATTACTCGTTTACCCAATTGTGAGTCCCTACTAGTCCAAAGATCCCCGGAACCTAAGCATTACCCCCGGACACTCTATTCTGACTATCTCGACCATTCCGAAACCAACCGTGCACTCAAAATCTCCATCTAAGTTACCTAACTAAAATTCACTTTAACTTCTAAATTTATTAAAACTAGTCACATAAATTCCTCTAATTATCAAATTACACCCACTTATGTAATTTAAATATCTATAAAAGTACGAGGTATTACATACTCCCCCCTTACAATAGAATTTCATCCCCGGAATTCGTATGCAACCTGTATCACCATACTAACATAACGGTACCCTACCATACAATCATCTCAAGGCTTATAGTCTAACGCACTAGCTTAACAACAACCTTAACTAAATCTCTATATGCTACAACACTACCTCGGTCGTAAGGTTAACTCTAACAACGTCACATCGCACCTAGTGATTCTATAGCCATCTTAAAAGAAAACGAGCCTAAAATCGCAGCTCTAACGTATCTATCCTACTGAAAAACCGACACCCTAAGCGTCTAATCGCTTACCTCACGACTTTGAATTTCCCTAAAAAAGGAAACTATACTGGCACTTGACTACTCCCGCCAATCTTCCATCTCAGGTGTGCTAACTCTTATTGTACTAATATAATTGGTTCATCGCGTGCCTCCTACGACGTTCAATCCAACCTATAACTGTTCCAAAGCATATTCTTCATCTTTATATACTATGCCCCTTCTATTTCAGATGATATATAAAATCAACACACTTCCTCGGCCTGGTGCTGACACATGGGTACTCCTAACCCGAATAATTTAAAATTCAACTCTTTTTATACTAGCGCCACTTGCCATACTGGCCTTATCTCTTAGTAGTCCTAAGGTCGGTGTGTTTTCCTACACACGTAAAATGAGTACTATCCTAACTATATCCCTAGTGACCAAGACCTCTCTCGGCTTACGACATTTGTTCGGTTTCATGCGTGGGATGTCTCGCAAAGAGAAATCCAAATAAGGAACCCCCCCCCCCGTTACACTACTTCCTCGCATCGTTGGTTGTCGAGATATAACGGCCTAAGGCACACCATCGGGACACTCTAAAATCCTATCTCGCAAACACATTAGCGTACTTCTACCACTATGTCCTTCCATCTTGGTGAAATGGAAAGTCTAACTAATCGGGGCGCCTACTCCCTGCAAAAGTGTTACGAACATCATACCCAAAACATATTTCTTCTGAATTTTCCTTATATTCAAGGCCTGGCTATAAGCCTCAACCCGATTTCCATTAGCTTGCCTCACCCACATACTTGTGGTGAGAGAAACATTTCCAGTGATTTTCCACAGTACATCTACTTTTTATTAGACCCTAATTATCATATGACTCTCAGCTAATTTCACCAAAAACAACATCCCAGCATACAGTAACATCTCTCCACTCCCAACGTCGTTAAGGTTCATGCATGAAGTGTCTCGCTAGCGAAATCCAAACAAGGAATCCCTCCTATACACTACTGCTTAACTTTGTCGGTAGTGGAGGTATGTCAGCGTAAAATATGTAAAATACTAAACCCTGCATACCATAGATCATATCTATAAGGTCCCCATGCACTAAAGTCATGCTAGTGAAACATCTACTCACCGAAGTTCCATCTAAACATATAATAAATGGCGAGCTCAACCCGCATCCATGTGAGATATCGCAAAAGCAACCAGTTCCACCATGGAATCACGGATATGATAGCCTTGCAATCATTAGCCTACTATCGCTCCGATCAATCAAAAATATATTATACTCAGAATAATACTATACTCGTATAACACATACAAAACTAGCACTGCAAACCAAATATAAGCTCAAAATACCAACACCCGTTTTCATAACGAATGAAGAAAATAAAATCCCGCTACCGTGAAAAACATATAGATATACCCTCTATAATATTATCGATACGACCAAAAAGCTCGAATTACACACACAAATCCACGGTTAACAAAATACCGCAACTCTATCTAGCCACACAAAATATACCTCTTTCATCCGAGGTGAACTCATAATAATAACTTCGCCAATATCCCTGACTTCTCCAATTGGTTCCCAGACATAGTACACATGCCCTAACCGAACAAAAAACTACTTTATTCAACGCTCGATCTAAGCACTCTACTCTTGTCCATTAACTCCTACAGGGTAAGGACTAACCATATGGTTATACTCTCCACCTCACCAGACTCCCCCTCGCTAGCCACCCTGGCCATGTTAAATTATCAGGATCTCGAAAATTAATAGCCTCGATCCTGACAATCATCCTTATAGTTACCTTAGCTTCTCCGACTAAAAGGAAACAAACTACCGGGCTCAACTGCCCTGTTTCAATCAATTCCCCGAGTGAATGTCCACCAATGGGGTTCCATGAACACAAATTCTCCGTAAGTGTTAGCAACACTTACTAGTGAGCCTATCATTCCAATGAAGGACTCTCTCCTCGTTGTACCTACCTTACTTCGGTACAAGGTTCACTTCTCCACGTCACTCTTTATTCACAGTCGGCCTCTGACCGATCCTCATGTGAATAATTGAGAAACTGCATTCTCTTTATTTATGATAAATCAAAGGAACTCGTGGCTAAAACCATCCATAAGATTCCTCTACGAGAAAAACATCCTGCTCCACCAAATATGGTGACCACCATTCCCACCATTTCAACATTTCTCCAACGAGTGAAAAAAATTTCCCCAAATTTTCACATCTGAGTATTTCTATACCCTGCTCTAAGCCAAAGCTTCCAAGCCTCCTATTAACTTTGCTTTTTGTGTGTCGACGTTGTTGAAAGCCAAGTCAATTAAAACCTCAAATGCCTACAAAATAATATATCAAACTAAAATGTAGAGCGGTAAGTAAGGATATCAATCCACATCAAGGGGGTAAGCTAGAGACAAACTCAATTGTAATTCAATTTTTATTTTCTTTTTGGAATTTTATTTTTTCTATTTTTTTTAAGCTTTTTCATTATTAAAACAATTGGGTGAGGTGAGGTGAAATAACACTAAACTAAATGGAAGATCAAATTACAAACTAAAAAGTGACTAACAGGAAAATAAAGACTAACACAAAAATAAGAGATAAAGTGAGGTAAATAATAATGAGAGCAATCAAGGATTGGGACTACATCACAAATTCTAACTATGCTAATTAATTAATTTAATAATTTGAATTTCCCCAAATTAATATCAAAATAACAAATGAACTCTCGTTGCAAGTGTAATTTTAATAGTAATCTTTTAAAAAATTAAGTTTAACCCCTCACAACTCTAGAAAATAGATCTACACTCCTTTTAATTAATCACCCGCTAGGATCGATCGATTAAAATTTGTATAAATCATAGAAAATGAAATTAGAGTTCAAATTTAAGGAATAATATCTCACTTAGTTCGAATCTAAAATAGGTATTATAACTTAGAATTTTGATTTTCTCTCGAAAATCATTTACCCTCTCTCGAGGCGTAAATTTAAGGGTGAGGAAGAAAAATTAATATTCAAAAGGAATTTTCAAGTAATCAAACTAATTAAATTAAAATAACATCAAATAAGGGTTCACCCTATCCCTTGAAAGGGTATCTAGACTAACATGATATTAAACATGATGAATAAATAATTAAAGGCATATATAATAAAAGAGTGGAGAAAGAGAATAAATCTTCAACAAGTCTCCTTGAAATTGGCAATTTGAGCTCTATATTCTTCCATACAATTCAATTTCTCACAATTAAATCTCACCAAATCTCTAAAAAAATAAAAACTATTTACAAAAATAATTTCCTAATTTATTTTCTAATCTAACTTATCTCTCTACTTTTCTCTAGAATTTTATCTCTCTATTTACATAAAAAGTCTTCAAATGGGGTCTTCCATCTTATATATGCACATGGAGCAAAGGGGTAAAAATGGGAGGATAAAGGTGCAAGAGGTTTGTATAAGGTGTAGGTAACGGTTAATTTAAGAATTAATAGAGGAAGCATGTGGTTTGGGTGTGAGGTCATGATAGTGGGGAGAATGAGGGTATTTTGGACTTTGGGGTAAAATGATTTAGTTGGGGGTAAAATGGGTAAAGGTTTTAAAAGAGGTTTAAGAACATGTGGGCATTGACTTGGGCTTTGTTTTGTTTCTGGCTTTGAACAAGAGATAAAATCGTGCGAAACTTGGGTTATGGGTCGAGAATGGTGGTAGCTGGTTCAAGTCAGGTAAGGGTTTGCAGCGCCGGGCTCGGATAGGTCTGACAGGGGCGCTGGCGGGTTGGTCGGGTTTAGAAAGGGGATACGGGGGTTAGATTGGGTGAAAGGAAGGTAGGGTCGCTAGCGGGTCTAGGGGGTAAGGGAGGCAGGTGGGAGAAAGAGTAGCGAGTCAGGGTCGCCAGGTTTTAGGAATGGGGTTGTCCGAGGTGGTTTGGTTTCGAGTTTGTGGGATGTCGGGTGTGGAGCTGCTGGGTCGAATATGGGTGTGGGGGCAGTTTGTGGTAGGGGCCCGGTTTCAGCATGTGGAGGTGAGGGGTGAGAGAGAGGTGAGTTGGGTTTATGCTGAGAGGGGTGTTGGTTTGGTAATGGTGCGATGAGAGAGAGTGGTTAAAGGTGTGTTAATGGAGGTAGGAGAGAGACTGGAAGGTGGAGAAGAAGATGGGTTGGGTTTGCTTTAGTGTGGTGAGGGTGTAGATGATAGTAGTGTTTACGTGTATGTGAGTGTAGGGGTTTAGGGGATGTGTGTGTTTAATATGTACCTAAACTAAAAACTAATAACACTAAAAATAAATAAAACTAAAAATCTAAAAATAAAATCCTACTCTAAAAATAAAATAAAGACTCAAATAAAAAATAAGACTAAAAATAAATAAAAATAAAAATCTATTAAACTAAAACTAAAATCCTAAAAAGTAAAATATAATAAAACTAAAAATAAATGAATTCCTAAAAAATTAATCTTAATAAAAACTAAAAACTAATCAAAATAAAATAAAATAAAATTACACTAATAAAAATAAAATAATATATAAAAATAGAAACTAAAACCTAGAAATTCTAAATAAATCTAAAATAAACCCTAAAAATAAAAACGACTCAAACTAAAAATATAAAAAATATTAAAAAGGGACAAACTAAACACACACGAGGTTCGGGGTAGGTTTAGGGATAGGTTTAGGCTCGGGTGAAGGTTACGGGACAAGGGAATTAGCTCCATTTGATGCGCATTTGCCTTAAATTAAGCATTTGAACTTCGCAAGCGGCAATCAACCTGCACAATAAACATTTACGCGTATAAGACACAAATTGTCGAGAGTTAGCAACTAAAATACATCTATTTGGGGTATAAAATGTACACTTTTGGGTTCTTATCACCTCCTACTTCTGCCAGATAATGCAACACCTCCTTTGCATAACTTAAAATTCAACGAATGGTCCTTATCGAAGACCTTACAAACTTTTTCCCCACTTACTTCACTGGGTAATTCAAGTTTAGCACCACTCTCTACGATAGTGGTACTTGGATAGTTATAACTACTATACTTTAGTAGTCATTGCTGCAATCCATGATAATGCCACGAAGGAAGTGACCTCTGCTGCAATCCTCGTCCCCAATTTTAACTTATGGTTACAACTAAGCCCCACCTCATGTTGCCCTCACAATGGCCTTCCGTGGTAGCCCTTTATCGATCAACACATGAACCTCGAACAAGTGCGCAAAGATTTACTATAATCTTACATAATAGCAGGAGAACGAAATCTCACAACAGGAATCAACAATCCTAATCATAAGGGTCTATACAAATAGAAAGCAATGTTGAAAGCGTAGTACGTCCACACAGATTCCTAAGGACACTAGAACCTGATGGCCTGATACCATCTGTGATATCCCGCCTAATAAAATACCTGGTGATCAATCATCTACCAAATTAAAACAGGAGTTTCATATGGCTCCTTCTCAGCATCACTGTTGAAAACCAATTTAATTACTAATAACTTATTAGGCTGGCGTCAAAATTTTATTTAACTAATATTTTTAATCAAACCAACTAAATAAAATATTCACAATTTATATAAAAACAACAGAAATGAAATAAAATAACCGAACACTCGGTACAATATAATACAACAAAATCGAATGCCGCACTAAAAGGCGATAAAAGAATAAATGAATACAGTTGGGCTATCGGTCCGAGTGTTTCTACAGTACCTCATATCTAGATTACAAGGATAGAAGCGTCTACAGTAAACCTGCATGCATCCACAGCTGCTGCAGCAAATGTCTGACTCGAAGGAATCATCATCCAGGCGTCCCTGTGTCTAGACACCTATATATATATATATATATATATATATATATATATATATACACACACATAAAAAACAAGAGAGGGAAAAAATAGAGAAACTGGTCAGATCCCGATTTTTGAAAATATTTAGCAAGTGCTTAAAAGCCATATTTTAAAATATGAAATCTCTCATATTTAAACTGGTATCGCACTCTCATGAGATACACCTCACCCATCTTCTAATAGTGCACACCTATCACATACCTTTTAAACAACCTAGTTAAGCTACCCTGCCTAACTAATTTATTTCACCCATCTTCTAAAAATCTTCATAAACCCGAGTACTAAGGACTACACTTCTCCCCATTCCTAAAATTACGCTATGTTTCATGCGTGGGTTGTCTCGCGAAGCGAAATCCAAACAAGGAACCCCCCGATATAATACTTCATGACAATGTTGATCGTCGAGATCCATTAGGTCCTCAGTACATAACACATATTATAAAATCTTGTATATATATAGTTCTCACTAGAACCTATGATTCGCATTTGTATTACTCCGGATATAATACTACCGAAAGAAGAATAACATCTCATTCATTTTACACTTTACACCATTCAAAGTTATAGGATATCTACTCTAATATATAAGCAATATACTACACGCAACAAGTATAATTATACCTACTATAATCATAAGTATAATAACCATCCCACCGAGCTATAACTCGGGGATGCGGACTCAAGTGCCTATCCACATTCGGGTTTACTCAATCAACCACGGTACAAAGCCAGACTCACTCGTGGCCATGGTAGAAAACTAAATGGTGGAGGCGGTCATATTCCCTCCTGAAAGTGGAATAGAAATATCTCACTTGTATGCGGGACGATATGACCTGGGGATATACTCTCCCTCCTCCTCAAGACAAGAGATTCACCCACATCGCGCAACCTTCCTGGATAGCACTAGAGAAAATATATAACCTGGTTGTCCATCCTTATGCCCAGGGAAGCCTGTGGAACCAACCTCTAATTACAAATATACCAAACATACACAAATATATTCATTCGTATCATATTATATATACTGTAACAAAACCGTATATATAATATATATCACTTCTCAATATATTATGGCTATAATTGCCAGACTCTTATAGCGATAGCCAAAACCCCGAATGTTCCCATTAATAGTATATGAGTATTTACCCACTTAAAATACTAATCATATAAGTATTATCTTACTTAAAATATAACTCACACCTTAATAACTTTTAAGGATTTATATATAATCCCGAATATACCAATTCATAATAATTAAATAGCATACGCACTACGTATCTTAATTCCATAGGTATCACATCACCTACAATAATAGTCATCAATAGACGTATAGGATAACCGTCCAATTCTCTTTAGCCCATATCCTAACTTCCATCCTAATCGCTTCCTAGGATTTACTCAATCACAATCGGCCCATATTTATCCTCACCACATAAATATATCTACATACTCTTGCCGAATAGTTTTCTCAAATGTCTCTCGCCCTAAACATTCATTAGGTCCATACCCCGAATTGTACCCTTAACTAATCCAAGGTTCTTTCTTTTAATCCAAGGTCTACCCACCCTCAATTCCATCATTTAGGATTCCTAATATCAGATCTATAATCCCCTACTATAATCTCCAAGATATAATTTAACTCCCTCTAAACTCAAAGAAGGAAAACTGCCAAATTCAGCAAGGGCGAATCGATTTGATTTCAATCCAAATCGATTCGGAAAGTGCTCTGTAAGTAGGTCCTCAAAGGCGAATCGATTCGGTCTCAATCCGAATCGTTTCGACCTGAGACAGCCTTACATATCCCCTTATACAAATCTATTCGGTCTAGACCCGAATCAATTCGCCATGTTCGGAGGGTACTGTTTGGGGGATTTCTTAATCTCCAAAAATCCTAAATATCAACCGAATCTCCATTTTTATGGTTTCCAATCTCAACCAATAACGCTATAATCATCCTAACACTGATTTATAACTAACACATCAATTGATTTGTGGTATTAAATCATTTCTCTTAGATTTTGAAATAGCGTTGCCAAAGCCGTTTATGAAAATAAACTATTTAAGCAACTCCGAAAGTTTGTTGAAGAAACTCTTTACTTAAATCAAAACGATTTTGAACACAAGATGTGTTAACAAAAGTATGTACGAGATTAGGACAAGATTTGATAACAAGTTTTAGTAAACAGTTTAAAATGTTTTAAACTCAGCACACTATTAGAAAGAGATGAGAAGATGTAGAAATATTGATACTCAGGATTTTTAACGTGGTAAAACCTCAACCTTGAGGAAACATCCACGACTCCCTCTACGGAGTAAAACAAAAACAATCACTAAAACAAATATATGAGTTACAACCTATTTAACTAACATGCACACAAAAACAAATCTATACAAGTTCAGGATTGTACCCTCTGGCGTCCTTAACTTTTCTGCAGATCTTGTTTGTTGATGTAGTTGTCTCAGTTTGTCAACTCTTCTTTGTTTCAGCACTTTACGTCGACTTATTATTCACCAAATCTTATAGACAACACTTTGAGTGTTTGTAGTGTGAAGATGTTTGTGAATGGTGTTCTAAAACACATGCATGCACACACACACACTTATTAGATACAGACGATCCTAACAAATCACATATAAAGTCTATATGCAGTGTATTTGTTATTTTTCTTTCTTACAAAACCAAGAACCTTTTTGACCTTTCAAAATAACCCAGATTCCACGGAGATCTTGCTTAAGAAATCGGTCAAGACCTTTCTCAATCACTTTTGAAAATATTATGTGGATTGAGAACCCTCCAAGTGCGAATCCCACTAGGTCAGGTTAGGTTTTGTAAAAACAGAAATAGAAAAACATCTATTGTTGATTCTGAAGTAAGAAAATATTTTATCAGAAAACAATCAACAACGAAATTCTCAAGATGAGAAATAAATGCAACTAAGTGTGCTGTGACATGAAAAAACTTCAGATCTATGATTTCTATTGAAAGAGAAATAAGATCTGAGTCTATGTCTAAGTTGGAAATAAGATTTATGAACACAAGGATTTCAGCAACCCAGAAATCACTCAACTCGAACTCTCATAACTCAAGAAACACTAAGGATGGTGTTTATCTGGTTATGGTGTTTATGAAGAGGTAAGTGGTTTAGGTTTAGAGGTATATGGACGAAGTTAGGGTTTCTAACTAGGGTTTGGTTTCTCTCTCTAACTTCTCTCTTCTCTCTCTTCTCTCTATTCTCTGAGACTTTTCAAAATGGCAAAAGCTTTCGAAGGCTGAGATGAGAGGCCTTTAAATAGGAAGAGAAGAAGATTCCAGAGCTTCGTTCAAAATCAAGGGCTGTGATTGAGTCAAGCTCCTTTGACTACAATCTAAGGGTTCACAGCAGGCGGTGGATTAAACAGGCTGTGATTGGCTTAAGGGTTTACACTGGGATTCACTCAAAAGACATGCAGGCCATCGATAAGGGTTGATCTAAGGGCTGAAAGCACTCGATGGTTTGTCTCAGTAAAGAAACACAGTTCAGGCCAATCAGAGGACACCAGGTGTAGGCCTGAGGTTGAATGTAAACGCGCGTCCCAAAATAATTACAAAGCCAACCCTAGAGTCTCTAGCGCTTTCGGTTTCTACCCAGAGTAACTTTAGGCCAATAAACACAACAATCCATATTTATACATTAACCCCAAGACCTTTTAAATCAAGTTTTAATTAAATAAAACCTTGTTTAAAATATGTTTTAAATTCCCAAAAAAATATTAAAAATCAAATTGAGGGATTTAAACACACTCACAACATTAATACTCATAGTGGTGCAATATGAAATGCAAGAATGAAATTCTAAGTGTGTGAGTGATGGCTATAGTCTCAGGATCATCACAAGATGGATAGAAGAAGAAGCAACCCAATCTCTGAAGCTCTTTGGTTTCTAGGATAGACACTATTTTGTCACAATTTCCAAACTAGATGAGCTCTTATACAGTCTAGACTCAAATGAGTCAAAAGTATAAGGGCTTCAATCTCCCCCTTTGGAAATATGAGACAAAATCTCCTTTGAGTCATCTCAACTCGTAGGGCGACAACAAATAAGAAAAACTTATTCCTATAAAGGTTCTATCTACCCAAATCCTAGAAAGCAAAAATTACATAACTCAACTATATACAGTTTAACATCCTATTATTACAATAAAGAATGACTGTACAAGAAGAATACCTGCAAAAAATTACTAAGATCAAGCTTTTTAGTATATGCAGTAGACTCAAATTTCTCCCCCATTTTGTCTCAAATGGACAAAGGGAAAGAACTTGGCAAATATGACAGGTATTTACTCAACACAAATCATACCAATAGATTTACGTAAAGAAATGAATCTATTATAATCAAGAGGTTTGGTAAATAAATCTGCAAGTTGTAGATCAGTAGAAAGATAATTGATTTCTAATTCCTTGGTTTCAACTAATTCACGAATAAAATGATGTCTTATTTTAATGTGCTTAGTTCGCGAGTGTTGAACTGGGTTCTTAGAAATGTTAATCGCACTTTGATTATCACAATAGAGATGAAGTGTGGGTTCTAGAATACCATAATCACTTAGCATTTGTTTAAGCCATAACAATTGGGCACAACAGCTACCGGCGGCTATGTATTCAGATTCAGCAGTCGAGAGAGATGTGCAGTTCTGTTTTTTACTACTCCATCCTACCAAGTTATTACCAATATAACAACATGCGCCTGAAGTGCTTTTACTATCATCAGTACACCCAGCCCAATCAGCATCAGTGTACCCAATAATAGTGCTAGGTGTGTCATTCGTGTACCAAATTCCTAAATTTAGAGTGCCTTTAACATATTTAATTATGCGTTTAACAGCGTTTAAATGGCTCTCCTTGGGGTTGTTTTGATAACGCGCACAAACACAAACAGCATACATGATATCAGGACGCGAGGCAGTCAGATAGAGTAATGTGCCAATCATACTACGATATAAGGTAGAGTCTACAGATTTTCCGTTTTCATCTTTAGATAATTTCTCTGTAGTACTCATAGGCGTTTTAGCACTTTTAGCACTCTCGAGGCCAAATTTTTTAGCTATCTCTAATGCGTACTTAGTCTGCGAAAGAAACAAGCCATCTGGTTGTTGTTTGACTTGGAGACCTAGGAAGAACTGTAACTCCCCCATAAGGGACATCTGAAATTCCTTACTCATAATTTCAGCAAAAGATTTTACTTCTGAGGTAGAAGTGGATCCAAATATGATATCGTCTACATAGACTTGAGCGATAGTAATGTGTTTGCCAAAATGTTTGACAAATAAGGTTTGGTCATTTCCACCTCTTTTGAAACCTTTGTCCAGCAGAAAACTGGACAGCCGCTCATACCAAGCTCTAGGAGCTTGCTTAAGACCATATAAAGCCTTTTTCAACCGAAATACATGATTAGGATAATTAGGGTCAATGAACCCTTTAGGTTGTTCTACATAGGTTTCCTCGGCAAGTATTCCATTAAGGAACGCAGATTTAACATCCATTTGATATAATGTAAAATGCATGTGACAAGCTATAGCAAGAAGCAGACGAACTGATTCTAAACGAGTAACAGGAGCAAACGTCTTATTAAAATCAAGTCCTTCTATTTGGGAGTAACCTTGAGCAACTAGTCTAGCTTTATTTCTAATTATCATCCCATTTTCATCAGTTTTATTTTTGAAAATCCAACGAGTACCAATAACCTTTTTGTGATCAGGACGTGGAACAAGAAACCAAACATCATGAATGACAAATTGTAAAAGTTCATCCTGCATAGCAGAAATCCAGTGAGAGTCATTCAATGCCTCATTTACATTCTTTGGTTCCAAGAGAGAAACAAAGCAAGCATAGAGAGCATAATTTCTAAGTTGGGATCTTGTACGTACTGGTTCACCAGGGTTACCAACAATGTTGTTTATGGGATGATCTTTAGAAACCCAGTTAGGTACTTCAGGTGACTCAATAGGTAATGAATTATCTATTTTAGAAGAGTCATTTTCTAAAAAATTTGACGATTCTTCTTCTATAGTTAATTCACTAGTCTTGCTTTCTACAGTAGTGTCACTAACAATTACATTTATGGATTCCATTAAGGTCTTAGTGCGAAGATTATACACTCGATAAGCTCTACTGTTAGGTGAATAACCTAAGAATATGGCTTTATCTCCTCTACTCTCAAATTTAGATAAGTGTTCCCTATCTTTACAAACATAGCAGGTACTACCAAAGGTTCTAAGGTACTTAAGATTAGGCTTTTTATTGTACCAAAGTTCATAAGAGGTTTGTTTCGAATTCTTTCTAAGATAGACCCTATTAATAAGATGGCAAGCTGTACGAAT
Organism: Sambucus nigra; assembly: GCA_949130495.1. Lineage (NCBI taxonomy): Eukaryota > Viridiplantae > Streptophyta > Magnoliopsida > Dipsacales > Adoxaceae > Sambucus > Sambucus nigra. Next base: position 72,339,875 of record OX422215.1, read on the forward strand.
AGATTCTACCCAAAAATACTTAGGTAAGTTCTTAGCATGGAGCATGACACGTGCCATCTCTTGAAGAGTTCGATTCTTTCTCTCAGCTATTCCATTTTGTTGAGGGGTCTTAGGAGCACTGAACTCATGTTTGTAACCATTATAGTCACAATATTCTACAATACCAGTGTCTTTGAATTCACCACCTCTATCACTTCTGATTCTATTCACTTGAGTGTCTTTTTCATTCTCAATCCGTAAGAGAATCTTTAAAAAAGTTTGAAAAGTATCGGATTTTTGTTTTAAGAAAGCTACCCAAGTGAATCTGGTGAAGTCATCAACCATGACTAGAATATAACTGTGTCCACAAAGACTAACAGTTTGAGAAGGACCCATTAGGTCCATATGGATGAGTTCTAAGGGATTAGATGTAAGGATATCTTTAACCCTTTTATGAGGTGCTTTAACAATTTTTCCTTCTTGACAGGGACCACAGACAATGTTATGAATAGGTTTAATTTTTGGTATTCCTCTAACTATCTGTTGAGAAGACAATTTACTCAAATTTTCGTAATTAATGTGACCCATTCTGTTATGCCATATCTCGTTGTCATCCATTCTGGCAACATTACAGATTTCAGAACTAGACATGACAGTATAACAATTGTCAGGGGTCCTGAATCCTGTAATTAAGCATTCTCCCTTTTCATTTAAAATCTTGCAATTGTTCTTTGAAAAGGTAACAGTGTAGTTTGAGTCACAGAATTGCGAAATGCTAAGTAAATTAGCCTTAAGACCTTTAACTAAGAGAACATTTTCAAGAAGAGGAAGTCCTTTTTCTTTAAGGGTTCCTTTGCCTATGATCTGGGATGATATACCATCACCAAAAACAACTTTTCCACCATCAAAATGGGTTTTATTTAAAAGTTTTGTATCATCACCTGTCATATGCTTGGAACATCCAGAATCCAAGTACCAACCAGAAGATGTAAGTTCATCTTTTAGAGCAGAAACAACAATGTTACACTTCATCTGGGGTGCTAGATCATCTTTTCTAATCCAAATTGCCCTGGTTTTTAGTTTGCGCTTGTTTGCTCTTATTTGATAAAATTTGCGAGCATTAGATTTTTGTTGAAAAACATTTTGCGCATGATTTTGAGTAAATTTGAATTCCTGAGCATTTGATTTAGAAAAGGTTCTGGTAATCCTTCTAGTAAATGTCCTTTTAGGTTTAGTCTTTCTATTCCTATAGTTAGAGTTTTTGTCTGGTGGCCTGGGAAGGACATAATTGTTACGACTCCTCTTAGAATAGTTAAAGTTATGATACATAGGAGTGTTGTAGATAGGCTTAATCAGTCTCTTAGCATAGCAATTATCGAAAGAGTGACCATATATATCACAATAGGAGCAATAAAGATTGCTCAGAATAGGGTTTTCCTTAGGAAAGTCTCTAAACAAAGGTTTTGAGAAATTTTGAGGCTGAATTTTATTCCTAGGTAGCACAGATTTGAAAGCAGGTTCACTTTTCCTAATAGGGGGGCAGACATATTTTCCCTTTGGTAAACTTTCATGCTTAGAGCAACTTGTATCTCCAGTGTTAGTGTTTTGATGGTCAAACTTAGTTTTTAGAGAATGAAAGTCTGGACATGTTTCAATAGGTCTTTTGCCTCCTGACACAAACTTGATAGGTTCAACATGTTTAGTTTGTGTCTTCAAATTGGGGCAAAACCCTATTCCAGTTCTATCATCAGAATTGGTTTTAGATTCAGCAACGAATTCCTCAAAACATTTAGAATTGTTTTCAAATTTGGTAAATTTTTTGAAAACAGTTGCTGTCTTTTCTTTTGTTTGTTCCAATTCTAATAATGTCCCTTTGTATTTTTTCTCCAGAATTTCATTAGCTTCAGTTAAAGTTTTCAGTTTTTCATCAAACACTTTAACTTCACTTTCATGAGACATGCATTGAGTAGTATACTCTTCAGCATTCAGTTTTACCATTAGGCTTAGATCCTCTAGCTTTTTGGTAAGATCTTTCACAATCTTTTCTAGTCTAGTGCTTTTCTTTAGAGTTTTAGTATATAGAGTGTGTATATCTGGGAGATCATCATTGTCTGAGTCACTAAGTGAAGTGTGTGAGGTGACCCCTAAGGTTTCATTTCTTATACTCACGCACCCATTGACATCAGCAGTATCGATTCCCCTTTGACTCACACACCCCGAGGAAGAGGTATTAATGTTCTCAGTAAGTAAAGCATCTAAACCAGTTAAAGTATGATTCAAAGCAACAGAACTAGAATTACTAAACTCATCCTCACTATCAAGCATAGGCATATCATCATTGTATATGATTTTGGCAAAGAAGGCTAAACAAGGATCAAAACCATCAGATGTCTCAGGTTCCTCATTTTCAGAATCACTTGAGTCATCCCAGGTTTTGCAGATATTGGCTCGAGAGTGTTTGTTTTGGGTATTTAAATTAACTCTACAGTCTTGAGCAATGTGTCCTAGTTTACCACATCTATAGCATTCAGTCTTCTTGAGGTCTCTGTGAGGTCTTGTGTTGTCCTTGTTCTGTTTGTCATGAGGTTTCTCATGAGGCTTTTGATTTGAAGGAGTAGAATAATTAGACTTGCCCTGTCTATTTGCAACACTGTTTCTAAATTTAACAATTTTCTTAAATTGTTTTGTCATTAGGGCAATCTGATTATCTAGACTTTCTAAGTCACAGTCCTCATCAGAATCATTACTAGGAATGTTTATCTCAGGCTTAGTCATCTTAGAGGTAAAGCTAAGGTTGGAATTGGTATGTTTCCTATTAGTGTGGGTCAATTGTTTCTTAAACTCTAATTCCATTTACACAGTTCTTAATTTGCTACTGAGTAATTCAGGAGTGAGATTAATATCACACATCTCCTCAATAGCATATCTTTTATTGTCAAATTTCTGTGGTAATGATCTCAGAATTTTAGACACAATTTCTTGTCTATCATAAGTTATACCATTGGCATGAAGTTTAGTGACAATATCAGTAAGGTTCATATAAAAATCATCGAAAGACTCAGATTCAGACATGATTAAGGTATTGTACTGTTGGATTAACATCTGAGTCTTAGCAGCTTTTACCCTAGAGTCTCCTTCGTGGGCAGTAATCAAGGTATCCCATGCTTCCTTGGAAGTGGTACAGGATGAGATTATCTTGAACTCATGTTCGTTAATAGACATAAATATAGCGTTCTTGCCTTTGTTATTATTTCGAGAAACCTGTTTCTCTTCTTGAGTAAACTCACTCAATATTTTCTTAATCCTTTCATTGCTTCCATCAGTGGCTGGTTTAGTTGGATAAGAGTATCCATTTTCAATAATATCCCAGACATCATCTCCCAGAGTGCCTTGAATGAAAGCAATCATTCTTACTTTCCAGTAAGAAAAATTGGTTCCATCAAAGACTGGAGGTCTGGTCAAGTTACCATATCTTTCGTTTTTCTCGTCCATAATTGATTTTGAGAAAACAGTTTCAGAAACTCAGGATCTTTTTGAAAAAAGTTCACCAAAAGCTCCGATACCAATTGAAATAGCGTTGCCAAAGCCGTTTATGAAAATAAACTATTTAAGCAACTCCGAAAGTTTGTTGAAGAAACTCTTTACTTAAATCAAAACGATTTTGAACACAAGATGTGTTAACAAAAGTATGTACGAGATTAGGACAAGATTTGATAACAAGTTTTAGTAAACAGTTTAAAATGTTTTAAACTCAGCACACTATTAGAAAGAGATGAGAAGATGTAGAAATATTGATACTCAGGATTTTTAACGTGGTAAAACCTCAACCTTGAGGAAACATCCACGACTCCCTCTACGGAGTAAAACAAAAACAATCACTAAAACAAATATATGAGTTACAACCTATTTAACTAACATGCACACAAAAACAAATCTATACAAGTTCAGGATTGTACCCTCTGGCGTCCTTAACTTTTCTGCAGATCTTGTTTGTTGATGTAGTTGTCTCAGTTTGTCAACTCTTCTTTGTTTCAGCACTTTACGTCGACTTATTATTCACCAAATCTTATAGACAACACTTTGAGTGTTTGTAGTGTGAAGATGTTTGTGAATGGTGTTCTAAAACACATGCATGCACACACACACACTTATTAGATACAGACGATCCTAACAAATCACATATAAAGTCTATATGCAGTGTATTTGTTATTTTTCTTTCTTACAAAACCAAGAACCTTTTTGACCTTTCAAAATAACCCAGATTCCATGGAGATCTTGCTTAAGAAATCGGTCAAGACCTTTCTCAATCACTTTTGAAAATATTATGTGGATTGAGAACCCTCCAAGTGCGAATCCCACTAGGTCAGGTTAGGTTTTGTAAAAACAGAAATAGAAAAACATCTATTGTTGATTCTGAAGTAAGAAAATATTTTATCAGAAAACAATCAACAACGAAATTCTCAAGATGAGAAATAAATGCAACTAAGTGTGCTGTGACATGAAAAAACTTCAGATCTATGATTTCTATTGAAAGAGAAACAAGATCTGAGTCTATGTCTAAGTTGGAAATAAGATTTATGAACACAAGGATTTCAGCAACCCAGAAATCACTCAACTCGAACTCTCATAACTCAAGAAACACTAAGGATGGTGTTTATTTGGTTATGGTGTTTATGAAGAGGTAAGTGGTTTAGGTTTAGAGGTATTTGGATGAAGTTAGGGTTTCTAACTAGGGTTTGGTTTCTCTCTCTAACTTCTCTCTTCTCTCTTCTCTCTCTTCTCTCTATTCTCTGAGACTTTTCAAAATGGCAAAAGCTTTCGAAGGCTGAGATGAGAGGCCTTTAAATAGGAAGAGAAGAAGATTCCAGAGCTTCGTTCAAAATCAAGGGCTGTGATTGAGTCAAGCTCCTTTGACTACAATCTAAGGGTTCACAGCAGGCGGTGGATTAAACAGGCTGTGATTGGCTTAAGGGTTTACACTGGGATTCACTCAAAAGACATGGAGGCCATCGATAAGGGTTGATCTAAGGGCTGAAAGCACGCGATGGTTTGTCTCAGTAAAGAAACATAGTTCAGGCCAATCAGAGGACACCAGGTGTAGGCCTGAGGTTGAATGTAAACGCGCGTCCCAAAATAATTACAAAGCCAACCCTAGAGTCTCTAGCGCTTTCGGCTTCTACCCAGAGTAACTTTAGGCCAATAAACACAACAATCCATATTTATACATTAACCCCAAGACCTTTTAAATCAAGTTTTAATTAAATAAAACCTTGTTTAAAATATGTTTTAAATTCCCAAAAAAATATTAAAAATCAAATTGAGGGATTTAAACACACTCACAACATTAATACTCATAGTGGTGCAATATGAAATGCAAGAATGAAATTCTAAGTGTGTGAGTGATGGCTATAGTCTCAGGATCATCACAAGATGGATAGAAGAAGAAGCAACCCAATCTCTGAAGCTCTTTGGTTTCTAGGATAGACACTATTTTGTCACAATTTCCAAATTAGATGAGCTCTTATACAGTCTAGACTCAAATGAGTCAAAAGTATAAGGGCTTCAGATTTAAACCCTAAAACCATTTCAAACCCTAGTTTATCATTTCTCCCATTTCTCCCATTTCTCCTATTTCTACACTCCATTATCATGGGTTTAACACTAGAAATCATTAAGAGTTTACAATACATCAATTTGTAAACTTAAACTCAAATTTCCTAAATTTATTTTGAGGGTTCTAACCCAAAATTATCTACTTTACCAACTAGAATATGAGATATACATATCAAATGAATAAGGCAAGTAAACATTTGCCTCATGGATAAAATTCGACGACCTCGAGTCGAATCCCACGGAGTTTTGCTCGAAATCCCCTTTTTCTTCCTCTTTTTCCTTCCTTTCTTCTCTTCTTTCTTTTCACTCTTTTCTTTCCTTTCTCTTCCTCTCTCTCGTGACTTATAAGATAGAAATAAGGGCTTGTCCCTAAAAAAATCCAAAAATGACTCGTTTACTCACTTGCGAGTCTCTACTAGACCAAAGATCCCCGGAACCTAAACATTACCCTCGGATATTCTATTCTGACTATCTCGGCCATTTTGAAACCCACCGTGCACCCGAAATCTCCATTCGAGTTACCTAACTAAAATTCACTTTAACTTCTAAATTTATTAAATCACACTCATAAACTCTAAAAATTATTATTCACAGAAATTCCTCTAATCATCAAATTATGCCCACTTATGTAATTTAAATGTCTATAAAAGTTCGAGGTATTACAATCCACTATTTGTATTAAGTGTTATATAAATGATTCGTCTTCTACTCATCACGCTTATAATAACGATTAACTTTAAAATGTTTAATAACTCAGTTAGTTATTACGTTCTTTTGGTGTGTGTTTGTGTGTCTTCTTAAAAGAAACTAGCTTTGTTTACCTTATGCATCAATAATGTAATAAGATCCATTATTAATACACCATGCCTTATGTTTTATGGGTCAAAGGCTATATAATATTGCTTTGGTCACCACTACTCCTGCTACAACACGTTCCACCTCAGATTTTTTTTTCATTTTCCCTTTTTTAAAACTGATTCATTTATTCTCTTTTGTGCTATTTTACTTTGGATATACCTAATTTGGTTTCTCTCATTTCATCATCATCATAAAAAAATGTTGCGCATTTACGAGAGTAATGTGGAGTGTTATATATACGGACTTGTTGTCCAATGGACTCCTTTTAACGGATCCGAAAATGGATCCTTTTTTAATAATAACAAAATCATTTTTTTTCTATTGACAGATTTAAAATATATACATGGTTATTTTTTAAATGTTCATATTATGATTTGAATAATCTTTTTGTTGCAATCTATGTTTTGAGAGAAATAATGTACACTATACTGAATTTCTTTAGTTATTTCCCTTTCCTAGGCATTTAATGTCACATAAATGTTGCACTTAGGTTGCCTTTAGCTTATCTACACATCTATTATCTCTGGTTATATTGAACACATTGCATTAGAACTCTTTCTATTGAAGTCACATATTAATAGAGGTACAATCATTCATACTCAAAATTTGATTTGGTTTAGATAAATTTTATTTATAATTTATTAATTCCATATTCATATTATCCGTAAATGATAAATTAAACCACGGGGTATTATTAATTTGGAGTACATTCGAAGGTTATATACCTGCATCAGAGTAGTTTTCAAGTTCTATATCAAATGCAAAGCATTAAGAGATTTCGATCGCGAGCTTGGACATTTTATCGCGCAAAAAGTAGAAGCAATCACTGAAACAAGCAAGAGTAATAAACATAAAAAATAAAAAAAAAATTGATATCTTCATTCACATAAACTTTGAACTGCTTTAAAACTCTGTATTTGGTTAATCTCCTACGTTTTGGGATTTTTAAGACTTACTCCTTACTTATGTTTTGGGCTTAAATCATGTTTAAACGGTATTTGTATTCAGCTGCACATAAATTTATTTTATTCTAATAATTTCAGTGTTTTTATCAATAAAACATACCATTGCTATGGATTTCCGAGGTGGTAATGGATATATGTACTCATAATTCCTTGTTCCTCAATTTTAATGCTTAAATTGAATACCAGAATTCAATCGCCCATGCAACACACGCGGACACAACTATTTTGTTTAAAACGGATAAATTATGAGGGAGAAATATTGTTTCAAAGTGATCCATTTATGCATGAAATTATTAAAGATTTTGTTCAACTTCTTAGGATAATTTTTAAAACTATCGATAAAGGTTGTGACTGCTCACTATGTAGTGACTGTTATTCAGAACCATCACTAAAGGTCCTCAATTCTCACCATTAGTTATGACTATTAGTGAAAAATTCCCCTAAAGTGACTGATATACCCGTTTATGTTCTAGGAGGATCGCCTCCACAACGGACGACCCTAAGAGGAGCCGACCCTTCACCAGGCCCCAACTGGCCTTCAACAGACCCAGACGACCCTACGAGGGGCCGACCCTTCACCAGGCTCCAGACGACCCTACGAGGGGCCGACCCTTCACCAGGCTCCAGACGACCCTACGAGGGGCCGACCCTTCAACAGGCTCTAGACGATCCTGCGAGGGGCCGACCCCTCACCAGGCTCCGGCCGACCCTACGAGGGTACGACAGTACGAGGACAGAATCAAGCCAGACTCACTGCCGGAAGAAACTTTGCCCTCGGCCTCGGCTCATAGGCCGAGGGTGACGTCATGACAGCGCGTGGTTTGGGAGACGCGTGGAACAGTGCGCGTGAGGCTCATATGACACGTGGAAGACCGTTACAACCGAATCACCCCCTCATGTGAGGGAATATTATGTCATCATTTGGCATCTACAGGTGTCAATAGGGGATTGGCTAGATCATTATTCACATGCACCATGCTTACTTGGGGGGTACACTACACCCCCCAAGACCTATATATACTTGTCACCCCTAACCCTACAGGGGATCGATCCATGAACAGTAGCCCTAGATAAAACTCTGCTTGTACACACACAGTAGAGAGAGAGAGAGGGTTATGTGCATTGTATCCAAGGCCATTAGTGCCCATACTTAGTGGATCACACACTCACAGTGGATGTAGGCCAAATTGGCTGAACCACTATACATCATTGTCTAATTTCCTCTTATACTCATCCCCTTCTACATACTTATACACTCATACACCTCTATGGCTGCCATGGCTGCTACTGTTTGAGCTCACTAACACTTACCTGGTGGTGCTAAATCTTAGCATCATCAGTGACTGTTAACAAAATGACACATCTTTTCATAAAATAACATGTTGTTGCCTATAAATATAAGGCTTGTTTTCATTTTATTCAAGAGAGAATTTTTTTCAATACTTTTCATTCCTAAACGAGTCAGAGCAAGTATCAAACATAATTGGTTTGTGGAACAAGCAGATTGAAGTATTTTTTGTATGTGTTGAGATCTTTTTATCTTGGGAGGCACACACCTATTATTTCACCCATAAGCACCATTAGCGGAGGCTATTTTCGTCTTAAAGAGAGAGTGTCAAACATTCGACTTGATATATATCATCTTCTCTGTTTGTAAGTTTTCAATTGGTCCAATTATTCATTTCACAAATATGATTCATTTAATCTTTTAATTTGAAAAAAAATATGCAATTATGAATAACAATCTCAAAACGTAATTCGTTTATAAAATTTGTGCCTTTGTGTTTCCAGAATTGATTGAATTCTGGATCATTTAATATGTTTTCGAAAACTAGTTTTTTTTTATGATTGATGAAGTTTCAATATACTTCCTTTAATATGGGATAATAATTAGTTATGTGAATGATATGCTATAAAATTGGTTATCTTAATAACGTCTCACATAGTTAAAGAAAGAGATCACATGTAATTAGTCCCAAATTTAAAGATACATTTGCAGCCTCACCCATTTTTTGTTTTTTAGTTGTTGGTTCTATTATAACAAATATGGAAACAAGTGTCTTCATCTTCGAAAAGGAACAGGGGTGATTATAAAGCGGTTGATGGAGGTTTTGAGTGGTCATGGGACATAATACAATATAAAAATACATGGTACGGAAAAGACTTTAGAAATGAGGCTAAACTAAAAAAAATATGTGAGGACAAATTTCCACATTGAGTCAATTTATAGTATTGAATTTTTCTGTTTGTTAAAACACATGGGTTATTAAGGTGTCGTATTCTCAAGCCTATAACTCAAGATAAGTTAGCGGCCATATTTGCGCAAGTCATATTCAATCATTCATCATATAGCCTCCTCATTCCCAAAGGAATAGGACCCTTTTGATATTTGAAGAAAAACCTTTTGAGGCTTTGAATGTTTTTAAAATGATTTTTAAAAGTGTTTTAAAAAATATTAGATTTTTCCAAGTTGCTCTAACGACATTTCATATGTCGTTAGAACGAGGTCCTTTATCTTATTCGAGTGAGAGAAAAAATGAGTTTAATAATCAAATCTTTACCTTCACTAGAATCTCACTATATAAGTCATTTAAAGCTCATTCCAATGAGATTGACACACTCATTCGAAGGAACTTCAATCGAGGAATATCGTTCAATTTTTCCCTCATTTAATATCTTGTTAGATTTGTGTTTGAATGAGAAAATGTACATCATTTGAATCAGGTATCATGTCATTTGAATGACCGGATGCGTTTTTAAAAAAAATCAATTTTTTCCCACTGACCCACATTTTTTGAAAAAAAATATTTTTTACAGAAGTGCATTATAGAAGTTCTTTACATGCCTTTTTCATGAATATTTAAGACAAAAACACTTTGGAAAATCCTCTTCTAATATCCTTGATCCTTTATGGCCATGTTTTCGTCCTACAAACCCACATAAGCATTTCCATCATATGTCTATGGTTATGTGGTAAATTCCACACTGTTGGACATGGTAAAGGCAATCGATGGATACCAAAGTAAGGAGTTGTTGTGAAGTCGCATTGAATTTCACGGTTCTATTGCATAGGCTTGTGGAGTCAAGTATTATTAGTCTTCTTGTGAAACAATATCTGTAGTGAATTCATCTAGGCCTGGCCGTCCGAGATTTTTTCCATTTGGGTTTTCCCCGTACATCGACATCTCGTGGTTTGTGCATTTATCTTTGTTATCAATTCTTTCATGATCACTTAATAATTATATTAACAAGATTAAAATTGAAAAGAAATGAGACTTCCAAACTAGACTACTATTTTTACTTCTTTCAAGAGTTTTCTTAATTGAGTATATTTAACGAAGTTGAACCTAAAGCATACAACCACCCCTCTTAAATTGGTATCACATCTTGTTACTAAAATTTATTTAGATGAATCTTGGAGGTTATATGGAAGGTTATTCATCAATAGACCCCCATGTTTGACGAATACACTTATTATAAATCCCGTAGAAAATCCTCTTTAAATTCGATTAATGAATGTGATTGGTTAGTTTTGAAAAAGGGTGGTCCCCACCAACCACTATTGTCGGGGAAACACTTGTTTTAAAACACGCCGAGGAATGGAGTGAGGCTGAGTTGAAATTGAGTAACTTTAATTCAAAAAGTTTAAATGATTTATTTAGTTTGGTTACCCCTGAGGAGTTTTGTCGTATCATGATGTGTGAAAGTTTAAAGGAGGCATGGGTCATTCTTCAACTTACCCACGAGGGAACGAGTACAGTTAAAGCGTCTAAACTTTAAAATATTAATACCCAATTTGAAACCATTAACATGAGAGAAACTTAAACATTTGATGAGTTTTATGCATATATCTCCGATATTGTTAACTCATTTTACAACTTGGGTGAGAGGATTCCAGAATATAGGATTGTAAAAAAGATTCTTAGATTTCTTCCTAGTCATTTTAGTGATAAAGTCACTTTCTCAACTCCATAGGTGTGTTAGATACTTTAAAACTTGAAGAGACCGTAGGTAATCTTCAAACATATGAGTTTGACATGTTCCCCAAAGATCAAAGAAATTAAGATAAGGGAATAGCTTTAAAAGCTCGAAAAGAGGAAGTCTCCGATATTGATCCTAAGGACATGGCTTTATTTGCTAAAAAATAAAAATAAAAATCTCAAGTGAAAAAGAAATATTCCAAATTTGATAAATCAAAATTTGAGAAAAATAAAAATAATAAGGCGAGAGGAAGTTTTCATAATCGGGATCAAAATAAAAATGATAACTATAAAATGATGATTAGGATAGGTGTTTTGAGTGTGAGGGATGATCTCATATAGCGTACTTGTGTCCTACTAAGCTAAAGAGACAGGTCAAATATAACGCCGTCTAATGCTACTCTTAACAACAATGACAATGAGTTCAAAGACTCTCAAGAATGTATTCCATTTGGGAACAAATTTAATTCTTTCATGGCTATTCATGCATGCTCCACGAGTATGTCATGTCCTAATGATGATAATATTGTTCATGACGATCTTTAAGTTGAGTCTAACCTCTCACAAGATAGTGAACGTGTTAGTAGTTTGAGTGAGAGTGACATGAAAGAAGGTGATTTCCATTCCGCCTATTCTGATCTCTATATCGAGTCCCTGTAACTTTAAAAGATTAATAAGACATAAATTATAAAGGTATTGGTTCTCAAAAAAGAGTTAAAAGTACTGAAGGATAATGAGGCATTAGTTAGTCAGCTCGAGGCCATAAATGTTTTTCTCTATGAGAAACTCATTATGGTGGGTAAAGAGAAGAATAATTTGATCGAGACTTTAACTCTGGTCACCAAATATCTCTATAAATCCTTGGAGACTTTTGAGACACTTGAATCCAAAATTGTCAAACTTGAGAAAGATCTTGAGGTTTCTTGTGAAGTCAAAGTCACTCTTGAGGACAACTCAGGGAGAATGGGAAAGTTATTTCTCAGACTTGTCTGAGGTTATAAGGAGAAAGGTTATCAAGAGAGGAAAAGTATACGGTATGTCGAGGGTGAAACATCCAACTCTAAATCCATACTTATAGCCATGCTTGTTTCAAACACAAACACTCCTAAATCTAACCATCCAAAAAGATATCCTCCTAAGAAAACTATTAAGGTGAGATCCAATCAATTGTATGTTTGCAACTTTTACAACAGAATGGGTTACTTTAGAGACTTTTTTCACGCTTGGGAAGAACTCTTATACTCGTGCTCCCACACCCCACTATAGCCATCTGGCTAGTCTAAGAGAAAAAGTTGAATATTTATGCCACACTTCTAACGGATTAATGGAAGAATTACAAAGGTTATCCACGCCTCATGGTAATACTTTCAAACCAAAGACTAGTGATAACAAAAGAAGAGCGGGAAGAAATAAATGCCCATGCGTTACACTCCTAATTGGGTTAGAAAATCAATCATTGTTTCTCAAGCAGTTAGTATTCATAATTTTTCTCATAAAGTTCCCTTGCATACATAAAATGTCAAACCTCCTTTGGATAGTGAGGTTTTCTCTCATGGGTGAGTAATTTTTCTTTACGCCCTAGACTAGGTGTGCTTACATGTTATTATTTTCTATGGTTCATTTTCTTCTAGTCTTGGATATTTTCTATTGCGCAATATTTTTAATATCCTTGATTAGATTTATTCTTTGGTTGGTAATATTTTATAAAAATAATTTTATTTTTACCATTTTGGATACGTAATTAAGATGTTAAGAACACCATTACATTCCATGTTCACGTGACCCTCCATGGTGAGATAAACTAAGTTACGTGCTACTTGTGCTTAATTATGTATTTTTATGACGAATGATGCCCATGCGTTACACTCCTATTTGGGTTAGAAAATCAAACATTGTTGCTCAAGAAGTTAGTATACATAATTTTTCTCATAAAGTTCCCTTGCATACATAAAATGTCAAACCTCCTTTGGATAGTGAGGTTTTCTCTCATGGGTAAGTAATTTTTCTTTATGCCATAGACTAGGTGTGCTTACATGTTATTATTTTCTATGGTTCATTTTCTTCTAGTCTTGGATATTTCTCTATTGCACAATATTTTTAATATCCTTGATTAGATTTATTTTTTGGTTGGTAATATTTTATAAAAATACAAAAATAATTTTATTTTTACCATTTTGGATACGTAATTAAGATGTTAAGAACACTATTACATTCCATGTTCACGTGACCCTCCATGGTGAGATAAACTAAGTTACGTGCTACTTGTGCTTAATTATGTGTTTTTATGACGAATGATGCCCTTTTATGACATGTACTTCTATGTTGGTCTCATCTCGTCACCATATATGCACACACCTTACACTCTCTCTTTAGTTTTTGTACTGCTTTACATATGCGAGGTGAAGTAAGGTGTTGTATTATTAATCTTATCCCATCATTTCATATGCGATAGGGAAAATTATGCATGTAAGAACTATTGCTCGTGTTTTATTTATTTTTTAATCAAAATTAAGTGAGCAGTGGAAAGGGTCTATGAAAGGAGCAATCTCCTATTCTTTAAAAGCCACCATGGAAAAGATTCTAAAAGAATATTCGGTAAATAAAAACATAATTACCAAGGCCAAATTTTTAATAATGATGCTTCAAAAGCTAATTAAAATTATGCCATCTTCAAAATGTCGAGTGAGATTGAAATATGTTAATTATGAGGGTGCTATAAGTCAAACATCAATGGGTTTTCACAATAGGTCATAATATTTCATTTATGAGTGACACTATTGGTCGTAGAATTATTGAATCTTATAGGCAATTTTTGTATAAGTGACTTGAGTTCTGATGAGTCCCATTTTTACATTAAGGTTGATTTGAGTACTTAATTATTAGGTGTGTTATTTGTCATTATGAACTTGTGAGTACACTTATGTTGATTCTTTCATGTATCCCATTCACACCCATACATTTTACTCTCATGTTTCAGATATTTTGTTACAAGTCCTTGGTGTTTCTTTTTCTCAAATACTTCAAAATCTTAAAAATATACATTCGGAATGCTTGTCTTCACTACACCAAAACTGGCAATTGGTCACGGCCAAAATTCCTGACCAAACCTGTGGGTCGCGGACTTGGGCCGTGACTATTTCGGGCGTGACTATTTTCATGGGTCGCGGACCAAGTCCGTGACCAAAAAATGGTCATGGAAAATGGTCGCGGACTTGGGCCGTGACCCATTACATGACGGGTCGCGACCCTCATCCGTGACCAATAACCGTGACAAATTGGTCGCGGCCAAAGTCCGCGATCCACGCCCGTGACAAAAAAATGGTCGTGACCCATAACCGTGACAAATTGGTCGCGGCCAAAGTCCGCTACCCACGACCGTGACAAAAAAAAATGGTCGCGGCCCTCATCCATGACCCACAACCGTGACAAATTGGTCGCGTCCAAAGTCCGCGACCCACAACCGTGACAAAAACAAAATTTAAAAAATGGTCGCGGCCCAAGTCCGTGACCCACAATTTTGATGAAAAAAATGGTCGCAGACTTTGGCCGCGACCATTTTTATGCGCGACGAAAAAAATAAAAATGTATTTTTTTGATCCAATCCTAAAATTAGGGGTCCTGTGAGTGCACCGTCAGTTGCTACGTGTAACGTTGGACGCGTACGAGGTGTTACAAATATTTATTATTGGCAAAACAATAAAAAAAATCACGAATTGCGAATCAAGAACGTTGTTAATAAACAAATATATATACAAACTTAAAAATATTACACGTCTTAATAATTCATAGACCAAAAAAAAATTGGGCAGAGTTTCCTCTATTTTCTTGACATTCCAAACCCTGTAAATGTAAAACCTGCTTATTATAAAGCCCGCACGGCCATAAAATTCAACAATCAAATTATAAAAGTTCGTACGGTTGTAACACATAAAAAACAAAATCTGGAATGTCCACAACATATAAACAATCTTCATGTTGTAAACCATTGCCTCCTTCATTTGTTCCACGTGCAAAAATCCTACAAATGATAGGATACATAAAAAAAATATCAGTAACCAAGTAGTTTTAAAAAAAAATTAATCAAGCTAAAAAATTGCATATATGAGTTAAAATTATCAACATATCAATATTTTTATGCCTAAGTCTAGAAATATGTAAATTATCGTCGTATTCTCAAACCGGAAGTCCCGCGGCTGCGTGGTCAGTTCCTACGAATTACATTGTTCCCGTGGGAGGTGTTGATGCTACCCACGGGGCCGTTCGAGGGCTGTTTTGGATTTTCACCCTCTAACGACATGTTTTTAAGCCTAAGTCTAGTAATATGCAAATTATTATCGTATTCTCAAACCGAAAGACCCGGGGTTGCGGAGTCAGTTCCTACGAGTTACATTGATCCCGTGGGAGGTGTTGGTGCCACCCACGGGACCATTCGAGGGGTGTTTCGAGTTTTCACCCTCTAACGCCATGTTTTGCTTAAGTCTAGAAATATGCAAATTATCGTCGTATTCTCAAATCGGGAGTCTCGTAGCTGCGCGATCAGTTTCTACGAGTTACATTGGTCCCGTGGGAGGTGTTGGTGCCACCCACGGGGCCGTTCGGGGGTTATTTTGGGTTTTCACCCTCTAAAGCCATGTTTTTAAGCATAAGTCTAGAAATATGCAAATTACCATCGTATTCTCAAATAGTGAGTCTCGCGACTGCGTGGTCAGTTCCTACGAGTTATATTAGTCTCGTGGGAGGTGTTGGTGCCACCCACGAGGCCGTTCGGGGGTTGTTTTGAGTTTTCACCCTCTAACGCCACGTTTTTAAGCCTAAGTCTAGAAATATGCAAATTATCATCGTATTCTCAAACCGGGAGACCTGCGACTGCGGGGTCAGTTCCTACGAGCTACATTGGTCCCGTGGGAGGTGTTGGTGCCACCCACGAGGGCTATTCAGGGGTTTTTCGAGTTTTCACGCTCTAACGTCATATTTTTCTTAAGTCTAAAAATATGCAAATTATCATCGTATTCTCAAACTAGGAGTCTCGCGGATGCGCGATCAGTTTCTACGAGTTACATTGGTCCCGTGGGAGGTGTTGGTGCCACCCACGGGGACGTTCGGGGGTTGTTTTGTATTTTCACCCTCTAACACCATGTTTTTAAGCCTAAGTCTAGAAATATGCAAATTATCGTCGTATTCTCAACTGGGAGTCTCGCGGCTGCACGATCAGTTCCTACGAGTTACATTGGTCCCGTGGGAGGTGTTGGTGCCACCCACGAGGCCGTTCGGGGGCTGTTTTGGATTTTCACCCTCTAACGCCATGTTTTTAAGCCTAAGTCTAGAAATATGCAAATTACCGTCATATTCTCAAATCGGGAGTCCCACGGTTGCGCGGTCAGTTCATACGAGTTACATTTGGTCCCGTGGGAGGTGTTGGTGCCACCCACGGGGTTGTTCGGTGGGCTATTTCGAGTTTTCACCCTCTAACGCCATGTTTTGCTTAAGTCTAGAAATATGCAAATTATCATTGTATTCTCAAACCGGGAGTCCCGTGATCACACGGTCAGTTCGTACGAGTTACATTGGTCCCGTGGGAGGCGTTGGTGCCACCCACGGGACCGTTCGGGGGCTATTTTGGGTTTTCACCTTCTAACGCCATGTTTTTAAGCCTAAGTCTAGAAATATACAAATTACCGTCATATTCTCAAACCGGGAGTCCCGTGGTTGCGCGATCTGTTCCTACAAGTTACATTGGTCCCGTGGGAGGTGTTGGTGCCACCCACGGGGCCGTTCGGGGGCTGTTTTGGGTTTTCACCCTCTAACACCATGTTTTTAATCCTAAACCTAGAAATATGAAAATTATCGTCATATTCT
Organism: Sambucus nigra; assembly: GCA_949130495.1. NCBI lineage: Eukaryota > Viridiplantae > Streptophyta > Magnoliopsida > Dipsacales > Adoxaceae > Sambucus > Sambucus nigra. The sequence goes on from OX422215.1 coordinate 72,357,126, forward strand.
CAAATCGGGAGTCCCGTGGCTATGCGATTAGTTCCTACGAGTTACATTGGTCCCGTGGGAGGTGTTGGAGCCTCCCACGGGTCGTTCGGGAGCTGTTTTGGGTTTTCACCCTCTAACGCCATGTTTTTAAGCCTAAGTCTAGAAATATGCAAATTATCATTATATTCTCAAATCGGGAGTCTCGTGGCTTTGCGATCAGTTCCTACGAGTTACATTGGTCCCGTGGGAGGTGTTGGTTCCACCCACGAGGACGTTCGGGGGTTGTTTTGTGTTTTCACCCTCTAACGCCATGTTTTTAAGCCTAAGTCTAGAAATATGCAAATTATCATCATATTCTCAAACCGGGAGACCCGCGGCTGTGTGGTCAATTTCTACGAGTTACATAGGTCTCGTGGGAGGTGTTGGTGCCTCCCACGGGGCCGTTCGGGGGTTGTTTTGGGTTTTTACCCTATAACGCCATGTTTTTAAGCCTAAGTCTAGAAATATGCAAATTACCGTCGTATTCTCAAATCGGGAGTCCCACGACTGCGCGATCAGTTCCTACGAGTTACATTTGTCCGGTGAGAGGTGTTGGTGCCTTCCACGGGGTCGTTCGGGGGTTGGTCCTTGCACGTGTCAATAGGTCATTTGGGTATATGTATAAACTCCCAATTTGTAGATACTAAATAATTATTTCCGAGCACACGCGACACAGGGCATATATTAAGTAGTTTTGTGATTAAGGTTTTTATGCAAAAAATAAATGATTAAGTTTGTTGAGTGCTACGAACCTCAGAGAAGCAAGTAGCGAAAGCACTACAGATGTAAGTTCAAGCGAATGAAATGTCTGATTTGGGCTTGTGATCGGCCATCGAGTTGGAACAATTTGATTGATGCTTCCAAGCACAAAATAGTGGAAGTAAATTAACTTTACTAAAAATGTTGAAAATATATGAAGTAGTAGTGTTTGGAAAATTTACTGTTGAAAATGCATACAACATATATGCATACCGTATGTTGCCGCATACATGTTGCACAAAAATAGGTTAGAAATAAGCAATTTACTACCCAAATTTGGTGCATATATGTTGTTGTAGGGATATATGTTGCATATATGATGTTGCGCATATATGCATATAGTTATTGCATACCATAAAGGGCTAACCGTAAGTCCGATGCAACATATATGTATGTAAATGTAAATGGAGATGAGATGAAAATATGGTTGGGCTTACGAATTTCGAACATCTTTGCTCAAGGTAGAGGCTGATTTTGATCAATATCCGCGGTCATTTCATCTTCAGCCTCTGATGTTGACTTTGCACGATTGTGCAACAACCACACCAACTGGTTCTCCCGACTGTGAGACTCGAGAGGTATTTTCAGAACATTATGCAAAAAAGGAGAAAGCCAAACGCAGTAATGAATCTCTCAAACACAGACGCAGTAAACATTGTGGAAGCAAAAAATTAGCAGTAAACATTGTGGAAGCATCTCTCAAACGTAGTAATGAATAGATTAGAAAGCCCATTGTGGAAGCATCTCTCAAGAGCACCTTTAAAAGATTTTATTCGCTCCAATAGCATTTTATCAAAGTGATGTTATAAAACTCAGTAAACAGTTGGAAAAAAATATTTAAAAGAAGGTTGTTTCAAATTGTAAGTCTTGCTTAAACATAACCAAATCGCTTATTAAAGATGGTTTCAAAACTTTGTTTTGGATATGAAATCCCTAAAGCCAAAAGAGATTTTTATCAGTAAAGAGATTTTAAATGTAAAAGTTCTTAGGCCTACAATTTATAATGTTTTATAATTGGGATAGAAAAAGATTGAATTGATCAGCAGCAGACGTGTGCTTATACCTAAAATATGAATCTCCACCCAGGGAGCACTCTTTTTTTACAATGGGGTTGTCCTCTATATAAATAGTATTTCAAGTCCAATCATCTTTGAGCTACCAATTTCCACTGCATTTTAAAGGAAACTGATTACAAAAAAAATCATTTTTGTATCACATCCCTTCTTTTGCCAAGATTCCTAAGCAGGCAAGGTTTACAAATAAAGAATAACAGAATCTGCACCTACACTTTCCTAGCAACGTCTGCCTCCCCAATATCTGATAGACTTCTTGCGTTTCATTCATTCACCGCGCTGAGAAGAAATTTTCACCATTAGTAAGCCACTACTATATCAACAATATATTTAAAATTCATTCATACATCAACATAGGTAACTTATATCAACTGAACCAAAGAGACAAAGAACTTTAATAAAAAAATACAACACACAATAAACGTATTCGTGGAATGTGGAATAGGAAAATTCAATAGCACTAATTAATTACCTTGAAGTTTACATACTTGGAGAGTCATGTATATGGGATGTATGTAATTTCAAAAATCAAAAAACAATATTCACCAATGAATTAAAATGTCCTACAGTCCTACTAACACAAGATATGGCAGTGTCCCTCATATCCTGAATATTGCCAATATGTAGTAGAATCCATCTAGGTGAAGCGGGTAACCACCACATCTCGATTCCCATAATCACCGCTATAGGGATACTGACTCCATACATATACGCCAACCAGCAATCGCATCAACCAAATGGCTACCAACTGTATAACCTACCTGTGAAACATTCCGCATATAACAAAATATTATAAATCAATAGTAATAGGGTCCGGTCCTCAACACGCAAAAGAAATAAGATTCGGTACAGTGTGTGGTCCTTTGTCCTTGCTTTATAACTATGTATGTATGTTAATGACTGTCTAGAATGGTTATACTGTGTATGTATGTATGTTAAAGCCAAAATCATATTGGATTGCACCCTAGTTTTTCCTAACTCAGAACCAAATCTCCACCTTCCCCGACCCCCCCCCCCCCAAAAAAAAAAAATATTCTAAGTAACACATCACAAGAGTAGGAAAGAAACCATTCCAGATCAATTCTTGCTTCGTAGACTGTTCATCAAAATTCAAGCTACTATTATAACTCTCAGAGCAAATTTGTGCATATATATGCAGTACATATACTGCATATATATACCAATATATATATATATATATATATATATATATATATATGCATATATATACCAGTATATATATACTATATATATATATATGCATATATATGCAGAGCAGTATATATACTAGTATATATATGCAATATATATACTTTATATATATGCATATATATACCATTATATATACTATATATATAGTATATATATGCACTATATATATATTATATATACTGTATATATAGTATATATATGCAGTATATATACTGGTATGCTACTCTGCAGTACACTGCACACATATATATAGTATATGTACTGCACGATCGGTTCCTACGACTTACATTGGTCCCGTGTGAGATGTTCATGACTCTTGCGGGACCGTTTTGTGGGTGTTTTATGTTTTCACCCTTCGATGGCATCTTTTTTATTCTCAAGTCTAACTTTTTGCAAATTTATGCCGTACACTCAAACCGGGATCCCTGTGACTACCCGTTCCGTTCCTACTATTCACATTGGTCCCGTGCGAGGTGTTCGTGACTCTTACGGGACTGTTTTGTGGCCTTTTTACGTTTTCACCCTTCGATCGCATGCTTTTATGCTTAAGTCTAATTTTTTACAAATTTATATCGTACACTCCAACCGGGAGCGCCGTGACTAAACGGTCGGTTCCTACGAGTCACATTGGTCCCGTGCGAGGTGTTTGTGACTCTTACAGGACCGTTTTAAGGTTGTTTTACGTTTTCACCCTTCGATGGCATGCAAGTCTAACTTTTTGTAAATTTACGTCGTACACTCAAATCGGGAGCCCCGTGACTATTTCGTCAGTTCCTACAAGTCACATTGGTCCCGTGCGAGGTGTTCGTGACTCTTACCGGACCGTTTAGTGGCTATTTTAGGTTTTCACCCTTCGATGGCATGTTTTTATGCTCAAGACTAATTTTTTGCAAATTTGCGTCGTACACTCAACCCGGAAGCCCCGTTACTACGCGGTCGGTTCCTACGAGTCACATTGGTCCCGTGCGAGGTGTTCGTGACTCTTACGGGACCGTTTTGTGCTTGTTGTACGTTTTCACCCTTTGATGGTATGTTTTTATGCTCAAGTCTAATTTTTTTGCAAATTTATATCGTACACTCTAACCGGGAGCCCCGTGACTACGCGATCGGTTTCTATGAGTTACATTAATCTCGTGCGAGGTGTTCGTGACTCTTATCGGACCATTTATGGTTGTTTTACATTTTCACCCTTCAATAGCATGTTTTTATGCTTAAGTCTAATTTTTTGTAAATTTACGTCATATACTCCAACTGGGAGCCCCGCGACTACGCGGTCGGTTCCTTCGAGTTGCATTGGTCCCGTGCGAGGTGTTCGTGACTCTTATGGGACCATTTTAAGGCTATTTTACGTTTTTACCCTTCGATGTCACGTTTTTATGCTTAAGTCTAATTTTTTATAAATTTACGTCGAACACTCAAATCAGGAACCCCGTGACTATGCGGTCGGTTCTTACGAGTCACATTAGTCCCGTACGGGGGGATCGTGACTCTTACGGGACCGTTTTAAGGCTGTTTTACATTTTCACCCTTCGATGGCATGTTTTATGCTCAAGTCTAATTTTTTTGCAAATTTACGTCGTACACTCCAAACGGGATCCCCGTGACTACGCAGTCGGTTCCTATGAGTTACATTAGTCCCGTGCGAGGTGTTCGTGACTCTTACCGGACCATTTTATGGTTGTTTATGTTTTCACCCTTCGATGGCATGTTTTTATGCTTAAGTCTAATTTTTTATAAATTTACATCGTACACTCAAATCGGGAGCCCCGTGACTACGCGGTCGGTTCCTTTGAGTCACATTGGTCCCATGCGAGGTGTTTGTGACTCTTACGAGACCGTTTTAAGGTTGATTTATGTTTTCCCCCTTTGATGGCATGTTTTTATGCTTAAGTTTATTATTTTGTAAATTTACGTCGTACACTCAAACCGGGAGCCTCGTGACTACGTGGTCGGTTCCTACGAGTCACATGGTCCCCGTGCGAGGTGTTCGTGACTCTTATGGGACCGTTTTGTGCTTGTTTTATGTTTTCAACCTTCGATGGCATGTTTTTATGCTCAGGTCTAACTTAATACAAATTTAGAAAGTATTCTCAAATCGGGAGCCTCGTGACTACGCGGTCGGTTCCTATGAGTTGTATTGGTCCCGTGCGAGGTTTCGTGACTCTTATGGGACCTTTTTATGGCTGTTTTACATTTTCACCCTTCGATTGCAAGTTTTTAGGCTCAAGTCTAATTTTTTTACAAATTTACGTCGTACACTCTAACCGGGAGCCCCGTGACAACACTGTCGGTTCCTACGATTCAGATTGGTCCCGTACAGGGTGTTCGTGACTCTTACCAGACCATTTTATCGTTATTTTACGTTTTCACCCTTCGATGGCATGTTTTTATGCTTAAGTCTAATCGGGAGTTCCGTGACTACGCGGTCGGTTCCTATGAGTCGCATTGATTCCGTGCGGGGTGTTCGTGACTCTTACGGGAACGTTTGGTGTTTGTTTTGGGTTTTCGTCCTCCGATGGCATGTTTTTATGCTTAAGTCAAACTTTTTTCAAATTTACGTCGTACACTCAAACTGGGAGCCTCGTGACTACACGGTCTGTTCCTACGATTTACATTGGTCCCGTGTGAGGTGTTCGTGACTCTTACGGGACCGTTTTGTGACTGTTTTATGTTTTCACCATTCTATGGCATGTTTTTATTCTTAAGTCTAGTTTTTTGCAAATTTACGTCGTACAATCAAATCGGGAGCGCCGTGACTACACGGTTAGTTCCTACGACTTACATTGGTCCCGTGCGAGATGTTCGTGACTCTTACGGGACCGTTTTGTGGATGCTTTATGTTTTCACCCTTTGATGGCATCTTTTTTATTCTCAAGTCTAACTTTTTGCAAATTTATGGCATACACTCAAATCGGGATCCCTGTGACTACCCGGTCGGTTCCTACGAGTCACATTGGTCCCGTGCGAGGTGTTCGTGACTCTTACCGGACCGTTTTGTGGTTGTTTTACGTTTTCACCCTTCGATGGCCTGTTTTTATGCTCAAGTCTAATTTTTTGGAAATTTATGCCGTATACTCAAACCGGGAGCCTGTGACTACGCGATCGGTTCCTACGAGTCACATTGGTCCCGCGCGACAAGTGAATAAGATGAGCGGTCACAAATTGCAAACCCAAGAATAACTTTCGAACCATGACTAATTTTTATTCGCATTTTCACATCTCTCCTATTCATCTCGGACTAATCAAGAATATCTTTAAGCTAATAAACAAATGGTTACCAATTAGTTTAATGTGAACCATTGCAGAGAAATTGACACACCTTAAACCTAGAAAGTGGCAATCCATTGGATAATGCCTTCTTTTTCTAGTGTTCACCCTAACTATTCTTTGTTCAAAAGTTATGTATTCCCCCCCCCCCCCCCCCCCCCCACTGGAAGTGACAATAAACAAATGCGCCAACAATACCCAAGCTATAAGGGGCACAAAAGAATTAAAATTACGGGGTTTAGACATAAATAGGATCCAAACCCAAAATAATTAAAAAATTGAATCAATGCATATTTAACCTTAAAATAAAGTTCATCATAGGTCTATCCATTACCTGGATATTTTGTTACACCCAACGCCAATCAGAACCTTCTCTATGCTAGCAGCGATGCAATTTCAGATTATGTTTGATAGTAGTTCGACCCTAACATCAATGTATCCTATGACAGTGAAAAAAATGTATCCATTACCTGGATTTTTTTTCGCCTTCTCCAACAACGTAACCAAGGTCAGGGCTATGTCGGGATTATGTTTGTGAAATATATTTTTTATAACGTCATCCCAGTTTTCTGGTAGAGAAAATAGAATACGATCGAACAAGTAATCTTGTTGGAAATCAAATCCACGATTTACAATGTAGTTAAATTGTTCGATATTTTTATTTTCATACCTATAAATAGGAGTACCCTCTATATGATACATGCTAATAAAAGATTTATGTGTGCGGTCTAATTGCAACCTCTCCCACTCTTGTTGATAGTATTATCACCGTGCCTCATTTTTCCTGAGAAAAGTATACGAGAGTGTGAATACGAGTCCTACAATTAAGGTTTGGGTTTGAAAGTTTTGAGAGTTTAAAAGTATATGTGAAATCCCAACAACAACCCGTCGTAATTGTTTATAACATGTTTTGTTAGGATTTATTATGAGAGAGTTTAACAGAAACACACACTGTACTTACACACATATTATAGTACTTACACACATATTGTAGTGCAAAAAATCACGACATGCATATAACCCCCAATATAATATGATGGCATGCATATAACCCCCAATAAAATCACGACAAGGTGGATGTAAATTTTTTTACTCATTAAAAATCCATTTAATTATATTTTGTAAAAAAAATGCACACACATACAATCTAGGTTTATTGTCATAATCTATACAAATACACACATACAATATAGGATTTATTGACATAATATATACATACACACACATACTATTTATGGTTTACTAAACCCCAATATTTTTTTGATATAAATCTATGCATACACACACATACAATCTATACATACACACACATACAATATACGGTTTATTGATAAAAAATAATTTATTTGTTCATAGTTACACACAAAAACATACATATACACATAAATCTATACATACACACAGATATAAACATAAATCTATACATACACACACATACAAACATAAATCTACACATACATACACAGAAATTAGGGCTTTAGACAGAAATAACGAAATCCAAATGAATCAATACATACCAAGGTGGATTTATGTTTGCAAATCCAAACGAAATCGCACGTGAATCGCTTAGCCCTAACAGCCTTACAAACCGCACATAAGAAATGAGAAGCAGCGGGTAATTTTCGCTTTTAATACTTGAACCTCGTCATGGCCAAGAGTCGTGAACCCATGCGCACGACCAATAAAATGCAGATGAGGTAGTCCTGGTTTCTTCGACCTGGTCACGGCTCTGCGTGACCAACAAATTGCAGATGAGGTATTATGGCTTCTTCAAACTGGTCACGGCCTAGAGCCGTGACCCACCATGCTGGAGACTTTTCCATCCACACTTAGTGCTTGAATGAGGTATGGTCACGGCCCATAGCCATGACCCACACCAAGAAATGGTCACGGCCGGTAGCCGTGACCCTCAATCAGTGATGCACGACTTTTTTCATCAACCCTAGTGCTTGAATGAAGTATGGTCACGGCCCTTAGCCGTGACCCACACCAAGAAATGATCACGTCCCTAAGTTGTGACCCCCAATGTGTGTACTCTCTTCTTCGTCATGCCATGGGTCACGAACTTGGGCCATGACCCACCCGCGACCAAGCTTGGAGGGAATTTTGGCGCGTGTTTGGCGCCAAGATGGTCACGACCCAAGTCAGCGACCACTATGGTCACGGACTTGGTCCGTGACCACTTCCCAAGCATCAATAATTTAGTGTGGTAATAAATATGGCCAGGCCAAATATTGAGTGGGTCACGGCCCAAGTCCGCGACCAGCTGGTCGCAGACTTGGGCCGTGACCCACTGGGCATGACCATTCGCAGGATTTGGTGTAGTGCTTTGTAGTGATTTTATCTTTCAGTTTATTATTTCTCTACCTTGTGGTGATTTTCCATTACATGTATCTTGCAATGTTCATTGCTTTCTATGGGATAGACTAACCTTGCAAGTGCGTGTTCTATCCCTTTATATTTATTCGTAGAAAATGGGGGAGAACATCTTTAGGGGGAGTTTAATTATTATTGATTTATTTTATTTAATATTACTCCCCTACGTCATAGGTAGTTTGTTTCGTGTATGTAGGCATTCTTCTACATGTACGTACTATGGGAGCATCATGAGGACCTTTTGATGCTAGGTTGTTAGGTTGTCTTGTGTGTTTCCCTTTTGGGGTTTGGGATGGGCATTAGATTGTCTTAATGGCCTAGCTTAACGATTCCGTATTTTTCTTTTTTGTGTTTTATCCTGGAATAGCTGAAGGGGGATATTTATAAGGACAAATTTTCACATTAAGTCAATTTTTAGTATTGTCTTATTCCGTTGTCCAAAATATATAGGTTGTTAAGGTGTCATATACTTAACCCTACAAGTGAAGATAAGTTAGCGGCCATATTTGCACAAGTCACATTCAAGCATTCATCAATTTTCCTGCCCATTGCCAAATGTATTTGATCCTTTTGATATATGAAGAAAAATATTTTGAGGCTTTAAATGTTTTTAAAATGATTTTTAAAAGTGTTTTGAAAATATTTTTTTTTCCATGTCATTCTAATGACATTTCATATGTCATTTAAACGTGGTCCATTATCTCGTTCGCACAAGAGATCAAATGAGTTTGACAATCACAAGCTTTGCCTTCACTAGAATCTTGTTAGATAACTCGTTTGAAGCTTGTTCCAATGAGATTAGTACCCTTGTTCGAACAAACATCAACGAGGACTATCAAACCATTTCCCCATCGTTTAATATCTTGTTAGATTTTTGTTCGAACGAGAACATGTACATTATTCGAATGGGGTACCATGTCATTCAAATGACCCGATGCATTTTTTAAGAAAATCAATTTTCGTTTTGTTTTTTCCCACTAACCCACATTTTCAGAAAAAAAAAATAGTATTTATAGAAGTGCGTTGTAACAGTTTTTTATATGCCTTTTTCATGAATCTTTAAGCCAAAAATACTTTCGAAAAGTCTATCCAAATATCATTGATCCTGTATGATCAAGTTTTATTATTACAAACCCACATAAATATTTCAATTATATGTTTGTGGTCGTGTGGTGGCTTCTGCACTATTGGAGACGATAATGGCAATCGGTGGATACCGAGGCAAGGAGTTGCTGTGAGACATGTTGGATTGCACAATACTACGGACAAAGGTTTCAAATATTGCATTTGCGTAAGCTTGTGGAGTCATGTTTTTTAAGTCTTTTGAATCTTCTTATTAAACCATATTTGTAGTGAAATCGTCTAGGTCTGGTCATCCGAGTGTTTTCCCATTTGGGGTTTCCTCGTACATCGGCGTATCTTAGTTTATGTGTTTGTCTTTACAATTGAATCTTACATGCTCATTTAGTAATTAGGATAACAAGATTAAAATTGGAAAGAAACGAGACTTCGTTACTAAACTATTATTTATATTTATTTCAAGTGTTTACGTATTTGGGTATATTTAATGAAGTAGAACCTAAAGCGTATAACTGGGCCCTCTCAAACTATTAAAGAAAATTAGTATAAGAAAAATAATTTATAAAATTGGGAGTGATAGAAACATATATGTATTAATAATGATGATCATTATTTTTATCAATTAACAGAGTTAGGGACAATGACATGACGAATTATTGAAAGAGTTTTCAAGACCACATAAGAACTTCATGGTGCAATTTCATGAAATACGTCATATATTATTACTGATGATGCTAGAATTAGCACCACCAGATAAGGTGTTTTCAAGCTCAATCTAAGAACAACAATGGCAACATAGTTATGTAAAAGGTAAGAGAATGAGATGAGTAGAAGAGGAGAGAGCACCAGAATATAAGTGATTCAGCCTAAATTGGCCTACGTCCACTGTGTGTGTGAATAACCTCACTGTAATAGGGAACTAATGGCCATGGATACAATCTCTCAAGCTTTCTCTCTCTACTGTGTTTCTAGACAGAGTTTTAGCTAGGGTTGTATATTTTTGGATCCTTTTCAAGGTAGAGGATAACCTCTATATATAGTACCTAGGGGGTGTAATGTACCCCCCATGCATGTAATGTGCATGTGTGTGTTTGCCTCACCAATATGGGGAAGCCATCTGTCACTGTCACATGTAGAGAATGATGATGAAATATTCTCCCCACGTGTGGGGAATAATCTTGTTATAACTGATTTGTGTCCACGTGCCCTTATCCAAATGTCAGCAGATGCTCGGCTATCGTGCTTGGTGTATGACCTCGGCCTGGGAGAGGCCGAGGTTGGTAAGTCTAGGTGCTCGTTCAGTCCGAGGTTGCCATGGAGGCCTCGGCTTAATCCTAGCCGAGACAATGGACAAGGTCGGCCTGAGCCAAGGTTGAGCTGTTGTGTTTGGAGCATTAACTGATATCTTGATGACATTGGTAAAAAGGCTTCTTGCGAGCTCGGCCTTTATCTGGCCGAGGTTACCATTCCCAGGTATACGAGAGTGCTGTTGATCCTTGTGATGCGTGCAATGTCCCTTCGAGAGGTTGGTGGTAGTGTCGGCCTGAGCCGACCTTGCTATGGCCGAGGGCTGATGCCGCATGCCCAAGGCTTGTCTAGTGTTGGCCATGATCTCAGCCGAGGTTGGTGTCTCCGAGCTGAGGTCACACTTGGGGCATATCAATCACCCCCCAGCCCTTAGTTACATGTGAGAGGAGGTGACTGTGGGATTTACACATCTCCGAGGCCTTTCAAATATGAGCTAATATTTATTTGACACTTGTCCAGTGTTGAAGTATGGCTTGCTTAGCAAGCGTGTGTTGTCAGCCGCCCTTTCGGGCTCCCAAGGCAATGATGGGCCTTGGGAATCACGCCTGTATATTTAAGGGTTTTGAACCCTTATTTTTCCCTCCATCCTTAATTCTCTCTCCTGCACCATTGCACTCCAATGATTTCTCTCTCTAAAGGCGCTCTTCGCGATTCGTCTGCAGAGGTCTTTGGTGGTGATTTACTCGAGTTTTCTTCATTTCCATTTGTCGTTTCATCTTTAGGTATTCTCTGCCATCTTTTTCCCTTCATTTTTTCCTATTTTTCCCTATTTTTTGTGTTTTCCGACGAGCTTAGGGATTTTCAGGCGAGAACTTCACACTTCCAGGCGAACTCTATTTGCCTTAAGTTTCTTGGTTTGATCTTTAAATTGCCTTACTTAATTAGCCAATCTTGTTTGTAGTTTAGGAAGTCTCCCCAAGTGTAGTGCCTGCCTCTGATGCTCAGACCCATATACCAACTTCTTGAAGAGTTCCCCTCCCTTAGGGAGAAGACTTTAGAAAAAATCAGACAAATAGAAAGAGCATAGGAGGAGGCTCGTAGGTCATAAGAATTCCCTATTAGACCCATCTTTCCACCACCCCTGAAGGTGATATATCCTGATCCCTCAGAGTCTTTCAATCAGGCAAAGGTTCATGTCGATCCTATACCAATGTCTGAGTCTGAGTCTGAGTCTTTAACCTCAGACCCCATGTCCGTGGATTCCTTCCAGGAGGCCATGGACTTCTCAATTCGGGAAGATCAGGCCCCTGATCAGGACGAGGTCTCCAGCCGGGCCTCATCTCATAATAACTCGAGCATCTCGGCCTCTTCTTCAGAGGTTGAGATTATTGAGCCGAGTGTGGCCATTCCACCACCACTTAACGCCATTCCTCTGTCGGCCTTCACCGGTGCCGAGTTAGCTCAGAGGTTCCCGAGTAAGCCATCAATATCTGCTCATATCGACGTTGAGCTAGATGATGATGTGGTTAAAAGCGATATCGACGTCTCTGAGGAGGCCGAGATCGAGAGTACTGTAACTGAGGTAGACCTCCTTTGCTTCAGATATCTGTACTCCATTAGTCTCTCCATAAAGCTAAGAAGACCTCTGAGGGAAGAGAGGGCTTATCATGGCCGAGATGGCAAGATCTTCTTATACGAGCAGATGTTCAAGTTGGGGTTTCGTCTGCCCATCCATCCCATTATCAAATCTATCCTTTCCTATATCAATTTAGCCCCCTCTCAACTATCCCTTAATGCTTGGAGGGTCATAATAGGGGCCATAGTCTTATGGAAGGCTGTCCACCACTCAAACCTCCCAGTTTAGGTTTTTGTAAGTTGCTATGTCCCTTCCTCAGCCAAAAATCATCTGAGCTACTATCATTTTGTAGCTCGGAAACCTGAGAAAATGATGCTTCAAATAACTCAGACTTCCAACCATAACTGGAAGCCTCGATACTTTTTTGCTTCTGGACCATGGGAATTTGGCCCATGTGCTCCCTCGTCCATTCTAGAGCCGAGGATGCCCCTGAGGTGGGGTAAGGTCACAATGTCTGCGAGGGCCGACTCTGGCCTGAGCCCGCAAAAACTTCAGAAGGTAAAAGCCCTTCAAGATCAGGGGATACATGGTATGTTTGTTAAGTTCGAACACTTGATGACCCCCCACTACCTCTCTGAGACAGGTATAGGTTGAAGTCCTCTTTCCGAGCTTGGTAAGCACTTTCTATTTATAGTTGAACCTCTGAGTTTATTTATGTCTGATCTTCTAACTCAGATCTATTAATTTTTGTAGAGTGCCCAAAGGATATCTCAGACGAACTCTGGGAAATGGCTGCACCTAGTTTGATGAGACTTGCCAATAAAGCAGGCCTTAATGCTCCTCCCCCAGCTCCCTCTGCCTCAAAGCCCCAAGCCACAAAGAAGAGGGCTTCAACTGAACATGCCCCTGAGGATCAAAGGCAGAAGAAATAGAATGTTGATACTGCCATCCCCATCTTTTCAGCAGACGCCTTGTCAGCTCGTCTAGAGCAGTTGAAGATTACTGACAGCATCGTCGGCCATAGTCTGTAGGACCTAGATGCCTTTGGCTCTACAATGACCGAGGCCGACAAGCGCTTCTTCCGGTCACTTGATACTCCCTTGCTGGTTGAGTTCGACATCCACAGATCCATTCAGGTATGACCCTATATTTCTTTGTAATTTTGAAGTGTAACCTCTGATTTGTCTTTGACTCATTCATGACTACAAAATCTGTAGGGCCTGGAAGCTATGCACCACCTCTCCAATTGAACTCTGAGGAAGTTGCCCCTCATCCAGAAGGGTCAAGAGGCCGAGAAGGTCTAAATTACTTTGAACGCAGAAATTGACCGCCTAAAGTCTGAGTTTGGTGAGTCTGACAAGAAGGTGAAGGGGCTGGAGAAGGACATCTCTCAGCTTAACAAGGACCATGCTTTGGCTCTGAAGGCCAAGGAAGATGTTCTACAGCAGAAGGTCAGCTCGGTCGTGAAGGCAGCCCTAGATGATGCCTCTGAGAGGATAATAGTCGAGTATAAAAGTTCTGATGAGTTTATGGGCTTTGGCTTTGAATACCTCGAGAGAGGTATCAAGGCTACTACCAAGTGGGCGGCTGTCAGGAAAAGGAGGCTGGCACTTTGAAAGCCTCTGAATTTATAGGCCTTAGCTTTGCTAATCCTCAGCTTGCCCAGGACCTTCAGGAGGTTGAGGAGGAGGCTGTCACGCCTGTCGAGACTGCCATGTTGGACGGCACAGAGGTTGGAAGGGCAGATCACCATGATGACGTTGCCGAGGTGACCAACGTCGTGTAGCTTAACCAAACCGAAGACACCAGCATTCCCCCCTCAAACAAATAAAGAGAGAATCTCTGAATATTGTTTGTAATCTCTGAACATTTATAATTTCTGAATGAGCATGGTTCTTACTTTTCCATTCTTTGTAACCTCTGAATGTGTTATAATCTCTGAATGTGTTATTCTCTAAGGAGGATCATCTTCTTTTGTTGAATGTATGTCGTGATGTTTTTGCTCTGAAGCTTATGCAATGGTGTTTGCTTAAACCAAATTAGTAGTCTGACCTCAGACCTTGTCACCACTGAATGATGTTATAAGGTTCAGAGGTAATCACCTTAGATGTTATCCTCACAATTAATCTCACCAAATAAATGATGTTAAGGGTCTGAGGTCATCCCATTACGGTGTCTGAGCTCAGACCTCGTCACCACTGAATGGTGTTATGAAGGTCTGAGGTCATCACCCAAGGTGTTATCCCCATAATTAATCTCACCAAATTAATGATGTTAAGGTTCTGAGGTCATCTCATTATGGTGTCTGACCTCAGACCTCGTCACCACTGAATGATGTTATGAAAGTCTGAGGTCATCACCTATGATGTTATCCCCATAATTAATCTCACTAAATTAATGATGTTAAGGGTCTGAGGTCATCCCATTACGGTGTTTGAGCTCAGACCTCGTCACCACTGAATGGTGTTATGAAGGTCTGAGGTCATCACCTAAGATGTTATCCCCATAATTAATCTCACCAAATTAATAATGTTAAGGGTCTGAGGTCATCCCATTACGATGTCTGAGCTCATACCTCATCACCACTGAATGGTGTTATGAAGGTCTGAGGTCATCACCCAAGGTGTTATCCCCATAATTAATCTCACCAAATTAATGATGTTAAGGGTCTGAGGTCATCCCATTACGATGTCTGAGCTCAGACCTCATCACCACTGAATGGTGTTATGAAGGTCTGAGGTCATCACCCAAGGTGTTATCCCCATAATTAATCTCACCAAATTAATGATGTTAAGGGTCTGAGGTCATCTCATTATGGTGTCTGACCTTAGACCTCGTCACCACTGAATGGTGTTATGAAGGTCTGAGGTCATCACCTAAGATGTTATCCCCATAATTAATATCACCAAATTAATGATGTTAAAGGTCTGAGGTCATCCCATTATGGTGTTTACGCTCAGACCCCGTCACCACTGAATGGTGTTATGAAGGTATGAGGTAATCACCTAAGATATTATCCTCATAAATTTCTGACATAAATGCAAAGTGAAGCAAGGACCACCATGGGAACTGATCTTTTATTAATAACCTCTTCATGATAAGATGGTATATTTACACAACTTTATGCAACATCATATGTAATACTTCTTTAGGTGATCATCATTCCATGGATTAGCGAAAGGTTCTCCTTCTAGATTTTCTAGCCTGTAAGTGCCAGGCACAACCTCTTCTGTCACTTTGTAGGGACCGTGCCAGTTTGGGTGGAGTTTGTTTGCTTTCTGTAAGGTCTTCTTTAGCACTAGGTCTCCCACTGGAATGGGTCTTGACTTCACCCTCTGGTTATAGAATTTCGCTGCCCTCTGTTGGTAGGCTGCTTGTCTGACCTCCGCGTCCTCTCTTCTTTCTTCGATAAGATCTAGGTCTAGCCTCCTCTCTTCCCCATTATTATCAGGGTCATAGGTCTGAATCCTATGAGTTGGGAGCCCTACTTATGTTGGTATGACGGCCTCTGAGCCATGTGCCAATATGAACGGGGTTTCTCCTGTCGGTGTCCTTGTCGTGGTTCTGTAGGCCCATAACACAGCGTAGACCTCTTCAATCCATCTTCCCTTCGCATCTTCTAACCTCTTCTTGATTCCATCGCGAATTGTTCTGTTTGTGACCTCAGTCTGACCATTTTCTTGAGGTCGGACAGGAGATGAGAAGAACTGCTTTATTCCCACTCTTAAGCAATACTTTTCTAAAGAGGAGTTCTTGAACTGGGTCCCATTGTCCGAGATGAGAGCGTTTGGGAGGCCGTATCTGCATATGATATTCCTCCAAATAAATTGGAAGGTCTTCTACTCTGTGATCATTATCATCGGCTCTGCCTCCACCCACTTTAAAATGTAATCGATGGCAACTATCAAGAATCTATAATTGTTGGCAGCTCTTGGCAGGGGTCCTACTAAGTCAATTCCCCATACTATAAATGGCCATGGATAAGTGATTGACGTCATAGGCTGATGAGGTTAATGAGGGATACCAGTGAATCTTTGACATTTATCACATTTCCTCACATAGGCCGCAGCGTCCTTGGACAAGGTTGGCCACCAGTACCCCTGTGTGATAATTCTTTTGGCCAATGGTCTTCCCCCTATGTGGCTAGAGCAAGAACCCTCATGAATTTCCTGTAAGATCTGGGAAACTTCCGTGGGGTGCACACATCTGAGGAGAGGTATCAGGAATCCTTTCTTGTACTGGACGTCTCCTACTACCAAGAACTTGGCAGCCTTATATCTCAATTTCTGCCTCTCTAACTTGGATTCAGGTAGCTCTCCCTCTCTGATATATCTGAAGAGGGGGTCCATCCATGAGTCTCCTAAGTTCAAATTGTGACAAGGGTTACATACCTCTTCTTGCTCAATGGTTGCCTTCCCCAGGACCTCGATCAGAATGGTCCTTCTTACATCTGTCTTCATTGCCAAGGCCAACCTCGCCAATGCATCTACGTGCCTGTTACTTTGTCGAGGCACTCTCTTCAGTCTTGCCTCTTCAAAATGTTCTAACATCGTTCTCACCCTTTTTCAGATATTTGTCCATCCTTTCATCTCTGGCCTCATAGATTCCCAGTACTTGATTGACAACTAACCTTGAGTCGTTGTGGAGTAGGAGTCGCTTTACGCGAAGAGTCTTTGCCAATGAAAGACCTGTTATCATGGCCTCATACTCGGACTCGTTGTTATAAGCTCGGAAGTTGAATCTCAAAGCGTATTCAATGTTGGCACCATATGGAGTTGAGATTATTAACCCTGCACCACTTCCATTATCGCAGGAAGAGCCATCAATGAAGAGGCTCCAAATATCTGTACCCGATGAGAAGACCCCTTCTGTCATGACTCCTTTTTTAAAGAGGTACCGATCTTCCTCGTCCTCCGCAACTCGGTTCCTGGCCCCGTTGTATGCGATCTCTTCCTGATCTTGGAAGATGTTTGGTGTCTTCTCTTCCGAATTTCAGAAGACACCACGGTTTTTTAACACCCTCTAGGATATTCTCTGCCTCGACCTCTTCCCATGTGAACTCAGCGACAAAGTCTGCGAGGGCTTTCCCTTTGATGGTCGTCCTAAGTTGGTAGGTAAGATCGTACTCCCCCAACTCAATAGCCCATGTCATTAAGCGCCTGGACTTCTCAGGTTTATATAGGACCTATCTTAGTGGGGAGTCAGTGAGGACAACCATGGAGTGGGCCTGGAAGTAAGGCTTTATCTTCCTCGAAGCATGTATCAGGGCGTAAGCTAGCTTTTCCATGCGAGGATAATTTTGTTCGGCCCCCTGAAGGGCCTTACTATTGAAATATACAGGCCTTTGGATTCCAGCGTCTTCCCGTATTATGGCTGCGCTGATGGCTGATTCGGAGACTGCCAGATACACGTACAGTTTCTCCCCTACTACAGGCAGAGATAGCAATAAGGGAGACCCTAAATAAGACTTGAGCTGGTTGAAGGCTTTTTCGCACTCTTCGTCCCATTGGAAGGACTTTCTCAGCACCTTAAAGAATGGAAGGCACTTGTTTGTTGCCCTAGAAACAAACCTGTTAAGGGCAGCCACTCTCCCCGTAAGTCTTTGGGCATCTTTGATACTCCTCGGTGTCTTCATGTCAAGCAAAGCCTTGATTTTTTCAGGGTTCGCTTCAATCCCTCTCTGGTTGACGATAAATCCTAGGAACTTCGCAGCTCCTACTTCGAAGACACACTTCGTGGGGTTGAGTTTCATTCTATATGAGTCCATAATGTCGAAGGTCTTCTCGAGGTCCGTTACATGAGTGGAAGCTTTCAAGCTCTTTGTTAGCATATCATCTACATACACCTCCATAGTCTTACCTATTTGCTCTTCGAACATCTTATTAATAAGACGCTGGTATGTTGCCCCTGCATTTTTTAGGCCGAAGGGCATCACTTTGTAACAATACGTCCCTTTGTCGGTAATGAAGACTGTCTTCTCTGAGTCTTCAGCATCCATAAAGATTTGGTTGTAGCCTGAATACGCGTCCATGAAGCCCATGAGCTCATGTCCCGCCGTAGCATCCACCATCTGATCTATCTGAGGTAAGGGATAGCTGTCTTTTGGACAAGATCTGTTCAGGTCAGTGAAATCAACACACATTATCCACTTCCCATTGGCCTTGAGCACGATGACTGCATTTGATAACCATTCCGGATATGTGACTTCTCTTATAAACTCAGCCTCTTCTAATTTTTTAACCTCTTCTCGGATGACGTCGTACTTCTCCCTGGAATAGACTCTTCGTCTTTGTTTGATTGGCCTGGCATCTTTGGTCACGTTGAGCTTATGACTCATAACTTTAGGGTCGATGCCGGGCATGTCAGCGTGACTCCATGCGAAGACACTCTGTCTCCTCCTGAGGAAGTTTATCAGCTCTTCCTTGATTTCTGCCTTTAGGGCTTTACTGACCTGGACAGTTTTTTTCAGCTCGTCTTTATTGAGGACGATGGATTCTACCTCTTTGGCGGCCTCTCCCTTCTTTAATTTTGTCTCATCTCTTGGGTTAAGCATATCAATGCTATAAGTGGTGGTTTCCCTCTTATGGGCCTCTCTCTCTTCGGCCGAGTTGAAGTAACATTCTCGCGTTGTGGTCTGTTCACCTTGCACTTCCCCTACCCCATAGGGAGTCGGGAATTTTAGCATCTGATGGACCGTCAACGGCACAGCTTCAAACTCTTTAAGGGCCACCCTTCCTATGATGAGGTTATAGGCCGAAAATACGCTCTCGTCCATGACAAAAAAATTTATCTTCTTAGTCAACCTCTTAGGCCACTCATCACCCATCCGTACGTCCATCTCATACATGCCCAAGGGGTGGACCTTTTTTCCACTGAATCCTATCAATGGGTGATGATAGGGTACCAGCCTTGCTCTGCTAAGACCTAGGCTCTTGAAGCAACGCCAAAACATCACGTCCCCCGAGCTCCCCCCCATCTACGAGGATCCTCTGCACCTCGCACCCATGAACCCTTATTGTTATGACCAGAGGGTCATCATGGGGGGCTAAGATACCCTTGAAGTCAAGTTTGGAGAACCTAACTACAAGGGTGTCCATGTCTATTTTCTTCCTCTTCTGCACTGTATCGAAAGACGTTAGATTCATAACTTCAAGCTTGGCCACTAAACTGGCCTCTGCTACGTGAGCCTTCCTATCAGCTACTTCAGAGACACCTCCTGCAAATCCTCTGCATATGGTGTCAACACCAAACGAGATCATACCAACCCTCTTCACCGGGGTGTTGTCATCTTTCGACTGAAGATCCGGATTATCTTCATCATCACTTTCTGAATCATCGTCTCTTCTGGTCGGGACATTATCATGGAATCTGTCATTTCACCTTTTCTTAGGGTCATCTCTTCCACCCTTAGGAGCCTTACCGTCCACATACTTCCTCAACTTTCCAGATTTTAGCATCTTTTCAATCTTATCCTTCAAGGTGAAGCATCTGTCCGTGACATGGCCATGATCCTGGTGGAACTCGCACCATAGGTTTTTGTTCCTCTTATGTGGTGGGGCTTTCAGTTTCTCTGGCCATCTCAGAGTCCTGTCATTCTTAATCTCGTTGAGGATGTGCTCGCAGCTCACAGTCAGAGGAGTATAGTGAGCGAACTTGTCATCACCCGACCTCTTCTTCCCATCTTTCTTATTTTGGGACTTTCCACTGCCACTGCGGTTCTCATCCTCATACTTGGTGGCCATTGCCTCTTCCGCATTCATTACTTTCCCTGCGGTTTCCAGGAGCTCCGCCATAGACCTAGGGGGGTCTTCCGCAAGTTTCCACAACAGCTTTCCTTTCTGTAGACCCCCTATGAGGGCGGTCATGGATATGTTCTCTTCATAATCTTCAACCTCCAACTTCTCTTTGTTGAATCTCGCTATGTAGTCTCTTAGGCTCTTGTCCTTGCCCTGCTTGACATACAACAGATGAGTAGTCTTCTTTTGAGTTCTCACCCCAAAGCAGAAGTTGTGGATGAATCGTTCAGCCAAGCCTTTGAAGTTCTCAATTGAGTTCTTCGGAAGGGAGGTGAACCAGCTGTGTGCTACCCCTGTTAAGGTCCCAAAGAAGGCCCTACACTTCATCTCATCGGGTATCGAGTAGATGTCTGCTGCCGACTGGTACATCTCGATGTGGTGTACAGGGTTAGTGTTGCCATCATACTTGGGAGACACCATAGGAGGCTTGAACTTAGTTGGGGTTGGGAAGCCCACTATCCTAGCCACAAATGGAGAACCCTCTGAGTAACCCCTTTGTAATGGGTCCCTGCTTTTAATGAGGTCTCATATCTTCTCCTCAAGGCGCTGGATAGATTCATTCCACGGTCTTTTGCCATCGACCTGGCCGAGGTTGTCCCCAGCCACCTCCATGGGATGGACCGAGGGTTCCCCTGCCGTGGCACATCAGATGTTAACCTATTCCTGTTCCCTGCCTCTTCTTTCACAGTGTCGGTCTTGGTCTGGCCGACCCTGCCTGTTTCCTCTCTGAGAGCCTACTGCGATCTTGACAATCTCTGTCTTAGGTCATTCACTGGGCCCAATCTCTCAAAGGCTGACCCTCTTTGTTGAGCCTCTTCACCTCTTAGGCCGACACAACCTTGAGTTTGCTGAAGAGGTCGTACAGTGTTATTCGACACCTCATACGGCTCCCAGCAGTCTTCCGGGTGCTCTTCCGCCTCTAGATCGTCATACCTATCCTTTGGGCAAAGGGTTTCCTTGTCTCCCCAGGCGTAAGCGCCTAGGGTCAGCAACGTCCCTTCTCCGCTGGGGTGCAGGATGGTCCTTTATTGGTGCCTGGGGTGGTCCCCTGGCGTCAGGATGAGGCTGAACAGCCGCCGGAGTGATCATATCTGGTGAGACTTCAGGTGGCCTCATCATAGTTTGGCTGAGCTGTGAAAATTGTTCCTGCATAGCTTGTTTTGTTGCAGCTAAAGACTTCAAGGCTGCAGCTACCTCCGCCATTTCGGACTGGGGCGGCGCCTGATTGGAACTAGGCCCATCACCTCCAGGTGTTGGAAGAGACGGTGGTAATTCTGGTGCCATGTGTTAGCACTATAGAGCTTGAGTAGCAGATGAGCTTAGTACCTCAATGGACCTCTTTTAATGGTGAAGCAGCTCCACGCAAGGGGTGGTGCCTGGTTCACCACCAGAGTCTCCGGTGAGGTTAAGCTGAAGAAGAGGACGAGATAGCTTCTCTCGTTCCCACAGGCGGCGCTAAAATAATGATGCCAGAATTAGCACCACCAGATAAGGTGTTTTCAAGCTCAATCTAAGAACAACAATGGCAACATAGTTATGTAAAAGGTAAGAGAATGAGATGAGGAGAAGAGGAGAGAGCACCAGAATATAAGTGGTTCAGCCTAAATTGGCCTACGTCCACTGTGTGTGTGAATAACCTCACTATAATAGGGCACTGATGGCCATGGATACAATCTCTCAAGCTTTCTCTCTCTACTGTGTTTCTAGACAGAGTTTCAGCTAGGGTTGTATATTTTTGGATCCTTTGCAAGGTAGAGGATAACCTCTATATATAGTACCTAGGGGGTGTAATGTACCCCCCATGCATGTAATGTGCATATGTGTGTTTGCCTCGCCAATATGGGGAAGCCATCTGTCACTGTCACATGTAGAGAATGATGATGAAATATTCTCCCCACGTGTGGGGAATAATCTTGTTATAACTGATTTGTGTCCACGTGCCCTTATCCAAATGTCAGTAGATGCTCGGCTATCGTGCTTGGTGTATGACCTCGGCCTGGGAGAGGCCGAGGTTGGTAAGTCTAGGTGCTCGTTCAGTCCGAGGTGGCCATGGAGGCCTCGGCTTAATCCTAGCCGAGACAATGGAAAAGGTCGGCCTGAGCCGAGGTTGAGCTGGTGTGTTTGGAGCATTAACTGATATCTTGATGACATTGGTAAAAAGGCTTCTTGTGAGCTCGGCCTTCATCTGTCCGAGGTTACCATTCCCAGGTATACGAGAGTGCTGTTGATCCTTGCGATGCGTGCGATGTCCCTTCGAGAGGCTGGTGGTAGTGTCGGCCTGAGCCGACCTTGCTATGGCCGAGGGCTGATGCCGCATACCCAAGGCTTGTCCATTGTCGGCCATGATCTCGGCCGAGGTTGGTGTCTCCGAGCCGAGGTCACACTTGGGGCATATCAATTACCTAAAAGTATTTACATATTAGAAAACAGTATTGTGTTGAATTGACATGGTTCTTGTGCATTATTTTCATCATTAGAAAATGACAAACGTAGGTCCTTTGAGAATTATAAATAAAATAATCAAATATGTGGATATTTTCAATATGACTTTTACGAGACATTCCCAAACATCAATAGTGAATTTAAGATCATTTCAAATAGCCAAAATATCTCATGAAAGAGCGTCTTTGTGGGGGTAATAAAAACAACAATGAAAGAACATGTCATTATGGGGTATATATTTTTGGATTGCCATATATATGCTTTCATTCTGTAATATATAACTGTTGTATTTTAAAGGAATGTATTTGGTACTTTTTTGGTTAGTTTTAATGGCACTATGGATCTCGATTGTTCAGTAAGAAAAACTGAATAGAAAGGAAATATTTTGAATAAGCGTGTCTATAAAAGGTTTGGTGACTATTGACCAATCCTTTAAATGTTGGTGAAATAATTTGACTATTTTGCAAGTGACTTGGATTTTTGTTTGGATTATTGTGTGAAGAAAATGGTTTGACATTTTACATTAAAAAATATTTCTTTTTTTTAACTACGGAGTGCTACAAAAAATATACAAAGTTTCGAACCACTTGTTACTAACTTAAGTTGTTGTCTCTTGAAATTTGCAAATTATATTTATTTTAGTCGGTTTTGACAACAAATATTTTTTTAGGTGGCACTTTGGGTATCAGATATTTTTTTGAATTAATATATAATTAAAATAGATATCTATATAATGAGTTGCTTTTCATATTGCTCCCCTTTTGTGATAACCACTACAAGAAAAAAACCTTTTTATGACCTTTTTTAAGTGTCATAAAATGCATTTTAAGACGCTATATTTTTTAATAAAAAGTGTCATATGTTTGGGTGTCATAATTGATTCATGTAAAAAGTGTCATATTAGGTAACGATTATTTTTTACTTTTCTTTTTCAAAACTGTCATATCTGCTACAAAAAAAAGTCACAATATACTCTATAAGATGTCATATTTTATTTAAAAAGCGTCATGATAAACATTTTTCAAATATTTAAAATTTCCATAAAATATTCCATCGCATGAGAGTTTAATATAAATGGTTATAAATTAAACATCTAATAAAAAACAATAACCAATATTAATGTCATAGCTGACAAATAAATCTAAACACAAATCAAAATTCATAGTAATATGAACACAATCTTGAATTTTTTTATATTCGAAGTCACGTACATCTAAAATGCACCAAACGAAGCCATTTGTCCACATAAAAAAAATAGTGGAACACAAATAGATATACCCACCATCTATATTAATCACAAAAAAATAATAGCCTACTATATGTATAATAACTAGATATAGACACTATGTGCATCATTAAAAAAAGTCTCCAAAAAATTTACATCCAAAAATTAAATGCATCAGTCTTCCTTTGGCTTTCGAAAAATTGAGTCGACACCTCAAAAGGTCCAAATCATATAATATAAGTCAGAATAAGCTCCCATCATGGACTTGCTTCTTTGAAGCGTCCTACAATAAAGAAAATTATCAAGAGTGTTGTTAAATCATATTCTTTTCAATCCTCCTATGTAGTATATGTCCAAATTTATAAAAATTATGTTTTCTTAACTTTTGAAAGAAACTCAAAAAAATTTCACCACCTTCCTTGGTTGCATTTTCTTGATATTCTTTATTTCCCGATTGTCAAGCGGTTATCCACATTAGAGACCTATCATCCTCATCAAATGCATATCGACGCATCTTTTTTTTGTCCCAATTATAAAATCAAATTTAAGAAATTAAACACACAACACAAAATCCCCACAATGAATTGATTATGGTTGTATACTCTACAAATAATACAATAATTTAGCAGCATACCTTTAATCAAGCAATGATACGCCTTTCACATGCCTTTAATTAAATGCTCCTGCATAAGTTCAAAACAACATACATAAATCTCTAGTGCAACGTAAAACAAAACATATAAATTTCAGTTTTTTCAAAGTATTACGTCGTGTATAATGTAAGTCGAAAAGATTTTTTATATAACATAAATAATTGTAAGTAATTTTTAAAAATTAGGAAATGTTTCCTTTTTTTATAGGACTATTCGCCCTGTTTAAGAAATTAAAAAAAACTATAACAATATTCAAAGAGAAACAATTTATCAAACAAATTGAAATATTATTTTATTCACTAATAGGGAAAATAAATCATTGACGGGTTGATATTTTCGTTGCGTTCCACATTAAAAAGAGTCAGATAAGATTATCCTTACCTTCAGGTAATTGATGCGCAACCCTGAAAATAATTGCTTCAATCCTTGCTTTAAAACAACCATAATAAGACTTTTCATTATTTCTTCCATCCCTCTGTTGTTAGATGGCGAGAGTCACTGAACCTGTTGATTTATCTCGTTAACATTCAAAATTATTAGTTATACGACTACAGCAAAAATAGCAATTTGGCACAGTTCAAAACGGTGCCAGATTAAATATAGCACGGTTTTGAACTGTGTCAGAATCCAGTGCTCCAAAATGACCATTTTTTTCTGGCACGGTTTAAAAATGTGTCAAATTTGGCCAAATAGGAACACTTCTGGCACACTTTATAACTATGCCAGATTGAGTACATTTTGATATACTTTTGACACAGTTCAAAACTGTGCAAAAATTTGATACACTTTTGGCACGGTTTTGAACTGTGCTAAATTTTTAGATCAAAGAAAAAAACTAATTATTTGAAAATAAGAAAATTCACAAATTGCGAATCTCGCAAATTGTTGATAAACTAAAGTACATACAAACTTCAAAATATTACAAGTCTTAATAGTTCACAGACCCAAAAAATTTAGGCAGAGTTACCTTTATTTTCTGGACATTCGAAAGCCCGCACGGCTATAAAATATAACAATAAAACTAAAAAAGCCCGCACGACCATAAAAGTTAACAATAAAACTACAAAAGCCCGCATGGACATAACACAAAAAAATAGAATTCTGAATATTAATGACATTAAATAAATAATACCCTTGTTGTAAACCATTGACTTCTTTGTGTGTTCCACGTGGATAAAAGTTAACGATAAAATGTTATCCAGCAATAAATAGGATATAAAAAAGAGATGATATTAGTAACCAAGTAATTTAAAAGAAAATCTTATTCAAGTTGAAAAATTGCATATACGAGTTACAATTATTATTATATTCTCAAACCAGAAGTCTTGTGACTACGTGGTCATCTACTACGAGTTACATTGGTCCCATGCGAGGTGTTAGTGCCTCTTACGAGGATATTAGAGAGTTGGTTTGAGCTTTCACCCTAAAACGACATGTTTTTAAGTATAATCTAAATATTTTCAAATTATCGTCATATTCTCAAATCGAAAAACTCGTGACTATGCGGTCAGTTCCAACAAGTTACGTGACGACGAGGTATTAGCTTGATTAGGGAGCATCTCAGTGTCTTTTCTTTTCGAACAATAGTAGTGTTTAGGGAGTTCGGAAATTAATCTTGTATAGGATCTAAAAATCCTATTATCATAGAATTGAAAAAGTAGACTACATGAAATCACCACTATATTAAAATTTTATATCACCAAAAAATTAATAAAATAAAGCTTAATATAACACCTTTCATGAAAGAAGTCACAAAGGTGTCATATACTCATTGATTATAAGAGAAAACTACATGAAACATTGAGTATAATATCATTGATACGGCAAAAGAAAAAGGAAGTAGACTAATTGTGATAGTAGTGGTGGTACCTTGTTTAAGAATTAAGATTTGTTCTTGAAAATGGAGTCAAAGTAGGTGTCCATGCAAACACGATCAATTTTCTTCTTGTGAAAGCTTAAGTTGAATAGCTACTGGATAATTTATTACAAAACCCCACTTACGAACTTTATTTTTTCAGTTTACAATACACACTTAATATGAAAGTTTTATGGCCTTTTATGATTATCTCAACATATATTTATTTTGCAATGAGATGTAACACCCCGTAAATTCAAGGACCTTTAATCTAATTATATTGGGAGGAAAAAAATTATTTCATTGGGAGACATTAAATTCATGATTTGAATTTTTTTTAAATCAGAGGATCTATTTAATTTGATGAATTCAGATTTAATTGTTCAGATTGTTTTCTTGTCGTATTTTTGAGGTAAAAAATTAGAGAATGTTATAAATTAATTCGGATGGAAATTCTGAGTGCACGGTTGAGTCCGGATGGGTTGAAATAGTTGAAAAAGAGTACCCAGATGTATTAAATGGGTCTCAGGATATTTGTAGGCATATTTAAGCCCAAATATGAGTGTTTGGGCTCTTTTTATAAAGCCCACAAACCTAAAAACGGGTTTGAGTGATTAAACCCTAAAAGTGAGAGGGTGTGATCGCCATAACACATTTTAGAAAACCCAAATGAGAGAGAGAAAAGTGGGTGCAATTGGAAGAACCATGGGAGCCAAAATCAAGAACAAAGGTTTGTGTTCTTCATAAAATAATCATCGTCTATACCAACAGATTCAGACCCTACGACCCCTAAGGCAAGTGGTTAAATTTGCTTCTAAATTAATTGCAGATTTCATTCATAGCATAGTAAGTGGGTCAGATTCGTTTTTGTGGGTTTTCATCTAATATTGGTTTTTTTTATTAATGGGTTCCTATGATGAAATTAAGGGTGAAACATTTGGGATTATGTGAATTTGGAAGTTAGAAACCTGATTTGTATGCTAAGTCTCTAAGAATTGATGAGGAATTTCGGATATTTAAGTTGTAATGTTCATCGAAGAAATGAAACCCGGAACATAAACCCGAACTAAGATATGAGGATTGATGAACTAATTCGTGAATGTTTTTAGGTATGTGAATGTTTAGAACATGTTTATATATGAGTTTATGAGGGATAATATTTGGATGAAGAGTTGGGTGTGATTACAAAGCTTGGAGAAACCATCCATGGCCAAATTTTGGCTTAGAGAAGACCCTGCCTGGGGCAGCCCTGTCAACCGCGGGCAATAGCAAAAAAAGGGGGGGCATTTCGATTATTTTTTGTTCTCCTTGTTTTCCTTGCCTCATTATTTTTGTAAAGCCTCTAAAATATATTATACCAATGATTGAATGGAAATTTATGCTTAGGTTCTTGGGGAAATAATTAATTTTTTTAAAAAAATTAACACTAATAAAAGGGGGTGTTAAATTTATTAGTGGGACTTAAATAAAAAGCTAAAATACGGGCCAAGCGAGTTGGGTCGGAAATTATGGATGAGAGGCATACCATGGTAAAATTAATAAAAGGGATACTAATTAAATTTGAGTCGGGACATAAACTCGAGTATAATTTTGGGGCTAGTGTCGAGGGATTAGGCACGGATTTAGCCAATTGACATTATTATATGGTCAAATAATAAATTATATAATATTCAAAATAAAAAGGGTGCAATCCTTGATATGTGGAATTTGAGGAATAAGTTATACAAGATGAAATCTTGGATCAAAGGAGCAAGTTCAGGAAGTTTAGTTGGGTGACACAACTCGACTGATAAATAAATAAATGTGGGAATCATTTAAATATCAAGTCAGTATATAGACTTCAGAATGTCAGGTTAGTGCTATGATAATTGTGCACGGGTAGCCTTAATTAATTATATATATATATATATATGCGGTGATGTGTAGTGTATATATATTTGTGTGATTCATAAATATTTGTGTGAATAATATTTATAGGAATACATAACCCTCTAGCGCTATCATGGGAGCTTGCGTGATGAAGGTGAATCCCCTGGCTTGAGGAGTAGGGTGAGCATAGTCCCCAGGTCATAGAGTCTCTAGTTAGGGATGAGACGTCTTGGGTATGAGTCGGTCTCATTTTCGGAGGGAACTATGGTCGCCTCCACTATGTTTATTTTATTTTTTGATTCGGGGAGTTAACCGTGTAAGGGGTCTGGGTGGATGAGTATACCTTGAAATGATAGCATTGTAGAAAACATCCGGTGAATGCCTACTCGGGAGGATGAATGATATATTTACGACATGTTTGTGAATGTTATAACATTATAATACGTATATATGGTGTAGATATTTATATACAGGTAAAATCCTTGATGTGAATGGTATTGATATTTCATATAACTTGTGAGAATGTTATATGGTCTCAAATGTGAAATGATTAATTAAGTTAATGTGTTAAACAACATATAAATCATATATCAAACGTACTTGGGCTAGAGCAGTGTGACAACGAGGATATCATGGAGAACTAGTTACGAGATAGGTGACTAGGTGGGTTGTATAGAAAAGCATTGGGCATGCACAATAGTTGAGAGGTGAGCTGATCCTCAAGGGAGTGCGATACTAACTTAAATATGAAGAGCATTCATGCATTTTAATTTACTGTAATTTAATTCACTTTCTAAATATTTTCAAAATTTTTTGGGTTCTAACACTTGCTATAAAATATTTTTTAAAACCTTTTAGGTGTCCAGTCACAGGGACGCCATAATTGTTCTATTCCAGGGTTACGCAGCTACAGCACATGTGAATGTTGCCGGATTTTTACTTAGATGCTTTAGTCATTCCATTCCTAGAGTAGGATGCAATAACTATTTCATTTGGGCATGTTACCCTAGTTATTTCATTTTGTTTCAACCAGATGATGTACTTAGTTTATTTCTGTGGTTTATATTTTTGAATTTGAATTGTAGCCGGTGGTTTCTCGGTAAAGATTATATTTATTCATTTTCTGTATTATATGACTTAGTGTTGTGTGAATGGTTTATTATATATTCTTTCGCATGTTGTTTGTGATGTTTAATTTAAAAGATAAAATTTGACATCGTTTCTTTTGAATACTAGGTGGGTAGTAAGTTTAAAAAAAAGTTTTCAACAGTGATGCTAAGAATGAACTAAATGAGATTTCTGTTTAATTTGATATAAGACTGACCACACTACACCAAAATGGGTAAATTGGCACCCTTCCAGCAGCTAACCTTGTCACGGTCATTGACCATGATAAAAAGCACGCGTTCTGTGTCACGGTCAATGACCGTGATAAGGCCGTGACAAAGTCTTGTCACGGTCAATGACCGTGATAATTCTTATAATATTGTCACGGTCAAGGACCGTGACACGTTCGTGACAAATTTCTTAGTTTCTCTCTCTCTTTCTCTCTTCCATCTATATATATGTTTGTGTGTGTATATATATATATATATATATATATATATGTGTGTGTGTGTGTGTGTGTGTGTGTGTGTGTGTGTGTATGTGTGTGTGTGTATATGTGTGTGTGTGCATGTGTGTGGTGGGTGGGGCTGGGGCTCGGTGTGGGCGGGGGAAGGGGGGCAGGGTGTGTGTGCGTGTGTGTGTGCGTGTGTGGGTGGTGGGGGTGGGGAGGGGGGGTTGTTTGTGTGTGTGTCTGGTGGGGGAAGGGGTTGGGACGAGGGGGGAGGGCGCAGGGATGGGTGGGTGGGTGGGTGGTGGGGTAGGGGCTGCGTGTGTGTGTGTATGTGCGCGTGTGTGTATATGTGTGTGTAGTGTGCGTGTTTGTGCATAGTGTCCCTTGTAAACGAATTGATTGATTATTAATTTTTTTTGTAAATTAATATATGATTTCCCCTCATTGTATATTAGTAAATTAATAAATGATTAATTATGAAAGTAGGATTGCCCCTCATTGTAAATTAGTAAATTAATAATTGTATACTTTAATTGTTAGTTTAATTGATGAAAATAATTAATTGAGTAGATGAATTAGAAGGAGTACGGGATACACATTTGTTGTTGACGTTGTTGTTGGATTATAGTGGATCGATGTTGGGTTGGTTAGTTTTAAAAGTGGCATGACCACTGGATTATTGTCCATATGGGGGTGGGATTTTTCAACTTTTTTTGAAAATTACTTTGTATATCGAACAATATATATATAGTATGATAATTAAATGAAAATACTTGAAATTACATACAGTGCGCATAGATACTAGCCTTCTAGTTCTTATGCGAAGGCATTCAATAGCCCTTAGACCCGTTCGAGAGTCATTACCCATGTAATGAGATCTCTCGAATTGTCCCGTTAGGACAGTTTGGGACTGCATAATTTCTGTATAATATTCTTAGTGGCTTAAAGTTGTTACTTTTAGAGAAAGTTCTGATATCGTATCCTAATGTTCTCTGGGTACATACTGTGACTGGGTAAGAGTTGATGATAAAAATGCTTGTAAAATTGATCCTGTCACCAATTTGATCATGGTTGACTTGTCCAAGTTGAAGAGCAACGACCACGTGAGCGATGAGCCGTTTGTTTGTGCATTTCAAAAGGTTAACCAAGTGTTTTACTCGGAGAATTTCAAAAGGTTAACCAAGGGGGTGAGGCAAGGTGTTGGGGGGGAGGGGGCAGGGATGGGGAGATGTTTAATAGTAACAATTCATTTTTATTTGTAGTAATTATACATATTTGCATGTCTTCTTCTAATTCATTTTGATTTGTACTAATAACATTTTGTTACATCAAATGTCTCCTTCAGGTATTAAGGCGAGGATAATAATGTTGGTTATCATGATGTCGTCTGGGCTCGGTGGTAGAGGAGGCGACGAGGGCTCCTCGGCCCCTAGGATCCCTAAATATGGCAAATTGGGGATGGCCATTGAGAACAAGTCGAGGCTATTAGGGAGATCCCTCGAGCTGGTAAAGACGATCATCGGCCCGGGGTACATTATTTGGAAGGAGGTGTCATATGAGCTCAAGTTAGCTGTTTTGGTGGCACTACCGGTAATGTACTTATATTTATATTTATATTTATATTTATATGAATATGAATATTTCAATTTAAATTTCATTTTATATTTATGTTTATATTTATTCGCAACTAACATTGTATTTATTGGACAGGAACAATTCAATCTGGATCCAAAGCAATGCAATTTTGTCTTGGAGCAGTTGAGGGAATAACACAAGACGTGAAAGAAAAATATACGGACCCGGTACTTTGGGAAGACACGAGAGTCTGTTATCCGAATGCGTGAATCCATCCCGCCGAAGGAGCCAATCTCATTGGCAAAATGGCTATAGTTCGTTGACAATGAGACCGGGGAGCGATAATTGGTATCTCGCCAATCGGGGAGGGAAAGCTGGGCAAAAAAGATGGACGTGCACTACTCCGGCCAGACGTCTTACGCCGAGGTGGAGCATAGAATGATGGTAAGTTTTAATTTTTCTATAACTACAAAAATATATTATTCTGCATTATTTTACTTTGTGGGGCCGATACTAATTTTACTTTATTTTATTTTAGGGGATAGGGAGTGACCCTGGGGGTAGGCCACATAGGCTCGATACTTATGTGGCTCTTCGGAAGAAGAAGGGGAAGGACAAGGAGGTGTCCCCGAGCGTAGCGGTCACGATTATAAGTAATCCGACAGTTTACTTTTTGTAAATTACGTTATAATTTTTTAATTTACTTATTTTACTAATCATGTGCTTTTTGTCATTTTAGGCAAAGCTTAAGGAAGTGCATGAGTCGCAGTCTGATGCCGACAAGGCATCTTTGTCCACAGATGCACTCAGCCAAGTGCTTGGCTCTGATTGCAAGGGGAGGACAAGGGAGTGAGCTCGTGGGTGGCCAAATCTAGGATCATCGGATTGGAGACAAGCAACACCGGGTTGGCTTAAACGGTGGACTCGCATGATGCGAAGCTGTCCCATTTGGAGGCGACGGTCCAAGATATGTTCTCATTCATGAAGCGTCCATTGTACAGAAAATGCAAGGGAAAAGGAAAGGAGAAGATGTTAGAGGAGGAGGTGCGGGAGGATGAGGTACAGGATGACGAGGATGTGGACCTCGTTGCTTCATCAGCGATACGTGCGAACTTTGATGATCCACTTCCCTATTTGGCTCCCTTCGACCGACCGATGTCGACACTTGGTTGGCTGAGCGTGTTGACATATTTGATGGCTAGCGGATAGGGCAGGGGTTGAGGGACCCGAATATCATTCAGGGTGGACTAGTTCATGGATGTGAGCTTCAAGACATCGAGTCCAAGGTGCTCGTCACGCATGTGATACCCGGGGAGGAGAACTACCCATTGTGGTTACACGAACAATACGACACGATGTATATTAGTGGGTGTGTCAATTCGTATATCGTGTGGCCAACTCACCTCCTCAAATTTAACCTTACCCAAGACATGTAGTGACATTATTTGAATTGAATTGTTTTTAAGTTGGTACATTTGAATTATATTTGGTTTATATCGTGATGCATATTGGCTCTATTTTGAATGTATATTTGCATTATCTCTATTTTATTTGGATATATGATGCTTGTACAACGTTGCTATAACAGGTACAAATATACTGCTCGGCAGTGGTAGTGGCCAAACTTCCCATTAGATTTTTTTTCAATTTTGCCAATAATTGTCACGGTCATTGACCGTGACAAGTTCATGACAAAGGATTATTGTCACGGACGTGATAATTTTTTAAACATTGTTAAGGGTTTGTCACGGTCCTTAACCGTGACAAAACTTGTCAAGGTCAAGGATTGTGACATGACCATGATAAGTTTAACGAACATGTCACGATCAATGACCGTGACAAGTCAGTGGCAATAAAAGTTGTCACCCCCTGAATTATCACGGTCATTGACCTTGACAAGTCCAACTTGTCAAGATCAATGATCGTGACAATTTGGTAGATTTTGTGTAGTATCACCCGATATTTTATTAGGCGGGGTGTTACAAATGGTATCAGAACATCAGGTTCTAGTGTCTTTAGGATATGTGCGACTTTTCACGTTTTAGCTTAGCTTTCTTTGATATAAAGCCTTATTATAGGATTATTGTATTCCTTTACGTATGCAACTTACGTTCTATTGCTATAAAGTATAGTTGATGTGATTAATATATGGCTTCGGTCGAGCGTGGAAGATCAAACATTATAGGATGACAAGCATGGTATGTTGGAAAGATTGCAGGAGGGAGGACTCAGTAGAAGGCATAGAGTATTCTGGGAACAGTGACGCGTTAGGAGTCACCATGAGTATTGTTCGAACAATTGAAGTTAAAGAAACCGCTGGAGCACAGTAATTGACCCAAGAACCGTCGTAAAGGATAATGGTGCAAAGATAAGACCCCAATTGTAGACGACAAGGGGCAAAGATCGGAGAAGATTTTTTATTCAGAAGAAAAATCAGTTATAATTTGAGGAAGGTGCGGAAGGGTGATTTACCAATAGATGGAAAACATCCAATTGGGATCACATGTGGGGGGAGTGTAGCGACACTCAAGTCAAAATTCTGGGCAAAGATGTTTGCTTATAAGAGTATCATAGGCTGATGGGAGTCAGTCACCATGAATATTGAGGATTTTGGGGTAAGGATTATTACGAATGCTCTCACCAGCGTTTAAATAGAGAGGCAAGCCAGATATTAGTAATTTTATTAAAGGGTCGGACAGTGGTCAGATGTTAAGGAAGGTTGATGGAATTCATAACCTTCATAACCGATGAGAGGGATATGAAGAATCAAGTAGGGTTATAAGTTAATAATTGACCCGTGGGTAGAAAATATAAGCGCGGATAGGAGATCCGGATAGGATGACTGGTGTTATTGTCATCAAGGTTGTACATTTACAATTTGTATCAATGTTCTCAAGAGAGGGGGCTAAGGGAGTTAAAAATTTTATCAGAAGAGTAAGACTTGATTTCAGTGCTAGTGAGGCACCTAGGGGCGGGATAACCAGTAGAAGATCCAGATTAATGATTGAGATCAATAGAATTTCTACCAAGTG
Source organism: Sambucus nigra (assembly GCA_949130495.1). NCBI lineage: Eukaryota > Viridiplantae > Streptophyta > Magnoliopsida > Dipsacales > Adoxaceae > Sambucus > Sambucus nigra. The sequence continues at coordinate 72,391,740 of OX422215.1, forward strand.
ACAGTGGGTTCACTTAGGGCCGTCAATGCCATCAAAAAGTCCCATGGGACCAGTGGAGCCAAAGGGACAATAAGGGTAGCGATTAGGGTTAAACCTACTAGGTTCGAAAAAAGGACAACCCCATATGGCTGGTGGGGCCAGAGAAAGGGGAAGAACGCAGAGAGGTGTCTTATGTGTAAAAAAGTAGAAACATATGGGTGGATCTTGTCCGCAGTGAATCAGGGGACAGGAACGAGATGCCTAGTAGGGGTAATAATTAGAGAAGTTTTTTATTTGGTTTGGACGAGGGTGTTATGTCCAGAAATCATTTGAGCTGCCAGTGTTTTGGGCAACTGAAACTATGCATTTTATTCCGAGCTGATTGGGGTCTGTTTTGTGTGACGCGAGTCGGTCGCAGTAATGTATTAGTTTTAAATTTATGTGAGAAGCGGATTTAGTGGAGGTATCGGTAATATCACTAGTAGGTGTACATTTAACATGGAGTAGCGGGGAGCTCTTCAGTTCCACCTATAAAGGAGCGGGTGGGTACATTGAGATAATATATATTTTTCTGAGGATTAGCTCGTTTGAGAGGTGATATTCGAGGTATGGTTTTATCTTGGGTAAGGACATGTTTGCAGTGGTGGGAAGTTATAGAAAGGCTATCGTGTTTGTCGTTCCAGGACAGGATGTATATCCTTTTTGTGATATCTCATCTAAAAAAGGGTTGAGCTCACGACAGTACTTTGTGAAGTAGACTTCAGAGTACATTTGTCTAGTTATATTGGATCCCGATGCGTAGGGACTCTTACTGATGAGATTCAGGGTATGTTGGGTTGCTGTGGAGCGGAGAGATTTAGTTCGTTATTAATATTTAGCGCTAAGGGCTTAGTGATAGTGCGAGCGTAGTAATATATTACTCCTTTGGAGACGCATGAGTCCATGATTAGACTTGTGAGTATAGGGATAGGGTTTGAGTGTCCCGATTATATGCTTTGGGTTCTGCAAAAAAAACATCGGGGACCGACAATGATGAGGAACAGTGCATTGGAAAAAGTTCCTTTGTGCTTTACTGGGAGGTGTTATACGCATAATCCTTAATAAAAATGTCAGAAGTGGGAAGACATCATTGGATTCTAGGTCGTCGAATTTATGATAATTAGTAAGTGTGTAAAAGATATGTTGAGTAGAGAGCCACTAAGAGATAGGGCTAGTGGAGCTGGAAAGTGTTGAGAAAGAAAAACTGGAAAGATTTACACCACGAGTTAATAGTGGGCTAATATCGGGAAGAATTAAATAGTAATTAGTAAGGTCATCGAAAATATTCGGAGGATATAGCCACGCCGAGAATGCGGGGGCCGAGATTGAGATAAGTATGTTACGTATGTGATGATCTGAGGTTTTTATGTAATTATGCATGAAATATAGGGTGTATGGGCACCCTGGCCGAAGTCGGAGTCTCTTCTAGTCAGTTGCCTAGCAGTTTTGGGAGACAAAAGCAAGGGAAATGATTTTGGGTATATTTCGGAGGAAGGGGAATAAGTTGTCCCTCTAATTATGAAACGTTGAGTGTGGGTGTGTTTAGAATGACATTGGGTGCGTCGCAACCTAAGATTTCTACCACTAGGAGTCGCGAATGAGACGAATATTAGTGGATGTGTTGGTCGTAATAGCCAAATTATATATATATCTAAGAACCATGGGATAGGGGGTTCTTTGGTGGTAACCACGAGAGAGTGGCGAGTTACACTAAGAGGATGGTTACATTATACGAGAGATTTCCACTTTCAAGAATTATGAAAGTAGGGTGGATGATTTTCCAAGTTCCAACTGGTTAGCTATAGTTTGGGGCTATAGTGGTTAGTTATAGTAAGACTGGGTGTTCGCAGTACCAGGGTATGAATTATCTTTCCTAGGTTTCACCTGAGATAGGGTCTAGCGTATATACGCGGGTATGTAAGTTAAAATGTGTTGCATATTACTATATTAATCTTATTAATTGAAATCCCGGGGAGTAGTGAAATTTATGATGTGATTCAAGGTGGTTGGACTTAGGCACCAATTTAGCCAATTGAATTTATTATATGGTTATATAATAAATTGTGAAATATTCAAAATAAAAAGGGTGCAATCCTTAATATGTGGAATTTGAGGAATAAGTTCTACAAGATGAAATCTCGGATCGAAGGAGCAAGTTCGAAAAGTTTAGTTGGGTGACACAACTCGAGTGATAAATAAATAAATAAATAAATGTGGGAATCATTTATATATCAAGTCGTTATATAGACTTGGGAATGTCAGGTTAGTGTTACGTTAATTGTGCATGGGTAGCCTGGATTAATTGAATATATATATGCGGTGATGTGTAGTATTATATATATATATATATGTGTGTGTGTGTGTGTGTGTGTGTGTGTGTGTGCGTGTGTGTGTGTGTGAGTGAGTGTGATTTATAAATATTTGTGTGAATAATATTTATAGGAATACACACCCCTCTAGTGCTATAATGAGAGGTTGCATGATGTGGGTGAATCCCTGGCTTGAGGAGCATGGTTAGTATATGTAACACCTCGTATTTTTTAGGATAAAGAATTTATTTAAATTAGTGAATTGGAATTTAAACTAAATTGATGATTTGGAGAAATTATTTAATTTTGAGAGTTTATTTAATTTGGAAGATTCAATTTATTTGGAGAATTAAGATATAAATAAATTCGGGTTATTTCTTTTTAAGAATACATGTGTCATAATTTGAGGTTGAAATTGGAGATTTTAGTTAAGAAACTCGGATGACGATTTGGAGTGCACGGTTGAGTCCAGAAGGGTCGAAATAGTCGAAAAAGAGTACTCGGGGGTAGTAATTGGATCTCGGGGCATTTTTAGGCATAACCGGGCTCACACGGGGTGTTTGGGTCATTTTAATTTGACCCATAGGCTTAATTTCGGGATTCATCTAATAAAACCTACGTGAGAGAGGTTGTGGCAGACACAACTCAAATAAGAAAAACCTTAGTTATAGAGGAAAAAAGAGGGATTAAGTGGGTGAGCTTTTGGGAGCCAAACCATGAAAAGATTGATGTGTTCTTCATCAAAAATATTGTCCACAACAAAAAAATCAAACTCTACGAATTATCCAAGCAAGTAGTTAAACTCTCTTTCAATTTAATTTCAATAATTCCATTCATATCATAGTGGGTGTGATAAAGAAATATGTTTTTGGGAGTGGGTTATTATAAAAAATGGGTTTTAATGATTTGAGGTTATTGTGTAAATTAATTATGCGATTGATGATGTTTTATGATTTAGTGAGGTTGGAATTCGAATTATATTAGATATCAAGTAGTAGATGTGAATTAATTGGGATTATAGAATCAAAATTTTAAAAACGATTGTACGAAACCGTGAAAACCCAATCCGGGGATTTAATAACATTTTATGAAAATATATGATGTTTAAGGTCACTATTATGGTTACAAACCATGTTAAAGGTCGGTTTTAGGTTATCTTCGTCCGGTTACATTCAGAGAAGCAGTACAGAAGCTTCCATGGATTAACAATGGCGAAAAAGAGATCAACGAAGAAGAAAAAGCTGAACAACGCACTTCAAACGACATTACGAGTCGTTCAAACGACATTGCACGTCGTTCAAATGAGATTAGTATCTCATTCAAACGATATTGTTATCTCATTCAAACGACCCTAGGTTTTGAACATGGAGATAGATCTTTTTGTTACGAACGCGTGGCTGCCAGTTTCATATTTTCTGATTTGTTTTGAATTATTTATGATTTTATTACGGAAGGGTGTCTGAAATAAAAATTCTTTGGGAGAAATCAAATCTTGATTACTTAGGGATGTCCATAGATGAGTGTAGAACTCTGAAAAATATTAAGGAACATTATTTTTACGTTGGAATCGAACGGGATTGAATTCGGGGTATGGATTCGAATGGAAATTTCGGATGAAATTAGGATACGGAGTGGATTGTGATGTGATGTGATTGGTGAAAAAAATATGAATGTAAGTTAATATTTATTTAATAATGAGTCAAGAATTGTGACTCGAATATTTTCAGGCAATTGCGTCAAGAGTTGGGCACGAAGCGGTCGGATTAATTTATTATTGGAAAAATATAATAAATTATTGAATATTAAATAAAACTAAAGGTGTGAACTAATATTTGGGTTTTATAGAATAAATTCTCTAGAGTAACGATACTTGCCGAGCGAGTGAGTCCGGGTATTGTACTTGGGTGACACTACTTTAATAAATTAATCAATGTGACATTGATGAGATTAATCGGTGTAATTTAAAATGTAACGAATTTGGGGAATGAGTGAACTTATGCCTTAGATCAATAGAATTTGATTGACTTATCTACTAAAATACTTGAAAGGATAATTGGTATACTTCGAGTAGTGAGGTATACTCGGGAATATACGATATAAAGTGTTAATTGGAATTTAGTAATACGTAGGATATTCGGGAGATATATATGCTACGTATGGGAGATATGACATAGGTTGTGTGTAAAACTATATTGATTTGTACGATTTATTATGTTTATGACATAACTACGCTACTTGCTATCACGGGATGTTTCCGCATTGGGACAGTCATATCCTAATGAGATTTTGGGAGGATTTTTGACTTGTGCCTCATAATAAAGAACCTAGGCACGGGCTATATTTGATAATGATAGTGATGACAGTCATATGGGTGTGTAGGTATGTGCGTAGCTCATGAGCTTGGAACTATATTCATATCCAATATGTGTGATTTGTGATGATGGTTCGAGTGAGATACTAAACCAATGGTCCTTTATACAGTGCGTGATGTATCGAGACTTGATAGCAGAGTATGCATGCACCGCAGATCTCAGCCTAGGGGTGTTGTATTGTATATATATAATTAGAATAATAAATATATATACTTGTGTTTTATTCTACTATGTGTGCTTGGTAGATGATGTATGAGGACATGATAGCTGTGCCACCCCGCTAAATGAAATACCAGGTGATCAGTCCTATATCTAATTAAACAGGAATCTCAAATGGATCACCCTTAGCATCACTGTCGAAATTATAAAAATTACTAACCACCTAGAATTCAAAGATGATGTCAAATTTTAATATTTATTAATCAAGATAAACGTAACTATGGAAAATAAATTAACACCATCCATGCTAATAGAAACCATCATCACAAATAATAAGATGTCATGCCGAATAAACCATCGGCTAAAATCCCATTCAAAGGTAAAGACAGATAATAAAATCTCATAGAATCTGAAGTGAATACTAAATAAAACTGTGAGCAAACATGCTCGAGTATCTGATATAAAGTTCATATTCTAAGAATAGGAGAGATTGAGGCGCCTATCCAAATCCTGCAACATCCACATATGCTACAACAGCGAAATCCCTGGAATGAATCAAGTCTGGCGTCCCTGTGGTTAGACACCTAAAAGGTTTTGAAAATAGTTTATAGCAAGGGTTAGAACCCAAAACATTTTTAAAACATTTAGCAAATTATTAACTTGAAGTAATATAAAATGTATGTATGCATTTAAGTTAGTGTCGCACTCCCTTGAGGACATCCTCACGCCTCCTCTAATGTGCACAACTAATGTCACTTTATATCTCCCCTAGTTCTCTGCCCCATAACTAGATAATAGATATAACAGTTTCCAACCACCCTACTCTAACCGAGTATGTTTAAGTATGATTTATAAGTTATTACTAGCACTAACTTAATCAATCATTATTCCTTTTTAAATTTATATTACTTTCACACATGTTGTACACATAATACAATTCACATCATGTATTAAATTACCCGTATATAATTATTCATCCCATTATATACGTATAACTATATTACAACATTCGCGCCTATGTTGAATATAAATAATAGCCATCCTCCCGAGTAATAACTCACCGAATGTATTCTCTAAAGTGCTATCCCACTAGGTGTACTCGCATAACCTAGTTACCCCAAGTTAAAATCTCTCACTAACTTGTCCAAAAATATAAACATAATGGAGGCGGTCATATTCCTTACCTGAAAGTGAGATAAGCCCCTCACCCATATAACGGACGCTATGACCTGGGGATATACTCGCTCTACTCCTCAAGCTAGGGGATTCACCTATTACGCGCAACCTTCCTTGATAACACTAGAGTATATATTTAAGTAATATATTTAATCACTGATATTTATATGCACACACCATATATATACTATCGCATACCCGTATATATATAATTCTAAAATATCCCGGCTTTACCGTGTACCTAGTCTGTAACACTAGCCTATATGTAAACCCTAAGTTTATGGTCCAACTCTAATTATTAATTAATTTTCACATTAATTAATTAAATTATTATTAGTTTCACCCAACCAATATACTCGGACTCGCTCTCATGGCCCGAAATTAATATAATGTCTGAGTCTAATCCCCGACTCCAAATTAATTAGTTTTCATCCATAATTAATTTAAGTGAGTAGTGTCGCCCTACTACCATATCCGGACTTATTCACCTAGTCCGTTATTTTATTCTTTCAGAATTTATTTCTCAAAATTCATTCGAAATGTGTCGCCCTTAATTCCCCTACCACTCCCAATTATATTCCTTTATAATTGTTAAGAGTTTACTCTCTTAATTATGCTAGGGGAAATTGCAACTAAAATTTTACCCACATAAATCCCTAGGCCAAACTGTCGAAAAACTTGAAGGGTCGATCGATCGACCCCTAACCATCGGTCGATCAATTGAACAGGTGGTCGTCTTGTCCGCCTTGCTGTTTCCTCCATTAACGAAATTCTCCAATTCCTAACCTCTCCCTTGGTCTAACCCAAGAACAATCAACATCGTAACTATATAAGAACATGATCAGGGCCTCAAACATAAATTTAATCTCACAAATTTCTACCTTTCTGATTTTGGAAAATTCCCGGGTTTTTACTCATTAAGTTCCAATATTATCTACTTACCCCAAATTCGTCCATAATTGCTACTGGGTTTTTTTACATGTAAATTAAATATCATCAGAGAACCATGTCACACAATTAATTCCCACGTTAAATCTCATTTAAGGGTTCCTTTCATAAAAATCCCGTTTTGTACCCAATTGTACCCAAAATGAATTTCTGATTTCACATCACAAAAATGTGAATTGAATAACATCAATTAATATCACAGCAAATTAACCACTTGCCTTTTGGGTTCGTAGGGTCTGATCCGAGGGTGTAATTTGCAAGCTTGATGATGAACTTCCAATTGATTCCTTGTCTTGTCTCCAAAAGACCCCAATTTGCAGTGTAACCACTCTCTATGGGTTCCTCTCAATACCCTAGGTTCTCTCTTGTATTTTCTGCCATTTTCCTTTTCTCCTAAATTAGGTATTAAAGCTAAATCCCATTTTTAGCCCAATGGGCCAGGCCCCAGTGACCCAAATACCCCTGTGTGGGACCGACTATGCCTAAAAACACTCCGAGACCCATTTACTACACCCAGGTACTCTTTTTCGACTATCTCGACCTTTTCGGACTCAACCGTGCACTGATAATTGGCATCCTAATTAATTTATAGAATTTCTTATCTCACACCTAACTTAGTCTATAACCGACTCCCGGCTAAGATAAGTAAATCCCATGTCACTAATACACTTATGACGTGCATAATTATTACTATTCACTTAGTAATTTAATTCCCATAAATATTAACCATTTATTCTCCCGATTAATATTTATATAAAGATTTTCATAATTAATTCCATTAAATTACGACACGCAAGTAATTTAAATTTTTACCCGAATTAAATCATATTTAAATGCATAAAAATATGGGGTGTTACATACTCCCCCCTTACAACTGAATTTCGTCCCCAAAATTAGGTCGTACCTACGGTGAATAACTCTAGATACCGCTCCTGCATATCCTCCTCCCGCTCCCAGGTAGACTCATCGACGCTGTGATGACCTCATTATACTCTCACTAGTGGAACAACCTTGGATCGCAGCTTGCGCTCACTATGGTCTAGAATAGCTATCGGTCTCTCCTCATATGAGATGTCTGGCTATAAGTCAATCTCCTCGAGTGGAATGTGCCAGAAGGCCCTCTCGCTCCTCCGATATTTCTTCAGCGATGCCACATGGAACACGTCGTGTATCCACTGAACGTGCTTTGACAAACCCAGTCTATAAGCTACCAATCCCACCCTCTCAATAATAGGGAAGGGCCCCACGTACCTCGGCGCTTATTTACCCTTCTTGCTGAACCTCAACACCCCTTTTATAGGGGACACCCGGACCAATACCTTATCCCCGACCTCCAACTCCACATGTCTTCGTGAAGCATCGGCATAACTCTTCTGCCTATCCTGAGCTATTCGAATTCATCCCCGAATTAGCTCTATCTTAGTAGTCGTATCCTGGACAATCTCCGACCCCAATAACTTATTGTCCCCCACTTCTAACCAATAAGCGGGCGAACGACAAGGTCTCCCATACAGTGCCTCGAACGGTGCCATGCCAATCGTAAACTGGTAAGAGTTGTTATACGCAAATTCTACCAAAGGAAGATATCGCTCCCATCCTCCCCCAAAGTCTAAAATGTACATCCTTAGCATGTCTTCTAGCATCTGATTTACTCTCTCAGTCTTCCCATCTGTCTGTGGATGATAGGTGGTACTCAACCGTAACTCTGTGTCCATAGCTTCCTGAAATATCTGCCAAAAATGGGCCACAAAAACCTTGTCTCTGTCAGACATAATATTGACCAGCTCCCCGTGCATCTTAAATATCACTGCTATGAATAGCTATGCATAACGCATCATCTCGAAGTCTGTGTGAACCGATAAGAAGAGGGCTACTTTGGTCAGTCGATCCACAATCACCCATATGGAATCGTGACCCCTATGAGATGTAGTCAACCCGGTAATGAAGTTCGTGGAGATGTTTTCCCACTTCCACATGGGAATCTCCAATGGTTGTAGCATCCTTGAAGGTCTCTGATGATCAACCTTCAAAAGTTAACACGTGGTACATTTAGAGACAAACTCTGCTATGTCCCATTTCATTCTTACCCCACCAATATTGCCTTCTCATATCCTAGTACATTTTATCCTCGTCGGAATGTGCCGAAAACCTCGAACCATGGGACTCTGCCATAACAACATGCCTCAGATCCTCATATTTCGGCACAATTAACCTTCTATTAAAGCATATGCCTCCCTCCGAACAAACCGAATAAGCTGATGTACTCTATCCTGGCAGATATGGTCCTCCGCTTATGCCCTCACAACCCACATAATGATCTCGGGAGTGATGGATAAAGCTGATATACACGCCCTGGAAACACCATTATCATGCTGAAGTTCTCTCCACTTCGCTCTCCAGACCTCTGAAATCTCCCCTGTTGGCCTCTGACTCAACGCGTCTAGCACCACATTAGCCTTATCAGGATGATACTGGATGTCAAACTAGTAGTCTTTCACGAATTCTAGCCACCGCCTATGCCTTATATTCAGATCCTTCTGTGTGAAGAGATACTAAAGTGACTTGTGATCCGTGAATAGAGTAAACTGCTCTCCTAGAAGATAGTGCCTCCATATCCTGAAGGCAAAAACGACCGCTGCTAACTCTAGGTCATGAGTGGGGTAGTTCCTCTCATGGGGCTTTAGCTTTCTGGACGCATAAGCTATAGCCCTCTCCTCCTGCTGTGGTACACCCCCAAGTCCCTGTAAGGATGTGCTGGTGTAGATCCAATACTCCAATCCTCCCCTCAGTAATGCAAGTACGGGTGCAAATGTTAACTTGTCCTTTAGCTCATTGAAAGCTAATTGACAATGATCACTCCAAGTAAAAGGTACCCCTTTGCGAGTCAAATTCGTCAAAGGATCCGCGATCTTTAAAAACCCCTTAATGAATGGACTGTAATACCCTGCTAACCCTAGAAATCTACGAACTTCGGTCGGTGTCGTGGGATGCCCCCACTCCTCACCGTCAACACCTTACTCGGATCCATAGTAATACCCTAGTCCAACACCACATGACCCAGAAACTGTACCTCTCGCAGATAAAATCCACACTTCTCAAATTTGTCATAAAGTTGGTGGTCTCGTAGCATCTGTAGAACCATACGCAGATGCTCTGCATGATCCTCCTCCGTGCGCGAGTAGATCAGAATGTCATCAATGAACACAATAACAAACTGGTCGAGATACTCTCTGAAAACCCTGTTCATAAGATCCATGAACACTGCTGGTGCATTGGTGAGCCCTAATGGTATCACCCTAAACTCGTAGGATCCATACCGCGATAGGAAAGCGGTCTTAGGAACATCCTCCTCTCGAATATGTAGCTGATGTTACCCTGACCTCAAATTAATCTTTGAGAATTATGACGCCCTCTTAACTGGTTAAATAAATCATCGATCCTACGAAATGGATACTTGTTCCATATCGTCACCTTATTCAGTTCCCTGTAGTCTACACACAACTGAAGCGAACCATCCCGTTTCTTCACAAATAATATCGGCGCACCCCACGAAGACATCCTCCGCCAAATAAAACCCTGACCCATGAGCTGTTGAATCTTCTCTTTCAGCTCGTGCATCTCTGTAGGGGCCATGCGGTAAGGTACTCGAGCAATCAGCCTCGTACCCGGTGCTAAATCAATAACAAACTCGATTTCCCTGCTGGGCAGCAATCCTAGTATTTCCTGGAACATATCCTCAAAGTCCCTCACTACCGAAATCGAATCCAACGGAATCACCACCTCCTTTGAGGTATCCTCCTCAATATAATACAAATGCGTGCGCGATCCTCCCTCAGGTAGACGCATCGCCACTAGGAACATCTCTTGTCCCGTAATGGAGAACATGATGGTTCTCTCAAAGCAATCTACCGTTACCCGATAACCTGCCAACCAATCCATACCTAAGATGACATTGTACCCCTCCATATGTAACACTAAGACGTTCGCCGCTAAACTCAGTCTCCCAATCAAAATGTCCACCCCCTAAAAATCAAGTGTATCAATGACCCACTACCCACTGGTGACTCTACACACATTCGGAGACTACCCGCGGTCTCTAGCAAACGACTACTCTAGCAAATTTAGTTTTAATGAATGAATGTGATGCTCCAGTATCAAAAAGTATCCTACCCGTAAGCCCGTGGATGGGAAACATACCCTCAACTGCTGGTGGCACCTGAGGTGCTGATGGAATGGGAACATCCCGGACGTTGTACACATGCCCGTAGTGCATCTGCCCCTACTGATGTGGGGCTGGTGGATCTGGTGCTGTTCGTGGCATCTGACCCTGTTTCCCGTGTTGGGCACCCTGCCGCTAGACCTTACCCCTCTGTGGACACTCTCTCTTAAAATGTCTCGTCTGGCCACAAACAAAATAATGCCTCTGATCGTCTCCCTGTTGTTGGCCCTAACGAGGCTAGCCTTGCTAGCCTCCTCCATTATTCCCTTAGCTCTGATGGCCCTGAGGAACCTGCTGCTGCTAATTTGGGCCCTGCTGACCCGGCCTAAACCCCTGTCCTCCCAATCGAAAACCTCCAGGCTTAAATTTCTTAGCCTGATTCCCTTGCTGACTGCCAGACTGCTGTTGAATACTGCTAGTATCACCACTAACTGCCTTGCCTTGCTGGCTCGGCTCCCCTCCCCTCTTACTTCCCTTCGCATGGAAGCGATGATCTCGACAGTGCACTAAAGCGAAATTAACGACATCAGTGTACATCACCAATACGGGATTACCGATCAAATGTTGCCTGATTCTCCAGGCTAAGCCATCCATAAACCTTGACTTCTTCCGCTCCTCGTCGCTTACCTCGTTTGGTACAAAATTATCCAAACAGGTGAACTCCTCCTCATAATCATCCACTGCGCGATCACCCTGAGCCAACTCGCCGAATTTCTTCCTCATCTCTGCCTCTACTGCCGGAGGGAAGTATTTACGGTCAAACTGGACCCAAAAATCAGATATCGTCATCAAGTCCCTCTCTTCGGCGGTGGTAACTGACTCCCACCACTGTAAAGCTTCTCCTGACAGACGAAAGGTAGCAAGTATATGTTTCTGCACATCGGTACACTCAAGCATGCGTATATGGCGTTGAATGTTCTTCTTCCAGTCACAAGCTTCTACCACATCAGTATTCCCCCGGAACTAGGGTGGGTGACCCTTCTGAAAGGTCTCCCTAACTCGCTGCCAAGAATGTGGCCCGATAGGGGCCTGAACTACTGGTTCCATTGAAGGCGGTGCCTGGAGATGAGGAAAATGGGTTGCCATAGCGCTCATCGCTATCTCGACTGCATGAGCCACTATCACTACCACCTGAGTAGTGGAGATCAACTCGGGTTGGGGGGTGGTACCTGTGGCTCCTGATGAGCCTGCCTCAACTCGTCCCTGGCCTCAGCCCTCTCCGCTCGCTGTCTCCTCGGTGGCATCTAAAAATAGATCGAATTGTATAAGTACACAATCTATACAAAAATCTAATAGCAGAAGTACGATATCTCAAAGCAAAAAATGAATCAACAGTCTTAATAATAGGGCCCTAAAACAACCGAACGCTACATTGAAACTAGTAAGCCGCACAGATCCTAAGGACACTAGAACTTGATGATCTGATACCATGAGTGACACCTCGCTCAATGAAATAATGGATGATCAGTCCTATATCTGATTAAACAGGAATCTCAAATGGACCATCCTTAGTATCACTGTCGAAATTATAAAAATTACTGTTGATTCATTCCAGTGATTATTACTATTCTGGGTACTCTTTTTCGACTATCTCGGCCCATCCGGACGCAACCGTGCACTCATAATTGGCATTCGAATTAATTTATAAAATTTATTATCTCACACCTAACTTAGTTTATAACCGACTCCCGAATGAGATAAGTAAATTCCAGGTCACTAATACACTTATGACGTACATAATTATAACTATTCACTTAGTAATTTAATTCCCATAAATATTAACCATTTATTCTCTCGATTAATATTTATATAAAGATTTTCATAATTAATTCCATTAAATTACGACACGCAAGTAATTTAAATTTTTACCTGAATTAAGTAATTTTTAAATGCATAAAAATACGGGGTGTTACAATAACATAGTATACATGCACTGCAGCTCAGCCTAGGGGTGCCGTATTAGTATATATGTAACGAAGTGATAAATATACGCTTATGACTTGTTCTTCGGTGTGTAATTAGTATATGAGAAAGGTAGTGACATCTAATATAACCCTAGTGGGTGGAGGATTAATCATACAATGAGAATTTCATAATTGGCTAATTGAGATAAAGAATCCAGTGACGTATTGCGGCATAACGAGTTAGTATGTAGAAAGAGACTTAATACGGCTAGTTAGGTGGGGTATCTTAAATAGGAAAGGTTAGCAGGAAAACATTAGGTGTGCACATTAGAAGAGGGGTGAGTATACCTCAAGCGAGTGTGACACTAATTTAAATATAAAGAGTGCACTTGCATATTTAATTACTGCAATTTAACTGCTTGCTAAATATTTTCAAAATATTTTACTTCGGCTCTGACCCGTGCCAAAATATTTTTCAAAACCTTTTAGGTGTCCAGCCACAGGGATGCCAGTTGAATATTCTATCTAGGGATGCGAAGCTGCACCTCATGTGGAAGTTGAAGGACTTGCTATAGACCATTTCCCAAATATCGTTGGGAGCGAAACGATCGATGCATTGCTGTTTGGGAATGGTGGGGGCATTGGTTGGGTAGTCATAGATTTTTGGGTGGGGGACGCCCTTGGTAGCGAGTTTATGAGCGAGACTGGTCAAGGAAAACAGGATGGAGCGGCCGTCGACATAGGCTTGGCAGTCGAACTCGCCCGTGCGGAAGAGAGAGCCGTAGAAAGATCAGACTTCGTCCGCCCACATGACATTGTGGGGTTCTTGAAGGCATTGCACCCACCCCCTCCTGCTGAAAAGGTTGGTATCCAGACACCTCACGCTTTTCCACGCCTCCCAGAACCCGTTGGGAAGGTGTCACGCACTCGGAGTGCCCAGCATAGGGCTACCCATCGAGCAGCCCGGGAGGTGGTTAATTTAGAGGCCGAGGAGGAGATCCATGTTGAAGAGCCAACGGCTGAGGACGTCGAAATGGGCAGGGATGAAGAAGAAGAATACAACGAGGATGATGACTCGGATTTTGAGCCCCCGGGTGCAGATTTTGATAGACGCCTTGTAGCGGTGGAATTTCGTTTTGATGGGTTCATCACCCAATACAATCGAGACCAAGAGGTCTATCAAAGGGATCAAGACGCCTACCACAGGGACACGAGCATGATGCACCGACTACAATCCCATCTATACGAGCTCAACTTCGGTGGATCGCCACCAACTTTCTTCTATGACCCCTATGATCCCAGCGCACCCGGTCCCTCAAATTCGCCTCCCAAATGAAGCCCTTGATGTTTGTGTGTTGTGATGGTTAAACATTGTTGGTTGTGTGTTCTACCCTACCTTTTGTAACACAGTTGTTCAGTTTCTATAAAAATTATGCATTTCTGTTTCATTTGTTTGTTTTGTTTTCTCGCATTTTTATTTCGCTTTGAGTTAGATTTTAGTCCTTTTTGCTTGAAGACAATGCAAAAGTCAAAGTTAGGGGGGGTCACAAGTGCGTCTTTCTAAAACTTCACAAACTTTCAAAAATGCCTAGAAATTTCAAAAAAATCATAAAATCTTGAAAAACCCAAAAATATTTTTTTCAAAATAAATAAAAATTGGAATTCAAATTTTTCGAAAATATCATTAAAAGTCGGTTTAAAGTCTCAACTTGTAAAAACATAATACACAAAGCCAAAACAGACCGAAGATAGAAATTGAGCGAACGTAGGTGACTTAACAAATAAATGTGGAGATTAACAACCCGGTGAGATTCGAGCTTTCATTTTTATGAAACTTTTAAATCAATCTGAGTTAATTGTTAACTCAAAAGTTCTTTTCAGCATCTAATAAGTCGTCGAGGATCTCAATCATTTCACTTTTATCGTTCATGGAAAATGTGTGTCATATTGCCTTGAAAAACGTGCCAAAATAGATCTCTAAACTGAATTCATCTCGAAACGCATATGGTAACGCAATTAGTATTTTGAACAATGAAGTAGGCCCTCTTTTGTCACCCAAAAATATTGGCCAGAAAAAAGTAGCGAAAAATTATCCCTTTTGTAACCCAAATTGAGCCGAATAAATTTTTCCCTTTCATTTGACAACCCGAAAATTGACCCGGAATTGTGAAAAGTGATAATCATAAATTAAGTCAGAAAAGTGCAGAAAAAGGGGCAAGAAAAAAATAGCTATGCTCAACAAAAATAGCAAGAAGATAAAAACGTGAAAAATAGAAAAAAAAATAGAAAAAGAAGAAAAAAATGAGCAAAAACCTGGAAAAGCACTAACGGACATCATAAGAATATTTTCCAATTCCGAAGTTCCCAGCCATTCTCATTTTACCCAATACACCTTAGCCCGAAAAATTCCTAACCGAGTCCTTTATATGAAATTGGTTACCACATGGAGAGCAAATACACAAAAAGATGATAAAAGAGATAAAAAATATGAATTAGAGGCAATGTTCCCGCTTTCTTATAACCGTAATCCGATGATGAGATTCGGGTTACCATAAATTTTCGTCTTTCTACTTGTATGCGTGAACTTGGTTCCAATACATTTACTCTTATAAATCACGCATACCGAGAGAATAGCCACATTCCGAGTGATTCATTTGTGAGAGTATTCCGTGAGATTTTGAAATCAAAATGAATTTTTGGATAATTAACGTAATGATCAATCGGTGGAAATTAGCGATTAAATTTCCGGCTTCACACACATGCACTGTGATTTGAGACTCTTGAACATGAAATAATGATGACTATTTTCTGGAAAAGTTTGAATTATACAATTTTTGCATATTTTGAGTTTCCTTTGAGTCGAATTTTGTGGGTATATTCTCTGCAAACCCTCACGAAACACAACTCGTCCTACTAGGGTAACCTAGGGGTTTAAAGGCTTGTTGCATACGCTAAATGCAATCGCTCGCCCGCGAAAGAGGTATTCTATCCCATTTTTGAGTTAGACCATGTTTTGATTCTTTTTACATTGATCGGGATGATCAAAGTTCTAAGTTAGGGGGTTTGATTAGGCATATATTCTTCCCATTTATCCCCTTAATTTAGAGGCTTTTATCGCTCCGCAAAGTATAATTCGAGTGTATTTATATCTTATCATTTCTATTGACAAGTTTCTAATGAGTACGCCGAGTTTCATGTATTTTCCATCTATTTTGCAGGTATTCAGTGTTCAGGAAGGTCCAACATCCAAATCTGAGTTCCGTATCAAAAGCTTTAAGGAAATGCAGGGAGGAAAAGTTCCTGAAAAGATGGAATCGAACCTAAGGGAGAGAAAACGAATCGATCCCATCCTGAGAAAAACTCCTGTAAAGCACTACAAAGATGGAACCGAACCATTGTGGAAGGAAAACGAACCGAACCTATACCTAGAAAACCTCCTGTAAAGTAATGTCAAGATGAAACTGAACTGAAGAAGAGGAAAAACAAACCGATCCTATGCTCGAAGAACTTTCTGTAAAGGCTGTCAAAGATGGAACCTAACCGAACCCCTTAATAGGATTGGTTCTATTTTCAAAATTTTAAACTTATCCACTTGTAAAATTAGACTCCTCCATGGTTCAAGCTCTTAGATTTCGTAGCTTATAAATTGTAAACTCCTCCTAGACATGGAGGAGGCTTCTGATTCGATTAGGGAAGCTTTGTAATCAGTTTTAGAGAAGAAAAACAATAAGAAACCCTAGCTTGCTTATAGTTTTGCAATTCAAGTAATACCTTCTAATTCTTGCTTTAATTATTGCAGTAGTTACTTTTCTAAGAGAAATTTCATCACTCTTCATCTTCATTCAGTAGTAAAAATGTTTTCTTTCATTCCAAACGCGTTTTCTTCCAGTTTTCATATGTCTGGCTAAGTTTTCACGGGTTGGGTGCATGAACGCCATCCGATGTAATTCACGATAGTGGAAATAGATATCGTAATTAAAACCTTAGATGAATTGTATTGTAGTTCATACGATACTACTTTATTTCAGCCTTTGCTTACATAATGTGCGGGCTACGATCCCTCATATGTGTAATACTTAGGAGAGATAAAGACCGAATTTTAATTCAACCTTTACTTACGTACTGTGCGGGCTATGATCCCTCATATATGTAATAATTAGAAGCATTAAAAAGCCGGATTCATTTAAAGATTTAATTCTAAATCTAGTATCATACGAAGTGAATTACTAGAGTGTGGGGGATTGTAACCCGACCTATTTTTCTCCATTCATAGTACAGTTTTAGTCAAGAAAATCGAAGTTCTGCAGTAGCATAATTGCATTCATAATTTCATTCGTTAATCATTTTTCAAAATTGCATTTAGTTGCAGTTGTTCCCAATTAAAATCAGCTATTCCTGTTTCTTTAGAGTCAAAGTTAGGATTCCTTGTCTGTCCAACATCGTTATGACTCCGTTCATCCTATTTCCCTGAGGATCGATACCCAACTTATCGGATTATTACTTGAGCGACAGGCTTGCACTTGAGCCTAGAGAGTATGCACTTATGAGACACATTCTTAGTCGTATTTTTTGCATACGGTCGTTGTTATACGGTCATTGTCTTCAAAAGTCACCCTCAAAATTCTCTTGAGTACCTACAAAACTTGTCTAAAAATAACTCGTATTGCGATAAGTACGGGTATCAATCCAACTTCCAAGGTGAAACAATTTATGTGAAAACTTGCAATCTCAATTTTTTTATGAAAATCTTTTTTTTTTTAAAACAATGTCAAGGGAAAAGTTACTACTAAATGCTAAAACTATAAAATGACTAAATAATGAAAAAGAATGTGCAACCGAGTGTGAAATATGTGAGAAGGTCAAGAGATGGGGTGCACTGCGTATGATGTTAATTTAATTAATTAATTTCATTAACTTTATCCGAATTAATTTATAGAATTTCTTATCTCACACCTAACTTAGTCAATAACTGACTCCCGGCTGAGATAAGTAAATCCCACGTCACTAATACACTTATGACGTACATAATTATTACTATTCACTTAGTAATTTAATTACCATAAATATTAACCATTTATTCTCCCGATTAATATTTATATAAATATTTTCATTATTAGTTCCATTCAATTATGACACGCAAGTAATTTAAATTTTTACCCGAATTAAGTAATTTTTAAATACATAAAAATACGGGGTATTACAATAGCATAGTATACATGCACCGCAGCTCAGCCCAAGGGTGGTGTATTAGTATATATGTAACAAAGTGATAAATATACACTTATGACTTGTTCTACGGTGTGTAATTAGTAGATGAGAAAGATAGTGACATCTAATATAACCCTAGTGGGTGGAGGATTAATCATACAATGAGAATTTCATAATTAGCTAATTGAGATAAAGAATCCAGTGGCGTATTGCAGCATAACGAGTTAGTATGTAGAAAGAGACTTAATACGGCTAGTTAGGTGGGGTATCTTAACTAGGAAAGGTTAGCAGGTAAACGTTAGGTGTGCACATTAGAAGAGGGGTGAGTATACCCCAAGCGAGTGTGGCACTAATTTAAATATATAGAGTGTAAATGCATATTTAATTACTGCAATTTAACTGCTTGCTAAATATTCTCAAAATATTTTACTTCGGCTCAGACCCATGTCAAAACATTTTTCAAAACCTTTTAGGTGTCCAGCCATAGGGATGCCAGTTGAATATTCTATCCAGGGATGTGAAGCTGCACCTCATGTGGAAGTTGCAGGACTTGCTATAGACACTTCGTTCACTTATCTCTAGTGTAAGATCTTTACTCCATTAGTCATTTGGGCATGTCGCCCTCAATTTTAGTATTCAATTATTTATTTGATCATTGTGTATTCCGATTATTATTTGAGTTTATTGTTGTATTTTATTGTTGAACCGATAGTTGATTCGGTTACTTTTATTTATATTATTCATCGGTGTTGGATTTATTTATCAGTTTGTGATTGATGGTTTAATCCTTATTTATCTCCACGTGTTTTCAATTAATGAAAGATAAAATTTAGCAACGGTATAATTAAATTACTAGGTGATTAGTAACTTTTTAAAAAAATCAACAGTGATGCTAAGAATGAGCCATATGAGACAAACGTTTTATTTTGATCACGGGCTTGCCACCTGGTATTTTAATAGGCGGGGTGTCATAGTATAGTCCCCGGGTCATAGCATCTGTAGTTAGGGGTGAGACGTCTTGGGGTATGAGTCGGTCTCATTTTCGGGGGGAACTATGGCTGCCTCCGCTGCGTTTATTTTATTTTCTGATTCGGAGAGCTAACCGTGTCAGAGGTCCGAGTGGATGAGTATGCCTGGAAATTATGCATTTTAGAGAACATCTGATGAGTGACTACTCGGGAGGATGGATTATATATTTACGACATGTGTGTGAATGTTGCAATGTGATAATACGTATATATGGTGTAGATATTTATATACGGGTAAAATACTTGACGTGAATTGTATTGATATTTCATATAACTTATGAGAATGTTATATGGTCTCAAATGTGAAATAATTTATTAAGTTAATGTGTTAAACAACTTATAAATCATTTATCAAATGAACTAGGGCTAGAGTAGTTTGACAGCAAGGATATCATGGAGAACTAGTTACGGGGTAGGTGACTAGGTGGGTTGTATAGAAAAGCGTTAGGCGTGCATAATAGTTGAGGGGTGAGCTGGTCCTCAAGGGAATGTGACACTAACTTAAATATGAAGAGCATTTATTCACTTTAATTTACTACAATTTAATTCACTTGCTAAATATTTTCAAAATATTTTGGGTTTTAACCCTTGCTATAAAATATTTTTTAAAACCTTTTAAGTGTCCAGCCATAGGGACGCGCCATAATTGTTCTATTCCAGGTTTATGCAGTTGTGGCACATGTGGATGTTGCCAGATTTTTACTTAGTCGCTTCAGTCATTCCATTCCTAGAGTAGGGTGCAGTCAGTATTTCATTTGGGCCTGTCGCCTAATTATTTCATTTTGTTTCATCCAGGTGATGTACTTAGTTTATTCTTGTGGTTTATAATCTTGAATTTGGATTGTAGCCGGTGGTCTCTCGGCAAAGATTGTATTTATTCATTTTCTGTATTGTTTGACTAAGTGTTGTGTGAATGATTTATTATATATTCTTTCGCATGTTGTTAGTGATGTTTAATTAAAAAGATATAATTTGACATCGTTTCTTTTGAATACGAGGTGGTTAGTAAGTTTTAAATAAAAAAAAATTCGACAGTGATGCTAAGAATGAACCAGATGAGATTCATGTTTAATTTGATGTAGGACTAATCACCCGGTATTTTATTAGGCGGGGTGTCACATGAGATTTCGACGTTTACTCATAAGTGGCATAAAATTCTGAAATTTTATCTAATGGGTTACAAGATGCTTACATGGGCAATCAGTTCTGGGAGAGGTTAATTGCCCGATAACATGCTCGAATGTGTTGGACCAAGCATCTCTGTGAGTTAAAAACTTCTATGCGAGGTTGAATATTTTCTTTATGGGAGTAAGGATTGAAGAGTGTTTGAACTCAAGAGTTTGGAGAAAATCCTTTTGGTTTGCTTATCACTATATTCATAACATAAAAAAAAGTTTGGATGCAAGCGTTATCACAAAGAAAGTATAAAAAAGATACTAGAAAGAAAAAGTCTAGTATGAAGTTAAAACTGCTCACTTTGTCACTAAGTCATGTACATCTACATACATACATACATACATACATACATACATATAAAACTGAGAGAAAAGAAGGCAACAACAAGTGGACCAACTCTAGTAGTTCACTGAATAACAGAAGTCAAAATAATAACTATACAAACATCATAAAATTTGAGTCCTGGATACAACACAAACTTCTAAGTAGCCACACCCAAATCCAACAGATTTCACATCTATATAGATTGACAAGCATACGTCCTTATCCTCGTAGTAACTCATAAGACAATCAAAAGATGACATACAAATTCTCAAAAGACATTGAGCGACAGACATCCAAATAGTCCTAAACATCAATAACCAATCAAAAACACCCTTACAATCTCAAAGACGCATTTGATAAGACCTTCAGTTAAACCCTATAAGTCATGCAATATCACTCAACAAAATTCCCATTCCTCATCCAATAGTATCTTGCCAAACCTATGAGTAAGATTTACTTATTGAGCTATAATTTGTATGTGAGAGAGAGGGTGTACCAAAGGAAAAGTGTATCAAGTAAGATTGTCCTTGATGTTGAAACATGGAGATCCACACAATCCATTAGGTTCATAAAAAATATAAATTGAGAATGATTTGGATCTCAAAAATACATTGAGAATGACAAGTAGTTGTCAAAGTACTTGAAGCGTCATCGTTCGATTAGTTTCATATCTGACGGAGAAGAGAGATGAATAACAGAAGCATGTCAGTTTAGATTTTTGATGATGTTTCATATATGTTACGGAGAGCAGAGAACTGTCTGTGTTTGGTTTACTCTTAACAACAGGTACTTTCTTATTCTTACAGGGATGTACTCTATCATTATGAAGGTTCTCGATCTACTTTGTATGAATATTAGTTACGATACCCCCCCCCCCCCCGGAAACCACTGAACAGTGCTTTTTCTTCCTATGATTCGCAAAAATGAACAAGTGAGTAATAGGCCCCAAGAGTTCTCATAAATAAGTCCTAGAATAATTATATCAGTCATAACTAAACCATATTACCCTATAAACAACAAGTATAGGGCCTACAAGATATGGGTTACAATACATACTTTGAGCCTGTAAGTCTCTTGGATGCTGTTCTTTTCTTAAGACTACATTGTCGCCTGATGATTTTTCTACAAGTAATATATCTTCCAACTGGTCTTCTTCAACCTCTTCCAGTTCAATTTGGTAGCCATTAGTTTCATTTTCAAACTCCTCATTGGCTAAAAGTGGAAAGCCAGTATACAAAGGTTTCTTCTCCACAATTTTTGTTCCCTTAATTAAGTTAGTCGCATCACCTACTTAATTAATATCAAACGATAAGCCTCCTTTCTTTTGCACATTGATAAAAACAAATACATGTTACTTTTCAATTATCATACAAATCATTGATAATTGGTAAGGAATAATGTCACTGCAAAACTGATATTTAAATTGACCTTCCTTAATCACGATGCTCTGCAATAACACATTTGTTGAAGAAGATATTGACATGTCGACAGTGCTATGCTTTAGATCATCGGCATCATACCCATCCATTTTTTTAGTTTTTGTACAGGGAGATATTTTCTCGTTTTCGTGAAATTTTATACAAAATGTATTCAACATCAGACTTTAACAACATCAAAAAGAAAATAACAGAAGAAAGCGACTGAATAAACCAAATGATAACAAAGTACAAACAAAAACGTGGTTCAAATAGAACATAAACATAGTACAAACAAATTCGCAGCAAAAACAACATAACAATTGATCACAAACTATGTATCCAACTACGCTTGCGTTTGTTAGCATAGGAATTGCCATTTTTTTACACAAACTCGAGGGCGAGTTTAAGGGATGAGGATGTATTTCGTACTTCATATTCGGGTAAAGCTTCAGTTTTCTTACTTAACCTGAACGAAATTGATGTGTACGCTTGTGCTTGAGTTCATCCACACCAACTTTATATTAAAAACAGAGATTCGCAACAACCTTTGTATAAATATATAGAAAAAAGTTGGCCCTAGTCCAGAAAACTACATATGCACTAAAGAAATAATATTAAAGCTAATGGTTATAAATTATGAAGCACCGAGACTCCCAAAGGTAAGGAATCATGTTTACGTATCGGACAAGGGACATACACCTACACGTTCGGACACGTTAAGACATGCGTGTCCTAGAGTGTCCTGGACAGACAGGCTGGGGGACACGTTAGGGCACGCTGGGGAACAAATTAGAACACACTGGGGGACACGTTAGGACCCATTTTTTTGACACGCTGAGGTAGTTTTTTAGTAGTTTAAAAAATTTTAATGGGGTCAATTATTTAATAACTTAAGATTTAATTGTAAAATATAAAAAGAAAAAGAAGAGATAATATTCATTCACAAAAGATCAATCTAGATGCAAAAGTTTCAACAAACCCTAACTTCCGCAAACCATATTCATTATATTTCTGATTTTAAAGAATTTTAATTGTTTCTTCTTTAAATTTGCATTGTTGTTGTATTTAATTTTATTAAATTTCAAGTTAAGTATGTTATATTTACATATTCTACAAAACAAATTCTTTATTATTTCACTAATATATATATTTCAAAAAATATATATTATACGCATCCTATAGTGTCATATCCTATATTGTGGAAAAATTGTATATCCCGAGTCGTGTCGTATCATGTAATACATGTTGAGTCCGTGCTCCATAGGTTATAAAAAAACTAGTTACAAAGAAACGACTAATTTTCAATGGTAGATACTTTACTGTGACAGTAATAGGATCTGTCATTGCCTTCCCATAACCTCCAAGCAAGTACATGTTCTCTAGGAATCAGAAGTGGGAACTTCTTTATTATGCGACCAATTTCAGTTCCGATACTTTCATCCACCTGCAACTGGTCATGCTCAATCAAAGTCCTATCCCACTACTTCCTATAATCATTGTCCATGTAAAAGTCTCTCAGCATCTCAGTAGACTAATCCTCGAATATTGTCACACTCATATATTTCAGAGGACCATCATTTAAGGAAAAATTACACTCCTAAATCAGAGTTTTGAACAATGAAATGGAAGACAATCAATAAGTAACGGTTTATATACGTACTGCAATGATGAGTTTAGAAAATACAAATAAATGTGCAAGAATTATAATTGTGATATGATGACTTTATGGGTACTCATTAGGTGAACTCTGAGTTTTAAGAGACACTTCAAAGTTGAAAAGTAAGCATATTGAATAATTGGAATAATATGAAAACTTAAAAAGGACAAATTATATGTATTTTATGAATACGACTTGTATATTATGCCATATAGAGATGTGAAGATGCGGGGCGAT
Organism: Sambucus nigra; assembly: GCA_949130495.1. Classification (NCBI taxonomy): domain Eukaryota; kingdom Viridiplantae; phylum Streptophyta; class Magnoliopsida; order Dipsacales; family Adoxaceae; genus Sambucus; species Sambucus nigra. The sequence continues at coordinate 72,415,893 of OX422215.1, forward strand.
TTCTAACAATTAAAGAATCTTTATCACCATTGTGTATCACATAATTGAGCATAAGAAGTAACGTTTGGTTTGCAACACTCACTACACCAAAACTGGCGATTGGTCACGGCCAAAATCCCTGACCAAAGTTGTGGGTCACGGACTTGGGCCGTGACCATTTCGGGCGTGACCATTTTCGTGGGTCGCGGCCCAAGTCCGTGACCAAAAAATGGTCACGGCCGAGAGGGGTCACGGAAGATGGTCGCGGACTTAGGCCGTGACCCATGTCGTGACGGGTCGCGGCCCTTATCCGTGACCCATAACCGTGACAAATTGGTCGCGATCAAAGTCCGCGACCCACCACCGTGAAAAAAAATTAAAAAAATGGTCGCGGCCCAAGTCCGTGACCCACAACCGTGACGAAAAAAATGGTCGCGGACTTTGGCCGCGACCATTTTTATGCGTGACGAAAATATAAAAATGGTCATGGACAAAGTCCATGACCATATTTAACAATAATTTTAAAAAAATGTATTTTTTTGGTCCAATCCTAAAACTGGGGGTCCTGCGAATGCACCATCAGTTGCTACGTGTAACGTTTGACGCGTACGAGGTGTTACAAATATTTATTATTGGCAAAACAATAAAAAAATCACAAATTGCGAGTCGAGAACGTTGTTAATAAACAAATATATATATACAAACTTATAAATATTACACGTCTTAATAATTCACAGACCAAAAAAAAAATTGGGCAGAGTTTCCTCTATTTTCTTGACATTCCAAAACCTGTAAATGTAAAACCTACTTATTATAAAGCCTGCACGGCCATAAAATTCAACAATCAAATTATAAAAGCCTGCACGGCCATAAAACTAAACAATAAAAGCCCGCATGGCTGACAAAATCCTGATCGTCCACAACATATAAATAATCTTCATGATGTAGACCATTGCCTCCTTCGTTTGATCCGCGTGCAAAAATCCTACAAATGATAGGATACATAAAAAAAATATCAGTAACCAAGTAGTTTTACAAAAAATTTAATCAAGCTGAAAAATTGCATATATGAGTTAAAATTATCAGTAACCAAGTAGAAATATACAAATTATCATCGTATTCTCAAACCGGGAGTCCCACGGCTGTGGGGTCAGTTCCTACGAGTTACATTGGTCCCGTGGGAGGTGTCGGCGCCACCCACCGTGCCGTTCAGGGGCTGTTTTGGATTTTCACCTTCTAACGCCATGTTTTTAAGCCTAAGCCTAAAAATATGCAACTTACCGTCGTATTCTCAATCTGGGAGTCCCGCGACTGCGTGGTCAGTTCCTATGAGTTACATTGGTCTCGTGGGAGGTGTTAGTTCCACCCACGGGGCAGTTCGGGGGTTGTTTCGAGTTTTCACCCTTTAACGCCATGTTTTTAAGCCTAAGTCTAGAAATATACAAATTATCATCGTATTCTCAAACCGGGAGACCCGCGGCTACGGGGTCAGTTCCTACGAGTTACATTGGTCCCGTGGGAGGTGTTGGTGCCACCCACGGGGCCGTTCGGGGGCTGTTTTGGGTTTTCACCCTCTAACGCCATGTTTTTAAGCCTAAGTCTAGAAATATGCAAATTATCGTCGTATTCTCAAACCGGGAGACCCGCGGCTACGGGGTAAGTTACTACGAGTTACATTGGTCCCGTGGGAGGTGTTGGTGCCACCCACGAGGCCGTTCGGGGGCTGTTTTGAGTTCTCACCCTCTAACGCAATGTTTTGCTTGAGTCTAGAAATATGCAAATTATCGTCGTATTCTCAAACTGGGAGTCTCGCGGCTGCGCGTTAAGTTCCTACGAGTTACATTGGTCCCGTGGGAGGTGTTGGTTCCACCCACGGGGCAGTTTGGGGGTTGTTTCGAGTTTTCACCCTCTAACGCCATATTTTGCTTGAGTCTAGAAATATGCAAATTATCATCGTATTCTCAAATCAGGAGACCCGCGGCTGCGGGGTCAGTTCCTACGAGTTACATTGGTCCCGTGGGAGGTGTTGGTGCCACCCACGGGGCCGTTCGGGGGATGTTTTGGGTTTTCTCCCTCTAACGCCATGTTTTTAAGCCTAAGTCTAGAAATATACAAATTATCGTCGTATTCTCAAACCGTGAAACCCGCGGCTGCGGGGTAAGTTCCTACGAGTTACATTGGTCCCGTGGGAGGTGTTGGTGCCACCCACGAGGCCGTTCGGGGGTTGTTTCGAGTTTTCACCCTCTAACGCCATGTTTTGCTTGAGTCTAGAAATATGCAAATTATCTTCGTATTCTCAAACCGGGAGTCTCACGGCTGCGCGATAAGTTCCTACGAGTTACATTGGTCCCGTGGGAGGTGGTGGTTCCACCCACGGGGCATTTCGGGGGTTGTTTCGAGTTTTCACCCTCTAACGCCATGTTTTGCTTGAGTCTAGAAATATGCAAATTATCATCGTATTCTCAAACCGGGAGACCCGCGGTTGCGGGGTCAGTTCCTACGAGTTACATTGGTCCCGTGGGAGGTGTTGGTGCCACCCACGGGGCCGTTCGGGGACTCTTTTGGGTTTTCGCCCTCAAACGCCATGTTTTTAAGCCTAAGTCTAGAAATATGCAAATTATCATCGTATACTCAAACCGGGAGACCCGCGGCTGCGGGGTAAGTTCCTACGAGTTACATTGGTCCCGTGGGAGGCGTTGGTGCCACCCACGGGGCCGTTCGGGGGTTGTTTTGAGTTTTCACCCTCTAACGCCATGTTTTGCTTAAATCTAGAAATATGCAAATTATCGTCGTATTCTCAAACCGGGAGTCTCGCGGCTGCGCGGTCAGTTCCTATGAGTAACATTGGTCCCGTGGGAGGTGTTGGCGCCACCCACGGGGCCGTTTGGGGGTTATTTTGGGTTTTCACCCTCTAACGCCATATTTTGAAGCCTAACTCTAGAAATATAAAAATTATCGTCGTATTCTCAAACCGGGAGACCCGCGGCTGCGTGGTCAGTTCCTACGAGTTACATTGGTCCCGTGGGAGGTGTTTTTGCCACCCATGGGGCCGTTCGGGGGTTGTTTTGGGTTTTCACCCTCTAACGCCATGTTTTTAAGTCTAAGTCCAGAAATATGCAAATTATCGTCGTATTCTCAAACCGGGAGACCCGCGGCTGCAGGATCAGTTCCTACGAGTTACATTGGTCTCGTGGGAGGTGTTGGTTCCACCCACGAGGCCGTTCGGGGGTTGTTTCGAGTTTTCACCCTCTAACGCCATGTTTTGCTTGAGTCTAGAAATATGCAAATTATCGTTATATTCTCAAACCGGGAGTCTCACGGCTACGCGATAAGTTTCTACGAGTTACATTGGTCCCGTGGGAGGTGTTGGTTCCACCCACGGGGCAGTTCGGGGGTTGTTTCGAGTTTTCACCCTCTAACGCCATGTTTTTAAGCCTAAGTCTAGAAATATGCAAATTATCATCGTATTCTCAAACCGGGAGACCCACAGCTGCGGGGTCAGTTCCTACGAGTTACATTGGTCCCGTGGGAGGTGTTGGTGCCACCCACGGGGCCGTTGGGGGGTTGTTTTGAGTTTTCACCCTCTAACGAGTTACATTGGTCCCGTGGGACATTTCAAATGATTAGTTAGATAACTTTGTTTTATTCAAGGATTGGCCTAAACAGACCCCAAATACTAACTTTGACATGCGAAATCTTGAGATAAATAAAGAGAGGGTTAAAATATACATGTTCTAAGTGTTGTGAATGTAAAATCAGTCCACATATAACCACATCCTGAAAAAACAAAGCTATATACCACTTAGAGGTGTTTTCAGTCCACGTAAAATCACAACCTGAATAAATCAGTCCCCGCATAGCAGATAGGTGTTCTCAATACATTGTTTTGAGTTTACATTTTTTATACCAACAATCTATATAAATAAAAAATATAAACAAATAAAGAGGTACATGGGAATTTTTAGGAAGTGTAAGTGTGATCTGAGCACAAATTAAATGCAAATATGTTCCAGGGAAAATTTGAAACAAAAAGCTAAACCTTAACTCAAAAAACAAACTTATGTAAGTCATTTAAGTGACTTTCCCCCAAAAAATTAATTTATAACAGCAAAGCATACTTGAACAGTTCAATCTTCATTGTACTCGTTCAATTTTGGTCATAGGGGACTTTCATTCACCATTTTCTTAGGACAATATATAACTATGCAGCTATGCCAATGGAAAACTACTTCAAGAGAATCAAATATGCCTGAATTAGTCTTAATTTCTTATAATTCCACAATTAATGACAGGTCAGGATCATAATAATATAAAAATAAAATTAAAATAAGGTCATACTTATCATATGTTCCTCAAATAAAATAAAAATAAGTTCTTACTTGCAAGAAAGTAGAAAACTCACTTTGTTCCTCAAATGTGTAGCTGAGCAGATCAAAAAATGTATGCTGCTATGACCTCATGCTGGAGGCCTGCCTATCTAGACCTTCGGTCAAACTTGCAGTCCTTAGAGATTAGCTCACTTTGTCCACGATGACTTATCAACCGATTCAAATAACTTTGGAATATTCTGCATTTCTAAACAAATAATATAAGGTTGTCAAAAATAAAATAAAAATGAATGTTTAAATAACTGATGTAAAACATTAAAATAAGCACTACAATTTTATCAGTTCTATGTTTAAATAGCACTTCAACATTTAAACATGAATGTTTAAATGTTTAAATAGCTGTTGCAGCAGCAGCTACACCCTCTAAGAGTTGACTGGTGGCAGTATTTTATCAGTTCATCTATCCACAACAATTTCCTCCCTCGGTATAATCACACTTGTTGATATTTAGAAAAAACTAAGATTACCTAGTGTCTTCACCTTTGATGTCTTCGAACAACAATACCCCTGTCATTATTAAATTCTGCTGTAACGAAAAGAAAAATGTAAAAACAAAAAACTCAACAAAAACCCATATTTCGGAAGTCCAAGAAAATGAATGAAAAAACATCTAGTGACTTTTGTCACAAACCTGTCATCAAAAATATAGTTGAGATACTTATCAAACATATGGAAGCTCTCCTTGCAGGTCTCCACTGCACCATTCACCATCCCTTGCGAATTGACAGACCATAGAGGTGTTAGGTCCTTCTGAACCACAATATCATTATCCAAAAATAGGATTTTATCCAGCTTTGGGTAAACTTTCGGGAGGTAGAATCTAAGATGATTTAGATAAGACAAATATTTTGGGTTCCTATATTTCAAATTGTCAGACCCATAAGTGAGGGAAGATGCTTGATGTGCCCTGAAATAATATTCTTTCATTCGAGCAGATTCAACCTGACGTAGAACAGGCCAATAAGAGGAATTAATCCATGTAAACTCATCAACATTCTCCACTTGGATTTCGGCACCTGCAGGAGGGTTGGCAAGAAACCACATTTTCATCGCCGCAAAATTTAATTTATCAGTCACGATATGGAAAACATGCTTTTCAGGTTCATTCGCATGTATCACTGTTGAATTCACAACAACAGATGTTGCGAGAACATTATCAGAAAATATAGCATAATGGAAGAGAGAATGATCTTCAAGGTTTTTGATGTTTGGAAACCTCTTGTTTTCATAACCCTGTAAGAAATAGTCTGTTGTGAGCACTACCTAAGGCAATGCAATGGCTTGGGGACTATTTTTGCAGCTAATTGTATCAAGAAGGCACTCTTTTTCCTTAGTGAATTTACATTCTCTTCTGTCAACTGAAGCATGGACCTCAACTTTCTTGCTACTATCATACAATCATATAATCGGTCCTTAGCTAAAGACAGAATGTGATCCATTTCTTTTGCTCGATGAAGTGCACTTTGCTGAAGCTCGGCATCAGAATTTGCTTCCCCAATGGCATGTTGACTTCTCCTGGAATGTTTAATTAAGGAATCATATAAACCACTTTCATTATTAGCTTTTACGATGCTTGCATAAGCTTTAGCCATTTTAATCTGATCATGCATAAGTTTCAAGGTGGAATCAGAATTTGGATTTTCATATTCTTTTCTCCATATATTGAATTTACCCTTGACGGTCGTGTCAAAATCTTTAGCTCTCTCAATGGCAGCTGTTTCTATCTGGTTATCAATTTCTTTGTCTTGTCGGATTAGCTCTGCAGTTCAGTATTTGTTATTATTTTATAGGATTTAGTGGATAAGAAACTTCAACTGAGTGGACGAAATGTTTAAGGATCTAGATGGCTTATAAGAAAGTAAACAAACAATGAATATATATATGCACTATATATATGCATATATACGCACTATATATACTGCATATATATGCAGCAGTTGTATATATATGCACTGCATATATATGCAGCAGTTGCATATATATGCCTGCATATATATGCACCGCATATATATGCAGCAGTTGCATATATATGCAGATGCAACTGCATATATATGCAACACTGCCTCGCCCTGCCCCGTCGCCTCCCCCCTTTCCCACTTACACACGCACACACGCGCACACAAACACACACACAAACATGTATACACTGGCATATCTGTTAAGTTTTTGGATTGGAGGTTTCACGTTGCTGCCAAAAACGAGGTATACCTCACGAATTTGTTTTAATATATTTTTGTTGAATCTTTTGTTTCAGCAAGTATGGTTTATCACTGTGAAGCTTCTCATCACTGTTATAATGGATGGCCTGATAAGTAGGATGCACTGAGCATATGGTATGTTTTATTTCTAAATCTCTCATTTAGTTTCATATTAATAATTATATAATTTTGATATGTTATTTCTCTTTCAGGTGACAATTATTTAAAGTCCTACGTGATACCAGAGCTGGAGGCAATCTTAACGGATCAGATGACTGAATATGAGTGTCAGGAGTAGGGTAAGGGTAACCTTGAGGAGGCATTGGGAGACTATAACTTTCCCAAAGATTCACAAGTTTCCCAATTTGATTTGTCAATAATCCCAGGGAATTTTTAATCTCATGGACATCCCCATCGGTCTTCAACTGGTGCTCCTTTTGGTATGAGATACAATTCTTGACCGAAGAAAGCTCATCCACAAGAGGTGCAATGTGTTGAAGTTTTGTTTTTGGCATATGTGAGCCAACACCTCTCGTCCTCCCGCTTTTGTCCTTTCCAAAGGTCTTAGTCAGGGCATCATTTTCAAGGTCAAAGTCATCAGTAGGGCTCGAATCTGATTGACTGTTGATGGCCTCTATTGATTCCAGTGTCTTAGCCTAGTGCAGCGAGAATTTATTATCTTTGTCCCATCGAGCATGAAGGAATAAGTTGGACCGATTTGGGTTTTTACCGACATCTGGACCATCTTTTGTCCTACTCTCCCATTCATTCTTCAAATCCTCATATGATTTGGATCCCAGCCTATGGATATCAGTTTTTTGTGCCCTATTTTTTTTGTTTTGCTCCCTCTGGACCAACTTTTTTTCCTTCGCCTCATTCTCCAAAAACTTATTCCACTGATCCACCGGCATTTCAACATTGGGAGGAACTTTCTCTTTCAAAGCCAAAATATTTGAGCTCGCTGCCTCTTTCGGGAAATGTTTCTTCCGAAGGTTTCTCCTGTATGTCCTCAATCCTTCAGCAACCCGAGATAGAACCTTATTCTTGGAACGGTCAGGAAATGAGAAATGCTTGCAAAGTTGGTCATGTATGTCATCTTTGACAGCTTGATCAACAAGGTTCCAATTGTCTGGTCCACCGACTCCTACGTTCATTTTTCCCAGCGACAAATACCGGGCTTTAAAGTTCAGCACGTCATTCCTATCACCCGTCGGGTTATTCCCAAGAGGGGAGAAGCCAATAGGCTTCTTTTCATTTGAGCGGGTGGCATCATGAGTGTTGGATGGGGGCGTTAAAGCAACGGGAGTGCTGGATTGGGGCGTAGGAGCACTTGGAGTTGGACTTGGTGAGGATTGAACCATTGGTGGAGTTGTGAATTGCTCAGCCATTGGTGTTGAGAATTCGGGTTCTGCACGAGATGGTGAACCTCGTTGTGGTGTCACATCGGCACTTGGTACCCTTGGGTTGTTTCCTCTCGACATTATCTACAAAAATTAAAAAATATAAGTGACTAAATAATTATAGTAATATGAAATTATAACTAATTAATCAAGCTTAATTAGTTTTATATATATAGATAGATAGATACCTTTTCAAAGTAAGACTTTAGAATAAGTTCAATGTGTCTGATCTCCATCCATTCGGTATTAGTTTTTAAGAACCTATGAATTTTTGCACGTGGCCAACTAGAAGGAAGGGTATCTATGATTGATGTGTAGATGTCAGTGACATGAACTCGGAATCCCCTATTTCTCAACTTGTTGGCAAGATTCAATTTTACGTGCATGTGTAGCGAGACATCACAGTCTATGTCAATGCTCTCTGTACGCAGTTGTATCCATAACGGGTGGATTTTTTTTTCCGCCTTCTCCAACAACGTAACCAAGGTCAGGGGTATGTCGGGATTACGTGTGTGAAATATATTTTGTATAACGTCATCCCAGTTTTCTGATAGAGAAAATAAAATATGATCGAACAAGTAATCTTGTTGGATATCAAATCCATGATTTACAAGGTAGTTAAATTGTTCGATCTTTTTATTTCCGTACCTATAAATAGGAGTACCCTCCATATGACGCACGCTAATAAAAGAGTTATATGTGCGGTCTAATTGCAACCTCTCCCACTCTTGTTGACAGTATTTATCACCGTGCCTCATTTTTCCTGAGAAAAGTATACGAGGGCATGAATACGAGTCCTGCTATTAAGGTTTAGGTTTGAAAGTTATGAGAGTTTAAACATACATATACACATAAATAATTTGTTCATAATTACACACATAAACATACATATACACATAAATCTATACATAATTTATTTGTTGGCCCAAGTCCGTGACCCACTGGGTATGACAAAAAATGCACATTAATCGCAAGATATGTGATATACTTTTTCATAGGCAAATCAAGAGCACACCCAACAAATTTAATAACATATACATTTATCGACACTAGTATCAATTCAATAAATTCAACATAGTATCCAACAACCAAGCCAACAATATCTCACTATAGTAATGTGCACATGTGTTTGCGACTCGTATGTCAAAAAAAATCATTTAATTATATTTTCTCAAAAAAACAAACAAGACAAGCATATTTTGTCGAAAAAAATACACACATATACAATCTAGGGTTTATTGACATAATTTATACATATCCACACATACAATTTAGGGTGTATTATCATAATCTATACATACACACACATACTATTTAAGGTTTATTAAACCCTAATATTTTTTTTGACATAAATCTATACATACACACACATACACACATACAAACATAAATCTACACGTACATACACAAAAATTAGGGCTTTAGATAGAAATCACGAAATCCAAATGAATCAATACATACCAACTGAAATCGATTAGCCAAATGCAAATCCAACTGAAATCCAAATGCAAATCCAACTGAAATCGTAGGAGCTCGAAATCGCACGAACCCTAACAGCAAACAAAGTCGCACGTAATAAATGAGAAGCTGGGAATATTTCTTTTTAAGACCAGACTATGGTCACGGCCTAGAGCCGTGACCCGATGTTGCGACCCATTAATGACCATGAGGCTGGCGATTTCGACCTCGTCACGGCCTAGAGCCGTGACCCATTACTGACTTGGACAATGGCGATTTCAAATTGGTCACGGCAAAGAGCCGTGACCCATGCGCGCGACCCTTTACTTACTTGCAGGACAATGGCGATTTTGATTTGGTCACGGCTTAGGGCCGTGACCCATAATGCGTGACCCCTTTCTAGCAGCCTTGGTGTTTGAATGATGTATGGTCATGGCCTATAGCCGTGACCCAGACCAACAAATGGTCACGGTCCTAAGACGTGACCCTCAATGTGTGTGTTTTATGCTTCGTCGCGCCTTTGGTCATGGCCCAAGTCCGTGACCCATCCGCGACCAGTTTGGAGGGAATTTTGGCGCCAAGCTGGCCCAAGTCCGTGACCCATCCGCAACCAGTTTGGAGGGAATTTTGGCGCCAAGCTGGTCATGACCTGGTCACGGACTTGGGCCGTGACCCATTATGGTCAGGGATTTAGTCCGTGACCACTTCCAGAGCATGGATAATTTAGTGTGGAAATAAAATTGGTCAAGCCAAATATTGAGTGGGTCACGGCCAAAGTTCGCGACTGTCTGGTCGCGGACTTGGTCCGTGACCATTCGCAGGATTTGGTGTAGTGACTTCGCATTGTAGTTAAAAAGATTGGTTCTTTTGTCTATGACATTGTCCCATTTCTCATTTTCATGGAGCTCCACATCCAAATTATCAATCAAAGTCTTCAGATCCAAATCAGATATAATCCAAGAAATCCTACAGGAAGAAATATAACATTTTATATGAGCAAAACAACCTCATGAACCAACCGTCCCACCCATGGAAGAATTACTAGTTATGTTGCCCCTGATGTCAACTAAATGAAAAATCCAAATAGGATTATGGGTAATTTATTAAAGAAATATACTATGTTTAAGCTAAGGAAGAGGCTTGCCTATAAAAAATCAACGTCTAGGTCGAGGCTTGCAGCAGATTTCAGCCAAGAGAGCTTTGTGAACAAAGGACAACTCTGGAGAAGGAAGTGCTGCATTTTCTCAAACTATCCTGGTCCAAAAGATCCAAAAAATATTGCACGGTTAAAGAGTCGGCTGAAACCACATATTCATCAAACATGTCATATATAATGCAAGTATTATGACAGATTGCATGTAAGAAATAAATAATTGAATGTTTTAATAAGTATACCCGAGTAAAAGATGTAATTAAGATTGTTGATAAAATCTCTAGTGCAGTTTGTAAATAAGGGTTCATTTGTAGTAGGATCGATTCTCCTCCTCTGTTGCTCAAAACCTAGAGCAACCCCAATTCTTGCAAATGAAGAGTATACGCTGACCTATTAAAAATTGTCACATCCTTTACAGGTCAAAACATGTGTTCAGACACACCTCTCCCTCCATGGGGAAGTTCTTAATGCCCGGGTTGATTTGGAGTGGGCTATTTTTCACCTAACTAGAAAATATGATGAGTCTTGTTGTATTTCACTATTTTTATCTAAAATTATATATTATAATGCTAGAATTTTGTTTGAATCAAGATAGCTGAAAATAATTTAAAACATTTTGCTTAAGACACAGGTGAAAAACTATTCCCCTAAAAGCGGGGCCTAATAGTATAAAAGGCATCGAGACAAAAATCCTTTAAAGCAATAATTCAAGAAATATATGTTACCAATGGAAGCTGATGAGTTAGTTTGATGGCAATGAGGAGAATTTTGAGAGGGTCTACTGATAATTATGGATGCATTGGATCAACTTTTACCATAGTAAGAAGTGCATGAGGAGCACTGCAATAAGATTACTAGTACTTTCAAATAATGATTTTAAAAAAGTAATTTGTAATGATTCACATGCTTTGCATTCAAAACTAAACACACATCAGAAATGAGCAATTATTTAATCATACAAAATTGACAACGCACCTTACAAGAATTGAAATAAAATCCCCACACACCAACATTAGAATGTGTGCACTAGTAACTATCTTTTCTAATCCTTTCAATAATGTGTGAACCTGGAATAATAGACAAAACACAATAATATTCATTTTTTAAGAGAGAGAGAGAGAGAGAGAATACAAACAAAAGGCAACATATCAAGATGAAAAGAGAAAAATCTGCCAAAGATTGACATCCTTGAATTCTTGTTGGACGTTTACATGTGTATTTGCTTATAAGATTAAGCAAACCAAAAAACAAAATGAAATAACATAGAATTTCCGTACTTGCTTATGAATTGACACTCTAAAGTCTTAAGAGCGTTATTGCAAAAGAGACCAGTAGTAGAATAATGACATGGAAAAAAATACCACTAATTCCTTACCACACAAGAAATCTGGCGCTTCCCAGGATTATGGACCCCCTGGTTACTGAACTTCATGTCTAGAACCACCATTAGTGCAAAATCATCCTATTAAAAAATTAAAGTTACTCTTTCCATCAAAGCTGACAAGCAAAGATAAACCCTCCAAGATTATGCAAAATTAAATAAATATATTGACCTAAGGTACCTTAACCAATCTATTCAGAACACTTATCTTCTTAGCACTTGGAACCAAAGCATCAGTTATGAATTGTGCAGCTCTATTAAACTCAACCTACACACCAGCATGTAAAGTTAAATTACTAAATGAACAAGACTTCATTCACAGGGGCTTATTTATTTCCTGTGATCAAAGGCTTCAACCATGTTAACCGATATAAATACGTTACATCTGTAATGTACACTTCAGTTTTGTATGGAACTTTCAACAGTACCACATGGTTTAACTTCAGAGGGAGCTAATTTTTAAAACATTTATAATTTATACATATAAACTCTTTCATTATTTATTAAATAACAGTTATTTAGTGAACTTACATACCTCATGAAGATAAATAATGTCTGCATGGTAACCGACTATTTTCTGAAGCAAATTCATGCATGCAGTAAGCCCAAGAAGGGCGATAACTGTATAATTCACTTATAGAATAGGCATCGGATAAGATGATATATAAGAGTACAGTAAAAGTCCCTACTGACGAAACACAACCATCTAAATCCAAATGCCCCATCAGGTCAACTCCGCTGACCAAAATCAAGCAACGTGGATTAGGAGACAAAGATGGAATCACACGGGACGTCAATTGGTATCAAGTGAACCCAAAATAGTACACTTGCTCCTGTTGACACACCATTAAGAACAAGAGTCAAGTTGACTTCTGATCCTTCAATTGCCAACAAAATTAGTGCACAAATAATTACGATAATCCATTGGCCATATCGTGGATTGATAACTCTAGACATTAAAGAAATTTTGAGATAATAACATTAGGTATCAAAACAAACAATACAAAATTTCCTAGTTCTTAATTTACTTTTCATAGCAAATCCAGGTGGATATGTTAGGGATAAATTTTTACCATGAGATGGAGAATCTATAGGACTCCAATACTATGTCCTCCAAAAGTTGAATATCTTCCTGTAACAGATAAAACTCCAACAAGATCGGGGTGATCACATTTCTATGATATCCGAGTCATTATATGAAATAAATAAGATAAACGTAATACATTATCCCTTTTTACAAGATAATTGAATACAAGTTACCAATTGTACACAATGATACATAACGGACATGTGAAATGAGCAATTATATTGAATAAAAATTAGACAAAATGGTAAACAGATCTGTGGGGATGATTTCCATATGGACATTTCGGTTGCTAAGAAAAATGAGAATTAATACACTACATTATATATCTTCTAAACGCAATAGACCATTAGATAATAAACTCATGTATGATGTACAAACTCACAGCCGCAATGAATTCGCTTCTTTTATCAATTTGCAATATATGGCAAAAAAACGATGACAAACATACTATACATTATTATGGAATCAAAGGCATTTTAGTTATTGAGAAGATTTATATTTAAAAGATCATTCCAAATATAAGAAGAACATAAAATCAACTTGTGTTAGTATTTGCACAAGAATATTATTATATTACCTAAACCATAGGTACAAACTCGTTATAGAACAAAAAATATTTAGTCTGCCTTATAAATTCATTACTTTCTAATTGGAAGAAGAAAATAAAGCCTTAATTTTAAACATATCAAAGCCTCAATTATAATCTAAACTTTTCATGTGTGTAACATATACCACACAATATAAGAGCTCCAAGAATAATAACATGCATAACCTCAAATTTGATTAAAAAAAAACCACAAAAATAGTAGGAGTGATAGTTTTTTGACATGTGACTTATTTTACCGAGACAACCTGATTATGATGCCATGTGATTAATTAAGCATTATCATTTTAAATTCATTAGTGCTCAAAATTATTTAATGTAACACCCCGCCTAATAAAATACCGGGTGATCAGTCCTTTATTAAATTAAATCAGAATCTCCAGTTGGTTCTTTCTCAGCATCACTGTCGAAAAACAATTTCTTTATTAATCACATAATAGTTAATTAAGCTAAGTGACAAAAACTTCTCCACTTTTAATAAAACCATTCCACACAACAGAATAACAAACAAGTACTAACACATCACAACTGAACTATATATCATAAGAATAAAAGAGACTAGGAAACTCTCCAGCTAAAATATCTTATTACAACTAAACAAAAATGATCTCAATAGTATTAACATAAGTACTTAGAATTCTCTGGAATATAAATGGAATAACTAGAACCCGGGGCGACGTGCCTTAAATAAAAGTATACATTACAGATATGTAAATCAATAGAATGGAAGCGTCTATATGAAATCTGCATCTCTGATAGCAGCTATAATCCATCGATACATCCATAATCTATGCTGGGCATCCCTGCTGCTGGATACCTGATGCCAAAGATATAATAGATAAGAGAATATGCAAGGAAACGGGTCAGAGCCCAAGTGTAAAAATATTTTATTAAAATAGCAAGTGCTTAACCAGTACAATCAAGAATTTATTAAGTACATATTAGTTTCACGGCTCTCGCTTGATATTCTCACCTCTCATCTAGAGTGCACGCCTAACGTACCTCAAGTAACTTCCTAGTTAAGGTTCCCTCATAACTAGTCTAAATGTCATTATGATTCTAACCCACATCTTATTCCCTTATTTCCCATACAATACGTATATTAATCATCTCTGTTCATTTCTCTTTAATATGAACTAGTCTTGTTACATCTATGTAATTAAGTGTTCACTTTTTTAATACAATTCAGATTTCATTATTCATTTTCATCTACAACATCACATAGTTGGTTACATAAAAGTTTATATTTTTAATCTACAATTTCACACAGAAGATTACATCCCTATATCTACAATGTTACACGGTAGATTATATCACACACACACACACACACACACACACATATATATATATATATATATATATATATATATCATCACACTAATTATATATATACTAATCCAGCACTCCAAAAGGCTGGAACCTGCGGTGCATGCATACTATGCTATCAAATCCCCATATATCACGCACGTAAGGACTTACAAGTTTCGAATCACTTAGGAACCATATAAATACAAATACCACTTATTGGAGGCGAATATAGTTCACATACCTATGGGTCACGTACATACCTATGCCCCCATAGTCAGCTGACTTATCAACTCATAAATAAGTCTTCACAATCCTATGTTCTTGAGGTACCAAATCTAAGTCCCCCCGAAGGCACAAAAGACAAGATTGTCCTCTTCCTACAACCTCCCATGATAAAAAGTAAGGTAGGTATGTCATACACACAATAAATAATAATAATATAGGTATACATTCCACCTACATAAATATAACATCCATAAGGTATTCACACAACCATATGATAACAATAGGTATTCATATCACCCATATATATAATAACAATAGGTATTTATCTCACCAATATATAACTGTAGGGCATAAGCACAACCCCTATAATAAATCCCATACGTAGTATATTTCTCTTGAGCATTCTACGTACTTATCAATTATGACTTTAATCCTTAATATGTATTTTTTGAGCTTTTCATACTACACGATGGTTATCACTTAATCCTGTAATTAATTCATTAGGTAAACATCACGCCATACTAATCCATGTCATCACAACTCTCGAATCTCTAAGAATTAATAATTTCTTCAATTAGGTTTATTTTTTTATAACACCTAATTCAATCTTAACCCTTAATTTCATCTCTTAAGGTTAATCCCACATATACCTAAGGTTATGCCGGTAATTTATAATCCTCCTAATACTGGTCCTAACCTTAAACCATATTTCAATTCGATTCGATCTCCAAGTTATATAATTCTCCAAAATAACTCGATTAATTAATTACTCGATAAATTTTCTCCATTCAAAATTCTAAAATAATATTTTTCGGGTCTTAAGCATATCCTACTGCCCTTACCTAAGTCCCATTAGGTTCATTTAATCATCATCAAAGATTCCTCAAAGTCTGGGATTTAATCAACAATTAAAAAGGAAAATGCATCACATTTCCAAGGGAGTCGATCGATCGACTGTTTAAGATCGATCAATCGACAGTCTTGAGTCGATCGATCGATCGACCAATTCTTTGCCTAGATTTTTTGCATAAATTTCCTACGGGTTTCATACTATTTAATCATCAAAATCAATACGAAAAGATCCCAAATTCCTCATTATTCCTCCCAAATGATATAGCAAGGTATATACATGATTTCTAACATCTAAATCATATAAATCATTAAGGGTTTCAATTAATCCTGCCAATTTTATTTAAAATTTAGAAATTCTGCAATTGATAATTTTTATCAAGAACACATTTAAATCTCATAATTCTTCATCAATTATAACTCAAATTTCGTAAAGATGATTGTCTAATCAAAAAGGGTTTTAACTAATCATGGTTATCATCACAGGGATCAAACGTAAATCATCAAAACTCATCTTTTGATTTATAAGACAGTCCAGAATTTTATTACATTCTAATATAGACATTATACATGCTAAACTTGCAATATTAATCACTTGCCTTAAGATTATAGGTCTAAACCGTTGGGAATGATACTCTACTGGTGGTCCTCCTTGTCTCTGGCCAGCATCCGACAGGGATGGTGGTGGCTCTTGGTGGTGCAAGGTTGTTGTCCCTTGGTTTTTTCCAAAAACCTCTTCATCTCCTGGAAAAACCCCCTACTCCCTCAAAGACTTTTCCTTTGCTTTTGGGTGAATGACCTAAGTTCTTTAATCTCCTTACTAATATGATAAAACCCAATTTTCGTGTTTACTGTTCACCTCCCAAATAGAATGACCAAAATACCCCTCCGGGGTGTCCTTTCAGTTCTAAAGTTCCTCGAGACCCAAATCAGACACCCAAGTATACTTTTTCGACTATTAGAATCCTTCCGGACACTTTGGCACAGTCAAAACGACCATACGGATGACATAATAATAATTTACTTTCATTTCATTAAATTATAATCTCGACATGACTCAAATGCGCGTCCCAACTTAATTACCAAAATTGTTGTACACATAATTCGCAACAATTTATAAAGTCATAGTCATATATATTACTCTTAATCACTAAGTAATATTTAGCATAAGTCACATATTACATTATTATCGAGTAATATTTAAATCCGGATTAATTTCCAATTATATCATAATTAATTCTAATTAATCTCATTTTAAAAGTCATAAAAATACGGGGTCATACATACTCCCCCCCTTACAATGGAATTTCGTCTTGAAATTCAAAAAATAAAAGTATAGCAGGCAAGAAAAATCCTGGATAAATATTGCGCATTGCATACTTGCGCTCCCAAGTAGACTACTCCATACCATCCATGCAGTACGCTATCGAATACCTCCAATAATGAACACCTCACTTATGATCTTTTTAACCCCAGGTTAGCCTGTCACGTAGGTTTTTGTCCAAGCCTTACAATTTAAGCTTCACTACTTATACTTATTCTACTATTCGTAATAGTTCCCGGTCCCCTACCTTTAACTAACAAGCGAAGATACAATAAGACTTACCGTATCATATTTCGACTGGCACCAAGCCAAAAGTGAATTATAGGAGTTATTCTACACAATCTGACTAATGGAAGGTACTGCTCCCGTCCTACCCTCAAATCCAAGGTTATATATAGAATATATCTTTCAACGTTTGATTAGTTTACTTGGTCTTTCCATTCGTCTGCGGATGATAGGCCCTACACAATCACAACTCGGTACGCATGGCCTCGTGAAAGCTCTTCCCAAAATCGAAAGATAAAGATCTTGCCCCAAACGGACACAATAATAAGTGATACTCAATGTATCCCCGTTGTCTCGTCTATATAAAGATCTGCATACACTGTATTCTACTGGTTGAAGAAACCCCTGCTGGTTTTGGATGGTCCACCCTTTTTCCCTAAGGCAGATGACCCACTACAAGGCGAATTTAACAAAATTTCACCTCATTAAATTTCGTCACCATTGTTATTTATAACCTAATACATTTTATATTCTCTCAACTGTACTTCTAACTGTGATCCATGTGACTTTGCCTCACTGTATGTCACAAGTCATTCTCGCGTTTTAAAAATCAGTTTCTCATGAAACGTAAGCCTCTGCCAGATCTTATGGAATAAACTTCAACCTCCCCGACTAAATGTTGTCAAATTCACATGACAAGCGCATTACACTCCCGGTTACAATACCATCCTTGTGGACATTTGGGGAAATATGATCCTAATTGTCATAAATGATCAAACAATCAAGTCCCCATATCTACACCTCTATATTTATTTTCCTTATCCCTTACCTCCAAAATGGGGACAATATCCAGATTCAATTACTTTGGGCGCCCATACACCCTATGTCTCGAGTAATAATTTACAAATGAAATACACTTTTCTGAAATCAATTCTAGCGCACTAAGCATGCTGATCAATTCATAACGTAACCATTCCATACTGGTTTTCATGTCAGGACTTAGGCTACTCTACCGGCCTTAAGTCATAATGGAATTATCAACTCTCAGTCATATACTCATATATGTACAATGTCCAAGGTACGAAACCCATTTACTAACGTCCAAACTTCTCTCCAACTCTCGACGTTCGCTAGTTTCATGCGTGGGATGTCTCACAAAGCGAAATCAAAACAAGGAACCCTCCCGATACACTACTACCTAACCTAGTCGATCATCGAGATTCGTAAGTCCCTCAGTCCATAGTCTGTACCTTCCCATAATTTATGTATGTTGACATGAAAGTTTACTCATCCATTCTTATGTCCCTTAAAGATAACATGAAACATGGCACTCTCACTAACCCAAGTTCTTTGTGTGATATATATAATGAGCTATATCTCTCCGTTCGATAAAGAACATAATGTATCCCGCGTCACATCAATAAATAAGGCTCTACATATCAGAATCACATTTAACTATACAAAATACACACTGAAGTCTACGATACCATGAAATTTCCATATATTCACATATATAGGTCCAACCCTATTTTAGGTGGCGTCGTGCAAAATTTATATTACTCTCCCCGGAATATCCAGCATGATAGTCTTATTACTTAATGTAACACCCCACTAAATTCTGGCGTCGACCGCCACCAAAATTAAGTTGGGCATTAGTAAATTAAATATCATCCTTAGCATACGACAGATATGCGACATATTAAATTTTAATCCACAAGATCAATCCCAAATATTAAGAACATCCAAGTGATTTATCACCAAAGTGCGATATAAATTCCGTCACATGCAATATCCGAATATCTCAATTATTACAATAAACCAAGCCTAACTGAAATCTTAAGACAACTTTGAAACCGAAAGTCCCAATAAAACCCAAATATAGTCTCACAATAAATATGACAGAATAGGAGAATAAATAAAGTACTAAAACACTCATATAACTCCAGCTTCACTTCCGAAAGATCTCCAATAATTCCTATGCAACTACTCCAATTAAATCCTTGAAAATATTAGTCAACGCATGTGTCAGACCCAAGGCCCTGAGCATGAATACCGGCTACTCCTTTCAATTTGGGTCCTTGAACCCAGACAATAGTGCTATACATATCGACCATAACAATAGAAACTTTTAATTAAAAGAAATTCTATAATCCTCAACAATAAATTTCTAAGTACCCGCAAGATTTAAATGTGCCACACCAATATTATTTTAAATTTAACCCAAGTTCTACGATGTTAATGTATTTGAATTAACCAGGATTATTTATTTTCACTTTATTATTAGGTATAGCGGTCCTCCAGCTACGGGTGATTTACACCAAAATACATTATTATTTCCAACACCCGTCCCCTTGTCAAGTCCGCCGTTTGATCCGTTTTTATTCTGCGATCCTCGCGATATGACAAGGTTCCACACACGACACAACATAAATCGTCTTCTGACCCGGTTAAACTGTCGGCCCTGGACATATTATGTCATTAATAAATTTTAATATCCGTTTTAGTCTTGCGGTATTAATTTCCCAAAATTTTCCATACGCATTATTCACATAAATTTCCCCCACCCTTAAAAACGATGTGAAAATCCTCAAAATACCCCGTAGTCCCAACTAAAGTTTCCCAACACACAATTTCGTCCCATCTTTAATAAAGGATGATTATGACAATTTCACTTCACCTAGATATCAATCCTAGGTTATTGCAATAACGGTAAATATAGAGAATTTGCCCCCACCCTAATTTATATAACCCGCATAGACTCATACTAACTAGACCCATACCTAATTAGCATAAATTAGAACTAAGCCCCACTTACTAGTTCCATACCCAACAAGTGTACTATAACAAGGGGTGAAAACCAATTATCTACAATACCAACGTTCCCAAGATATTCAAAATTATAATATTTCATAAGTGACACAATCAACAATTTATGATGATATTCTCAACAACACTAAATTTCCAAATAAATAATTTTTAATCTAAATATGGGGAAGTCAAGAACACGTACTTATTATGATGTTCCGAATCATTATTACTCGCAAGTTCCATATTAGCTATTATTTTTCTAGCACAAGTAATTTAATTAATTTAGGAATTTTTACATGAAACTCCCAAATTAAATTGCTAAGGGCTCCTCTACGTGTATATGCCCATAATATAACCAACTACGTAAATACAATCCAAATAACAACAAAGTTATAATTATTTGGTATCATTAATAATTTATACAAAACAGTCCCGAAATTAATTTCTTCAAAATATTATGTTCTTAATTTATTTTAGAACACATGAGTTTAATGGAGGCTATAATCAAGACACATAACACTAAAGGAAAAGAATAGGATAAAACATGCCTGATTTTTAGATGTCGAAATTGACGAGAGATTCGAGTTCTCCTTGAAAAATTGATCGAAAACCCCTCTTTAACCACCTTGAAATATTTATGTTTAGGCCCTCAAAATTGAGCTTGAAAAAATCTGTTTAAATGGAAGTTAAGGTTTAGAGGTGGAAGATGATGAGAAAATATGGGGTTGGCTGCTCAAGGGTTGGTGAAGAATGACTCATCAAAACTTAACCCCGAAGTCATGCATATATATAACTTTAATGGTTTAAAAAAATTAGAAATTTCGTCAAAATGATGAACTACTGAGCAAAATTTCTGGGAGGATCGATTGATCGATGAAAAGGATCGATCGATCTATCATCGATCGATCTATGAAAAGGATCGATCGATCGATCATGCCGAATATTTGACAGTTTCCCTTAAAAATGCCATAAGGCAAAATATTAAAAATTCGTTTTAAATCCGATTTCAATTCCGCTTGAAGTTATATTCTTCTAAAATCATAACCAACATATTTAACCAATAAAATATATAAAATTCAAATTTTTTTTTCAAATATTCCAATTTTATTTAAAAATACCCATTTAAAAAATTCGGGTTGTTACACTTAATTTACTATCGTTAAAAAAATTTGGTAATTAATTACTACACATTACCATAAAATATCTTATTTGCTAACTCATTACAGTAGAAAAATATAACGATAAAAACACGCTCTTATTTTCCAACTTGATCACTCACGGTGATATCAACAAACCCCGTTATCAACGAGAAACACGTTTGTACCCAAACTGTTAAAACTAACGTTCTCACTAAACTCGACTTGCACGCGAATTTCAGCGTTTTATAATAATTCACATATGTGCTGTGACCTACTCAAGTCATTAGGATTAATCCTTCACTCACAAGGATGAAACAAAACTTCATCAGTTTCACCTGATAGCAAGGTCCCTATATGCACTTCTGATGGACAAAACAACTCATGATCACTTGCACTCGTTATACATCTTGGATTTAATCTAGTAGTTAGCCTCTCTTCATTGTGAGCAATTTATTTCTTCCTGTGGCTTACATGCCCACCATTGAAACATTATTTCAAAGCTCTAAGCCTCAAGTATTACCTTATTAGCCTCCCTATTTATTCCCGGGCCCTGACGACCCTAAGAAAGAGTATGCTAATATAGTTGACGACTCCACTGGTCCTACCTAAACCAACTACTCTCGGGTTGTAAATTCCTGGATCCAATTTTCTTGACCCAAATTTCTTTATCGAGAACTTTCACTCCGCCAGTTATTATGCTTGATTGTCATGGTTTAACATTTCTAAATCTTTATCAGTTTCACTTCTCAATGTGGACACATTTGGAACTCATCGTTCCACTCTCTACCCTAGGGAAATTTCCCATGCCATTTCCCGTCACTGGCACCACTGGCCATTTTGGAATGTCCTTCTCCTGGACTTGGCAGTCTTAATTCCCAATTGTTATTTCCATTGTTCCTTTGGCTCTATAAGTCCTATGATGTCGACCTCGATAGTCATGGCTGAATTCATCGCCACTTGTAAGGATATATAAATAGATCCCCTACCAGGTGTACCTTTCAGTAATGTTTCACAAACACTATTGAATTTAATCTTACCCCTCGGCTAGGTTTTCGAACCTTTTTTACTTCCCTTCTCTGGAAGTGTTAAAAAATTTCTTGACATTAACCCTCGTCATTTTAGTCAGATTTCCATCCACACTAGAGTATTTAACTTCTGAGTCCTTTCACCAAAATGAACTCTTCTTAACTACAATATACCCCTTCTTCATTGGGTAGAGATTTCATTAAGCTAGTTAACTTTTATCTCGCGTTTGGGTTTTCCTTGTTGGCCATATAAGATAAGCTTCGAGATTCATTCATATCTCAGTTAAAACTGCAAACAGGAAATTTACGATCGAAGCAAACCCAAATTTCTCCTTCAGCTTCACACAAACTTATTTGTATATGATGTATAACTCTCATCATTTGGATTTTTCCTGTGAGCAAAAATTTTATCCGAAATGTTCAAGTCCTGGGTGCTACCATACTTTACCCTACATAATTGCCTCTGGATTTCTTCCTTCACAAGAGTCCTTTCGACTCCCTCACCTTTCACAGACTATGCTGGGTGAGTTTGGAACGACATAAAACGTCTTCTATGACGGTGCTTGGGAAACTACAGCTCCCATGCTACTTCCTTAATGTTCTCAGCCCGAGCAACGATTATGGTGGGTTCTATCTCAATCACCATTTCAAACTTCTCCAAGTCTTCGACTGAGTCCTCCTCCTGTTATCCTTCCAATGGCCCTTCCTAGTCGTCCCTTTGTGTTTGGTGCACGATGCCCAACCTAACTCGTATAAGCATTACATCACACGTGCTTTATGGTAGGAGAACGTAAGTCAAAATACGCAGTAGAATTCAAAATCCTAATAATAGGGCTCTACATCAAAGAACACTACGCTGAAACGTGGTAAGCCGTACAGATCCTAAAGACACTAGAACCTGATGCTCTGATAGCACCTATAACACCCCGCCTAATTAAATATCGGGTGATTAGTCATTTATTAAATTAAATCAGAATATCTAGTTAGTTCATTCTCAGCATCACTGTAGAAAAAAAATTCTTTATTAATCAGCTAATAGTTAATTAAGCTAAGTGCCAAAAACTTTTCCACTTTTAATAAATCCATTCCACACAACAGAATAACAAAGAAGTACTAACACATCACAACTGAACTATCTATCACAAGAATAAATGAGATTGGGAAACTCTCAAGTTAAAATATCTTATTACCACTAAACAAAATTGATCTCAATAGTATTGACATAAGTACTTAGAATTCTCTGGAATATAAATGGAATAACATGAATTCGGGGCGACATGCCCTAAATGAAAGTAAACACTACAGATATGTGAATCAACATAATGGAAGCGTCTAAATGAAATATGCATCTCTGATAGCAACTATAATCCATTGATACATCCATAATCTATGTTGGGCATCCCTACTACTGGATACCTGATGCCAAAGGTACAATAGAGAAGAGAATATGCAAGGAAACGGGTCAGATCCCGAGTGTAAAAATATTTTGTTAAAATAACAAGTGCTTAACCAGTACAATCAATCATTTATTAAGTACATATTACTTTCATGGCTATCGCTTGATATTCTCACCTCTCATCTAGAATGCACGCCTAACGTACCTCAAGTAACTTCCTAGTTAAGGTTCCCTCCTAACTAGTCTAAATATCATTATGATTATAACCCATATCTTATTCTCGTATTTCCCATACAATACATATATTAATCATCTCTGTTCATTTATCTTTAATATGAACTAGTCTTGTTACATCTATGGAATTAAGTGTTCACTTACTTAATACAATTCAGATTTCATTATTCATTTTCATCTACAACATCACACAATAGATTACATCATAGTTTTTATTTTTGATCTATAATTTCACACAGAAGATTACATCCCTATATCTACAATGTTACACGGTAGATTACATCATATATATATATATATATATATATATATATATATATATATATATATATATATCATCACACTAATTATATATATACTAATCCGGCACCCCAAAAGGCTGGAACCTGCAGTGCACACATACTCTGCTATCAAATCCCCATACATCATGCATGTAAGGACTTATAAGTTTCGAATCACTCAGGAACCATATCAATACAAATCACACATATTGGAGGTGAACATAGTTCACATACTTATGGGTCACGTACATACCTACGCTCCCATAGTCAACTGACTTATCAACTCATAAATAAATCTTCACAGTCCTATGATCTTGAGGTACCAAACCTAACTACCCCCGAAGGCACACAAGACAAGTTTGTCCACTTCCTACAACCTCCCAAGATATAAAGTAAGGTAGGTATGTCATACACACAATAAATAACAATATAGGTATACATTCCACCTACATAAATATAACATCCATAAGGTATTCACACAACCATGTGATAACGATAGGTATTCATATCACCCATATATATAATAACAATAGGTATTTATCTCACCAATATATAACTATAGGGCACGAGCACAACCCCTAAAATAAATCCAATACGTAGTATATTTCTCTGGAACATCCTACGTACTTATCAATTATGACTTTAATCCTTAATATATATTTTTCGAGCTTTTCATACTACACGATGGTTATTACTTAATCCTCGAATAAATTCAGTAGGTAAACATCACGCTATACTAATTCATGTCATCACAACTCCCAAATCTCTAAGAATTAATAATTTCTTTAATTAGGTTTATTTTTCGATAACACCTAATTCAATCTTAACCCTTAATTTCATCTCCTAAGGTTAATCCCACATATACCTAAGGTTATGCCTGTAATTTATAATCCTCTTAATACTGGTCCTAACCTTAAACCATCTTTCAATTCGATTCGAACTCCAAGTTATATAATTCTCCAAAATAACTCGATTAATTAATTACTCGATAAATTTCCTCCATTCAAAATTCCAAAATAATATTTTTCGGATCTTAAGTATATCCTACTGCCCTTACCTAAGTCCCATTAGGTTCATTTAATCATCATCAAAGATTCCTAAAAGTTTGGGATTTAATCAACAATTAAAAAGGAAGCTGCATCACATTTCCAGGGGAGTCGATCGATCGACTGTTTATGGTCGATCGATCGACAGTCTTGAGTCGATCGATCGATCGACCAGATTTTTTGCATAAATTTCCTACGAGTTTCATACTTTTTAATCATCAAAATCAATACTAAAAGATCCCAAATTCCTCATTATTCCTCCCAAAAGATATAGCAAGGTATATACATGATTTCTAACATCTAAATCATATAAATCATCAAGGGTTTCAGTTAATCATGCTAATTTCATTTAAAATTCAGAAATTCTGAAATTGATAATTTTTCCTCAAGAACACATTTAAATCTCATAATTCTTCATCAATTATAACTCAAATTTCGTAAAGATGATTGTCTAATCAAAAAGTGTTTTAACTAATCATGGTTATCATCACAGGGATCAAACTTAAATCATCAAAATTCATCCTTTGATTTGTAAGGCAGTCCAGAATTTTATTCTATTCTGATATGGACATTATACATGCTAGACTTGCAATAATTAATCACTTGCCTTAAGATTATAGGTCTGAACCATTGGGGATGATTCTCTATTGGTGGTCCTCCCTAGTTTCGGTCAACATCCGGTAGTGGTTGTGGTTGCTCTTGGGGGTGCAAGGTGGTTGTCCCTTGGTTTTCTCCAAAAACCTCTTCATCTCCTTGGAAAAACCCCTCACTCCCTCAAAGACATTTCCTTTGCTTTTGGGTGAATGACCTAAGTTCTTTAATCTACTTACTAATATAATAAAATCCAATTTCCGTGTTTACTGTTCACCTCCAAAATAAAATGACCAAAATACCCCATCGGGATGTCCTTTCAGTTCCAATGTTCCCCGAGACCCAAATCAGACACCCGAGTAGACTTTTTCGACTATTAGAACCCTTCAGGACACTTTGGCACAGTCAAAACGATCATACGGATGACATAATAATAATTCATTTTTATTTCATTAAATTATAATCTCGACACGACTCAAATGCGCGTCCCAGCTTAATTACTGAAATTATTGTACACATAATTCACGACAATTTATAAAGTCATAATCATATATATTACTCTTAATCACTAAGTAATATTCAACATAAATCATATATTACTTTATTCTCGAGTAATATTTAAATCCAGATTAATTTCCAATTATATCACAATTAATTCCAATTAATCTCATTTTAAAAGTCATAAAAATACGGGGTATTATATTTAAAACCAAATCAACACAACACGATTATCAACAAGTGACAACATAACTAAATGAACTCCAACCGCCTCAATAAAATTTATTCAACCCACCATTAAAAATTTAATATCATCATTTTTTTACATTCTATTATGATCTTAAAAGCCTAAAATTAATAATTTTTACAAACAACCACATCAATCATACTAAAATTGAAGTAAATATAAAAAGAATAATCGAAATTGAAAAAAAAAAATTAACAAACTAAGTTGCTTTCATAGAAAACTAAAATTGAAATTTTCGCAATGAGTTTCATATGCATGTATGTGCGTCTGTGTATGTGTGTTTCTTCCTACGTGTGCGTGTTTCATTTTGAAGAGAGAGAGAGAGAGAGAGAGAGAGAGAGAGAGAGAGAGAGAGTACCTGATTTGAGAGATACGACGATGGTTTCATGGGA
Source organism: Sambucus nigra (assembly GCA_949130495.1). Classification (NCBI taxonomy): domain Eukaryota; kingdom Viridiplantae; phylum Streptophyta; class Magnoliopsida; order Dipsacales; family Adoxaceae; genus Sambucus; species Sambucus nigra. The sequence goes on from OX422215.1 coordinate 72,443,132, forward strand.
AGGAAATGGGGAAAGTTTTGGCTAGGGCTGATTTTGGGGCAAAGTTTCGCGGGGGAAAGTTTCGACAAGCTGAGGAGAAAGTCTTCCATCTTTTTTTTTCCTTATTGGAGCGCGTGGTTCTAGAATTTTTGAGTAAAAATGTCATAATATTTATATTTAGAATACAAATTCTTAAAAAAAAGGTCATAATATCTATAATTAAATATGATTTTTATATTTAAAATGTCATGAAAACTAATATGAATATATATAAAATGACAATTTATATTAGAAATGTCACATTAATAACAGTATTAACTTTTAAATGATATTTTTATATTAAATGTGCTTAAATTAATTTTTCGAGTGTCACAAAAATGTGTTTTATATAAGTGCGTTGTAACAGTTTTCTATATGCCTTTTTTCATGAATCTTTAAGCCAAAAATTCTTTGGAAAAGTCTATCCAAATATCCTTGATCCTATATGACCAAGTTTTCTTATTACAAACCCACATAAACATTTCCATCATATGTTTGTGGTTGTGTTGTGGCTTCTGCACTGTTGGAGATGATAAAGGCAATCAATGGATACCGAGGCAAGGAGTTGATGTGAGACATGTTGGATTGCACGACACTATGAACAAAGGTTTTGAATATTTCATCTGCATAAGCTTTTGGAGTCATGTTTTATAAGTTATGACACCCCGCCTAATAAAATACCGGGCGATCAATCCTGTACCAAATTAAAACAGGAGTCTCATATGTTTCATTCTTTGCATCACTGTCGAAAACCAATTTAATTACTAATAACCTATTAGGCTGGCATCAAAATTTTATTTAACTAGTCTTTTTAATCAAACCAACTAAATAAAACATTCACATAGTTTATATATACAAAACTGAAATGAAATAAAATAACCGAACACTCGGTTTAATATAATACAACCAATTTGAATATCCATAAACCAAAATGTGGTAAAAGAATAAACGAATACAATTGGGCAATCGGCCCGAGTGTTTTTACAGTACCTCCTATCCAGACTACAAGGATAGAAGCGTCTACAGTAAACCTGCATGCATCCACAACTGCTACAGCGAACGCCTGACTCAAAAGGATCATCATTCGGGTGTCCCTGTGTCTAGACACACACACACACACACACACACACACACACACACACACATATATATATATATATATATATATATATATATATATAGCAAAAGAGGGAAAGAAAATAGAAAACGGGTCAGAGCCCGAGTTTTGAAAATATTTTAGCAAGTGCATAAATGCTATATTTTTAAAATATGATTTATCTCATATTTAAATTGGTATCACACTCCCATGAGATACCCCTAACCCCTCTTCTAATAGTGCACACCTATCTCATACCTTTTTAAACCACCTAGCTAAGCTACCCTGCCTAACTAATCCGTTTCACCCAATCTCTGAAAATCCTTATACACCCGAGTACTAATGGCTAAACTTCTCCCCATTCCTAACACTGCGCTACGTTTGTGCGTGGGGTGTCTCGCGAAGCGAAATCCAAACAAAGAACCCCCCGATACACTACTACCTGGCAATGTTGATCGTCGAGATTCATTAGGCCCTCATCACATGATGCATGTATATATAGCTCGTATAAAAATATACACATATAAATAGTTCTTACTAGAACCTTTGATTCATTTTCATATAAATTCGGATATAATCTACCGAAAGGGGAAATACACCTTATCAGTCTTTTCACTTCATATACATATGTTTACTATATATGACGTATTATTTTCATCAACAATCAATATACTATACACAACAAGTATAATAACCATCCCACTGAGTTATAACTCGAGGATGCAGTCTCTAGTGCCTATCCAAATCTGGGTTTACTCACTATACCACGGTACCAAGCCAAGCTTACTCATGGTCATGGTAAAAATACACAACGGTGGAGGCGGTCATGTTCCCTCTGCGATTGGAGTACACACATCGCACTCGAACACGAGATGATATGACTTGGGGATATACTCTCCCTGCACCTCAAGCCAGGGGATTCACCCACATCATGCAACCTCCCTGGATCGCACTAGGGAAAATATATAATCTGGTTGTTCCAACCCTACACCAAAGGAAAGCCCGTGGAACCAGCCTCTAAGATACAAATATATCAATCACACACAGATATATATATTCGTTTCATATTATATATATTGTAATCCCATCATGTATATAATCTACGTCACTTCTCAAATATATATATGGCTATAATTGCCAATCTCATATAGCGATAGTCAACAACCCCAAATGTTGCTATTCGTAATAATATTTAAGTATTCACACACTTAGAATACTAATCCTATAAGTATTCTCTTACTTACTTATAACTCATACCTTAATCACCTTTTAAGGATTTATATACTCCCCAAATATACCAATTCATATTAATTAAATAAGTATACTCTCAACTTAATTCAATCTTATCGGTGTCGCGTTACCTATAATCATAGTCGTCAACCGGCCCCGGATAGCCTCTCCTGCATCTCTATCCCCTATCCTCAATTTCCATCCTATTCATATCCTAGGATTTATTTCAAACATATAGGCGGCATATAAATATATTTTCTACGCGCATAATATATATATATATATATATATATATATATATATATATATATATATATATATAATCGCTTGCCGAAATATTACCCCGAGTGTTGCTCATCCCGAACACCCTCAAATTAGTAAACCCTTGGATTTTACCTTCAACTAACCCAAGGTATACACCTCACTAAAATAATAGTTTAGAGGTCCTTACACTACATTTTGGAACCCCAAATATAGAACTCCCCAATTTATTTCCCTAAAACTATTCCTTTAACGACACACTATTTTTGTACCCTCCTAGTCCCAAATTTAACTCCCTTAAATGACTAGGAATACATTCCCCTAGTTGGGTATTTATCTCCTCAAATAAACAAGCTAAAAAACATAAATTTGGGAATTTATCCCATTTAAATTAACTAAGCTGAAATTGTCAAAAACCCTGAAGGGTCGATCGATCAACCCTTGGTCGTCGATCGATCGATCGATCAGGGCAACTTCTTCTCTAAGAAGCTGTTTCGGCCATTAAAGCTTCCCCCAAACTTTTATCTCCTCTCCTAACATACTCCAATCTCAATAAACAACACATACCCACATAAAAAGGGTTCTGATCATCCTATAACACATCACCGACAATTAATTTTAATAAATTTCTAAGTTACTCAAATTGGATATTATCCGAGGTTTATTCGTTAATCTCCCGAAAAACCCGTTTTGATTCACGAAAACCCAATCCCAAAATCTTCATAGTTTTACACTACCAACTATAATATGAGATTTATGCTCAAAAGAATAAAGCAAGTAAACACTTGACTCATGGATAAAATCCGACGATCTCGAGTCGAATCCCGCGGAGTTTGGCCGGAGATCCTCTTTTTCTTCTCCCTCTCTTCCTTTCTCTCTTCTCCTCTTTCTTTTCTTTCTTTTCTTTCACTCTCTAATGCCTTGTATAGAGAGAAATAATGGGTTATCCCTTATAAACCCAAAAATGACTCGTTTACTTAATTACGAGTCCCTACTGGTCCAAAAATTCCCGGAACCCAAACACTACTCTCGGATACTCTATTCTGACTATCTCGACCATTCCAAAATCAACCGCACACTCAAAATATCCATTTGAGTTACTTAACTACAATTCACTAATTAAACCCAACACATCTCAATACGCATTTTCCAATTAAAGTATTATCCTTTGTCGCTTTTCCCAACTGCGACATGTAATTAAAATACTCCAACTCATTTACTTAATCCCAAAAGTAACTCCAAAAATTATTATTCACGATAATTTCACAAATTTCCAAATTACACTCACTTATGTAATTTAAATATCCATAAAAGTGCGGGGTATTACATAAGTCTTTTGAATCTTCTTGTAAAACCATATCTGTAGTAAAATCGTCTAGGTCTGGTCATCCGAGGGTTTTTCCATTTGGGGTTTCCTCGTACATCGGCGTATCGTGGTTTATGTGTTTATCTTTACAATTGAATCTTACATGTTCACTTAGTAATTAGGCTAACAAGATTAAAATTGGAAAGAAACGAGAGTTCCTGACTAAACTGTTATTTATACTTGTTTCAAGTGTTTGCTTATTTGGGTATATTTAACGAGGTTGAACCTAAATCATATAACCGGGCCCTCTCAAACTATTAAAGAAAATTAGTATAAGAAAAATAATGTATAAAATTGGGAGTGATATAAACATATATGTATTAATAATGATGATCATTATTTTTATCAATTAATAGAGTTAGAACAATGACATGACGAATTATTGATAGAGTTTTCAAGACAACATAAGAACTTCATGGTGAAATTTCATGAAATATGTCGTATAGTATTACCTAAAAGTATTTACATATTAGAAAAGAGTCTTGTGTTGAATTGACATGGTTCTTGTGCATTATTTTCATCATTAGAAAATGACAAACGCAGGGGCTTTGGGAATTATAAATAAAATAAACAAATCTATGGATATTTTCAATATAACTTTTAAGAGACATTCCCAAACATCAATGGTGAATTTAAGATCATTTCAAATAGCCAAAATATTTCATGAAATAGCGTCTTTGTGGGGGTAATCAAAACAACAATAAATGAACATGTCATTATGGGGTATATATTTTTGGATTGTCATATATATGCTTTCATCCTGTAATATATAACTGTTGTATTTTAAAGGAATGTATTTGGTACATTTTCAATTAGTTTTAATGGCACTGTGGCTCTCGATAGTTCAGTAAGAAAAACTGAATAGAAAGGAAATATTCTGAATAAGCTAGTCTATTAAATGTTTGGTGACTATTGACAAATCTTTTAAATGTTGGTGAAATAATTTGACTATTTTGCAAGTGCCTTGGATTTCCGTTTGGATTATTGTGTGAAGAAAATGGTTTGACATTTTACATTAAAAAATATTTCAGTTTTTTAACTAGGGAGTGCTTTAAAAAATGTACAAAGTTTCGAACCACTTGTTACTAACTTAAGTTGTTGTCTCTTGAAATTTGCAAATTATATTTATTTTAGTCGGTTTTAACAACAAATATTTTTTTTAGGTGGCACTTTGGGTATCACATATTTTTTGAATTAATATATAATTAAAATAGATATCTATATAATGAGTTGCTTTGCATATTGCTCCCCTTTTGTGATAATAAAGGAAAATTTCTACGATGACTCAACTTTTTTTTAATATGTTAGAGAAATTGATAAGTTAGACATCTTGATATATGTGTTAAAACTCCTATCAGTTGATAATTTAATTTGATTTCTACTTTCTCATAATTTTAATATTTTTTACGATGAGGTGGTATCCAATAATACCGTGTCACATGTGTAATGACAGGGTAGTGATGTGTGTTATCACGTGAGAGTCAAGTATTTGATTATGTATTTTTTCACATTTCAAAAATTTCACACATTTTTTAGTGATGTGTTTTCCCTTCATGTATTTGATGTGGAACTATAAGAATAACAACATGTAAAGGATATATGTGATAATATAATGGTCACGTGTGTGGTCACGTATATATGTAATAATATAATTTTATCAACATCACTTCAAATATATAAAAATGTGTTGAGTGCCATTTTCTTTTCCCTCTTGATTTGTCTCTTTGATCATTTAATCTTTTTCTCATTAGATACCCATTTTTATTTTATTTTCCCTCTTGATTACCTAGTAAACCCAATAGTCTCTCACAAGGAAATATTCAAGGCCAAAAACTATTTTTACCAATGCAGCTCTTTTCCACTAATACTCTCTCAAAATTTGTCTTCATGTTCATTTAATTCTTCAACCAAATTTCATTCATGTGGGCGATTACTGAAAATATTATGTTTTAAAACAAATTAATATTTGACCAAATTTTTTTTTTTGTCAACTTTGAGCTATTATAAAAGTGGGAGCCGCACTTTACATATAGTCGGACCAAGTACATACATATTCCTTATAGTAAGACGAGTCACATGTTATATTCATTTGTTAGAAACGGGAAAATGATGAATGATAAATTTGGTTTCAAAATGCCTCGTTTATGTATGAAATTATTGGAGATTTTATTTAATCTCCTAGGATGAGTTTTAAAAAAAAATCGTTAAAGGTTGTGACTGTTTGTTATAAAGTGATTGTCATAATCGTCACTAAAGGTCGTGACTGTTCACTATTAGATATGACTGCTTGTGAAAAATGTCCCTAAAGTGTATGTTAACAAAAAGACATCTTTTCATGAAACAACATTTTGTTGCCTATAAATACAAGACTTTTCTTAATTTTATTCAAGAGAGATTTTTTTTCAATACTTTCCATTCCTAATCAAGTCAAAGTGAATCAAACCTAATAAGTTCGTGGTACACAAACATTGAATTTCTTCTTACGAGTGTTAAGATCCTTTAATCTTGGGAGGCATACGCCTATTAATTTCATCCGTAAGCACCATTAGTGGGGGGTGAATTATGTATTAAGAACAGATTGTCCAACATTCGACTTGATATATGTCTTCTTTTTTGTTCATAAGTTTTCTATTGGTTTAATTTTTTATTGCACAAATATGATTCGTTAATGTTGAATAACAACATCGTGTGGATCGGTGTATAAATTTAATTTATCTCATTTCCTTAAGTTCATTTTAATATTTGTTTTTGAAATCCTAGTTTAATTCATCAAAATCTCATCTTTTTTATCTCGTTTGCAGAGGGAACAATGGTAATTATGGAGTTCAGACTTGTTGGCCCAAATCATGGTGACCCTCTTTGTCCATTAGTTGACACACTAAGGTAACAAATAAGTATTTATATGGGTTGTAGAAACTCTAATGTTTTAGCCAATGCATTGAGAGGGTCAACATGACCCACTTTTGAGGTGGGTCAATAACTATGAATTCTTAACTATGCCATTATAAGGAAAGACATTTTTTTCAATGGGAACTCATTGTTTTCTTAGTGAAAGGAAGCAACAAATGCCTTCACAATTTTAATGGTGTTTTGAGTTATAAGAATAGAGTTTCTTCAATCTCAAATCTATTAGATTTTCTAGTAAAAATATTATATTGCTTTTTCTTGTACATATGAAACGGTTTTAATTGAAAGAGGTTTTTTATCCAAACTACTATGGATTTTTTATATGACCTTCATTGTTTGTGTGTAATATTTAAGAACTTCATTAGTTACATGATTTTAGTTGATTAGGGTGGAATAAAAGTGTTGTAATGGTCTTTTTGTGCGGTTAAACTTTTCGAGTTTAAAAATCTAATAAGTAGTTTGTAGAAGGAAAATTTGGATGAGAATAAAAACACACTTTCATAAATATACCTATTTATATAAACTTGTAAGATTTATTAACATTTTTAGCTATATGCTGAAATTGTACATAAGTATTTTCTCTTAGGCCATCCACTATGGGAAAGCCTTATAAAATGTAGATATAGCCATTTAGATACCCATATGCACAAGAAGTTATGTATTGGAACAAAGGAAATTGGTTTACTCAAGATAAATAGTTTACCGTAGTGTAGTAGAGTCCACTAACAATACCTTACCATGCTTGGATTATAGTTGTTGTGAAGGGGTATTAAATGCTAAACAATGTTATGTCTGGTGAGAATTTGGGGATCAATTACCACACGAAACTGTTTAGCTTGGAGAGAGATCTCACACGAAATTGTATAGCGCAGTAAGGAGTTGGCCCCACTTTATATATTTTTCTAATAAATGATATTTTACATCTCCAATGCCCCACCTCATACGAAGTTGTTTTCTTATAAGATATGTTGCTTAACTTTTAATGATCTCATATGAAAATTGTGGAGGCTTATTTATTCAAGCCCAATAATGCAGCCGACCAGCCCAGCATGAAAAGTAGATTGCCTGGCCTAACTAATGTTTATTTTGGATCCGTGTGTTTGACATGTGCTTAAATGCATGGAGATAGACTCAAATTGGTTACCAACAATCTCGGGGAGATATTCAGGGACACCTACGAGCTATCTGTAAGTTGGTTGAGTTAGTTATACAATTCAGTCACTTATGATTACAACCACAAAATGTAAACTCTAACCCGGGGCAAAGGGATGTAACTTCGATTATTTTAGAGACACTAATAGAAAACAGTAACCTCTCCGTGGACATAGTCAAATTGCCAAACCACGTATCTTTAGTGTTTTGTGTATGATCATTTACTTTTCATCTCGATATTGCTTTATGTAATTATTATTGTGATAATTCTTGCACTCAAAATTAGCGCCATCTATGAAAAATGATTCTTTTTTTCTACGAAAGCAGTTATCGAAAGAAAGCCCGTGATGTCTCACCACGACAGCAACATTCCTCAAGTTGGTGACGTATAGGATGATTCAGTCCCACTTAGGGTCAGGTCAAAGATTTTCTAACCCCCAAATCCTAGGTTTCTCCAGGAAAGATAACCTTTTAAAAGTCAGGGACCACCTAGGTCTACTAAGATCTCTAGGATGGTCGAAGATTACAAAGTCAAGCTTCAAGAGAAGGAGGATGAAATACGCCTCCAAATGGAAGAGAATGCTCGCCTATAGAGGCGATTTAAAAGGATGGAGAGATATCTCCATAGAGATACTAGGAAACATCATGATAGGTATCCTAGTCATCAGGCAAACAAGACTCATAACCGAGGCAGAAGCTCCAGGCTCGATCAATATCGATTTGAGCGTGGAAGGTCAGAGTGTACTGATTAGAGAGGTGCCACGGGAGTAATAATTGTCAGGATGAGGACATCATAATTTTGGTCCGTAAAAATATGGACCAGCATCGAGCCCGTCGAGGGGTTAGGTACACCAGAGAGCTAGCCAGAAGGCTAAGGCTAGTGTCACCAAGGTTCCCCAAGATTAAGTTCATCACGTTACGCCTATGTGGGTTAGGAGATCCGATTAGGAGGCACCAAATGCTAGGCTTATTGACTCTCATATGGTTTCAAATGACACTTCCCATGCTATATCTTATGAGTTATTGTCATTGCATGTTTCTCATATACTAGTTTTAGGCTTTATGTTATATGTTATTTACAGTATTAGGACGTGTTTATCTTCTATATTTTTTTTCTTTCTTTGAGTCTTGATGAGAAAAATTCAAAAAGATTTTGTTTGTCTTATGAGTTGTTTTGAAAAATGTTTAAAAACTCAAAAAGATTTTTTTTGTTAGTTTAGTTTTACACATATTGTGTGGCATATTGGTGTGTTTGAATCCCATGCATGCCATGTGTTCCATATGTATGGCATTTTTTTTATGATTTTCAATGCTTACATTGTTCTTTATCATTCTTGCATGGAGTAGTTTGAAATTAATTTGCATGATGTATTCACTTTGTATATGCCTCTGCACACACATGCACGAGCTCTTTTGGATTTTAACTTTATATGTTACAATATGAGCTAAGTGAGATTTTCTCCAAATAATCTTGTCATTATACATATATATTTGAATGGGGGATTTGTACATGTAAGAACCATTACTTGTGAGTTTGTACTTTTATTAAAAATATGAGTGTGCATGGGAAAGGGCTATAAAGGGAAAAATATTCCTTATGGAATAATTGTCGAATGGGGATAGACAGAAGAGCTCTTAACACTCAGATGAAATCCCATTTTTCAAGGGAGGTTGATGAAGAGGAGTCCCCAAAGAAGTTCATCGTTCTCACATTCAAAATTTATGATGGAAAGACGGATCCCATAGACCATGTTCAGCAGTACAGGCAGGCGATGACCTTATGGAGTGACAACGTCACCTTGATGTGTCTAATATTCCCTTCTAGCCTATATAACGTAGCTCATAAGTGGTTCGAGAAGCTACCTCATAAGTCGGTCAAGAGCTTCAAGGCCCTAACAGAGGCCTTTATTGCTCGCTTTATAACCAGCAGTTCTCACCCCAAAAGGATAAACTCACTGCTTACGATGAAGAAAAGGCTGCAAGAGAGAGCCTTCGTGACTATACTAACAGGTATTGGGAGGTCTTAAGTGAAGTGGAGGATTGCTCAAAAAATTTTCCATATCGTCCTTCAAGATTGGTTTGCCAACCACATTTCTATTTCTACTGCACCAGTCCTTGACGAAGAAAGAGGCTAGCACCATTGAAGAACTCATGACACGTATCGAAAAATATGCCAAGGTTAAGGATGTGGTACACTCTACCCTAAGGGACAACGGTCGAGTAAAAGCAAGCAAAGGAGGAGGCAAAAGCGACACTCTAAATAAATGAAAAAAGAAAGGGGGTAAGAATGGCTCTTAAAATGGGAGCAAGGTCGATCCATTAAAGGCGTTCCAGGCTGTTAACATGGTCTTTAAAGAACCAATCTACAAGATCTTCAGCAAGATCAAGGATCAGCCATTTGTCAAGTGGCCCAAGAAGATGGGTGGTGACCCGGGAAAGAGTAATAACACGTTGAGATGCACATTCCACAAGGAAGGCAACCATGGGATAAAAAATTACAAAGCATTAAAGTCTCACTTTGAAGAGTTAGCCCAAGCTGAACATTTAAACGAATACATTAAAAAAGAAAGTTGACAAATTGGCAACTAAAAACTGGACAATGTCCTCGATGATGACACGGGACATGAGTTCGTGATAATTTATGAAGTATCCGACCTAAGGTAGATTCAAGGGAACATTGTTCTGATGGAGCTAAAAAATGTCATGATTTTCATGAAGGCATTCCATATTGATCCGAGATAAAGATAAGCTAGCAAGTGCAGACAACCAAAAGATATCAACCACACCAAACAAATTATCCTCACAGAGGAAGATCTGAATGGAGTCAGGACTCCGCATCATGATGCACTCGTTATTACTCTCAGAATCGCAAATTAAGACGTCGACAAAATTATTGGTATAGTAGGAAAGCTCATCAGAGGTGATGTACCTAGAGTTTTTCCATAAGTTGAAGCTCAATCTATCCAACCTCCACGGTTCCATTGGTTGGCTATGCGGGGAAAATCACAATGCCAATGGGAAATATTGTCTTACCGGTCAATGTAGGCAACATTTCAAAGATAATTGAATTCTTGGTGGTAAACATAGAGTCACCATACCATGCCATTCTAGGCAAATGTGGTTGCACGCTAAGAAAGTTGTACCATCCAGATACCACCAAAAGCTTAAGTGTGTCACCGACTAAGTCGTGGTCAAGATTATCTGATGGTTTAAACTTATTTAATTAGATATCAATCCTAAAAAAATACAATTCTTATTAACTCTAGAACATGCAACTATGTGATTTAAATCAAGCATGTAAAGATAACATAATTTCAGGAAAAAAAAACTAAGGGAAAAAACTTTAATTTCACTAAAGTTTTGCAAATCACAACTTGCCAATATAATAAGATAAATGCAGCCCGATGAATCTCTCGCTGGTGATTTACTCATCTTCAACAGCAATAGTTCCCATGAGAACTACAAATATCGCAATCTTCCTTCAGTAATGAATTCCCTCGAGAACCCATAATGACCGCAGTCGTCAGCAATGATTCCTGCAAGAATCACAAGAGCAGCAATAGAGACACCTTCTCTACAAGGGTAACTTCAATATAAAAGTGTTTTGGATTTCAAAGATGATTCACAAAAGTATATGGGAAAGATTGTGTGAATAAAAATTATTGTGCCCTATAAAAGGTGAAGACTAAATGCAGCAGGTCTACAGTTTTCATAAATCAAAATTTTTAAAGAAAAATCTTCACGAAGAAAGTTTTTATAGGCAATCACAAAAATTGAGGCCGTATAATTTCGTTCAAATGACAAACATCAATTGTTCTAACGACATAGAGATGTTTCTCGAACGACATGTGAGTCGCTTCCAATGAGTTGAAAAAATCGAGATAGTAAGCCCTTGTTCGAAGTACGTTTGATAAATACATCCAGCGAGCTTCGAACGACATGAAGGTCATTTGAACGAGTTGTTACTCTCATTGGAACGAGACTATCTAAAAAATAAAAATATTTTTAAGTTCAAAAAACTGTTTGAAAATGCCTCGTTTGGACAAAAACTAGTTTATAAATTTTTTCCAATACTTAGCAAAAAAATTCACAAAATCCATACCAATGTTACCTCAAGTCGTAAAATATGTTAAAGATGCTTGATATTTGGATTTGTCTTCTTCAACGAGTGAACGTAAAGTGTCGTGACGAAAGTAACGGGATATGTCATACTCAATGTAAACTAAACTCTATGGACAAGTCCTATATGCTAGGGGCAATGACAGAAAATCTTCCCTTACAAATCTCCCCTATGGCTATTCCGGTACAAAATAAAAAATCTGAATTATCCAACAAATCCTATACAAAACTAATACCCTCCCAAAAGCCTAAAAATGGAAAGATACTAAACATGTACAATTCTTTCAAAATCTTCAAATTTTTCAAATCTTCAAATCTCTTGCTTTCTCTTGATCTTGTCAAGGGAGCTTTGTCTTATGTGTACTTTGCATATGATCATCAAAGTGTACCTGTACACAATAGACAAAGAAATATACCTTCGTGACGTATCGAGTTTGAAATAAAATAAAACTCATAAATCAAATCAATTTCCCCACAATTCAAACTCTTACTCCCCCATAATTTATAATTCGTTCTCCCTCTTTTTATTTGTTCGAAATAGACAAGGAAAATAAACAAAAAAATAATAAATTGAAATGTATCACAACAAGTATAGTAAATCATCATAAATATATATCAAATAAGCTCATGTAATTAAAAACTCAAAATCTCCACAAGTTATTTTTTATTATTCAAATTTTTCAAGCAAAAATAATTTTACAAAAATAACACACACCATGAAATAACACTAAGATAACCAAATCATGGAAACGGAATGAATGGGTGTGAAAAAATTCGATAAAAAAATCAACTCAAACAATCATATCATATGTGCATGATGAATTTTGGATACTCCTAACGAATGAACTCAAAATCGTCATAGGTGTAAAAATATTAAATTCATATGATATCGACTCATTCTAATCAACAAATCAAAGTCTAAAATAATTTTCACACCTATAATGCCCAAAACTATGTAATAGTTTTACGAGACTTTTTCAGGATGTGCAAACCCATTGATCTTCGACTAAACTCCCTCAAAACTCACATATAGAATATTTTCTCTCAAATCTTTTGTTTTGAAGAAATAAATGATCATATGTTACGAAGCATCAATGTTCTTTGAAATTGGCCTGGCATTTTATATTTTTTCTTTGATGTGCCTTTAATCTTTTAGGCTCTTTTTCTTTTTTGCAAATGGTGGCTATTCACACAAAAACAACCTGTAATTCGTGCCCGATTCCATTTCATTTAACCTAACACATTTACCAGAGATATAATTTCGTTTTTTCCAATCCGGGCAATGGTTCTTACAAGCACTACTTTCATTATCTCGTTTTATCACATTTGCTTTCATTTTAAAGGCAGGATTGAGATGAAAACATTTTGACCAATATTGACAAATAAGTGCAATACTCAAATAAATTTATGCATGTGTGTATTAAAGGAGACAATGAGTCAAACATGTAGAAAGCAATCGCTAATCAAATCTCAATGACTCCAATACATTATAAAGCGCATGGATGAAATGATAATGTGTCTCAAAACACTATAAAAAATTCACTGGATAATGGAATGCAATTGTGACTTGGAAATCCTAAATGTCCATCCATATGCGGCGTAAACAATCTACAAAAATCATTTTGGTATTTTCAAATATTTTATCGAAATAATTATTTTTGGCTTTTTCACTTTTTCTAAAAAGAAACCGGAAATCATTTTGTATTTTTCCAAAAACTTTTGAGAAAAAAATAAAACTCTTTTTGGATTTGTCAAAAAATATATCAAAATGGAAAAAGTTGAATACAATGGTAGTACATACTAGCAATAGGCATGAATGATATAAGCATGAAAAACATCCTATGCTCGAAAACAAGTATAAACCTCAATCACTAGGTCCGGAGGTGTTCTCCATAGGGGGCGACATCCTATGAAAAATATCCATCAAATCATTTGAAGTTTTGACCAATACTTAACTTTCTCACGAAAAATGCTCAAAATCTCTTATGTGATGTGCGGGAGCATGCGGAGTAACATGTGTGGGAGTGCGTGCGGGAACACATGTAGTAGCATATCATGAAAAATACCTATGCTCCCAACTTAAAACAAAATTCTGTAAGGTATCCTCTTTGCTTGCAATGGGAACAAACATACATGAGCTTAGGAACACCTCTCTCAAAACGTCTAGGACGCGCTCTCCTACGAGGAAATGAACGCCTAGGTGGGTTAGGTTAAGATCCAAATAGATCTATCACAAACTCGGGAATCGTCTCGGGTGCAACATGGGAATCGGACGCACCGTCATAGACTATTACTAACCTCTCAATGTTACCCAAAGAGAGACCAAGAAACATCTTTCCAACCTTCTTAGATGTGTCCTCTAAAGTAACTTTGATATCCCGAGCACGTTCGAGATCTCTCTCGAGTTAGGATACATAGGCTTCAAGTTTCTCACGAGTTTTCAATGAAGATCGAAGATCTCCCGCGAGACTAGTCACAGTGTTGGTCAAATCACTCTTTTCACGGCCTAAGATGATCAATTGCTCACATAAAGAAACCTTCACCTTCTCGCGTTGACTCGCCGACGCCCCCCCCCCCCCCCCCCAAAAAAAAAAAAAAAAAAACTTCTACCTTTCTCTCCAAATCTATCACCCTAAGAGACAAATTCTTATTCATCTTTTTCATCCTCAATGTCTTGGTGTATAAATCACTAAATGCTTCTTAAATATACCTTTCTCCCTCACTTACAAACTCATCCTACACTCACTTGAATGACTCAAAGCATCATCGAGGCTCTCACGTTTATATGTGTCCACATCGTCATGGGACAAACTAGAAGTACTCACATGACTAGCCATGAAAGAAACCCATTTTTCATGTGGTGCTTCTCCCCCTAAATCAATCAACTCGATGTCACTATCGCTAAGGGTGGCTTCATTAGCAATATCCTTGCCCTTTTTCTTTAGCATAGTGGGACACTCAAAAGTTTTGTGCCCTTTTCCCTCACATTCAAAAAATATTATATCTTCATCTTTCTCACCGTTATCCTTGACCTCATTCTTCTTTTTGTTTTCTCAAAAATCCTTTTATTGGAAGAATTATTTTTGGAAAATTTGAGAATTTTTTAATTTTTTTTCAAATAAGGCCAAGTCATATCAACCTCACCCTCAGAATCAGACTCACAAACTCTCTTTTTTTTTTCTTAAATTGAGTTTTTAAATCTACCTCTCTATCCTTAGGCTTAATGGTTTGGGGAAACATGTCGATATCATAAATTTGAAGGTCTCCTACTAGTTATTCTAACCTAAGAGAGTCTAAGACCCCTCAAGAGTCAATCACGGTAAACTTAGGAATAAATCGGTAAATGGAGTGACCTCAAAATCGTTTTCACAACTCTAGACTCCTAAATTCTCTCACTCAAATTAAAACTTAAGCTAATAATGTCCGACAACCTGGCATAAAATTCATTGAAACTCTCGAACTCTAACATAGTGATAGTCTCAAACTGGGTGGTCAAATTTTAAAGCTTAGAAGCCTTGTGTAATACCCCGTATTTTTATGGCTTTTAAAATTGGGGATTTATTAAATTTAATTGAGACATTAATTTAATATTAGTTCGGAAATTATTTTTATATTTACTAGCGGCGTGAGTTAGTAATTATTGGAAATTTGTTGAATATTACTATATGAGTAAAGTAATATATCAGATTGGTTTTATTAATATTGTCACGAGTGGATAATATGGCAATTATGGAAATTTAAGTCGGGACACGCTTGTGTCATATCGGAACTAAATTATTATTATAAAAGTGAATAAATTATAAGTCACATGTATGGTCATTTAGAGTGCGACAAAGTGTCCGGAAGGGTCGAGATAGTCAGAAAAGTGTACCCGGGGGTTTAGTTTAAGTCTCGGGGCGTTTTTAGGCCTAATTGACATCCCGGGAGGGTATTATAGATATTTTTTATTTTTGGGTAATTAAACCCACGATTTTTCTTAGTATATATTAGCCATTTGGAGTTGTCTCTTAGGTTTAACAAACACAAAACCTAAGCCCAGCCATTAGAGAATAAGGTGAAGAGATTAGAGAAGAAGGTGAAGAGTTTCCAAGCAATCCAAGGCCTAGAACTCACCCAATTGCACCGCCACCACCACCAAAATGTAGATCGCACGAGGAGGAACGCAATCATATATTTTTCATCAACAAATCAGATCCTTGAATCTCAGGCAAGTATTTATCTTGCTGATTTCTAATTGGTATTCCCTCCATGTTAGTCTAGGAATGAAAACCATATGTTTTAATTGAAGAATTATGTGTTTTGGAAGAGAATTTATATGTGTTGTAGGGAAAATCCATGTAGTCTGAAATCGTGATCATATGTAGAGGATTACCCACGAAGTTATTATGATATTTGGGAAGAAAATCTGGATTAAAATAAAGGTTTGTGATTATTCATGCAAAATTTGGTTTTATAAATAAATCTGAGATTAAACCCCTTTTTGATTGATTCGTTGAGGATTTATTGATGTTGTTACGTTAGAACTTGTTTATATACATTGCTTATACATTTGGATAACTTGTTTGGGAGTTTGGGATGAAATTATAGAGGTTTGGAGGGGTTATAATGGTTGAACCCGTATGTTGAAAATTACAGAAAACTGGGTAAGAACTGCTTGATCGATCGATCGACCAAGAGCATCGATCGATCGACCCCATTCCTCGATCGATCGATCCCTCCTGGAAAAGTGCATATTATTCTCCTTTTTGTTTAATCCGGTTAAGATACGTAGGAACCCTTGATTATTATTTATGGAGTATAATGGGTTATGAAGAAGACCAATAGGGCCTAAGTAGACTCCGTTGAGTGAAATTAATATGAGATGAAATTATGGGTTAACGGAGAGTTATTCATACATTGGAAATTGTGCGTACGTTTACTAAAATATTGAGACTCGTGAAAGATTTAAACCAGGAGGTAAGTGAGGGTATACCTACTAAAATTATACTTAGTGAGAGATAATGCTTCGAGAGATGAGAAGTCTGTATGAAATAAATTACAAATCAGAATAAAAGAGACAAATTCGTTATGCGAGATAATTGAGTAATTTGTGCTAAGAACGGACAATTATAATTATGGGGCGTGGGCGTAGCTAATTGGGAAAATGTGAATATTTATATATATGACTGTGTGACTATGCATATATTATGTATCTATGTAAAAATCATACCTGGACTACTTGCTATCATGGAGGTTTCCACGCTGGGACAGTCTTATCTCGATTGGACATTTATGGGGGATATTGACTCGTACCCTAGAAGATAGTATTCTAGATACAGGCTATCTGAAAATGATAGTCAAATGTTCTAAGAGATGTGAGGGTATGTGCTGACCTCTTAGGATTCCGAACTATGCTTCACCTCCACTTGTATGTGTATTGTGTTAATACAGTTCGACGGTGATTCCCAACTAGTATTTCCCTTATTATGAGTGAAACGGGTACTTGATAGCAGAGTATGCTAGAACCATAGATTTATGTGGGGTGCCAACGGTTTATATATATTATAAGAGTGATATATATATATATATATATATATATATATATATATATATATATATATATATATATATATATATATATATATATATATATGTGTGTGTGTGTGTGTGTGTGTGTGTGTGGAAACTTTCTATTGTGTGTAAAAGTAATTAAGTAATGAATAAATTCCTTGGCTTTATAACAAGTGTTTGTGAATTTTGTAACTCTACTGAGTGATTCTAAGTAACATAAGAAAATGGAAGAGATTAATTTTCTAAAAATAATATTAAATGGAGTTAGTATTCCTCGAGGTAAAACTTTATGGAAAATAAGTTAAATAGATTTATGAGATCAGTAGTACGGTAGGCGTGCGTGTCACACACTAACAAAGTAGTTATATTAGTCGGTAAGCATTTTAAATACTTACTAAACTATTTTTAAAACTGTTTTACACTCGGGCTCTGACCCGTTTTCTATCATTCTCTCTCTCTTGTATATATATATATGTATTACAGGTGCCCAGCCACAAGGGCGTCTTGCATATGTTCTTTAGATTGGGCGTGCTGTAGCTTATGTGAAAGTTGCAAGCCTTTGCTTTAGACGACATCTTCATTGATTCAGTTCTTACTTTAGTTCTTTATATTTAGGGCATGTGTCGCCCGATTTCCTATTCCATTTGGATCTTGTCAGAGATTTATGTTCATTTATATTTTCGGTATTCAATACTCCTTGGGAGTTAACTATTGTAAGGATGATTTCATTTATGGTTCTTAAACTTAGTTTGGATTATCGAGATGGTTTAATTCCTGTATGTTAATTGCCATCCTTAGTATTTATGTGGTTCTTAAACTGTTGGTTACTAATAAAGGTTTTCATATTGGAATTTAATAAAATGAAAATAAAGCCAGGGGGTGTGGTAGAGCGGAAGGGGCTCCTCCTCCCTTAACCAAGGGTTGGGGGTTCGATTCCCGCCTTGGGCATGGAGCAGCCTTAAATCCATGGGCCAGCTGTCCCACCCATCGAGGTCCCTACAAATCAGCGAAGGGATTAGTCACTAAGTCGCTAGTGGATACCCTGGTGTAAACAAAAAAAAATGAAAATAAGATTTTAAATATTTTGACACTTAGCTTAAATATTTAGGGTGTTCAAATCGGGAATATTATTTTACGACAGTGATGCTGAGAATGAACCAACAGTTCACCTTGATATTAATTTAATAAAGGACTGATCACCGGGTATTTAATTAGGAGGGGTGTTACACCTTGACAGCGTTGGTACCCTCGTGAGTGAGGTGGAGGGTATCCCATGCCTCTTTAGACGCAGTTCACGTCATGATGCGACGTAACTCGTCATGGGCGACGACTCCCAAAATAGCACTAAGTCCACAGGAGTTTTAGGTACTTCACTTAAACTCATCATCAGTCCAGTCAGAAACAGGTTTGGGATTAATGTAATTTCCAACCGTGATAGTGGGAGGATTACACCATCTTTCACATACTAACCACACTCTTTCATCAATATCTTTTAAACAAGATCTCATAAGGTCCTTCCAATATGTATAATTTGTTCCATCAAAGATCGGCATCCGATTATATAAGTTATCCATAAAAAAATTTACGATTTTTCAAAATCAAAATTCAAAACAACTGATATCGTAAAAAAAATTACAAAAAAGGATCACACAGTAATTTTTTGCATTAAACTCTGATACCAATTTGAAGAGTGCGCGATTATCTGATGCCTTAAACTTATTTAATTAGATGTCAATCCTCAAACAAATTTCGATTCTTATTAACCCTAAAACATGCAACTATGTGATTCAAATCAAGCATGTAAAGATAACATAATTTTAGGGGGGGAATATAGGAAAAACTTTTTATTTCACTAAAGTTTTGCAGATCACAACTTACCAATATAATTAGACAAATACAGCCCCACGAATCTCCCGCAGGTGATCTACTCGTCTTCTTCAGCAATAGGTCCCATGAGAACTACAAAGATCGCAATCTTCCTTCAATAACGAATTCCCTTGAGAACCCACAATGACTGTAGTCATTAGCAATGATTCTCGCAAGAATCACAAGAGTAGCAGTAATGACTCCTTCTCTATAAGGGTAACTTCAATATATAAGTGCTTTGAATTTCAAAAAACGATTCACAAAAGTATATGGGAAAGATCGTGTGAATCAAAAAGTATTTTGCCCTATAAAAAGTGAAGACTAAATGCAGCAGGTTTGTTGTTTACGTAAATCAAAATTAAATCTTCACAAAGCAAGTTTTTATAGGCGAACAGAGAAATTGAGGCAGTGCAATCTCGTTCAAATAAGAAACAACAGTCTTTCTAACAATATAGAGATGTCGTTCGAACGCCATGTGACTCACTTCCAACGAGATGAAAAAAATCCAGACAGTAAGCCCTTGTTCGAAGTAAGTTTGATAAATGCATCCAACGAGCTTCTAACGACATGCATGTCGTTTGAATGAGATGGTACTCTCATTTGAATGAGATTGTCTAAAAAAATAAAAATATGTTAAGTTCAATAAACTGTTTAAAAATTCCTCGTTTTGACAAAACCTAGTTTATAAAAGTTTTCCAATACTTAGAAAAAAATCTTCAAAATCCATACCAATATTACATCAAGTCATAGAACATGTTGAAGATGCTTGATATTCGGATCTGTCTTCTTAAACGTATAAATATAAAGTACCATGACGTAAGTAACGGAATATGCCATACTTAATGTAAACTAGACTCTAGGGACAAGTCCTAGATGCTAGGGGCAATGATAAAAAATTAACCCTTATAGTTTTTTATCGAAATCGCTCTTACCGATCACGAAAAGAAAAAATCGATTGCCTTTTTGAGAAACAATTTGGATGTTTTTGCCTGGGAGTTGTATAATCTATTTATAATTGATCCCAATATTGCCTGCCACCGTCTTCACGTTGACCTAACCTTCAAGCCGATCACTCAAATAGCAAGACAAACAACCCCATAGAAACCTAAAGTGGAGGAGAACGATGTTGGGAAGCTTCTGGATGCAGACACCATTAGGAAAGTTCAGTTCCCCAAATAGTTATCTAACCCGAAGGTACTACGAAAGAGCAACAACAGCGAGTATGTCTACATCGATTTCACGGACCTCAACAGAGCCTACCCCAAGGACAGTTTCCCACTGCCAAAGATTTATTAGCTAGTTGACACCACGACAACCCATAAGAGAATGAGTTTTCTCGACTCCTATTCAAGGTACCATAAGATCTCGCTATTCAGTCTCGACCAGAACAAAACATAATTTATATCTCTGATAGGCCTATATTATTACAAGGTCATGTCGTTTGGCCTAAATACGCAGGGAAAACATATCAGAGGTTAGTTAAAAGGATATTCAAGTAGTAGATGAGAAGCACCATTTAAGTTTACATCGATGACATATTGTCAAAAGTAAGGACAAATCCGACCACCTCAAAGACCTGACCAGAACCTTTGAAATCCTCGAGAAGTATCAGATAAAACTCAATGCAAGAAAATACTCATTTGGCGTCGAGTTAGGAAAATTTCTAGGTTTCCTAATCAGTAAAAGAGGGATTGAGGCCAACCCAAATCATATTTATACGATCAACAGAGTCCAATCCCCAGGGACATTGCGAGATATTCAAAAGCCTATTGTATTTCTCGCAACACTCAATCGCTTTATCTCTAAGTCCTCAGAATATTACTGACCATTCTTTGAGCTACTAAAGAATGATAAGGGCCTCACATGGAATGATAACTACACAAGAGCTTTGGAGGAGATCAAGTCCTACCTCGACAAACCACCCCTGTTGGCAATTCTCGATAACGGAGATCATATGTGCCTCTACCTCACAGTATTAGACTACACTGTTTGCTCAACTCTGGTATATGAAAAGAAGGGTAGACAGTACCTTGTATATAATTCCAACAAGGCGTTTCTGGATGCAGAGCAACGTTACTTACCTTTGGATAAGCTAGTTTATGCTGTGGTAGTTGCTTCTAGGAAGCTGAAACACTACTTAAAAGCCCATTTAATAATGGTAATCACTTCATTCCCCTCAAAGTTACCCTTCAAAGAGACGACCTCTCTGGATGACTATCAAAGTGGTTGGTCGATCTCGAAAGGTTCAATATTCATTTTCAGCCAAAGACAACGATTAAGGGATAAGTCTTGGCTAATTTCATCACCGAATTCATCGGGGATAAGACAACTCACCAGTAGATGATGGAGCAATAAACAAATAAGGAAGCACAGTCCAATAACTTGAACCTATATGTTGATGGAGCCTCCAATTCCAAGGGGCATGAGTAGATATTGCCCTCATCACACCAGAAGATGATGTCATCGAATAAGAAATCGGGTTGGTATTTAAAGCCTTCAATAATGCAGCTGAATATGAAGCACTGATAATTGGTCTACATAAAGCCCAACTGCTGGGGGCAAAGCGTCTCAATGTGTTCGACGATTCCAAACTGGTCTCCAAACAAGTGAGCGAATATTTCAATGCAAAAGATGACAAAATGGCATCCTACCTTGTCGTGGTGAGAGAGATGGAGGGATTTGAGGAAGTCCACATTCAACAGTTACCCCAGGGGTAAAATAGTTATGCTGATGCCTTGGTATCCCTAAGCTCAGCATCAGACTCTGACCTCAATAGAACTATCCAAGTAAAATTCCTTGAACGGCCTAGCATTGATAATAAAATGGTCGTCGAGCAAATTCTTTCCATAGAAAAATCTCCTATCTAGATGGACCCAATCACTACTTACTTACAGAATGAGATACTGCCAGATGATAGGAAATTGGCTCACTAGATAAGGGTAAAGGCAGCTCATTTTTATCTTTGTCCAGGAGGGAAGCTCTACAAAATATCCTTTACAGGCCCTTACCTCCGGTACGTCCACCCGCAAGACACCGAGCAGGTTCTTAACGAGCTTTATGATGTTATTATGGGAGTCAAGTAAGAGGAAGATCATTAGCACTTCGAGAAATCAACGAAGGCTACTGGGGCCACACATGTAAAAATATGTAAGTGTCTATGTTCAGAGATGTGAAATATGCCAGAACTTCTCCCCTATAGTCCATTAACCAGCTAGTGACCTGAAATCCTTGACCATTTGCATAATGAGGATTGGACATTGTGGTACCGCTACCTACTGTACCCAAGAATCACAAGTATCTGCTAGTTGGCACATATTACTTCACTAAGTGGGTAGGGGCAAAGCTACTAACAAACATTCGTGACACCGATATGACAAGGTTCATCTGGAAGAGCGTCATAACATGCTTTAGGGTTCCAAGAGATATCATCTCCGATAACGGCACACAGTTTAAAAGTAGTTTCTTCCAAAACTTTTATGATGAGCAGGGCATTAAGCATTACTTCAGCTCGATCGCATATCCCCAGAGCAATGACTAGGCAGAAGCTTATAACAAAATGATGTTCGGCGATCTGAAGAAGAGGCTGGAAAAATCAATGTGTGCCTATGTGGACAAACTCCCTCATATCCTTTGGGCCTACCATACCAATCCTAGAAAACATATTGGGGAAGCACTCTTTGCACTCAGATATGGAATGGAAGCCATCATCCCACTTGAAGCAAGTCTCCCAATTATGAGAACCAACTTGGTCGACCAAGGGATAAAAGACGATGCCTTATACACTGAACTTTTGACTTAGCGGATGAACGAAGAGAGCAACCATGATCAAGTTGGCTTTATACCAGTAGCAACTAGAGAGGCAGTACAATAAAGGAATCAATACAAGGAAATTCCAGATAAAAGATTACGTCCTAAGGAAAGTCCTCGGCAGTACAGTAAGACCGTCAGAGGGCAAACTGAGACCAAACTGGGAAGGACCTTTAAGTCATCAAGGCGACCTTAAAGGAGCTTATCACTTGAAAATGATTGAGGGCAGAGAGATACATTGCGCATAGTTTTCGGCCAACCTCAAGAATTATATTTTTAGTCTTCTTTAGCACATCTTGTTTATGCAAATTTTTATTCAGACTTATGTTGCTCTTAAGTTATTACTTAATAAATAAAGGCCTATTGGCTTTCACATCTTGCTTTTGCATATTGGTTTTTTTAATTTTATATTATGTATCTCGATATTATACACCATTTCCAAGCAAAAGCTCCATTCCCTGGACACTATGAAAAATCACACTTGGTTACAGTAACTTGCTCAACATACTTTAACCATGGAACTTCCTCGTGCAAAACAAAACTCCTTTAGATTACAATTGGTTATTTAACTTATTTCAATCAAGAAATCTCCTTGCGTCAAGAAGGGTTCATACTAATTACAATAAGTTGTTTAAGTTTATTTGAATTAATGGAGCCCTCAGATCTTTGTCATATCAAACACAAAGGACCTCATGAGCTCCCCCGATAACAATAAAAGCTCTATAGGGTATTCTTAGGCAAAAATCCAACTGAGGTTGGTCTCCAACTATGATTGTCATTAAAATCCTGATAGAGTGGATGGCCCATAAACCAGGTACATTCTTGCCATCATTTCTCCTAGGCGTAAGGGATTGTGATGACACAACCTAAACGGTAAGGCCTATGGAATTATATTGCTAAGGCATATTAGACTAGAAGAATAATTAACATTAGTTATTAACACATTTAGTCGACAAAAGCCCAAAATGATTAACATTTGTTACTAACTCATTTAATTGGCAAAAGGCCCAAAATGATTAATAGTATTATTTAGTCAGTGAAAGTCCTAAATAATTGGTAGGTATCAACTCTTCTTGGTTGACAAATGCCCAAAATGCATAATTAATTATTAACTATATTTAGTCTATAATTGCTCAAAATATTATACAGTTAATAAATAAACTTTATTCATTTCGGTAAAAGATTGAAGAGTACAAGGGTATAAAATATTCCAAAAACTAAACAAGGACTCATACCAACTATGGATGGCGAGCTAGACATTCTACTACGCGTGATTTCCAACCATTATCAGGATTGGGGGCAAACAGATCCTCGTTGTCTTCAAGGTAGTGGTTCCTCAGCTGAGCATGAATGGTGTCAATGGAAATCCACTTACCGTTCTTCCCAAATGGGGTTGACGGTAAGTTGGGCAGTCTATTTGGTACTTGCACTACAACTCTGAATCCTTGGTGGTCTTACGCTCTTTAAGGGTGTTCAGCCACCCATGCATATATACCACATCTTTAACTTCCTTCAGCCTCATAAGTGTATCGATCCAACCCTCATCATAGCCTGCTACCCATGCTTCCCGAGGACACATATTGAATAAATGCATCGGCCTTTTGAGATCACTTTGAAGGCCAGCTATAATTGTATACTTTTGTTGGACGTCCTCCTTCAGCTCAACAACCTCTTTCTTCAGGGAATTATTTTCGACCTGAATTATCTCGCCTTCCTGGCCCACATCCTTGCTTGTTGTAAACTGGGCCCTAAATCATTTATTTCCTTCGATACGGAGGATCCGATCTCCTCTATGACTTGGAGGTCATCCTTTAACTTTGACACTAACTCGGATGGTCCTTGTACGCTACAGTTCTTATCTTCAACTGCTTACAGACCTTTACAAAGGCCCGACGAGCCTACCCACTCATACTTGGGTCTAAAACCTTCCTAAGATTCAAGGAAGGAGATATATAGTCTTTTACAATGATAAGCTACAAATAACAGAGCAAATTATAAGTACAAAGAACATCAGCATAACGAAAAGAGGAATATATAAAAAGGAAAGTCCTTTCATATTAATAGTCCAAAAGGGGGGCAAGAGCCATTATAACTAGAGAAAGAAAAAAGAAATTACAATACAAGAACAAAGTAAAGGGAAATGTCCCAGTACTAAGGGACTTCACTCCTTCACCTGATCAGAGGTCAGTCTCTGGTTCTTTACCCTTCTCGATAAATTTTCTCGCCTGATCGACATCCAGCTCAACCTCGTTTTGCTCCTCTCCAGCCTGATCGATCGACTGATCAGCAATAAGCTCCTTAGAAGTAATGGGAGAAGGCCTTGGGGAATGGATCTTGTATATATCAGACTCTAGTGGGACTCCTGTTGCTCCCAAAACTTGGTCACATCCTTTCTATAAGTATAACTTCTTGACATAGGCAATCTGGAACCCAATGTCATCGTAGGTCGCATTCCATCCATCCGCGTAACTATTCTCCTTTATTCTTGGGACCTTATCATTTAACTTCTATACCTTTCCAACCAGATCCAGGTTCTCCCCTACCAACTTCTCCTTCTCTGTAACCACAAAGTTATTTTCCACCTTCAGATCGATCAAGGCCTTCTCTTCCTTCTCCTTCTACTGCTCGAAGCCAGATCGAGCATTATCAAAGTCCTTTGGGGAATTATTTAGGGCTTCGCTCAGCTCCTGATTCTTCTTGGACTGATCGGCGTGCCCATCCAAGAGTGTAATAAAATTTTACATAAACTACAAGGCAATAAGAAGAAATATTAGTACACGGAATCCGAATAAGAGAGAGTATACTTACCAAGGCAAGCACTTGTACAGACTTAAGGGCCAGCTGGTCTGACCTCAATCGTGATTATCGCTCGTGATCGGCTGTGAATGATGCCCCTCTTAGTAAGATAGGGGCAATGGATGGAGTATTGACCATGTTAGCCCCCTCAGCAGCAACAAAAAGAGAGAGGGGGGATTCAGTTGGGGCCTTAAAATATTGTTTCTTCCTCCTCTCCTACTTTTTCTTTCTCTTCTCCTCCTTCTTCCTCTTTCTCTTCTCCTCATTATTTCTCTTTCCTACTCTTCTTTTTTTGTCTCCTTCTCCTTCCCATTAGTTCCCGAGTTAGAACCACAGACCCGAGGGGAATTCCCCTTAGATTTCTTCAAAAGCTTTACCATGTCGAACAAAAAGGTCTGATCTTCATCATTTGTGATTAGTAATATCTTCTTCAAAGGGGATATATCTTCTTCTTCTTCTTACTCTTTTTATTCTTCTCCCACTTATTCATCTTTTTTTATCTCAATTCTCCCAAATAGGCCAGAGGACTCTTCTTCTAGAAGTTCTAAGCCAGAGATTTTATCTACCGACCGAGCAATGAAACTGGAAGCCGTATTTGTTTATTCCAGTAAGTTGCTGCAAGAGGGTGCTCGCCATTAGACAACCTATACCTAACCTTCCAAGCCTTAAGAATATCAACAACTCTTAGCTCTCGCAGAGTAGACTCTTGTCACGAGCTGCAAAATAAAGGAAGAAACATATATCAGACGACAGAAATAGAAATAGTAGATACAAATTCAGTAATTAGATAGAAGAAAAAGAGGCAGTGACCTATGTGATTCTCCTCCCTAGTCAGAGCACAGGGACCTTGATACCTCTTACTCTTAACTAGCTGAGAATGTTGTTAATTTATGGCAATGAAACCTCGCTCCCAATACACTTTGTAGGAGTCAGACAGGTTTAAGACCAAAACCCTCTCAGCCTTCAAGTATAGAACACCATCATTGGTGTGCGACTAAACATAACAATAATAAATTTTAGGGAACTCTAGGTTGATCCCATATAATTAATTGATTTTATACACCCTGTTCACTATTTTCCAATTGTTTGGGGTAGATTGAGCAGGGACAACCTCAAAATAACTAAAGAATTTCAAAAATAAAGCGTTTGGGGGAAAAGTTAAAACCTCCTGAATGACAAGAAGAATGTGAATCCAATGTCTATCTTCTATGTCCCAGACATCTCTAGGTATAGGGACACATTCGATTTCCACCAACTCAGGAATACTATACAATTTTTTAAACTCCGCAACATTTTTGTTATTAATAAGAGCCATGGAGAAAAGACTTCAAGCAGCAAAGAAGGCTAACTAGAATAGTGAATAAAAGGAGCAGATAATAAAAACTTACAAGTAAAAATGATCCAAGAAATCTCTAGAAATATGAAGGGCAATAGAGAGGATACAATACGTGTTCGTGAAGAAAAAACATTTGGAAAAACGATGATTAAGCGTGAAGAACCTAGTTTGAACTTCGCGCTAATGATGAAGTGCAGCTCCCAATGAAGATTCTGGCGCTTCATATATCTATTCGAACAACCGCACCTCCACTTCTTCAAGAATATCATAAGAATTCCATGCCAGTTTTAAAACAATTTTGGGCCTTGGGCCTTGAACTCACTTAAATCTATTAGCCCAATATCTCAGCCCAAAGATTTTCGAGGCAATTGTGGAGGCTCATTTATTCAAGCCCAATAATGCAGCCGACCAGCCTGTAACACCTCGTAATTACGAGGACATGGAATTTAATTATTTTGGTGAAATATAGTTTTGTAAATTTGAAGGAATTCATTAATTTTGAGAAATTATTTAATTTGGAGAATTTAGATTTTTAATTAATTCATATTATTTTTAAATTTTACGTGTGTCGTATTTTGAGATCAAAATTGGAGAATTTTATAGAATAACTCGGATGACAAGTCTGAGGTCGCGGTTGAGTTCGGGGAGGTCAAAATAGTCAAAATAGCGTACCCGGGGGTAGTAATTGGGTCCCGGGGCCTTTTTTATACATAACCGGGCCTATACGGGGGTATTTAAGCCATTTTAATTTTTTCCATAGGCTTAATTATGGGATTAGGGAAATTTAACCTAGGTTTAAGAGATTTGGGCAGTCGTTATTCATTCCTAAACACAAAAGTTTGAGAGATGGGAGAAATGAGAAAGAAGAATAAGAAGGAAAGAAGGAAGAAAAGAACATTCCGGGCAGATTTTTGAGAAGAGATCGTCGGATTTATTCTACCAAGGCAAGTATTTTCTTGCTTTATGTGACTAGTAGTCAATAGTGTTAATTATTGAGATTATGGTTAAAAATCTAGAAATTATAAGACTTTGAGTATAAGTTTTACAAATTAAACAACATTGAACAAAATCAAATTAAAAACCCATATAAATAGAGAAATTTTGAGAACATAATATGTTGGAGGTTTGTTAAATTTTCTGGATTTCTAAAGGTTGAAGATGATGAGGAAATATAAAGAGATTTGGAGGACGTAATATGTTACTGAATTGTAAAATTTGTAGGGTCTAGAGGTTGAAGGGATGAATAAACCATTAATAGTGGAATCAAGAACCATTAAGAAATTTGGTTAAAAAGTTAAGTTGAAATTTTATTGGAGGGGATATTTACGTTAACAATTCTTGTTGGGACTAATAAGGATAAATGGGATCTTTCCTTTAATTAATGGGAAGGAGGGTTTAGAAATTGAGGAAAACGAACTTGTACAGCAGCGTGTTTCATCAGACTTAGGGACCGGTCGATCGGGGTCCCAGGGACGATCGACCGGGGGTCATTGTTGGTTGGATGCGCGGGGCAGTAAGGAGAAAAAAAAATTATATTTTTATTTTTGTGGATCTTTAAATGGGAATAACTTTGTCATACGAACTCAGATTGACGTGTCATTTGCGGCCACGCGTAGCTACCTGAGAGGAGTACGTAATCCTAGGAGTTTTTTATTTAGACATAAAATGTGAAAGGTCTAAATTCCCTTGAATATGTAATGAGTGACGAAACGTTACCCAAATTGAAACATAGATTTGTAAGGACCTCGTGAGACAAATAAGAACCTATTCGAGTATATAGGAGACGAGAAGTATAATCCTATAGTTAATAAAAAATAGCGGGGTGTAGCTAATTAATGTGAGACACGAAAATTACGAACGGACTCGTGAATACTTGGAATATATATATATAAATGTGTGAATTATATATATAAATGTGTGAATTATATATATAAATGTGTGCATGTGAGTTGAATGCAAATTGTGTTTATTAAATTGTTACTAGAGGATGCTATCGAGAAGGTTACGCGTAGTGGACAGTCCCACCCTGGCAATTCCAGCGGGGTCTAGATTATGCTCTAAGTTATAGTGCTTGAGTGGCTCCTATCGTGATAAGAGGGGGACGTCACACGGGTCTCTAAGGAAGGTGCATTGAAATCCTAAGGCCCATGTCTTTATAATCACCTCCATTATTTATTTACGATTAGGGATCGGTGGTGAGATTCCGACCCCGTGACCAGAGGTGACACGAGATGTGCCTGACACCCGATAACATGTACGAGGGATGCATCTAATAGGACCAAGCTATGAGGATGCGGTGTGTGTGTGTGTGTGTATATATATAGTGAGTGATATGTGTATATATCTATAGATAATGTGTGACTATCTATTGACAGTATTAATGTGATATTTAATGTATTCATATAGACGAGAGTATATGTATTATACTAATTGTGATAGTGTGTTTAACTTACAACGGGGTGGTTATTGAACTAGTGTAGGTAGCTACTGTGTCTAGGTGGACCGAGTAATGACTAGATAGGATAAATAAATGCGATAGGTGTGCACTGTAGAAGAGGGGTGAGGTTGTCTTCAAGAGAGTGCGTCCGTGAAAGTACTACGCATTTCATTTATTACAATAAAATGCTTGCTAAACATTTTTAAATAACTGGGCTCTGACCCGTTTGCAAAATATTTTCTTTTCTTAAAAATCTTTTTAGGTGTTCAGCCACAGGGGCGCCAAACTTGATATTTCATTCCAGGGATACGCATCTGCGGCATATACGGATGCACGCATGAGATTAGATTAGACGCATCTTTCCTTTATTCCTAAATTAAAGATTCCATTTAGTTACAGTTCCATCTAGGGAGTGTTTCCCATTTATTTTCAGATTTGATTTTGGAGTTTTTATTTATTTATTCGTTGGATTATTATGTGGGATTTGGATTTATAGCCGATGGTTTATTCGTCCAGACATTTTGTTATTTATTCAGCATTATGTTCACACTTAGTGATGGTGTGTATGGATTTATTAGTTTTGTTTCGCATGTATTTATTTGTTTAATGCAAGATAAAATTTGGCACCCGTGTAATTAACTAATTAGGTGGTTAGTAATTAATATGGTTTTCGACAATGATGCTAAGAATAAACCAAATGAGAAATCATGTTTAATAAGATAAATAATTTATCACCCAATATTTAATTGGGCGGGGTGTCACAGATGGTATCAGAGCATCAGGTTCTAGTGTCCTTAAGATTTGTTCGGCTTATTACATTTCAACTTAGCGTTCTTTGATATAGAGCCCTATTGTAGGATTGTTGTATTCCTCATTGCGTATGCGTATTTACGATCTTCTGTCGATTACTTTGTATTTGATGGTGAACTTATACATATTTCAAATGCCGCCTAAGAGAGGTAGACCGACTAAAGCACCAGCGAGAGATTAGGAGAAAGACGCTCGTCAAGAGCTAGTGGTTTCGCAGCCACCACCACCACCAGGGATGATGACGACTACACATGTGGCCGAGATCGTGGAACAGGCAGTGAATGCGGCGATGACCGCAATGTCATAATATTTTACGCAGAATTAACCAGAACCGTTAATGGAACCTAACGTTCAGGCCCACCTTGGGCAGTTCGATTTACATAAAGCAGGAGAAGCATTTCAAAAGGCTCACCCACCAGAATTTCAGTGTAATTCAGATGTGATAGTGCCCAGTCAGTGGAAGAGGGACATACAGCGCCACCTGCGTATGATTGAGTGCATGTTTCCCATTTATTTTCATATTCAGTTTTGGAATATTTATTTATTCCTTGGATTATTATGTGGGATTTGGATTTATAGTCGATGGTTTATTCGACCAGTCATTTTATTATTTATTCAGCATTATGTTCAGGCTTAGTGATAACTGCATGTATATTTATCTGTTTGATGCAAGATAAAATTTGGCACCCGTGAATTAAATAATTAAGTGGTTAGTAATTAATATGGTTTTCTACATTGATGCTAAAAATGAACCGAATGGGAAATCCCGTTTAGTAAGATAAATGACTGATCACCCGATATTTAATTAGGCGGGGTGTCATACAACCCAGCATGTGAAGTGGATTGCCCCGCCCAACTCAAATGTTTATTTTGGATTCGTGTATTTTACATGTACTTAAATGCATGGAGGTAGACTCAAATCGGTTACCAACAATCTCCGAGAGATATTCAGGGACACCTACGAGCAATCTACAAGCTGGTTGAGTTACTTGTACAATTCAATCACTTATTATTACAACTATAAAATGTAAACCTTGACCCGGGACATAGGGATGTAACTTCTATTATTTGAGACACACTAATAAAAAATAGTAACCTCATCATAGACATGGAAAGTTGTTTAATCACGTATCTTTGGTGTTGTGTGCGATGATTTATTTTTCATTTCGATATTGCTTTCTACATTTCTTATTGTAATAATTCTAGCACTCACAAAAAACTATTTGTATGATATTTTTCCTACAATACCAACTACGTACGATATTTTCACAAAATTTTAAAAAAAATTATAAATTATTTTGAAGTCCTTTTTTAAAAATTATTTTTCTTGTCAATTTAGTAACACAAATATAACTAACAAAAATACAATAGAACTTATTTTTTCATTAACAAACCTCAAATGCAATGGTATTCCGTCCGGTCTAGTAAGGTAAAGTCTTTGTATATGTCTTTATCTTGAAGTTATGACACCCGCTTACTTAAATATCGGGTGATCAGTCCTTTATTAAATTTAAAACAGAATGTTCGGTTGGTTCATTCTTAGCATCACTGTCGAAAAACATAAACTTTAATAATCACATAGTAATTAATTAAGCTATTGTCTAAAACATTAATTAAATCGTAACCATTTAAACCATTAGTTAATTCCATTAATTTTAAATTACCAAATCATTCACTATAAGAATTAAAATAATACTGAATAGTAAAGGAACAACTGAAATGAATAAGACTGGAATAAACACTCCAGTTCAAAGTCTCAAAATCTAATAAATCATAATAATACTCAATCCTATTGAAATGAAATACTAAAGTTTAATGAGTGCAATCTATCTGACATAAATAAGAACTGAGAATGGGTGACACATGACGTAAATGGAATGGCCAAACATGAATAGAATGAAATGATTGTAGAGGCATCTAATCACGAGGACTTGCAACTCCCACACTAGATGTAGCACATCAAATAGTCCGACAGTCTAAGCCCAGCGTTCCTGTGGCTCAACACCTAAATTAATTTCACAAGAGACAAGATATTTTGCAAGAGACAAGTCAGAGCCCGAGTGTAAAAGATTTTAAAACAATTTATCAAGTATTTAAAAATTGCAGTAAAGCAAATTTTATATGCATGTTAGCTTTTTGAGCACTCACTTGAGATTCTCACCTCTCAAATATTGTGCACGCCTAACGTACCACTAAACCATTATAGTCACCGTCATTACACCTAACTAGATTATAGACATAGATCTTCTAACTATCACTCGTAGTAATAACCCGTAATTTCCCACAATCTATTTTTATTAAGTGTTCCTGCATTTACTATCCTTAGTAAGAGTTTCACAATAAGATCAAGTGTTCTCATACTTCAATTATTTAAGAATTCATTATCTTCCTTAGCCACAAGTTTCACATAGTAGATAATATCACAAGTATATATATACATATTCATCACTATATTATATATACTAATACGGCACCCCTAGACTCGGTTGCGGTGCGTGCATACTCTACTATTATGTCCTGGTACATCTCGTACTAAATAGGGATAATCAGTTCCGTATCTCTCTCGAACCATAAAAATAAACATCACACATATTGGATGCAAACATAGTCCTAAGTCTTTGGGATACACACATACATACGCACCCAAATGACCGTTCAATCCATTGTTCTCACGAATGGTATCCAACATAAGTTCTATGTTCTGAGGTACCAATAAATAAATCCCCCCAATGGGCTCATTAGGATGAGACTGTACTCTTTCACAACCTCCCGTGATAGCAAGTAGCGTAGGTATGTCATACACATAATAAATCACATATAGGTATTCACACATCCCATTAAAATCAGTAGGTATTTACACAACCCGAATATATATTCCATACGTGGTATTCTTCTCATTACTACTTACAATGTATTTATTAAATTACAGATATTCTCTCTCTCTCACGTAATTTTAAGGATAACTCACCGCTCCAAATACCTTAAAATATTATACCCAAATAAATTCCAATAATTTTGCGTTATACTCAAATTCATCGTCTCACAAATTTTGAACACAAAATAAAATTTTCGGAATTTTGACATGTCGCTCGAACGAGGATTGTATCTCGTTTGAACGAGAATGACATAACGCTCAAATGACAGCTTCGCTCGACATGCCATCTCGCTCGAACGACAGATTCGCGCGATTGCTTTAAGCGACTTCAAGCAACTTGGGCATGTTTCGTCTCTAACCTCTAAGACTTGCATTTTTTCACCATTTTTGAGTTCTAAAACCTCTACATATCATTCCCAAACACCAATTAATCAGTTCTAATCAGTATCCTAACATGTATATATGATTTCTAACAACCTAGGATCATGAAATCATGCATAAATCTTGCTAAATTCTGAAATCCCCAAATTAATTAATTAAACCCTAGTTCTTTAAATTTTCATTCAAGAACATAATAAATCCAGATTCGTTCATAACAATTATTCATTAATCCATGAATTCCAATCTACATACATGAAGGGCTCAACCTAATTTAATTTCAGATTATAATTAATCATCATAACTTTGAAATATCATCAAGATTATGAACCATACAAGAGTATTATACACCTATACTAATATGAACATGAGTATTGCTAAAGTTTTACAAGGATTAAACACTTTCCTCAAGAAAGAAGGTTTGATCTGTTGGTGTAGTTGGTATGGTTGCAATCCTCGTTCTCCGATCTACGCGGTGGTGGTTTTGGTGGTATAAATGGTGCACTAGTGGTGGTTCTAGCCCTGGAAACCTCTCCTTCTCCTTCCTCCTTTGGGATCTTTATGTGTAACAATTGATAACCCTAATCTAACCCACGTACATGATATTGTATTCCTAATTTTTGTACGTAATTAATGCCCCCCAAAAATTACCAAAACGCCCTCCCGGGATACCGATTTAGCCTAAAACTGCCCCGGGACCCAAACTAAACCCCCGGGTAGACTTTTCTAACTATTTCGACCCTTTCGAAATCACTGGCGCACTTGAAATGACCATTTGGATTACTTATAAATAATTTACTTTTTGTTCCCTTAAATTAGTCCTGACACGACTTGCACATGCATCCCGACTTAATCATCGAAGTTGTCGTATTTCTCACTCGCGATAATTTCATAAATTCACAATCGTATATTACTTTATTCTCTTAGTAATATTCAATATAATTCTCGTTAATAAATACTAACCCTTATTTTGCTAGTTAATATTTATTTAAATTCGGATTAATTATCAATTAATTTTCCATATATAATTTTAATTAATCCCATAATTTAAAAATCATAAAAATTACGGGGTATTACAGAATCCTTCAATACAATCCATGACTAAAAAAATTAAACCTACGGTTTGTCAAGTTTTGAAATAAACTCAAAACCATGGAAGGATATAGAAAAATATTCTCGCGTATATAAATGTTTTTCCTTTGTCATCATTTCCTATCTTTGTGTGTTAAGATTGTTTTACATCTCTTTGCTTTTGTTTATGTATCAAATTTTATATAGTTGATCGTAATTTTAAAATGTATGGAAAGTTTATTTTGAGGTGGTCATTATGATTAGGTGGGAAAATATTAAATCACGAAGAGGTTTGTAAAACTTCTAGATTAATTGTTATTGATTTAAATGAAACATTGTTCCATTCGTTGGCATATATTAAATTTTTAAATATTATTAAATATAATGAGTCGTATAAAAAATTATAATTTATATAATAAAAAGGTTCTCTCAAAAAAATTGATGAATTACATATTTATTTATAAATAGGCTTAAATGCAAAATTGACCCTAATGTTTGGAGTGATTTTGAACATTGGACCTTTTGTTTAAATTTTTACAATATTAACCCTTAACTTCACATTTTAGGCAACATTAACCGAACCGCCTCATTAAGAGAACTAACGGGAGTGCCTAAGTCGGCTCATTTGACTCCAAAAAAGACCCATTTGACTCCACATCAACCCATTTGACTAAAAAAACACGTATTAATTTTTTTTTTGTTGCAATAGTTTTAAAAAAATATTTATTTCTTATAAAAAATACATTTTTTAAATATGATATTTTAAAAAAAAAATTATATATATTTAAATTGTATTTTTTATAATTTTTTTTTATAAAATGTATGTTTTATTTTATCAAAAAAAGAAACTTTATTTTTTTAAAAAGTTCATATTTTTACAAAAATTGTATTTTTACATAAAAATGTATTTTTTAGAAATTGTATGTTTTCTTTTATGAAAAAAAGAAACCATTTTTTTTAATAAAAAAGTATATTTTTTTATAAAACAAATGAATTTTAAAAAAAATAATTTTTTTCTATTAAAACTAAATTTTCTTATACTTTTCTTAAAATCCTAAATCTTTGGTAGAATATATTTTGTGATAAAAGTTTTTATATAAAAAAAAATTTAAAGATCATTTTTTGTAATTTTTTTTATTAAATAAACATAATAAAAAGTATCAAAAATTATTTCTTTCGCTTTTCCTTTTTGTCTCCTCACAAATTTAAGAGCATCTCTAATGCTAATGTGGAGTAGGAGAATAAGAAGTGCCACGTATGATTGATAGACTACGAGTTAAAAATAAGTTTTTCAATGCAACCCTCTAGAATGTGGAGGTGATGTGTTAATATTTAATATTCACAATGTGAAGTAGACCCTCTAGATGTAGATGTTATCTTCCACGTTGTGAAGAGAAAAATTAATGAATCAAAATATTTCTCTCTCCACCTTATCATTTTCATTATCTCTCCACATTTTACAAATAAATGAATTACTTACACGTGTCACTCAAATTTACTTTTAAACATTTGCATTGGAGATGGTTTTTTATTTACAATGTCTACAAATTTTTTTTTATGACACATAAGATACACATTATTTAATTCTCCTAGCCACATAGAAACAACTCACATTTGCATTGGAAATGCTCTAAGCAATATAATTAAAAGTAAGAGCATCTTCAATGCTAATGTGGAGTGAGAGAATAAGAAGTGTCACGTATGATTAATAGACTATGAGTTAAAAAAGAGTTCTCCAATGCAATCCTTTAGAATGAATATGAATGTGATGTGTTAATATTTAATATTCACAATATGAAACATACCTTCTAGATGTAGAGGCTCTCTTCCACATTGTGAAAAGAAAAACTAACTAATCTAAATATTTCTTTCTCTACCTCGTCATTTTCATTATCTCCCCACATTTTACAAACAAATAAATTACATACATGTGTCACTCAAGTTTACTTTTAGACATTTATAGTGAAGTTGATATTTTATTTTCCATGTCTACATGAAATTTTTTATGATACATAAGAAACATATTAGGATCCGTTTGATTTAAAAGTTGGCAAAAGTGGAGATGGCAAAATTTTCCATGGGTAAAATTTTCCATGACAAATTTTACCTAGTTCTTTCACACGAGGCTATCAAACATCAATTAGGCAAAATTAAAGTCAATTCAATTAGTTTATTTAAATATTTTTTAAAAAAGTTTTTAATATAATTTTTAAAACAATTTTTATAAAACACTTTTAAAATAATTTTTATAAAACATTATTAAAACAGTTTTTAAAATAATTTTTAAAATAGTTTTTTTAAACATTTTGATAAAACAGTTTTTTAAAACAATTTTTACAATATTCGAAACAGTTTTTTAATTATTCAAAACAATTCTTAAACCTTTACCAAACTGTTTTATAAAATCGTAAAACATGTTTTTAATAAAACAGTTTTATAAAACATTTTTTTAAACAACTTTTAAATTATTTTTAAAACATTTTTAAACAGTTTTAGAACAGTTTAAAAACATTTTTTTTAAAATAGTTTTTTATTTATATCAGTTTATAAAATACAGTTTTTTATTTAAAACAGTTTTTAAAATATTTCAAAAAGAGTTTTTATAGAACATTATTAAATAACTTAAAAATTAATTTTTAAAACATTTTTATAAAACAGTTTTTAAAACAATTTTTACAATATTCTAAACAGTTTTTTAATTATTCAAAATTTTTTAAACCTTTTAACAAAACATTTTATAAAATCGTAAACAAGTTTTTAATAAAATATTTTTATAAACATTTTTAAACAGTTTTTAAAACGGTTTTAAAACATTTTTTAATAGTTTGTTTTAACAGTTTTTAAAATGATTATAAAATATTTTATAAAACATTGTTTTTTAACAGTCTATAAAGCAGTTTTTGTAACAATTTTTAAAACATTTCAAAAACAGTTTTTAAAACAATTTTTACAATATTCGAAACAGTTTTTTAATTATTCAAAACAGTTTTTAACAGTTTTAAAATAGTTTTTTGATAAAACATTTTTTTAAACAGTCTTTTTAAAACATGTTTTTAATAGTTTTAAAATATTTTTTAAATAGTTTTTTAACAGTTTTTAAAACAATTTAAAAACATTTTTTATAAGACAATTTTTTTTTATTTAAAACAGTTTATAAAAGAGTTTTTTTATGCAAAACAATTTTTTAACAGTTTATAGAACCGTTTTGAAAATATTTTAGCATAAAAAAGCACTTGTAAGAAGTGACAAATTTGTTTGACAAATATTTTTTACCCAAATAGCAAAACAAAATTTGTCAACTTTTTATGCATCGAAGGTGTTGCACTTAGATAAATAGTTTGTAGACAGATTTTGTATCAAATATATCAAAAAAATGAGCAAATATCATATTTATCCACTTATTTGTCATAGAAAACACTAGGAATATCCACTTTGTGGACACATTTCGTAAACACACTGTATTAAAAACTTATACTTTATTGTTTTGAGTTCCATCAACACATCAAACAATACAGCAAAAACTTGTAACTATTTTTATCTTATTCATATCTTCATAAAATAAATCTCCCTAGCATTCCTCTATTTGGCATTTGCAATGCAAATTTGACTATGAAACGGATGCACATGGAAAATAACTCTCATTTGTATCGGAGATGATATGAAGTTTAGAATTTTGGGATGGGGATCAAGTAAAAACAACCTAATTTTGATACCCGAAGTATCTCCAACTTTGTTTGCAATCTAGAAAGCAAGTATCTTTTGTTGTGATGTTGAGTGGTCTAAGATCTCGAACCCTTTGTTATTCACCCCTCATTCAGCAATGGAAGCTAGGGTTTTCCGGTGCCAACCCTTCACTTTGTTCGTCAATATCCGATAATAATAAAGAAGGTGGGTCACTCAGCTTAGAAGAGGTTGAGAAGGTGCTTAGCGATGTAAAAGCAGACGATGTAAAAGTGATTCCTATTCACAAAAACTGCGATTTTGCCGATTTTATGGTTGTAGCCACCGGTAGATCTCCCTGGCACGTCCGTAACATCGCTCAAGCCCTCATTTATAAGGCAGATTTCTTCCTCTCTTCATCTATACCCGAATTGTTTCACTCTATGATTGATGGAGAATTTGAAACTATATAATTTTCTTAGTTTTCTATTGTGTTTATGTTCTTTCTTACATTATTTAGTTATCATGTTGATTAGAAATGAAAATTTTCGTGAAACGGATAAATTGTGAGAATATCGATTTAGATGGTTTGGACACACCAAGCGTAGACCAATGGATGTCCCCGTAATGAAGAGTGATTTAGTTAGTATTGATGGTAACACAAGGGATAGAGGTAGACTTAAATTAACTTGGTGGGATATTGTAAAAAAAGACATATTGAACCGAAGACATTACACTGACCATAATGGAATTGAAAAATAGGATTCATTTAGTTGACCCCAAATAATTGGGAAAACGATTTGTTGAGTTGAGTAGATTAGAAGTCATTAAGAGCCTGTTTGATTGGAGTGGGTGGTAAAAAATTGGGGCTTTTAAGAAAAAGCCCATGATATATTATTTATTTATTTTTTAGCCCAACATGTTTTAAAAATTACTTTTTGTCCGTAGTAGTGACATTAACATTAAATGGAACAATTTTTTAGGGTAATTGAAAATATATATTGGACTTAAGGACTAAAATTTACATTTGAAAATATGTTGGACTAAATATTAAATGGAACCTTTTTTGTAGGGTTATTAATGTTTAGTCCCTAAAAAATGGAAATACAAGCCTTACCTCCCACAATGTCCAAAATGTGGACTATGAGGTTGTACTTGGGCCAACGCATTTTTTTAAAGGAAAATTTAGGCAATTAAGCACACCAAAAGCAGGAAATTTTGGAATATTGTCAATCAAACACACCATTAGAGTGTTTTCTAAATTTTTGATGTGTATGTGACGCCCGATGGACTAATTGTATTTTTCATTTCATTTTAGTGCTTTATTGTTATTAGAATAAACGAATATTTATTAGGGATGTTCTAGGTCACATGTGAAATAGGTAAGTCGATGACATCATCCGTGACATTAGCTTGACATAAAGTATTAGGGGCCTACAAATACCACCGTTGTATCATCTCATTGAGTTAACCAATCTCTATGAATGAATGAGAATAAGTTAAAGAAAACCTTGACAATTTCTGTGTCTGTTTATTCCGCTGCGTTTACATCAATTTTAGTTGAACTAGTTTTCTTATTTCTATAATTTCCTTAATTCTAATAGTTTTCCTAATTGTAAAGGATATCTTGGAGTATCAGCCAAGTTTCGTAACTCTAGTCGATTTTGGATTAGTTGGCATATAAATAGGAGTTAGCGAGTTGGAAATTTTAGCACCAGGGTGTTTATTTTTTTCTTATTATTCTCCTTTTGAGTTTTTTAATTAAATATTGTGTTATTCCGACGCATACGCTATGATTCCCAACCTTGTTGAGTGTGTGATTTATATCAATGCATATATCAAACAAAGATCTAAATTCATGAGGAATGGTATGTATAATTTGAGTATTGGTTTAATTATTGATATGCTGATTTTTTTTTATGTTTATTACAAGAGGGAAACCATTGAAGTGATACTCTTTGGTGAAAGATGTTAATTTGTTGATTAAGTTGTTTCAATATTTGCATATATCAAAAAGAGAGTGAACTTAATGAGAAATGGTATGTTGTTTATTTATTGATTTAATTCTTATTTTTGTTGATGATAATTACAAGACTGAAACCCGCTAAGAAGTGGTTAATTTAATTATGGAAGCCAAAGGTTGTAAATTGATGGTTGTTTGATTTGTGCGAACAGGTTAAACAAAAGCAAAGAGGAGCTAAGAGGATGTTGCTGCCCAGCGTGGAAGGTCAAGAGGGAGGGAAGTGGATAGTCATTGATTCTGGTAAGTATTAGTGTTACTTGCACACTATAAATTAATAATTGGGTTCTTTGGATTGTTATGCTGGTACATTTGTAAATACTAGTTCTCAACTGTATATTTTCTTGTTGTAACAGTATTAGTTCTTATATGGATGTTAGTCTACCAAAATACTAGTATAAACATCATATGTAATTTTCATTTTCTTAAAACATTGAACATAAAAAAGAGAAGAAATTTGAGGGAGGTCATATCACCTTGAACTCTATGTCAAGCCCCCAGTATCTGGGCAAAGCTACAACAAACAAGACAAAAACTGGAAAGGTAAAGTACTAGCCACGAACTCATGTTAACCAAATAATAAATTTTTAAAATTTATTTGGCAATCCCTTGTTCTCGCATACAATCCAGTTATTATTTAATTTGGGAATGTGAAGTATCATAGCCTTGAAGGATTCTTTTCACCGCTCTTAAAAGCAGCGGAGTGGGACGAATTCATATTGCAAGATCTATTGATTCTTGACTGGCCATAAACAATACACAACTAAGGCAAGGGATAGCTTCCTGATGATATCACAGGATTCAACAACTTATCTGCTTGGAAGTGCAGTGCTTGAATGACATTTTGACCAGTAATATTCCAAGTATGTTGAAGAAATCCAGCATTGTGGTCTTCTGGTCCAGCAGCTTGGTTAGTTGTTCGAGGGTAGTGAACATGGTTCAAAGTCGCGATATCGGTCTATGACTCAGGCGCTCAATTTTTCGGTCTCGGGCGATACGCAGCTATACACTATTTAGAGAACTCAAAAAAAATTTGAAAAAAATACAGAAAAGTGTAGAAAAATAAGAATAATATTATGGTTCAATTAGACAAGTACAAAATCACTATTAAGTATGCATAATATTGTCTAATTGTTTATACTGAATCATCATTTAGTATGTACAACATTGTCTAAATCAATATATATTTAGTAATATAGTCTTCGTGAATGTTATAATAGTACGTATTACTAATTAAGGATATATATAACACAAGTAATCATACACTTTAAGGATAGATGAATAATGATACATTTTAATACATATTAAGTAAATGTGAAAAAGAAGGTTTAATGGGAGATAACCCCTTTAGTAACACTACAAGAAAAGAAATGACAGATTTAACCAAAAACCCTGATTTGCGACCATGAAATATCATATTCCCTATGATGAATTGAAAGCGATTGCTCCGAACGTGACTCGGATGCAAAATCGAGGCTCAATTGAGGTTAGAAGTTGAGATAAAGAGATCGATGCTTAGTAACTTATACCATCTCGGTCGATATATCATCGATATGGGTCGATACTATCGTGATATCACCGATATGGGCCGATTCTACCTCAATATCACCGATACAACTGAGAAATTACCGATATAGGGTCGATTCACACCAATAATCGAAAACTCAACTCGTAACTCGGAATCGGATCGGTGGGTACTGATACCTAGTCAACTCGACCGTATCGTCGCAGTATTGGCCTTGACTTTGAACCATGGTAGTGAATGTGTTAAATTAGGAGCAACCGATCTAAAGTAC
Organism: Sambucus nigra; assembly: GCA_949130495.1. Classification (NCBI taxonomy): domain Eukaryota; kingdom Viridiplantae; phylum Streptophyta; class Magnoliopsida; order Dipsacales; family Adoxaceae; genus Sambucus; species Sambucus nigra. The sequence continues at coordinate 72,485,683 of OX422215.1, forward strand.
CAATAGTAATTGAGTTTAATAAAGTTCATAACGGAGGAAGCGCATCCTAATGAAAAATCTGTAGTCAATCAACTCGAAGCGTGAAATGGGGCTTGCGTTCGGACCCATAACTGTTTCCCCCCCTCATTCCTCTTCGATATATTTTCCCAATTCTACTCCGGACCGATTGCTTTAAAACCCTAACTCCATGTGTTTTGACGATATTGCTTTTGATCTCTCATGCTTCTTCATGACAATAGCAACAACTTATGGGACAACTGTCGAGGGTTTGCTCAACCAGCGATGATAGTATTCCGTCGACAGAGGTGTGAAGGAGAGCCACCATCCGACGACGATTTTCAGGTTGATCTTCGAAGGTGCAACAGTGTTTTGGTGCAGCAAAACAATATTTTCAAGCGATGTTATGAATATTGACTGATAATGATTTTTGACGTAAATGGTGTCAATGGCACATAAAGAAATTACACTGAAACAAAATTATAAGTCAAATTATCCATCACTTGAATAATATGCCCCAATGCTGTGTTACCAGTGTTCTAAGAGGCACGCCTAGGTGCGAGGTGTGGGAAAAATGCCCCACTATGCCTTATGCGGTCTACGCGCATGTAAGGCGTGGTCAATGGAGCCAAGGCGTGTTAAGGTGCGTTTTTAATTTTAATTTTTTTAAATGCTTTAGCAAAACGACTTCATTTTTTAAAGATATTTTTTTACAAATCGGACCAATATATCATCCAAAACAATCAAGAGACAAATGTAAATCCAAACCTCTCTGCATCTTTTTGCCTCTCGTCCAAAAAAAACCCTTACATTGTCGACCGACTTCCGACCAAGCCCTCTCTGTCGCCGACCAAACTTCCTAGCCTTAGACACATTTTTGACTCCGACTCACTCATTTCCGACTCCAACCTTCAGATTTTCCGGTATATCTCTTTCTTTTCTCATTTTTTTGGCCAATCACTTCAGTTTTTTTGGTTTCCCTATCTTTAGCCCTAAGTCGGACCTCCGAACTGAAAAATATAAATACTTTTAGTGTTTTTTTTTGTTTTCTGTTTAATTTTGACAATATTAATACATTCAATGTTTTTTTTTTCTTTCTCTGTGTCATTTGAAAGTTGAAAAGTACATTTCTTATATTGAATCATTTTGTATTGATTATTGGTTATTGAATGATTATTGATATTGATAATTGAATGATGACTATCAAACATATGAAAATATTTTCAAATTTCTAGGTATGTATTATTTAATTGTTTTTCTAGCCTTAGAATAATGAAAAAACAATAACAAAAGGAAAAACGCCTTTTTACGCTTAGGCTCATAAGGCTAGAGGCTTGACCTCTATTCCTTGACCACTAAGGAATGCCGAAGTCACACGTGTTGTCATAGGTGACATCATTAATGACATTACGTGGCCTAGAACATTTCCATTACAAAATGCCTATTCTAGCCCTTACTAATACAACTAAAAAAATGGAAAATAATAAAAGGAAAATTGCAATATTAAAAATAAGAAAATGCTAAAAATAACCAAAATATAATTCACATCAATTTTAATGATGGTTTTCTTGTTAGGTTTTGCGATGTCGTGGTCGTTACATATAGATGCTATGGATTTGGTGAAAGGTGCTTTATGAAAACGAGGGTTTTGAGATTGAGGATGAGTAGGGTGCTTGGTGACGGTGATGACACAAATGGATGGGTAAATTAGAGAGTTCGGTTGGTGCTAATGGGGTGAGGATGATGGTTGGGGATTTGGGTTTATGAGGCAGAGGTTAGGTTGTGGAAGGCAGTGGTGATGAAGGATTGTTAAACTTGACGTTGGTGATGAACAGGCTAAGGCAACATAAATGTGATGAACCGAAGTGAAGAGCTCTGATACCAAAATGGTGTAGAACCAAGAAAAGGAATCAAAAGAAAGTACTCAAAGAAGTAGACATGGACTAGGAAACTAATACTCAATGATAGTACTATAACTATATATAAGTAAAAAATAATCCTAATTAAACCTAGTAACAAATAAATAAAAATGAAATGACGAAAGTAAATTTCTATTTTGCTCCACATTTCTTCTGCGCATATGTCTTGAATCTGGGCTCACAATCCCCCACCAATTGCACTAGCAAGTAACAACGTACAACACGATATATATATCTTAATCTTACAACACTATATGTAATTGTTTTGTTTCCTTGTTCTTGTTTCATTGGATGCTACTATTGCAGGATCTGTGCATGGGTTTTAGGAAAATGCTATGCGTATCAAGTTTTGTGTACCAAGTGCATTAATGTGTTGTACTGTATGTACAACACTTCAATGAACTTTATACAAAAACTTTGGTACGTATAGCATTAGTCTTGGTTTTATAGCATTAAGTCAAACAATTATCATGCTGGTCAGATTCTACTTGGGATTTAACTTGTTAAAACCTGAACCTTAAGGCCATGTTTGGATCTCAGAAAGTATAGAGGAAAAAATGTTTAGATTAAACGCATTTCCTCTATAGCTATTTTATCCGTATTCTACTCTTAAATTCCTTATTGATTTTTGGTGACAATTTCATCTCCAGGCACTTTGATAATTCATGCTCTTGATGAGAAAGTGAGAGCTTATTACAACTTGGAAAGGCTTTGGACCACAGAGGAGTCGAATAAAGATGAAAGTCAGGTAAAATTCATGGGTTACTCTAAAGGATATGCTTAACTCTGAAGATTTGTTCAAGCCATGTGATTGGATAAGAACCCTGTAAAATAATGTATAAAACTTATATTATCATTTGGAACAAAAATCCACTTGACTATAAAATTTTAGGTTTCACTTGGAATTACAATTAGCATATTCGCCAATATTTGAGAATGTGAAGAGGGAATGTCATCGAAAAAACTTCTTCAAAGTCTTAACTATTTACTAGTGTTTTTGTGTGTGTGATCATAATTCAATTTTGTAAAATAAAAGTTATTACTACCTTATTTATAAACTAACGAATCCTAATTTAATATAAAGACTACTACAAATTACTAATCCTAATAGGATAAATACAAGCTAATTAATAATTATTAAAAATATAGTAATAATTAGTGGTAAACACTAATTGATTAAAACATCTATTATCACATTAATTACATTAAATTTAACCAAAATAAAAATAGATAATAATTAAAGCTTGCTCATGAAATCTTGGTTGATTTTCGATATGTTCCGCATCATTCTCCCCAGCATTCAAAAAATTTCCACCCCGATGAATGACAAATGGAGACCTCAAATGATACATATCTCGTAGAGTTGGTTCTCAAGGCGGCTTCAATTATTGACCGCACTGAAGAATGACCAATGCTTGTTATCATTAGCATGATTGGCAAAGTCTATTGCTTCAATAACTAGCAAAGGAGGGACCCCGTTGGATTGTTCCTACACACATTCTCCTCAGACTCTGCTTGGACTTCCAACTTTAACTTTAGGACTTCAGTTTATTCTTCGATTGTGTCTTCTGATTAAGCTTCACTTTGTTTTCCATATTCCCGAACGACAATCTTTATAATGGGAATGGGTCATATTAGGGTTTAATTGTCATTTTTAATATTTTGTATTAGTCTTTCTTTTATTTTACTTATTTTATTTTATTTTATTTTATTTTTAGCCTTTAATTGGTCTCCAAGCATATTTGAGACTAATTAGGCATTCTTTTGTTAATAGTTGTCATTTTTAGTCATTTTAGCAAATTACTTGATTAGCAAGTAATAACCCCTTATAAATACTCTATGTACTCCTCATTAGGAGATAGCTTTGATATGAAATATAAGAAATTCTCGTCTCTCTCTCTAAAGTAAGGGTTTGGTATATTTCTTTTAGCTATTGACGTGTAGTTTACGTTAAATTGGTATCAGAGCGGCTGTCGCTCCAACATTAGTGAATTGGTGTATCGGTGTTTAGATTATCAAACAAATCGTGCGCTATAATCTCAATGGCTCCAAAAAAATTCAAACAAAAACAAGAAAGAGATTCAAGAATTGAAAGAAAGCATTCAAGAATTAAGGCACAAGATGGATCAACAAGCCCTAGAATTCAACAAGAAATTTTATCTTTTCTTCCAACTCATCGCTTCTAAAATTCCACCAACTACAAATGACCCACTGGAATCAATTCCCCGAAGACCCGAAAAGGAGGCCATTCCTTAAAATTTGGCACACAATGATGGACAAAAAGTTGATGCCGGCCCTTGTCAGAAATTCCTCCCTCGGCTCCGGCGCAATTCCCGCCTTCCTCGGCCTATGAAGACCTCGGCCAAAATCCAGAAACCCTCGAGTCCCTCGGCAACGAAATAAAATCAAGAAAATCAACCCCTTGCATTTCTTAACCCAATTTTTAGGGTTTCTTGAAAGTAGGTACGCAAGTCACGTACGAGGGCGCCTCCCGCATCAAATTGAAGAATTCTTGGAAGGACGCCTAACCACGTTGACCGCTTACCCTTCGAGCTTGAGGACGAGCTTTTTCGAAGACGGGGAGAATGATGGGAATGGATCATATTAGGTTTTAATTGTAATTTTTAATATTATGTATTAGTCTTTCTTTTATTTTCCTTTTAGCCTTTAATTGACCTCCAAGCATGTTTGGGACTAATTAGACATTCTTTTGTTAATAATTGTCTTTTTTAGTCATTTTAGCTAATCACTTGATTAGCAAGTAATAATCCCCCTATAAATACTCCATGTACTCCTCTCATTAGGAGATAACTTTGATTTGAAATATAAGAAATTCTTGTTTCTTTCTATAAAGTTAGGGTTTGGTGTATTTCTTTTAGCCATTGACATATAGTTGACGTCACTTTTGAGTCCATGATCATATCACCTTGTTTCTTGAAGAAGCTTTCTTGCTTCGACGTAATAGATTCCAATGTCTCTAAAATGTCATCTCGAATTACATTAATTTATCTCAAATAGATTTGATTGTATCCATTTTTTCTCAATCAATATTAAAAGATCGGGAAATTTCTCGTTTGTTGTTTCATTGAATTCTATGATAGAATAATGGAGTGATAGATTTTCTTTTAGGACTGGGTCGAGTGTTGGGGCAATCTTCAGTACTCCCGAAACCTTAAAGACCGAGGGGTGCTAACTGAGACCTCATCGCATAGCTCGAAGTTCTTAGCAACAGAGTATTTGACAAGAGGGTGTCATCCCTACAGTTATGGTGCTAACTGAGGTCCAAACATAGCTTGAGGATTCTATCCGAGCAACGTGTTATTTGACCACACAGGGTGTCACTCCCTTCAGTCGGTTAGACCCACAGTGTAGCTTCATAGTTGCATTCAAGCACCACCTGATCACACTAGGTGCCATCTCAAGATGCCAGCCTCAAGACAGTCGTACTCGTAAATAATAACTTTCAGATAAAATGGTAAAAAGCTCAAATATTGACGAGTGTCAACTATTTCTATCTTAGTACTCATGATTAATTCTGTGGTTATATTGAACTCGAGACCCCCTCATCTGGAACCTCTCAAGGATATTGGTTTGGAGAAAGGGTCTTGTTGGGGCTTCACACCCAACCCTGACACCCTTCCCTCGAGAAAGATGCATCTCTCGAGTCATAGCTGAGCCTAGTACAACCTAGCCTTTATCACCCTTTCCCATAAAGCTAAGCTACATAACGTACTAATCAATCGCACCATTGCAAACGTTAAATGCTCTGATAAGAGCCACGCCCTCTCATTTAATACCCATCATCAGGGATGAAGATCTTTTTATTGTGGAAGCTGATGACTTTGTGATTGGGCGAACATGTGAGCATGCGATGGTTCGATTGGGGAAGTGAATGCGACGAAAGAAATGCATCACTTAGCAACAATGATGGTTTGCGCAATTTGGTAGCTGTCGCGATGATGTAATGAGTGGTGTTTGTGTACTAATCTCTTATGCTGAATGTTGTAAAGAATGAGGGTTTGCAATTGATGGAATAGATTTGGAGTAATAACTGTAGAGAGCTATACGAGAATATTGGTACTAGAAGGGAATGAAAATTTGGTAGTTTTAACATTCAAGGATTTAGCTTTGATACTAAAATTGATATAGAATAAGAATGGAGAAGGATAGCGATATATGCCTGCAGACAATGGCACACATGCCACAAAGTTTAATTCATAATCATAATTCAATTCCATCAAATATAAGAGATTACAACATTATTGATAAACTAACAACTGTTAGATAAATACTACTAATAAACCTTAATCCTTATAGGATATATACTAACTATTAGATAAATACTGATATATGGTAATTAGTTAAAATAATCCTTATTGCATAAGGAGGAAAATGCAAAATTAACCCTGAAGTTTGGGTAATTTTCAAATTTGGACCCAATGTTTTATAAGTTGCAATGTTAACATTGAATTTTGAATATGTAGTCAAATCCACTGTTACACTTCTGTTAAAAGACTTGCAGACATCTACTTGTACAATTAATGTGGCTACTTGTGTCATTTATTAGCTAAATAGGTGCATGTGGCATGTGGGGCTCTTATTAAGGCGCGTAGCTTAGATATTAAGGAAGATAATAGATTAATCGAGGAGAGTTTCTAGGAGTTATTAGATTCTATTATTTGTTTAGCAATCATCTTTATAGTAGTTTCCTATTATATTTATATCTTTTTTTTTTATTGTCTTCGGCAAGCAAGGGATATGTTTAGTTTTATCTATATATAAGAATCAATTTCTTCATTGTAATTGCTTTAAATTTGATAATGAACATGATTTGCGAGAGGCGAGTCACTAATTGTGTCTGTTATATACGTTTCCTCTATACGCAAGTGGTATCAGAGCGGAGATCACTCTTGGTTAAGTTGTGTTGTGTTGAGTGGCTGTGTAGTTTATGAGTTTGGGTTTAGGTGACGGAGTGAGTTCGTCAACAATGAATGTTCCAAAGCAAGCCGTCACTACTGGAGTGTTGTTCTGTCGAGAACGATGATTAGCCTCTTGATTGTCACATTCATTGTTTAAGAATGAATCGTTGTTAGAATCTCTATTCGAGTAGAGTTCAACAATAGTCGATCCCGATGTCGAGTCGGCTGCACGCAGTAGCCGACAACCCCCATGCCGTTCCTTAATTTTCTTCGCCAGCCCTCTCTACCCACACAGCCTCCAGGTGTGGTGCCGAAAACTTGCCACCAAGCTAGTGCAAAAGCCTATGTCCGCTGGTCTTCTGAAAATCTTGAAGACCAAGGCACTGTTAGGAGTCACCTCTAATCCCATCAAAATCTGTAGTCGTTGGGGCATCCACAAGTCACTGCTCCGGCAAAGGTTATAGGGAATCCGGCGAGGGCCCCCGACATGTTCCTCAACCGGAGATAGAAGTAGAGGGATGAATGTGTTAATGTTGGCATCGAAGTGGTTGAGCTTCATGTCGTGGCCGAATCTGGCAAAAGGGCAGGAATGTTTCTTTTAGAGTTTGATTCTGTGTTGTGCTTGTGAATCCAACTAAAGCAGCTGATTTTGCAAAATTGGACGGTGGAACAAAACAGGAATTTATTGGATCAAGCATGGATGGGCTAATTTTGCGAAATTGAACCCATCAAATATGAGGCTCATTTGTTATTTTCTTGGTTAAACAATCATAGAAACATGATCGGCGTCCTAATTTTATTCAAGTCACTTTTGTGTGTAATCGCTTCTGTTGTTTACATTAATATTATATATCACAATATTAAAAGTATATTATAAATATTATAAGACTAACGATTATACAAGTCCTGCTGAAGCAGCCAAGTCAATTTGGGCTATACCTGTTTTTGCAAAAGCGGCTTGCCATTTTGTAAGCCTTTGCTGGAGATGGTCTTTTGTTATATGCTCTTTGAGCTTTCTGAAATTTGTTAGTAACCAATTTTTTTATTTTTTATTTTATTTTAATGCAGGATTTGGAGAAGGCTTTTGTGAAGGTGCGCCGGAAGAATAACTCCAAAAAACCTGCAAAGACAAATGCTTGATAGAATTGGTCTTCAGTGTGCAAATACCATTATCCTTTATTCCAGCAAATGCACTAAAACCTTCCCAGGGTAGTTTCTACACGGTAAAGCTTCATGCTTGTTTTAAATGAACTTTGCAGATTGGCTTAAAATATCATTAGAGTCCTTGTCAACACTGTTTATACGTGTGTGACATATATATGGCCAAATCGCTGAACGCTGATATTAGTCTTAACTTGTCTTCACTGATCAGCCACCTCCAAAAGATTTTGTCTGGACATTGGATATTGAATTAAGGTTTTTCAGTAGGGAAATATCCTTGTTTACCTTGTTTTTGGCTTACCTATAATTGAAAATTGGTTGTATATTTTGGAATAAATAAGTATTGCCAGTGAAATCTCATTGCATTCTGTAATTAGAAAAGAAAAAATTGCGCAGGTGTACACAACACACGTGCGTAATACTGCACTTGGCATAAAATCATAAATATCAATTTTAAAATAAATTACATAAAAGATTATTAAGCATATAATTTTGTAATGTAGATACAGGTGGTTATATCTGTAAGGAAAGTAAGAGGAGTTATTGGTGGTCATTTTTGAATGGAGATGGACGTGATCAACATAGTCCTTCCCCCGTGCAAATTTGCACATTTTGTAGGGTATGTTTCCCATACCAAACAAACCCTAACCCCAACGTGTATACAATAAATAAACAATACAAGGCGATATATGGCATCGTTTTACCTTTTGCCCCATACATGGACTAGATGTTTCATACGGGTCCTTTTCATGGGGCCAAATTTTATATTACAGGAGCCGTTTTTTTTTCTTCTCACGAAGATCATCTTCGGGCATACCATATAGGGCCTATACCTTACCAACGTCAAGGTATCGGTTATTATCTCCCACAAATGGATAAATAAATGGGATTTGATGCCGTAGAAGTTGTGAATTTTCTCGCAAACCTTGAGATTGCGTCTTCATCTAATTTTTTAAAACTCAAATACGGGTCTTTCGCAACTTCTCGAATCATCCATAAGATCATCATTTACTCTATTCTGCATACGTCTGTGCAAAAAAGTGCAAAAGACCCGACAAATCAACTTGAACCAATCGAATTGACCCGAACTGCCCCAAAATTGACAGGTTTAAAATTGCCCAGTTTGGTGGGCAGTGTAGTATTGTTAGAACTGAAGACCCGTGGTTCGGTTGACAGTTTATTCAAAGAAAACGCGGACATCAAACCGACCCGATCTGGGCCATTGATATACATTGTAGGGAAGAGTTTAGCAATGAAGGTTGGTGTTCAAATCAGAGAAATTAGAGGCTTAAACTCCTTTTTCAAAACTCCATTCTGTATCTTTTTTTTTTTAAAATCAATGTATCTTTTTTTTTTCAAAATGACCATTAACCCCCAATCTGTATAAAAAATTCTTGATCGATATTGTTATATCAGACCATGGTGGATATAAACATGTTGGTTCACAAACTATGTTTAATTTTTAGAGTTTTTGCTCATATAGCATTTGTAAACATTGATTTTTCAAATTCAGTTGAAGTTTTGAAACCCTTGTTTTATGTTTGTGCACAAAAGTAAATCGACCAACAACTGATATGGATCAGTTAGGACCTATGCCTTTCCTCGCACTCGGTTCAGTCATCGGTTTGTAATATCCCAAAATTGACTTTGTCGGTTTGACTCGAAATTGTCTCCGAAAACCAAGCCAACCGAACCGTGAACAACCCTTGATTCTATCCCTAATCGGAATTGTCCATTCAACTAAAAAAGGGACATCTTCATCAATCGGTATGTAAATGCATTTGAATAGATTTCGCCTTTACATCCTCAACCACATGAGTTCTTACCATAAAAGAGGTGGAGGAAGGTCACCATACGGGATGATTAACACTAAACTCTATCAATTTAGAATCTCACTCCAAAATTTTAATGAATAGATTCCTAGTTGTTTTCTCGTTACACTCTTTGTTCAATGAAACTCATAGAAGTAACAGAGTTTGAAGGTTACACTTTTTTCAATGAAACTCATAAAAGTAAACAGAATTTGGAGCATACCCCCAGCAAAACCACCTTCGTAGTGAGGGAAGGAGTTTGAGGCCATGATCACACAAATTTATGAAGACAATAAGCCAACTCAAAACGATGTGGAGATGGTCACATCTTTCTAACTAACCTATCAAATGATGCCTCCCAAAACCTTTCTCACTAATTTGACTCATTAAACTCATTCATTCAAACTGAAATCCCAACTCATTAAACTCATTCATTCAAACCGAAATCCCAAGTATTCAAGCTCAGAGAGATCATCCTTTTCATTCCAATAGAGTATTTGATATGCTAATGGAAGATTTTGAGCCAAGGCATCAGCGTGATGGAGGAAACAACCTCAATTCCCTTAAAATAAGCATGTTTTATCTCACTTTCTTGTTGTGGTAACTTTGACTATGGAAGTCGTTACGTTTGGTGTAATATCTTGTTATCTTCTATTGAAAGGACTCTTTATTTGATGGTTCATCCTCTATATTGATTTGATTTCATTTACACAATATCCAACTTTCTTGCTTTTGCACATTACTAAACTTCCTTTTGATAATGACAAAAGGGGATATTTACGAGAAAGGGGTAGGAAAATTGTTCTAAAAAACAAATTCTCCAAGAGAAAAAGGAAGGGGAGGGGGTCAATTTTTTTTTTAAATATATCAAATGAACTGTCATCATAAAAACAGGGGATATTGTGAAACCAAGAGATTTCAAATGAATGAATAAATGAAATGAAATCAATATATACAATTTTAAAAAAAAATAAATCAATTCCAATTCCAATTAGAGACAAAACTATTTAATAAAGATGGAGGAAGGAGGAGAGGGTAAAAAATCAGGGCCGAGTGGATTTGGGAAGAGTTTTGCTTAGGGAGGGTTCGAGTTAACTAAAGCAATAAACCTTTGAATTGGAGCTATGGTTCCAGTTAGGTCAGCTGTATCAGTCCCATGTTTGTAGCATAGAAGTGGGGTTCTAAAACATATAGATAGTTTTGTCTCTAATTTCTTTATTAAATAGTTGTCTCTAATTTCTTTTGCTCCATCTCATCACGTATTAGATTTATGAGATATACATGAATGCATGTATTAGATCATCATTGTTTTATATATTTCTATTAGCATGTACTAATATCCATGGGACTAAGTTGGTCAATGGATCGGATTTTATCAAAATTCGAATCCGATCCATTTAAGCGGATATGGATCATGCCTAAAATCCGATTATCCGATTTGCCGTTCATTAAATAGAGCGGATTTGAATTCATATACTCCGATCCGTTAATATTCCGATCCGACTAATATTTTTAACATATATATATATATATATATATATATATATATATATATATATATATATATATATATATATATATATATAATACATATTGTATTTAATAATATTTTAAATATATATTATAATAGTTCTTTATTTCATTATTTTTGGAACATTTGCAAAATAAATTTATGAAAAATTAAATGTTGCAAATCAAGTGGTCAAAAGTATATTACAACGGATAATCGGATCGGTTCTGATTCCGTTTAACATAAACGGATATGAATTTGAATTTGCCGGATCTGATTTGTCGGATAATCAGATCGGATTTGAATTTATTTTACATATACGGGTATGAATTTGGATTTGCCTGATCCTGTCCGAATTCGATTCGCTTACAGACGTACATGGGACCACCTTAAGGTTGGACTGACTGAGCAACTTCCAAGAATTTTATGATATGATACTTACTTTCAAGTATTTGATGTTCAATCATTATACTTTGATTATTTATATATTGATCTTAAACTGTAATTATTTACACTTTAGTCATCAAACTACACATATATAGAGTTTAACTAATAAATTTAGGACGTAGTATTTGACACACTATTTTTCTGTATAAATTATGAAAATTAAAGTTTTGGACATGAAGTTCTCAAAATATTTGGAACGAGGAGTTTACAAATCACTAATTAAAATTTGGATTCGAAGTTCCAATTACTATTTAATATTTGGAACTCGAAGTTCCTTATTTGTAATTAGGACTTGAAGTTTCTAATTATTATTCAATGTTGGGTTTTGGGGACCGAATTCCTAATTATCATTGTGAATTGATTTTTTTAGGCATTATTTTGGACTTGAAATTCCCTAGGCCTGAAGTTCCCTGATGATGATTTAGATATATTTTTTCAAATTACTATTGGAAAAATTGAGATACAAAGTTTTCACGTTATTCAAAAAGTATTTGGACTAGAAGTTAAAAAAAAAAATATACCCTAAATCAAAATTTGAAGTTTTGATTATTTGTAGGGCATCAATATTAAAAATTCCCAAATTACCATTAATAATTTGGACTTGAAGCTCTAAATATATATTTTTTTTTTGTTAAAATTAGTTTCAAAACAAATTGGATATTAAAACACAACTTTTCAACTTCTTGTCTTTTCATTTTCTTTATTAAATGAAATATCTTTTTAAATACTCTTTATGGCGAAAGGTCCCTTTAACTATCATATTAATGATTTTACCATTAAAATTTTGTTTCTTGCTATTTCGCTTTATATGAAATTATCTTTTTAATGGTATTCCGTTTTAATTACTTTTCACATTCTAATCATTTGCCATTGGCGTCTCGAGAATATGTAAAGGGCGTGAAAAATTAAGCCCCCCATATTTTGTTAGATTATCATTCGTCAGAATATATATATATATATATATATATATATATATAGTCCTGCTCTTATGCGGATTAGTCCGCATTTTAAGAATGCGGACCGGACATGTGTCACCTGGCGGTGAGTCAGAAAAGAGAGCGTGTGCCTATAATTTAGGCGATAATTTCTCGGCGCACCGTTAGATGACACATGTCCGCTCCGCATTCTTAAAATGCGGACTAGTCCGCACAGGAGCATTATTATATATATATATATATATATATATATATATATATATATATATATATATATATATATATATATATATATATATAAAGTTTCTCGTAAGGACTCCTTATGATACAGACTCCGGTACATACCATTTTTTTAAAATAGTAAAAAAATGAATTGTTTGATGAAACTTCATGGATTTGATCTCCACGGTGAGAAGATCATCTCCAATTTTTTTCATCAAAAAATTCAATAAAAAACCATTGAGATTAGGTGACATGTAAAAAAAATGTATAAATATGCATTTTCAACCGTTGAAATGTTGGGTCGGCGCCATTCACTTTATTGATTGAATTTTTTTATGAAATTTTACGGATATGATCTTCTCACTGTCGAGATCATATCCATGAAGTTTCATAAAAAATTCAATCAAAAGGTGGGTGAAATGATCGCCGATATTTCAACGCTCGAAAATGCATATTTATACTATTTTTTTACATATCACTTCATCTCAACGGTTTTTTTATTGAATTTTTTGATGAAAAAAATTAGAGATGATCTTCTCATCGTGGTGATCATATCCATGAAGTTTCATAAAAAAAATTATTTTTTTACTATTTAAAAAAAATAATATGTATCGAGATCTGTACCATAAGGAGTCCTTATAGGAGGGCCCTCTCTCTCTCTCTCTCTCTCTCTCTCTCTCTCTCTCTCTCTCTCTATATATATATATATATATATATATATATATATATATATATATATTAAGAGAGAGAGGGAGAATCAAGTCCATGCGGACTTGGTACGAACCAATTTTTTTAAAATACTAAAAAAATAATTTTGAGTTGATTTTTTTTATTTTGGCCTTTGAACATTTTAAGGTACTCCTGGAAAAAAACCCAACTCAAAATGATTTTTTTTACTATTTTAAACAAATTAGTCAAAATATGTCAGTTTTTAAGCAGTATAATATTGTCATATATTGACCGATTTTTTTAAAATAGTAAAATAATTCATTTCGAGTTGATTATTTTTCCATGGGCACCTTGAGATGTTTAAACACAAAAATAAAGAAATCAACTCAAAATTATTTTTTTTAGTATTTTAAAAAAATCCGTTCGCACGGCCTAGTCCTTAAGCCGATCCGCATTTCATTATATATATAATATATATATATATATATATATATATATATATATAGAGAGAGAGAGAGAGAGAGAGAGAGAGACTCCTATACATCATGCTTCTTACATCACCCACGCATTGCACTAATTTTAGGCCTAAAAAGTTTTTTTTACAATTTTTTATTTTGCCCGTGGAGTTAACCTTACAATCAACACATGGTCAAAATACAATTTCTAGCTATTTTTTAAAAAATTTAACAAAATTGTTGAAAATAGTTGCGTCCGTAGAATTTTGTGAATATATTTAAAATAATTAGAAAATATATTATGACCTAATTTTTTGAACATGTATTTATTGAAAGGTTAATTTCAAGAGAAAAATAAAAAATTTAGAAAAAAGATTTATTAGTATATTTGTTTGAAAGATTCTTTGACATTTTTACCCTTATCAAACTTAGAAGTTTTAATTAAAAAAAATGGTAGAGAATTTAATATCCATTGGCATCAACAATATTGAACCTGGAATTCAACAATTTGTGTAGAATCGAAAGTGCTTAAAATCAAATGATGGAATTTGAAGTTCTTAAATAAATTTAGCATGTTTTGTTTTTCTTTGATAAATATCGAACTAGAAAATCTATATTTTTAATAATTTGTACAAGACGTGTTGCGAATTATTTTAATTTAGGAGTGAAAGTCGTAAGTTTAAACCTTTATAGTTCAAATGAATTGAGAGATTCATATACATATAACATAATTTAAAACCTGGAGTTCTATAATGCTGCATCAATTATAGACATGATTCAATCAAAAGAAAGTGAAGTTCTAAACTACTATTCTAAGAACTTGAAAGGTCAAAATACTAAAATTTAGAACTTGAAATTCTAATCATTAACTCAATGAGCCTGATGTTAAAACTAAGAACCTGAAGTTCTCATTACTTTTCAGACGAAATATTAATCAAAATTATTTTAGTGGTCCTAGTTATATATTGGAAACCTAAAGTTTATTATTTTTGACCCAGAGTTTCTTAAATCTGATCAAGAACATGAAGTTTTGATCTAGTTAAGAACTCGAAGTTCTAACTTTATTGGTTAATTTTTCATTCTTTAGTTTTACATATTGATTTTACATTCATATAATTAATATTTTTGTGCTTGAAGTATAATGATTACATTATGATCTGTCGTACACGATTCGAAAGCCAGCCAAATGCATGATTTTTATACATATATTTCTTTGGATGACTTTTCAAAATCCTATCAATCTCTACCTTGGAATTTAAAATTATTTTAAGATTATTAAGTATCATAAGATTTGTTGTTACACATAGAAAAACTTGTAGTTTTGCTTACCCAACCCATCTTTTAAATATCTAACAATTTTTTTATACGCATTTTTTTTTAAATTTTCATTTGTTTAGGTTTGTTTAGCAAGTGATTGATCGTGAAATAAATTATTGTACAGCTATGCATCTATATATTTAGAGTCACTTTACAAACTTTAGAGTCTATCTTGACTCTTATAATTGACAATTATGAATTATCATTATATAATTACTGTTTGAAAAACAATGAACAACTCACACTATTGTAAAAAATCAATTTTTTTTCCAGACTTGGTACGAACCTACTAACATTATTGAAGGCTCTAGAAGGGCGTACATGATGTTGTCATATGGTACCCATTTATTCATAAGCGATGATTTATATGAAATCAATTCTTAAAGAAATTTGCTTACTTCTATGGGCGTTAGAATATATGGGTGCTATATTAAAATAAGTAATGAAATGTACTTTTACAATACTTTTAGTGTTGAAAGACATAAGTTTACACTAGAAAACAATCATTGCATTTTTCACAGGGTTATACTATACAACATGTATTGTTGTATAATTTCACTTTATAATGAGCGTGAAGCGCCATGGTTCAACTATTAAATATTATGCAATGACCATTTTGGTCACCTTAAATTTTTCATCAACATTTATAATTGCAAATGATATCTTGGCCTATTTAAAAAATTTCACATGATATTTATGGTTTTAATTGATGCGTATATTAATTATTGTTATTATAAGGGTACTTGTCATTCACACTTTATGAACAATTGACAAATATGGTGTTTATCAGATGTTTTGCAATTATTATTTTGATAAGACACTCTTTTCGCGGTGAGGGAAGGGAAGAACATACCTGAAGTACGAATTGTTCATGCAGAAAAACTTATTCCTGAAGAACGATCTGTTCTCAAAGAGCAAAGAGAATTATCTTGAAATACATTCATTTTATTTCTTTAAATCCCCTGTATTCTTAATGCAAAAATAGAATAAGAATGGTATTACAACATCGATTGATTACGAAAATTAAAATGTTAGATACAGTCATATATATTAGTTGTAAATGTGCTTGCCAGAATCATACTTCGAGCAGGATAAAATTTAAATTCGAAAGAAAATAAATTTGTTGCATGCCAGAAGTGTAGAAGACCTGTAGGTCTCAACTACTTACCTTCCTCCTCAAAAGAGATTATACATAACGCTCCAAAAGAGGTTATGGACAAAAGTTTTACTTTCTCTAAAACCCCAGATTATGTTATCATCTATGAAAATACAAAAGTTCCCGAAGTGACTATAAATCCCTTGAAATAGTCAAAGATACCTAATATCAGTGTTCTAAAAAACGCGCCTAGGCGGCGCCAAGGCGCTCCTAGGCGCGAGGCTTTTTAGATACGCCAAGTTTTGGCCCTAGGCGTGGTCAACGATGGTCAACATTTTTTAGGGCAAGGCGTGAAAAAATGCACGTTTTTTGGGTATAAGGCGTGAAAAAACGCAAGTTTTTTAGAAGTAAGGCATGAAAAGACGCAATTTTTTTATTTTTTATTTTATTTTGAAAAAATAGTATTTTAATTTACAAATATTTAGACATGTTTTTAAGGTATGTACCAATTTAGTATTTTAAATGGCCTTGTCATAGTAAAAAAAATATTAAAATATATTAAAAAATGCCTAAACGCCTTTTCACGCCTTTTTACGCCAAGGCCCGCCTAGGCTTCTAAGGCTTAAGGCTTGACCTCCAAGCCTCGGTCACGCCCCGCGTTTTTTAGAACCTTGCCTAATATTAATGAGATTTGTATGTTTTACACGTATTCAGGGGAAATGTGAGATCATAAAGAAATAGTCATCATGACATATTTACATATGTTGTAGTTACACAAATTTCAAAGGGTGATGATGATAATGATTTAGAATCACATAGTATAAATGATGTCAACAAAGAGTAGATTTGCCAAAATGAGAAATTTTCATCAAGGTAGAAATTGAGTCTTAAAATAAACGTGGTGTATCATGACCTATAGTACAAATTCCAAAAGATGTTAACCTTATAGGTTACAGATGGGTGTTTGTAAGAAAAAAAATGAAAAAAAAATGAAATCACTCGATATAAGTAGACCTGGTAAAATGAGGTACGACACGATAACATGACACGAAATTATAATTTAATGGGTTAATCTTTAATGGTTTTGGGTCATTTCAATGCCAATCTGATAAGACACGATAGTTTACGAGTTGAGTTAGTATTGATCCCCTTCACTCGTTAAGGCATACTAATTTAAATAAATAAGATATATTGTTGGGAGTTGAAAGATTTTATGTAGGTTAATGCTAATTTAATCATAACAAATTTTATTAAATAAAAGAGTTAGCAATGTCAATGAATTAACGAGTCTAATTGTGCTTAAAAATGAGTTAATATGTCAACTTGTACACGATCCAAAATACTTAATTATCTTAATGGACAATAAAGGGTGAACACGAAGTGACACGTTAAGATAATGGGTTGGGTTGAATATGATTTTTCACACGATAAAAAAGTCACCCGTTTAGACACGAACCTGATAAAATTCGAACCCGATAAAAATCGAAATGAACATGACTCGACACGACCTGTTGTCAGGTTTAGATATAAGGCACGACTTGTGGCAAAAGGTTTTCTTAAGAAATTTGGTATTAATTTTGAGGGAACGTACTCCCATGTTATGGATGGTATAACTTTCATACATTTGAGAGTTTAGCTATTTCTGAAAGTTTTGATATGAGACTCATGGATGTTGTGATCACTTATTTATATGAGAACTTAGACACAAAATTTATATATAAAAATCCCTGAAGCATTTGTTTTACATAAAGCAAAGCCAATGAGTACGTACTAAATTCGATGAAGACATTCATTGTACGATTTAAATCAATACAGAAGAATGTGGTACAATTATCTTAGTGAATAGTTGTCTAAGGAAGGGTATGAAAACAATATAATTTACACTTATATTTTTGTAAAGAACTCCTCAAAAGGATATGCAATAATAGAAGTATACATGGAAACTATAAATTTTATTGGTACTCCGTAAGAGCTCGAGACAACCACTAACTATTTAAAGAAGGAATTTGAAGTGAAAGAGCTTGAGAAAATTAAATTTTGTCCCGAGTTACAGATTATGAGATATTTAAGTGGGATTTTAGTCCATTAGTCTAATTATATCGAAAATTTATTAAAACACTTTAATACGAATAAATCGCATCCACTAAGTACTCTTATAGTTGTCCGGTCTTTGGACATAAAGAAAGATCCATTATTGTTCTAAATAGGAAGATGGAGAAATATTGGGTCTAGAATTATCATATTTAAGTGCAATTGGTGCATTGTTGTAATTAACACAATGTATTAGGTTGGATATTTAGTCTTTGCGAAACTACATGCTAGATATAATTCTAAACCAATAAAAAAGTATTGGACTTGTAGCATATCTTAAGATATCTATGTGGAACCAATAACATGGGTTTATTTATTCTTATAATTGTAATGGTTATAAGTTAGTAGGTTGTGCAAATTATGGATACCTTAATCCTTATAAGGGTTGAGCTCAAACAAGTTATGTATTTCTTAGCGGTAATATTTCTATTTTTTGTCGTTCTACCAAATAAACTTTAGTAGCTATTTCTTCTAAACACTATGAAATTTATCGTTTCATGAAGCTAGCCATCAGTGTGTATCGCTAAGATCTTTAATTCAATATATTCGTAGTTCTTGTCAATTTCCTTCCATTACAGATGTTTAAAGTGTCATCTGTGAAGACAATAAAACACAGATAACACAAATTAGAGAAGGATTCATCAAATGAGACAAAATCAAGTGCATTTCCCCAAAGTTTTTCTTCAATCACGAGCTTCAGAAAAAAAAATGAGATTAATGTCATGCAAGTTCGTTCAAGTGATAACCTAGTTGATCTTTTTTCATCAAGTCACTATCAAAGGCAACATTCCAGAAGCTTGCGTATGAGATTGGAGTGTGTCGACTCCACCAATAGACAAACATTTTTATAAATAGTTGTTTCTAAATTGATT
The DNA here is from genome assembly GCA_949130495.1 of Sambucus nigra. NCBI lineage: Eukaryota > Viridiplantae > Streptophyta > Magnoliopsida > Dipsacales > Adoxaceae > Sambucus > Sambucus nigra. Next base: position 72,505,104 of record OX422215.1, read on the forward strand.
ATTTAAAAAAAAAAATCGGTGTCTCATTTAAAAGAGAACTTTAACTAGGGGCATGATCAACAAACGTGATATCTCATGAGGGTATCTACGATTTTTTTTACTTTAGAGTGTGTCTCATACGAAGCTTGTACAAAGTTTTCTTTTAACAAATTTCCGACGAGATCATTCGAGGGAAGTTAATATGCCTCATATTAAGGTTGTAAGATGACTTATTCGTACGTAAGGCTTCCTTGTTTACACAAGACACATAATCATCAATATAAGGGAACTGGAATTAAGATTTTTCTTTAAAATTCTCTAATTTACATATTGCGTAAAAGAAGTTATTATTCGTTTCAAGTTGATGACTCCAATTTTAACAAAACCCTATTAAGTACTTTTTTTGGTGTTATCGAGAGATATTTTATATTCCATATAAACCCATGATCTTATAAACAATAAAACCTAAATCCATCATAAAAAAACGCGATTGGATTAGTTCTTTGCCCGATCTTGGTGCATCCTTCTTTGAGATTAATCACTGTGTTTGAAAGTCATCATCGCAATATAATTTTATGGATTCATAGGCAATTCTTTAAAGGGATGGTTGTGTTACCTATTGATATTAGTTGATATGAGGTGTGGGCAAATGATTGAGATTAGGTGCATTATTTCTATTATTTTCTTCATCTTCATAATCTTCATCCACATGTGAATGCATAGCTTCTTCCTTGTCTTCTTCAAACTCCATCCCGATAATTTCTTGTCCTTGAATGTACCACATCCCATTTACCTTTGTAAGTTTCATTAAACAAAAAATGTGGGAAGAGTAGATGTCGTATGAAGAGATGGATTTCCTATCACGGGCTTTTGACAGATTGATCTATACGGCTTTTGATAGATTAATCTATGTAGTTAGGATGGGTAAGTCCATGGATTTGAGAAAGATGGTGTATAGGCTGATATATGAGATTATTACGAGCAAAGGGAAAAAACATCCATCCCTCTTTTACAGTCATCTCATCCACCATCTACTAATGTCCAGGAATGTCTACATTCATCCTGATGAGAAGAAGTTGAGCATTGAGAAGATTTTTACTTACACTTCCTTTCACTTGGGTAGGAAGAAGTCTGCACAACTTGAGACTGAGATTGAGATTGAGACTGAGACTGAGGTTGATAATGTTGAGTAAGTAATTGATGGAGAACCTAGTTCCCCATCTCATCCCCAACCCCAAGATGCATCCTCACAGTCTTCTAGAGGATTTCGAATTCCCGATGATCAGATCACTTAGATATCCGACTAGGTTGCAAACTTACTCCATCCAGACATCGCCTCTCACCATCTCTACATGATGCAGCAGTTCCAGGCATTTCAACAGACTCAGATTAAGTTCCAAACTTCGATCTCCACTCAGATGGAAGCACCACATGGAGATGCCATTGGCTTTAGCAATGAGGTATGTTTCCTCTGTAGGTACTATGATGATTGCGAGGATGACGAGTATAAAGGGTTGATTTATTTTTGGGATGTTTTGTGGCTATTGTTGATTTCTCGTGGTTGTTTGTTTGAGACTCTTTTGTGGATGTTTTATATTTGTACTCTTTATTTGTAGTACGTTTGGTGAATCTTTAATGGCTTCCTCGAACATCGTTTTATGTAATTTTGTATGTTATTTTATAACTATGAGTTTCGATTACCTACTATATAACATATTTATTTGTGTAATCTCCTACTTATTTGTGTGTATCTTTTATTGACACAATTTTTTTTTATTATTGACATTATACTTGAGTATCCCACATGTTGCATTTATTTTAGTTTTTGTACTTGTTAACTACCATTGCTTATTAGTGTCTAATCTTTGATGCTTTTGGCTTTTACTCTTGTATATTCATTATTTAGTTATCAATTATAATCCTAATATCATCTTGATGCGATTTGGAATACATTTTTTGAAATGTTAGCTTTAGATTACTCATCTTATTCTTTGGTTATATCCATGTTCAGTTTATCATTTGTTATTTGGTTGGTATTGTTCTTTATTTTTTCATACCGATAATCTTTACTTTTGTACAATATAGTTATCTATGTGTGTAAGTATTCACAGATCCCATGGGGTAAATTTTAAGCTACATGATTAGATATTGTGCAATTAGTTTTTATTACGATTTTTATACTCCATACCTAGAATTATATAGCTTAAAATCGATTGATAAATTAAGCTTGAAATTCTAGAATATTTTATCATAACTCATACACTACCCCACACTATGACTTGAGAAATTTTCAAATAAAGTAAAATTAAGGGATTTGTTTAATTCTTTTATAAGAAATTAAAAGTTTTATGTGTTGCTTGAAGAAAAAGGGTTGTTATTTAACCTTTTTGTATGACATAGTTGTAACACCCCGCATTTTTCATACATTAAATATTTAATTAATTCGGGAATTGAAAATTACTTGTGAGTCGTAATTTAATTGAATTAATTAGGGAAATTTTATTTAAATATTAATCGAGGAGTAAATGGTTAATATTTACGAGAAGTTATTTAATAAATGAATAGTAATTATTTATTTAAGTCATTTCGAGTATTAACGACAGGGTATGCACTTATCTCAACCGGGAGTCGGTATAGACTAAAGGGGTGAGGGAATAAATATTTTTATAAATTAATTCGGATACCAATTCTGAGTGTACGGTTGAGTCCGGATGGGCCGAGATAGTCGGAAAAGTGTACCCGGGGGTAGTAAACGGATCACGGGGCGTTTTTTGACATAGCCGGGCCCACACGGGGGCATTTGGGTCACTTGGGCTTGGCCCATTAGGAAAAAACGGGATTAGGTAAATTAAGAAATTTGGAAGAAATAATAAAACGGCTGATAGAGTTTTAGAAAAGGCTAAGTGTATTAAGGAACCCTAATAGCAGTTAAAGGCAGTTTTGGGATCACTAGAGAGCCAACAAGGATCGTCTTCAACCTTGGAAATTCATCTCCAAATCAGACACTACGAAACCTAAGGCAAGTGGATAACTTGCAATAGTATTGAATCTGTTTTGAAATTCATATTCATGTGATGTGTTTGATCAAAATTCATTTTGGGTGTTCATGGCATAAACATGAGGTTTTGAATATAATAATCTGATTTACGAATTTGAATGAGGATTCTTGTAGAAATCTGATATTATAAATTGATATATATCTGGTAGGATGTTATCTGGATAATTAGAAACGAATTTGATGATGGAACTTGGGTTGTAAATGGGTATTGGGTTAAAGATGGATTTTTCCCCAAATACGAAAATTATAGTTAATGGACGAATTAATAATGTTGGTGGACATTCTGGAGGTCCCTAATAAGGTTTCTAACATGTATTAATGTTAAGAGGACTTAAGGTTGCTGGTAGAGAAAACTAGGGTTTGGGAAAAATCGTCCATGGCTGAATCTGTCTTCGCGAAGAAGACGAAGACCTGCTCGATCGATCGATGGTCGACAGATTTTGACAGTTCGCCCAGTTTTCTTTTAGATGAAGGAAATTTTAATTTAACCTTTTTTCATGAATTAATTTGGTGAGAAATTTATACATGGGTTTTAAATCTAATTAATGGTGAATAAAGTTAATTAGAATTTGGAGACGACTTAGTGTGACAGCACAATTTAAATTGTTGGGGCTTGGAAAAATTAAGTGTGACACACTAAGGTTGAATTTTTGGGAAGGTGTTTGAAGGGATTAAATATGGATGTAGTGAACAAGTCTGGGGATAACGGTTGAGGAATACCGAGAGATAAACCTTATTTAGGTAAAGGCTAAATAATTCGGGAGTCGGTAATTTAGACTCGGGTGAGGTTAATTCGGACTACGAGAGTAAGTCCAAATTTTATGGTGGGGGCGACACCAAAAGTGACTTAAGTAATTAATGTGCGAATTAATTAATAATTAGAGTTGGACCATAAACTCTTAATAAATTAAATAGGCTTATGTTACGGATTTTTTACATGGTGTAGTCGAGACATTTTATATTTATATATATATGCGGAGTGTGATAGTATATATATATATATAGTGTGGGTGCATTAATATCAGTGATTGAATATTATTAGTATATACTCTAGTGCTATAGGGGGAGGTTGCGCGTAGTGGATGAATCCCCTAGCTTGAGGAGTAGGGCGAGTATAATCCCAGGTCATATCGTCCGTTATATGGGTGAGGGGCATCTCACTTTCAGGGAAGGAATATGACCGCCTCCAATTCGTATGTTAAACTAAGTTAGTGAGCGAATCTAACTTGGATAACTAGGTTATGTGAATACACCTAGTGGGATAGCACTTGGGAAATTTTATATTTTGTGAGTATTTTTACTCGGTCGAAAGTTTGTATTAAATGTTATTCCAGTATGTTTGTGAATACTGTAATATGATTAAATATATAATTAGGTAAATAATTATATATGGGATAATTAATACATAGTGAAAAATGTATTATGTACATAACAGGTGTGAATTTTATATGAAATTAAAAAGGGTAATGATTTAATTAAGTCTGACGTTTATAATAACTTAAAAATCATGAATTAAGGCATACTCGGTTAGAGTAGGTAAATTTCAAGGGTTAAAATAAGTATTGGATCAGGAATGTAGGACCTAGTAAATTAAATGGAAGCGTTAGTAGTTCACATTAGAGGAGGGGTGAGGAAGTCCTCAAGAGAGTGCGACACTAACTAAAATATGAAGAGCATGCATATTTATTTATTGCTGCAAGTTAATCATTTGTTAATTATTTTCAAATGTTTTTGGGTACTAACCCTTGCTATAAATTTTTTAAAAACCTTTTAGGTGTCCAGCCACAGGCACGCCAGGCTTGACTCTATTCCAGGTATCCTTTGCTGCAGCACATGTGGATGTTGTGGGGTTTTTGCTAGACGCCTCCTTCTTTCATTCGTGTAGATACTCTCTAGTAATTATCTGAGCTTGTCGCTCACAGTTCATTTATTAGTATTAGACTCGTTGAGACTTTCTTCTTATCTTTACTTGTATTGGATATTTGGACCGATGGTTTATTCGGTTAGGTATTTTATTTGTGGATGGTTATTTTAGTTAATCTGTGATTGTGTATTATTTTATGTTCCGCATGAGTTTTATTTAATTAATTAAAAGATAAAAATTGGCACCAGGTTACTTTTCTCACTTAGGTGGTTAGTAATTAAAAAGACGACAGTGATGCTAAGAATGGACCAACTGAGAAACCTTTTCTAACTTGATTTAGGACTGATCACCCGGGATCAATTAGGCGGGGTGTCACAATAGTTTGATCATGGATGAAGTTGAAAAGGCAATGGCTGATCTTTCAAAAATTCATGAGAACAAAAGTGGATAGAAATATGACATTATTCAAAAGAAATACTTACCTTTGAAAGTTAGAAATAAATTCTCCGCCTATGTGTGTGTGAAATTCGCCATTGCTAAAGCATTTTTATTGCGATGTCTCAAGGATTTTCATCTATTTCAAATTGGGTTACACTAAATATATGAGACTTTAAGGTTTTAACCAATGATCATAAAATAAGGAGGTAAAAGGTGAGAGTTGAAAATGATGGTTTAAAATGAAGCTTTTTCAAAGTTGCATAACCCATAATTTTCAAAAGTGAGATTGAATAGTAATTTTCATTCCTCATCTTGTAGGTTAATGGTCATGTAGTTCTCTTCTATCACGAGTTATATCTAAAATCGCTCTTCTTTTAAATGGATATAATTTGAACCATTGTGCCCTTTGAATGCTAAAAAATTATTTGTTTGTAAAGTATTTGACATAATCATAAATTTTTAGTATGATATTGATAGTATAGTTGTCGTATCATTGTTGTTTTAAATGGGGATATAGTGTATTTTCTTAAACATGAGAAATTATGTTAAACTTGTTTCTACCTCTTCCTGCATAATGTTGATTCCCTTCCCTAGCTCGTGACCCTCGAATTAGAAGCTTCGTTGTAGTTATAGATGCCACGACCAATGAAGGCGACCTTCATGTTAGCGAATTGGTCTGGGATACTAAAGTTTCTTTAAAATAAACTTTTTGAAACTTTATTCGTTTCCACTCAATCCTAGATACTTCTTCACTCCTTCATTTCACTTCCTACAGACATCAAATCATTGGAGATTATTTTATTATCTTCTAGATCTAAGTGGCTATTCATCATCTTGGTAAGGTTTCTTCCTAGATTTTATGAATTTCATATTTCTTAGTTCTTAGGGTTTAGCGCTTTAGAATTTTGGTTTAGCTTTTGAGTTTTATCTATAATTGATAAATTCATTTGTCTTAAGATAACATTCTTTTGGCTTAGAGTATTAATTATCGTGTATAGCCTTGTGATTTATTACTTTGTTTCACTCGTTTTAGAATTTGTGTGCTCTATTTTCTTATACGGGAGATAGTTTATGATTGTTTGATATTGTGTCCTATATGAAACTCGCTCACATATGTTTGGTATAGGATCCTTTGGATTATCTATTGATGATATCTACACACTCATAGGATTTCTGTGCTTTTTTTCTTGGTTAATGATTTCAGGTTATTGAAATAGCTCCCAAATTGCGTTCACATGCCTCGAAGTCTGCCAACACTTGTTGCATATTCGATGAGATATTCTCTACATGCTCAATTCATTTAAAGAATTTGATTGATTTGGATTCTCTCTCTGAGACTCGTGTGCCTCAGATTACGAGAAATTGTGGGTGGCTTAGTATTTGTTCTCAAGGCGAGGGATGTTATCCAAAACTGGTTAGGAGATTTTATGTGATTATGAAGGAAGATAAGGATGGAGTGGGCATAAAAGTGGTAAATGTTATTGTTTATGGTGCGAAGGTGTGTATACATATCGAGATGATCGTAAATCATTACAATCTTGAAGTTGTCAAGTCTCCTAACTACCCGTTCCTGAAGAACAGTCTCGTTGTTTCCCGATTAGAAGCTATTTAATGTTTGAGTGATGGACATTGCCCTCACTAGCCTTGCAATAAGTTTCTCGAAGTCTTTTTGTCTAAGGACTACTACATTCTTAGCATGGTTATTTCTTCAAACATTTTGTCGTCTATATATCCACAATATGTTTCCATGGAACATAGTTCCTTATTGTATGAAATTGGATACGATGCTTATAGTTTGGATATGATTACCATAATATTTGACCTTATCGTGTCCTTTTAGAGGGATGACATGAATTTTCATGCATTGCATTTCAATCGTATGATCAGATGCTTGCCTTTGGAGTCAATTTTTTTGGTTCTTATGGATGAAGTGGTGGAAAAACCTGAGAGATCTCAATGTAGTCGTATTATAGATCAATCACTTAGTTGGTGACTACAAAGGATTACTAGTTCCACTGCATGTTGTTCCTCCTCTTACTCATCGCACTCAACATCCTTCTGGTGCATATAGAGAATCGAACACTGATACTATATATGATGGAGATTTTGATGGGATTACTAATCAGTTGGATTCCTTGTTTCGATCTAAGATTTTTTCCTCTTTTGGTTCTTTATCCTCTTTGTCTTCTGAAACATATTAACGTGATAGCAAGGTTCAATTAAATTAAGTTAGGCATGCCTTACATAATGTTGAGATGAATTTTTGGAAGTTTAACACATTCATGGAGAATAGTAAAGGGTTTTGAAATGTTGCCTTTTGTGTCATGCATTTTGTTTTTTAAGAGTTGGGTTTTTGTTTAACATGATTTTGTCTTGTACAAATCCTATAAATCTTATTTGGTTGTTAATGCATATCAAAGTTTAGAATGCACTTGTTGTATATAGTTGCTTTGATTTATTATTTATCTCCGTGTAGTTGCTAATATTATATCTTAGGCCTGTGTTTTACATGTTTTATATCTAGCCTAGATTATCGTACCAACTTCTCAATCACTATATAGATATCTCTCACTTTATTGGTTAGATTAACATGTTTTCTCTAGTTATTTGACTAACTTTATTTTTCATCAATATGTACTTAATTCTTTACTTTGTCTAATTATGTAACAAAAGGGGGAGTATAAAGCAATGAGCATGGGGTAGTACTAAGACTGTGTATATGCTACTTCATGTTTATTTAGAGAATTAACAGAACTGAGGGGGAGTTACTTTAGTAAGTTGATGTTCACATGTACACATGATTATATTCACACGTTTCATCATAATTATATTTTCTCTCTCAACTTTAAACTTTGGTATTTGATGAACTTGCTAGTGTGTGACAAGTTATAGGCGTCTTATCTTTGGTTACTTATTATTGAGTTGTATCTATCTTACTCCTTTAGTCGTGCATCTCGTGTCATAGGTGATAGATTTGATTTAATTGCTTATAATTTTTATTTTATATATTTTTATCATGGAATAGACAAGCGGGGACATAGTAAGAGTATAGTATATTCATGTGCCTCACGAAATTATAAATCGTCATATTCCGTACTAACAAATCATTTTGAGGCTACTCCAAGAGCTCTCCAGAAACCTTCATCAAATTCATATTGGATCATGCATGACTTTTGCCTAGAGTTAATCACTTAAGATAAAGTTATATGTATAGTGAACTTAGATTCACCATTGGTTAAACTAATTTTCATAATTGAAAATTCTTTTCTATTTAACTTGTGGTTCTTTTAGAGTAGAGATTGCCAAAATCCAAAGATGATATATTCTTCACATACAAAACTTATGTTTTTAATGCACATTTGTATTAAAATTTTACTTTTTCTTGGTTGAAGAAGTTGAAAATTCCATGTTCTGTAGAAATTACAAAACGGGGTGTTTTCAATTTCCAGTCGCGACCTTGTTCGTTGGAGGTTTACTTCACTGAAATAGGATTTCACGTCAGCGAAAGTATGGTTCGCTGGTCATGACCATATGGAAAATCAGTTGGCAGAAAAGTCTGATACAACTCACGACCTTCATCATTGTTGGCTAGTGTCTGCGAAAAGGGCTTCATGTCAGCAAAGGTCCCATCATGTTGGTCACGACTTGAGGTAACCATAGCTAAAAAAATCCTTGGTTACATCCACGACTCCTTTTGTTGGCCCTTCGGGTCAAGAAAGCTTGGATTCACTACAAGGAAGGTCACCGCAAGTTGTACCTGCCTTTTTCACTTTTTGAGATATTTTAATCAATATCTCGATGGAAGTTTTGCCTAGACACAATCTTTGTTTGGAGAAAAAAAAATATTATTTTTAAGCGAATAAGAATGTTTCACTTAAGTGTGTGCCCTTTTGTCTTCACACACCAACTCTATATATATACTTTGCAAGCCTTTTTCTTCGCTGTTGAGTTGATTTTTTGTAAAGTGTTGTTAAATGAATTAACCGCCAACACTTTAATAAATTACCCCACATATTTAATCAAATATTGATTATGATTTATTAAGTTTTACTACAATCCGGGCCCTACACGGGCTGAAATATTATAATGCGCAATTTAATATATTGCGTATACTCTGCATTTGATGAAATACACTAGAGAATAATCTAATAATGATTTAATTAATTATTTGATATGCCACCACATATATTGTGACAAGTGACACCATAAATATTGGACACTTGGTTCCATAGAGAACATGACATGTGTCAAGCCCACTTGGGGAACTTTTGCTATAAAATAGGGTCTCGCCCCTCATTTGATGTATGATGGTCTTGGGGCCAAAGGGAGGAGGGGAAATATAGATCTCCTCCCCCACACACCTATGGAGCTTCGTCACGGGTTTGATAGTGACGAGAGGATTTTTACAGTTTCATTATACGGTATATGGGCGTTTGAGAGGCGGTTCGTCGGATTTGGTACCCCCGACGCACCAAAACTATCAAAACTGGACGTTCGAGAGGCGGCTCGCTGGATTAGGTACCCCCGACGCACCAAAACTGAGCTCTCTCCGGCGTATCGCACGGACCTATGAACTACGCAGATTTTGATTCTGCAAAGACAGATACGTAGGCGCAACCACGTTGCTCAAGTCTAAAACACGCTCAACACGGTGCCTCCTCAAATCTGCACTCACATCTTACATTTGGAGACTCTGCTGGGGAGGTATTTTTGATTTCGGTTGCGTAACTGCACGTGCACACACACGGAGAACTCGACAAGAGTGGAGAAAACACCCCACTTCAGATAAGCATTCTAATATATTTTTATTATTTAGCCTTTTGTTGTTACGCAAAATGGCATTATTCATGTTACTAAATCTTAGCTGGAAAATAGTACATACTGTTTATTTCAAGGTTTAGCCAGAATATGACTTCAAACATCCATTTTCATAAACTGGTGGGAGTGTATACATCTTAGTGGATAAAATGCCTATATTTGTTGATAAATAAAATAAAATTTATTGGCAGCCATAATGACCTCTCATTAATAGGCCTGAGATATATGAACATGTATATACAATAGATTGTGTCAAATGTACTTGTTGCCGTGTGAATTTGAAAAAAAAAGTTCAGAAGAGATATGCTGTGATAAATGTTCATATTAAATAAATGTGTTTGTACACTTTCGTCAAACAAAAGGGCTATGTTACTACTTTCAAGGGATTTTTTTAATCTTTATGTCAAATCACACTGTGAATATTATTTTTGAGCCGCACATAACTCTCTGAAACACGCCACATATCAGGCACGCCACATAGACTGTTCAAAAAATCATTTACGGCTGTCAGGCTACTATATTACTTCAGTGTTTATGAGGACAACCCAAACACTGGTTCAAAAACTCAAAGAAATCAATCAGCCATGGATAATTAAAATCTCAGGTTTGAAATGGGTCTCCCCGATTGTTTGTAAAAATCAGAACCTCCGAACGAACTCGCTGAGATTTCTATTCAATGCAACACATGGAGAAACCATGAAATACTTCAAAGTTTATACAATCTGACCTTCGAAGGGGTTTGACATCCGAGCCATCTATTACACGAACATCTAGATCCATTTCAACTACCACTTATCTCGGAACAACCTCAATCTCCGAGGATCTCGACAGCCGAGGCACCACTGACCTCCGAACAGGTACCTCCGAGTCACTTGGAAACCACCGAGCCACCTTAGGGAATTTTAAAACACGACTAACACTATCTCTAAATATTTTTTTAGCAATCTATACCTCCGACGGGCCTTGACCTTCGAACAAGCAACCGAAACAACCCCGACCTCTGAGAACCTTGACATCCGAACAACTTTATTTCTCCGAACAAGTTTGTTCCTCCGAACAACCTCGTTCTTCATGAACGACTTCTTTCCTCCGAACAAATTGATCATCCGAACAAGTACATCCGAGTAGCAACCTCTGAGACGCCATCACTTTCGAAGTGGCTCGACCTCCGAGCAATCAGAACCCCGAACAACCATGGACGACGAACCTTGGAAAATCAGCCCACCTCAGGGCAGAAACGTGTTTTGGGTCCCAAGTTCTAACATTAGAACTATTTTCTTTTCTTGAGATTAATAATGAGTGGAAAATAAGTAAACCATCTGCCTCGTTATTTTAAGGCATTATGATATTTTATTTATGCCTGTTTTATTTATACACCCTTAAAAATACTATTCAAAATATTTGTAGCCTCGCACGAATTTACGTTGCTCGAGTAGAAAAAATATTTATTTCTGAACAAATCAAACTCCTCGAAATTGCGAATATTTTATGTTATCCTACGAGGGACCTTTTTTAAAACTTAGTACAAACGAGTACTAGAGCAATATTGTCATAATAAAATTTTCGAGCAACCATATCAAAATGATATTTTTCGAGTGACCTTAACAAAATAATTTTTTTTGGGGAAAATTTGCTCAAGTCATAGTACCTCGAGCAAGTGCCTCGGAGGTTTCTCCTCGAGCAGCCTCTTTGAAGAAACCTCGGAGGGACCTCCTCGAGTAGCCTCGGGGGAACCTCCTCGAGCAGCCTTTTTGAGCAGCCTTAGAGGTCCCTCCTCGAGTAGCCTCATCAGGGGTACCTCCTCAAGCAGCCTCGGAAGTACCTCCCCGAGCAGCCTCGTCATAGTGGCTCGAGCAACTCACAAATATAAATATTTTTTGAAACTTAGGATTTTTCTCAAGACTTGGTACCTCGAGCGACCTCACCCTCGAGCAGGTACCTCGAACGACCTCACCCGCGGTGCCTCGGGCAGGTACCTCAAGCGACTTCATCCGCGGTGCCTCGAGCAACCTTTTTTTTCCTAGTGGCTCGTGTAAGGACATTTTTCTCATGTCCGAAATGTTTCATTTATTTATGTCGTAAGCCGCTACATTTGGCACGTCACCTCACGATCTCACATGACGGCCTCTATCCGAATACCGGGAATCAAGCATGAATTATCTCCACTTATATGTCCCTCATCTGCATCAACGACTTCACGTTTCTTGATTGTAGGCTCGTAATGCAAGTGGAACGCAAGAGAAGTCAAATCAGTGAAACAAGGCATGATAGGGATGTTCAAGGGCAAATTGGTAATTTTACATCCACCGTACGGAGGACCGGTCAACTGTAAAGTTTAAGAGATTTCCGCAACAAAGATACTGGAAGAAACGGCACCTCAATCCGAGCTACGGTGAACAAGTTATGGCCCGTTGAAAATGGAGATATGTTCATTGAAAATTCTGGGAATTTTTCTAAGTGTTTAAGCACCTGTTCCCAGCACACTTTCCCGAACCCAGACCCAAACCGGTTCGGGGGGGTGAACCGGTTCGCAGGGGTACCCGAACCGGTTCGGGGTACCTGTACGCTGGATAGAATTTCAGCAGTTTAAAATCGTGGGTCTCTTCATGTATTTTCCTATAAATACCAACTTCGGGAGAGTTGTTTTGCAAGACTTTAGGAGACGAATTTGAGAGTCCAAATACATCTAGTCTTCATATTTTTTAGTCCCAAGACTCATGTTTTGATTCACACATCCTTGCCAAATATTTGTGAATCCTTTTGCAACCCAAGAACACAACTTTGGTTTGTTCAACCCTTGTGGAGGAGACCGTTCTTCTTCTTCATTGCAGCCCTACTGGAAAGGGATAATTCCAGCCGCGACTACAGAATCCGATACCCGAGGGTAATTATTAGTCAACTTGTATTTTCATTGTAATCCGATTGTAAGCCGTTTTCTTACAAATTATAGTGAAAATAAATGGTTTTGCCCCTGAGGGGGATTTTTCCTTAATTGCATGTGTTTGAATGTTCTTGCGTAGATTATCAATTTATTCAATCACATACTGCTGCATGTTTAGGGTTTGTTTGTGTTAAAAGGGTTTTATATATAATTTGATCATTTGAACGCGAGCACACACGTTCTTCAAATTGGTATCAGAGCAGGTTACGCTAATCTATCGCGTATTCCTTTTTCCGCAAATTTTTTTTTAAGATATCAATTTTCCAAAAAAATTGATTTTTGAAAAAGTGCGTGTTCAAATGGAGAAGTCATATTATAAAATGTCTGTTTTTGACGGGACAAATTATGCTTATTGGAAAGCCCGTATGAGGTCGGCTTTAAAAGCCATTGATGAACGTGTCTAGATTTTGGTTGAACGAGGGTGGACTCCTCCCACCGTGACTGTTGATAATGTGACCAACTTGAAACCTGACATTTCTTGGACTGATGAAGAAATTAAATGGTCATCTTTTAATTCTAAGGGTCTAAGTGCTATATCTGGGTCTGTCACACCTGATGAGTTCAAACGCATAATGACGTGTACCACGTCAAAAGAGGCATGGGATGTTTTACAACTCACCCATGAAGGAACTAATGCTGTGAAAGAGTCTAAGTTGCAAAACTTGACAACTCAATTTGAAACAATCACCATGCATGATTCTGAATGCTTTGATGAATTTTATGCTAGACTTTCTGACATTGTGAATACTAGTTTTAATCTTGGTGAACATATTCTGAATGCTAGAGTTGTTAAAAAGATTCTTCGTTCTTTGCCTAAGCGTTTTATCCCTAAAGTCACTGTGCTAAATTCTATGGGTAATTTAAATACGCTAAAATTGGAAGAACTTGTAGGAGATTTGCAAACTTATGAAATTGATATGTTCCCTAAAAATGCTAAATCTAAAGATAAGGGAATTGCTCTTAAAGCCCAAGAGAGAAGGAGTGAGGGGTCAGCTAGAAAGAGGGTAGAGTCATCTAGAAAGAGAGAGACTGACACGTCAGATTCTGAGTGCGATTTTGACTTAGATGATTTGGCTCTTTTAGCAAAAAATTTCAAGAGGATTCTCAAATTTAAGAAAAATGGAAATTTTAAAGATAAAAAGAAATTTGAGAAAAATAAGTTTGAAAAGAAAAATGAAAAAGTTTCCAAAAATCCTCCTCTGAAAGAAAGTGAGAGATGTTTTGAGTGTGATGGTAGGGGTCATAGAGCTTTTGAGTGTGCCAATCGTCTGAATAGAGAGAAAGGGAAAGATGTTCTTAATGCTACCCTTAGTGACGACAGTGAGGTCGAGACGGTGGATTCTGGAGATGAGTCACCGCATGAGTGTAACTTCACCGCATTCATGGCCAGCCAAGTGAGCACTCCTAGTTCTCCTCACGACGTTGAGGATGATGCTTCACAGGGACACCTCGACAGTGAGATCGATGTGAGTGAGGGGGAGGATGACACAAGTGAGAGCGAGAGTGATATACAACGCGCCTACGGTGAGTTATATTCTGAGTCATTTAAAACTAAAAAGCGTAACAAAGCGTTAGTTCTTAAGATCACATGCTTAGAGGAAGATTTAAAGAAAGAAAGACAAAGAGAGTTCTCCACTTGCACCGCCCTGAGAGAGAGAGAATCTGCATGTGTCGGGAAAGAGAATCTGTTTAGAGAGAGAGAGAGTGTTTTAGAGAAAGAGAGAGGGGACTTGACTAAACAAGTGGCTAGTCTTACGAGTCAGCTCCATTCCTCCGTGGAGACTCGAAAGAAACTTGAAGCCCTTGTTGCCCAGCTGACTCATGACCTTGAGAAAGCACGGGAAGTCAAGGTACAAATCGAGGACAGATCTGGGAAGATGGGAAAGATGCTCCTCGGCCCCACTTTAGGTTTTGGTGATCGTCAAGGAATTGGATATGATGGTGCCTCCACGTCCCAAATTGCACCTGGACCAGTTCCTGAGTTTACTACAACTCCTTATGGTCACCGTAAAAAACCTCGAAGGAGAGTTCGACCAAGAAAAGCAAACCAAGGTCCGCCTTTGACTGTGCTCTTTTGTACTTATTGCAAAAGAAAAGGCCACCTTAGGGAAACTTGCTATAGCATGGGTCGGACACGACGTACTACTGCTCCACCACGTCATACTGATGAGTTTTCTAGTCTGAGAGAGCGAGTTGAGTTCTTAGCTGCCACGACTCAAAGTTTAATGGAAGAATTTCGACGGATCTCTTTGCCGTTAGTGAATGCTTCTCACATTCCAGCTAAAATCAACAACAACAAAGGCAAACAAAAGGTCATTTCGACTTGGGTACCTAAGAAAGATAAAAAGGCTTTTGTTGTTCATGTTGCTCTCAAAGCACATAATACCTCTCAGTGGTATTTTGATAGTGGGTGCTCCAGACACATGACAGGTGATGCTTCATTTTTTACTACTCTTGAGGACTATCAAGATGGGAGAGTCACCTTTGGAGATGGGAGTAAGTCTAGCATTATAGGACGAGGTACTATCGAGTTACCTGGTTTTCCTAAGCTAGAAAATATTTTGTACGTCAAAGGTTTGAAAGCAAACCTTCTCAGCATTAGCAAGCTGTGCGACACTAAGCGCTCCCATGGCCTAGGACTATATCCACCCTGCATTCATTAGCCAGGGGGCTTCACCTCACGCACGGACTTCCCTTATGATGTCATTTAGAGAGGTGTGTTTAAGCCATTTTATTTATCATTTCAAAATCAAGTAAATCATTATTTACCGGTTTCATGATTAAGTAAATTATCATTTACAAATATCAATACCATTTCCATTTCATTTCCATCCCACGTATATGTTTCATTTTATTCGAAACCATTACTGTTTACTTCTAGTAATAGATAGAACTTATTATCCGGAGCCCTACAATAGCTTATAACAATACTACAACCTCAAAGGAGTAAATAAACTCTTCATTATCTCCAAGCATTCTAGGAGGTTATTTTAGAACCCCAAGGTTATCATCTTTCAAAGGAATGAAATGACTTTCAATTTATTCTCCAAACTCACCTTTATGGCGTTATTATGAACCACCAAGGTTAACATAGTTCAATCGAACTTTTAGGATCTCCCAACATTCTTTTGGGGTGGTAATATAACCATCAAAACTAGTATAGCTTAATTAAGCTCCTAAGGTCTCCCGAACATAACACTACAACTCCTAGTTTTATAATAATTAACTAGAAGAAAAGAATGCCTTATCATTAATAGGCCTAACCCCGGAAAAATCCCCACATAACCCATTCCTAATGTAGGGTGGACATCTAACTCATCTCACACTCTAGGACTCTAAGTTTACTTCATTCAAGAAGGTTCCTAGTCCCTATTTTAAAAGAAAAGGATTGAAATTGAGTTATAAAATTAACTCAAAAACAGCAGGAAAACGAATCGATTTGCCCAAGGGCCGAATCGATTCGCCCTAGCGAATCGATTCTCCCAAAAAGCGAATCGGTTCGGACAACTAAACCAACCTTCTGCAATTGACCGAATCGATTCGGCCTTAACCCGAATCGATTCGGGTTATGCAGACCTGCAAATTTCCCTTAGCGAATCGATTCGCCCAAAGGGCCGAATCGATTCGGACCTGCAAATTTGCCAAAAATGGCTACGAAGGGTTATGAACCCTAATTTCTCCAAACCCCAAATCTCTTCCATCTTACACACAACCAACAATATTTATCTACCCAAAGTGTATCCTACACGATTTAAAACCATTTTAGTCCACAATTTCATCATCAAAACTAAGATTAGGGCTTAATTCCCATGATTTCCACTTTCAAACCATAAATATAAATACACAATTATCATACAATTTATGCATCTTAAATCACATATTAGCAAGTAGAAAACTTGCCTTAGGGTTGATATCTCAGATTTGTTTGGAGAAGAAGCAATCCCAAATCCTCCATCTTCAATCTCTCTCTCATTTCTCCATTTCTCTTCCTCTTTCTTTCTCTCCTTTCTCTCTATGTTCAAGACATAAAATGAGGGAATGAAATAAGGGGCAAGACCAAAAATCGTGGCTTAACATAATTCTCCCAACTTAAATGGTTAATACCACATTAAAATGACTCCCAAATACGCGTATAAGCTAAAACCAGGTAAAAGTGCCCGAAACACAAAAAATACAATATGGCACTTATTTTGACTGTCTCGCACCTTCCGAGACTAACTACACCCTCTAAACTGGCATCCGGAAATTTTATAAATTATTTCGAGTTCCAAAATCATTTAAATTAAAAGGCCATTTAAAATACATGACACCACAGACATGCAACCTGATGTTATTTACTTTCGCATGCGGTAAATATGCATCAATCTAGTAAATATTAACTTTCAATTCATTAAATTAATATTTACTCCAGTCCCCACATTTTATATAATTACCTTATGCGGTAAAATTAGTATAAAATGAGCCTCCCAGAATCGAGGGTTGTTACATACTCCCCCCCTTAAGAGGGAATTTTGCCCCCAAAATTAGGGCATACCCAAATCTGATAAGGGTATACTACTCTAAACTAGGATTCTACCATCCCAAACAAACTCCTCGTTATTGCAACGCCCCAAATGGACCCGGACTAAGATCGACCCTATCGATCTCAATCTACATCCTTTGTGCTCTAGCATAGCACAAAGCGTTCCTCACCAACTACGGATCCTATCTTCCTACGGCGAAAGGTGATGTCCTCACGACTCGGCAAAATTATCCGAATCTCTAGCATCATGTTACATCACACCTTGGGGCATTCGTACCAACTCTAAGTGGCTTAGCCCTAACGCTACTCAGCTATCCCCCGCCTCGACGTATCTCATCAAGGCGTATGGCTTAAAAGCCAAATCTCTAACGAAATGTTCCGAGACCACTCCAAGTCCAAGGAACATATTACCCATTGGTTCCATCCAACGAGTATACGAATTACTAAACCGACCACGCTAGGCCACTCACGAAACCATGCCTTAGGAAATGGTCCATAAGACCACTCCAAAACCTAATGGTTGCACGAAAATCTCCATCCATACCATTACTGCTCCCATCTACTATGTATACTAAGGCGCACGTTCGTAATATGCCTTTCGGCATAAGTAAATTTCCTCCATTTCATCCATCCACTTTAGGGTGGTAGGATATACGCCATTTCCATACGGTTCCCATTACTTCGCGAAAACTTTTGCTAAACCTTCGACACGAATTTCTAGTTTCGGTCCATCCTATTATAATAGGCATCTCCCACGGTTTTACTATTCCTCTATCGAGAACGGGGTATACTCTTCTACAAGTAGTCCGTCCAAAATGGTCGGGAATGCAACAGTCTGATCAAACGATTAACCATTTTCTCAAATGGGATCATGACCAGTTCGACGCCGGTAGTCCCATTCAGACGTCTATGAATATCCTTCTTCGTTCCACCACTACTCTTCTTCGCACGAGTAGGTGAAATTGTAAATCACAAATCGAAATGCTCTCACTATAGAGTCTTCTGAGTCATACTCACTCTACTTGGCCTTCCCTGCCATTACCATCATCTCTGACGAGTTCTCTACTCGGCACGTCCACTAGCCCAATCGCATTTCCTTAGCGAATGAGAAAATATCCAACCACTAGTTCTTCTGAACCCCGAGCACCAACTCAATTCCTCCCACAACATATTGCAACAACTTGTTACTTACGAGAAGGACCAAATTTCCTGCCCAGGAAGTAGTGCCTTATCTATTTAAGGTGATCACTACCACGATGAATCTTAATTCAAGCACGGGATATTACTCTCCACAAGTTTAAGCTTGTGAGACGCATAAACAATAGGTATATGCTCCATTATTATTACTCGCCAATCCTGGCAGAAACTTACTCATTAAACTCACTCTCGAGCTTACAATCATGACTCAGGAGTGAGGATCCACCCGTCCTTATTAACTCCCCGGAAATGAAGTTACCAACGTAACCTTATCTCTAAGAAATGCCTCATCTCCTTCGGCCGAACCTACTAAACCTCTCGAGACCCCATAATCTCGCTCCTAAGGGATCTAATCTCTTATAGAGTTAACCCATAACTTATTCGTGGTCAACTCCCTACCGCTTTCCTAAACTAACACCGCCTACCCTCAAGGTCTTACATCCTAAAAATCCTAAGGTCTATTTATATATATCCTACCTAAATCGTAAGCATATAATACCAAAGACATCCCTAGTGCCCAAGACCTTACTCAACTTCCGACATTCGCTCGGGTTCATGCGTGGGACGTCTCGCCGAAGCGAAATCCAGACAAGGAACCCTCCCGTTACACTACTACCTCGCATCGTCGGTCCTCGAGATATGACGGTCTAAAACACATGATCGGGATCGATAAATTTAACTTACAATTCTACTAATAAGATTCTACTTCTAGACTTCACCTTAGCATTCTATACACGAAATAAGAGAAAGGAAATATGGCATCTCTCCACTCCCAACGTCGTTAAGGTTCACGCGTGGAGCGTCCCGCAAAAGCGGAATCAAACAAGGAACCCCTCCTATGCATTACTGTTTAACTTTGTTGGTCGTGAAGATAAGTCATAACACCCACATACAATGCAAACAAGCAATAAAACACTCAAACCAAGTAACACATATGACACATATACATAAAAATATCATCACTCGCCTCATAACGAGTGAAGAAAAGATAGAACTTCCATACCACGGAAGTCATATAATTTCCCTTCTATAATAGCGTAAATACTACTACAAGCTCAATATACACATCCGAGTCTATCGTAGACACAATACTACTAAATCTTATCCTAAGGAATATACACTACCCACCTATAAGGTAGAATTCCCTCCACAATTTGCCAAGCACTCCGGGTCAATACTAATGGTTCTCAGACTCCATATTCGAGCCTTACACATACCAACATTATCTCCACCAACTCCCCAACCAGGCACTTTACTCTTGCCCTTGCTCTCCACTTAACGAAGTTTAAAATGAGTGGTTCTACACTCCACAGCATAGTTGTTATTCCGACTCTGGCTGACAATAATTGCCCATGCAGTCCCTCTCACTTTCTCAGTAAAAGAGGACACGCTTTTGGCCTCCTCTTCCTCAGTTTAATGAAACTTCCCCAGGTGGGTGTCCACCAATGGGGTTTCACGGTTCTTACTCCATCAGAAGTGTTAACAACACCTATTTTGAAGCCTATCACTTCATGGTGCATGGTCTCGACTCCCAAACCGTACAACACCTTATTCGCCATTGGTCTTTAACCGAACGTCTTGTGAACATTCGGGAATCCACCTTCTCCTCAGTCCAGTTATCCCAGAGAAACTCGCCATTGCAAGTATCCACCGGGCTTCTCTATGGGTCAAACTTCTGGCACCCACGAATATAGTGACCACATTTTCATCACCACAACACTTCTTCTATGGGTGAAGGATTTTCCTCCATTCTACTACAGGGCACTTCTCCACTTCAATATAACATCGCGTGAATTCTCAAGTTTGGTACCACTTCCCAATTCTAGCGGTACTTGGGAAACTACATCAACTGAAATTTGCAGTCGTAATAGCAAGACAAAAAAGTGCTACAAAAAGGGAGCGACCTCTAAAGCGGTCCCCCTCCCCGACCACAACTTACAGTTCTCCACACACCTTCCCATAACGCCCTTCTTCTATCGACCCAGTATTCTCACACGAATACGCAAAATATTTTATAGATTCTACCTCATGGTAGAAGAACGAGATCTCACAAGAGAAATCAACGATCTTAATCCTAAGGCTTTACATCAAATCAAGAGCAACGCTGAAAACTTAAGGCGTCCACACAGATTCCTAAGGACTCTAGAACCTGATGCTCTGATACCATCTGTGACAACCCGCTCACCAAAATAAGGGGTGGCCAGCCCAATACTCCAATGTAACGGAATCATGGATGGAATCATTCTCAGCATCATAACAAAAATATAGAGTATCTAGGATAACCACCCAATATTTCAGAAAACGGGTTGCCAAAAATTTTGATTTGAAAGTAAATAAATGAAAACAAACGACCCAAATCCTGAAAAGGGAAACCCCAAGACATATATAACTAATACAACAAGAATACGATAAAAAGACCGAATAGGTAACCGGTCACTAACTGATACACCAAATATACACAAGTACAATAAGTTACTTATTACATTTCATTAAACATTTACAAAAGCTTGGGCCTCTTGCCCGAATAAAAGACTTGATCTTAACTAGAATAAAAAGAAAACGTCTATACCAAATGTATCCCGTAATACCCGCAATGCATCACGGCTCGTCGATAACCTCGAAATAGGAATTCAAATCAGGCATCCTTGCGGCGGAGTACCTGAGCAGAGACAAGATGAATATGCAACAGGAAATGTAACCAGGTCAGGGCCCGGTTCTATATGATTACCAGATGACAAAGAGTACGACAGTTATGTATAATAAATCGTGAAGAAAGAGAAATAAGAAGCAACCTATACTATTTAAAACATAAGCTAAGCAGGAATAAAAATAAGAAGCATTAAACTAAAAACTTCACCAAATGTACCAATCATTTCATATATCTTTTCCTTAGCAGGAAGTATATATATATATATAATCAAAATCTTTGCTCTTTAAGGAGATTTTATCTAAATTTTACCTTTTGTAAAAATCCTTTCCTTAATAGGAAAATAATCATTTTCAAATGCTCTTTGTGGCATTTACATGTGCTCTTTGTGGCACTCCATCATGCTCTTTGTGGCATATCAAATACATCAAGTCCCACTTGATTATGAACTGTTATATTTATATACATATAACAAATTCTAAGACCGCCCGTCCGGGTTTCCCCACTGTGCGCGCCCCTAAATGACCATCATCTTCCAGGGCCTATCATTAGACAACCTGGGCACCTATATCGCAAGACGTCGGGAAGCGGCCATGAGCCTGCGGGGTAGTCAAGACCACACCCGGAATCTCCTACCCATCGCAGAAAAATATACAACAATAAGCGCTCCCATGGCCTAGGACTATATCCACCCTGCATTCATTAGCCAGGGGGCTTCACCTCACGCGCGGACTTCCCTTATGATGTCATTTAGAGAGGTGTGTTTAAGCCATTTTATTTATCATTTCAAAATCAAGTAAATCATTATTTACCGGTTTCATGATTAAGTAAATTATCATTTACAAATATCAATACCATTTCCATTTCATTTCCATCCCACGTATATGTTTCATTTTATTCGAAACCATTACTGTTTACTTCTAGTAATAGATAGAACTTATTATCCGGAGCCCTACAATAGCTTATAACAATACTACAACCTCAAAGGAGTAAATAAACTCTTCATTATCTCCAAGCATTCTAGGAGGTTATTTTAGAACCCCAAGGTTATCATCTTTCAAAGGAATGAAATGACTTTCAATTTATTCTCCAAACTCACCTTTATGGCGTTATTATGAACCGCCAAGGTTAACATAGTTCAATCGAACTTTTAGGATCTCCCAACATTCTTTTGGGGTGGTAATATAACCATCAAAACTAGTATAGCTTAATTAAGCTCCTAAGGTCTCCCGAACATAACACTACAACTCCTAGTTTTATAATAATTAACTAGAAGAAAAGAATGCCTTATCATTAATAGGCCTAACCCCGGAAAAATCCCCACATAACCCATTCCTAATGTAGGGTAGACATCTAACTCATCTCACACTCTAGGACTCTAAGTTTACTTTATTCAAGAAGGTTCCTAGTCCCTATTTTAAAAGAAAAGGATTGAAATTGAGTTATAAAATTAACTCAAAAACAGCAGGAAAACGAATCGATTCGCCCTAGCGAATCGATTCGCCCAAAAAGCGAATCGGTTCGGACAACTAAACCAACCTTCTGCAATTGACCGAATCGATTCGGCCTTAACCCGAATCGATTCGGGTTATGCAGACCTGCAAATTTCCCTTAGCGAATCGATTCGCCCAAAGGGCCGAATCGATTCGGACCTGAAAATTTGCCAAAAATGGCTACGAAGGGTTATGAACCCTAATTTCTCCAAACCCCAAATCTCTTCCATCTTACACACAACCAACAATATTTATCTACCCAAAGTGTATCCTACACGATTTAAAACCATTTTAGTCCACAATTTCATCATCAAAACTAAGATTAGGGCTTAATTCCCATGATTTCCACTTTCAAACCATAAATATAAATACACAATTATCATACAATTTATGCATCTTAAATCACATATTAGCAAGTAGAAAACTTGCCTTAGGGTTGATATCTCAGATTTGTTTGGAGAAGAAGCAATCCCAAATCCTCCATCTTCAATCTCTCTCTCATTTCTCCATTTCTCTTCCTCTTTCTTTCTCTCCTTTCTCTCTATGTTCAAGACATAAAATGAGGGAATGAAATAAGGGGCAAGACCAAAAATCGTGGCTTAACATAATTCTCCCAACTTAAATGGTTAATACCACATTAAAATGACTCCCAAATACGCGTATAAGCTAAAACCAGGTAAAAGTGCCCGAAACACAAAAAATACAATATGGCACTTATTTTGACTGTCTCGCACCTTCCGAGACTAACTACACCCTCTAAACTGGCATCCGGAAATTTTATAAATTATTTCGAGTTCCAAAATCATTTAAACTAAAAGGCCATTTAAAATACATGACACCACAGACATGCAACCTGATGTTATTTACTTTCGCATGCGGTAAATATGCATCAATCTAGTAAATATTAACTTTCAATTCATTAAATTAATATTTACTCCAGTCCCCACATTTTATATAATTACCTTATGCGGTAAAATTAGTATAAAATGAGCCTCCCAGAATCGAGGGTTGTTACAATAACTTGGCTCGCCTGACCCTCGCCCATGGGAGATTCAAAGCCACATTACTGGGAATAACTAAAAGTTCTACATTACTAGGCACGCTTAAAGATTCAGACTTTTGGGCACACTTACAAAATATGTTGGTTTAAAAACCCCAGTTCACTCGAAGCGCCGATGGTTGCTCGATCGAGTACGCTCAAACAGGCTTTTGATC
Organism: Sambucus nigra; assembly: GCA_949130495.1. Classification (NCBI taxonomy): domain Eukaryota; kingdom Viridiplantae; phylum Streptophyta; class Magnoliopsida; order Dipsacales; family Adoxaceae; genus Sambucus; species Sambucus nigra. The sequence goes on from OX422215.1 coordinate 72,529,276, forward strand.
TTATGATCACAAAAGATCCACTTTACTTATAAAAGAACCAATTGGTTGCTCGGGCCAGTACATCTGGCAAGTTTGTTATTCGAAATGTCAGAAGCCACAATAAAATTGTGGAGACATGCTCATTCGAGAGGAATGGGGGTAACTCCCCGAAATACTCCTCCAAAATGAAAAAGTAGAGGAATCAAAGATAGCCCTCAAAACTACATACAGATGATATATGCATATGCGTGCATGATAAACAGACCAAACATGGTTATGTGATGATTTTTTAGTCGAACATGCTAAATGATTTATTTCATACACATAGTTGATATGTCTCAGCCGAGGCCTCAACACACCAACTATGTCTACGAGGGGTAAATGTAGAGTGGTGTTAAATGAATTAACCGCCAACACTCTAATAAATTACACCACATATTTAATCAAATATTAATTTATGAATTATCAAGTTTTACTACAATCCGGGCCCTACACGGGCTGAAATATTATAATTCACAATTTAATATATTGCGTATACTCCGAATTTGATGAAATACACTAGATAATAATCTAGTAATGATTTAATTAATTATTTGATATGCCACCACATATATTGTGACAAGTGGCACCATAAATATTGGACACCTGGTTTCATAGAAAACATGGCATGTGTCAAGCCCACTTGGGGCACTTTTGCTATAAAAGAGGGTCCCTCCCCCTCATTTAATGAATGATGGTCTTGGGGGAAAAGGAAGGAGAGCAAATATAACTCTCCTCCCCCACGCACCTTTGGAGCTTCGTCACGGGTTTGATAATGACGAGCGAATTTTTTCAGTTTCATTATACTGTATATGAGCGTTTGAGAGGCGATTCGCCGGATTTGGCACCCCTCACGCACCAAAACTATCAAGACTGGGCATTCCAGAGGCGGCTTGCCGGATTAGGCACCCCTGATGCACCAAAACCACTAAAATCGAGCTCTCTCCGGCGTATCGTACGGACCCACGAACTACGCAGACTTTGATTTCGCAAAGACGGATACGTAGGCGCAACCACGTTGCTCAAGTCTAAAACACGCTCGATGCGGTGCCTACTCAAATCTGCACTCACATCTTACATTTTTTAGGAGAGGGATATTAAAAAGAAAATATTTTCAACATATTTCTTTGCTTTTCTCTTGTGCAATTGTTCAAGCTTTTTGATTCATTCTTGAATCATTGAAAGTAAGACTTTTATACTCAACAATATTGGATAAATCATTTTCCAACTCTAATTAGTTCTTAGGGTCTTCTTTCAATCTTGAAAAAATACACTTGTGAGTTTTCAAAGAGCAACCTTTTTACAACATCTCACGCATATTAATTCTAGTTGGTGGTTATTAATTGGTTCCGTTGAATTGGAAAAAAAATGTTTCTTCCACTTTAAATAAGATTTGTTAACGTCAAATATGAAGGCATTGGACGAATCTAAACCCGATCGTGGTTGGCGCTCTCCTTGGAGGAGATGGTGGGAAAGAGTTTCTAGTCAGTCATTGCATTGTGTGAGTGTAAGCTTTTGTCTTCTAATTTTAATATTCTATCATAATACATTTGTCGTTCATTTCGGCCTGAGATTTTTTTCCGTTACTAGGTTTTTCCTCGTATATCACGTGTTGCGTGATTTGATTTATCTTTTTGCACACTAGAATCATAAGCCTTAACTTTAAGATAAAATTTAATTAAGATTTTAATATTTATAAACCATTTTTATCACATAGACATTTGAATGTTTTTAACCTGTTAAATTATTTTTTTATCAGTCAACCAAAATTTTAGTTTTAATTGGGTAATTTCTATCGAGAGCTCGCATTGCCACTGTGGAAATCCTAAAGATGATTTTAGACCACTACGATATTCCAGGGGACAATGGGTTATATGTCATCGTGGTTAAGCAGGGACGAAGCTATAGCAGGACTGAGGGGGGCCATGGACCCCTCCAAGCTTTTACAAATTTGTATTGGAATGTTATACAAGTTATGAGTTTTATCTCTTCTTTTGTTATATATCCCTTATTGGTGGAGGCATGGAGCTTCTACCATCAAAAACCCATATGCGAATTGCATTACAAAATTAAGCCTTAAGTGAGCCCCACCTGAGGACTAGGCCTTAAAATGTAAATCGCAAAATATTTACCCCTGTTTTCTTTAAGAACGTTCAAACTGAGTTTTAAAAAATCATTTATTTAATTGAATATTTTACCACTCGTTTTGAAATCCTTTTATTCTACTAGGCCATTATTTGAGGTCTCTCTTTCCCTCAATTTAAACTTCACCTAATTGCAAATTAGCCGACTACATGAAGTAAGTTTTTCTTTAATATGCAAATTTTATTTTTGACATTTAAACACATTCTATTTGAAAATATTCTACATAAATAAATATAAAGTTTGACTTGTATTGTTTTGTTATAAAGCTTAAATAATGTTTGACCTCGAATAAATTCGATTTCAGTCTTTTAAAGTTAAAAAAAAATGCTAGGTCAAAGAGTTAAAAATTAAAACGCAATATGATATTCATTGTTCAACTGAACTACTCAATTATTTTTTGAAATACTACTCTTTTACTTTTTTCGTATATTTCACTTTGTCTTAGTTTTTTTCTTAGTAAAATGCTTATTGCTCATTTTTGTATATAGGACCATTACATTTTGTTGATAGATATATATGATATTGTGAAAATTTAATTTTTTTAATGCTTTGGCCCCCTTAAGATTAAATCCTGGTTTCGTGCCTGTGGTTAGCGTTGGTATCAAATTTCCTCTAAACTAAATTTTTCTCAAGTTTTATGAGTTATTTAACCTGGTACCAACTCAATGTACCCCTAATGTCTGGAGGATAGTTAACAACACTAATCGTCTTAACGAACTCTTTGGCACTTAGTTGGGTATCTATGATGTTAGATATTTATACCAGTGGGTTTTGTCAGCAGGGAATGTCATTATCTAAAGGCCAGGTGGACCATTCCCCGATAAAGGACTAGAGGGTCAATGCTTCAAAAAGGAGTAAGCTTGTTGATGCCTCCGACTATGATTTTATATAAAAAAGAAAGGTTAAGGACATCTCAAAAGAGTCAGTTGCAATTTTGGCTGGCCCAACTATGAATCTGATCTCTGGGGAGATCTTGCTTCGGGATTGTGCTCATGCGACAACTTTGAAGAAGGGAGATCTCATCTAACATGCTGCCCAGACTATCGCCCTGTTAAGTTTCTTCTATTTTTCTTTGTTTTATTAGGAGTTAGTTTATACTCATTTTGACAGAATTTTTTTTGGGTCAAATATCAAAAAGTCTCTCAATTATTTTTTAATACACATTTAGTTCAAGTGTTTTAATTTGTACCAAAAGTCTCTTATTCTCTTACTTATAAAGGTCCGCGCCAGCGGCATGGCGAAGGACTTTTTGGAGCAAAATAAAAAGACTTGAATTAAACGTGTATAGTATTTGATATATGACCCATTTTTTTTTGGTAGTTCTTAGTGACTTCGTTGTGATGGTGGAGAGGGACGTTGACTAGGGAAATAAGGCCTCCGAATAGAGGAGGTCATGGGGTCATACAGAAATATCTTAACGAGGCCAAGCTCCAAATGGACACTACACCAAAATGGTCAAATTGTCACCTTTCAGCGGGCCACCCTTGTCAAGGTCATTGACCGTGACAAAAAACACGCGTTTTGTGTCACAGTCATTGACCTTGACACGATCGTGACAAGAAATTATCACGGTCATTGACCGTGACAACCCGTGACAAATTTACTTGTCACGGTCAATGACCGTGACAATTCTTTAAATAATTGTCACAGTCAATGACCTTGACACGACCGTGACAATGTTTACAGCAAAATCCCTTTCCCCCTTCTTTTTTCCCTCCCGCGTCGTTCCCTCCCTCTCTCTCTCTCTCGACGCTGCTCTCTCTCTCTCTCTACTTTCAGGTTTAATTCTCTCTCTCTCTCTTCCATTTATATATATATGTGTGTGTATATATATATGTGTGTATGTGTGTATATATGTGCGTGTGTGTGCATGTGTGGGGGGTGGGGCAGGGTGGGGCAGGGGGTGGGGCAGGGTGGGGGCAGGGTGAGGGCAGGGGGTGGGGCAGGGTGGGGGCAGGGTGAGGGCAGGGGTTAAAAATATAAATAAATAAGTAATTTTCTATAAATTTTTAAAAATAATATCCAAAAATGTAAATGTAAATAATATCCAAAAATGTAAATTTGTAGTAATTGTCATCCGAAGTCGCTAAAAGCATCCGAAGTTAAAAAAGCATGAAAAATAAAATATTTTTTAAGATTTGTGGTGAATAACTAAAGTTAAAAAAAGTATTACTTTAGTCATTAAATTACTTTAGTCATTAAAAAGTATTATTGTGACACCCCGACTAATTAAATACCGGGTAGCCACTCCTTTATAAAATTAATTCAAAATGCCAAGTTGGCTCAGTTAATAGCATCACTGTCGAAAACATTATATTGTTACTATCCACCTAGTATTTAAAAAGTAAGTGCCAAATTTTAATTTAAGTCTGATTAACATGCAATGAGTAAAATGAAGAAATAAATAGCATCATTCACCATACTAAAGTAAACTGAATAACCATCACAATAGAGTAAATAAAGCCTGGAGGAAAACTCCTCAATACAAATCCCACAACTGATAAGTAAACTGAAATAAATAACTAAAACTGAATACTGAGCAATACATGCTAGAGTCTGAAAACTGAAATGTAAAAAGGTCTAATAGAATTGGGCAACATGCCCTACAACTGATAGATGCTGAGACTGGAATCCAAATGAGAGAAGCGTCTACATGCAAATCCTTGTAGCTTCCACAAACAGCTACAGCTCGTCACCTGAATGAGAATCCTATGCTTGGTGTCCTTGTGGCTGGGCACCTAAAATGGTTTTACAAAAATATATATATGGAAGCAAATGGGTCAAAGCCCGAAAGTGGAAGTCATTTTAAAAACCTGCAAGTGCTTTAAAAACATTAAATGCAAAGTACATGTTAGGACGTGCACTCACATTAAATTCTCACCTCTCGACTAACTGTGCACTCCTAACGTAAGTACCCATCTATAACTACCCTTTCCACTAGCTAAGTGACAACGTAAACTAGCTAGACAACCAAAGGTTCTACCCATTTTACTCGGTTAATTTAACATAACAACGCTCGTAATTTAATAGAGGTTTAACGTAAACTCAGTTACTAACTATGCCATTGATATAACTATCAGCTAACTCATTATATATCTCGAAACAATACCGGAATATTTTTACAACATTAACATGAGGATTTCCATAAATTTAATGTATATTATTCACATCATAAATATACGATACAAGCACCCCGCAATCTAAGCTATGGTGCACACATACTCTGCTATCCATCCCGGTACATCACGTACATAAGGATCACATATTCCGAATCTCTCAGGAATAGTTCAGATAACACAAATCACAAATAGTGGAGGCGAACATAGTCACCATCACATGGGTCACGCACATACCTACGCTCCCATGGTCAGCGGACTTATTAACATCACAATAAGTCTTTCTATGACCTATGTTCATCAAGGTACCAGTCTATATCCCCCCCGTAGGCACACAAGGATTAGAGGGTCCTAAGCGAACGCAACCTCCCGTGATAGCAAGTATGGTAGGTATGTCATACAAACAATCCATATACTAATACTAAGTAAACACACATCTTAGTAATACCGTATTTTAATCGTAGTACATATTGCATACTCGTACTAGCTTTTACTTATCATAATTCGTACTATTCCGATTTGTAATTATACGCGCTATCCTCTCATCGTAGTAGACACTCACGTCTAAACCCAAATGGTTCAATGAATATAACTCTGGTATATGATTTACTCATCTCAATAACCCAAAAGTCCCAAATCAATCCCTATATCATCAAAGGGATGCTATCTCTACCCTTGAACCAGTTCCTGGAACTCCAAATGTCAAAACAGTCCAAAAAGGGTCAAACTGTCAACTCGTTAGAAGTCTCGTTCGAACGAGGCTTCGAACGAGTTTGGACTGTCAGGTCGTTAGAAGTCTCGTTCGAACGAGGCTGTTCGAACGAGGTCCCAGTTCGTTCGAACGAACTGACTCTTCTAACGATATCTCGTTCGAACGAGATATCGAACGAAAATCCTACTCGTTAATAACGACTGGTCAACTCGTTAGAAGCTCGTTCGAACGAGTTCGTTCGAACGACCTGGGGCTGCTTCTAACGAGATGCCAGTTTCGGCCCAGAACTTTCCAAAAATCGTTTTTCACCATTTTTACTCCTCAAACCTCTTCTAAAATTCGTTCCCACAATATATTGAGTTCTCTAATCATCCTCAAACATGTTAAGGGGCTATACTAACATCATTAAAGGGTTTGATATCATCTAAAAATCATTAAATCACAATTTCTACATTAATTCCCAATTTTCTTCAAGAACATAAACCCTAACTTTTTCTCATCATAAATTCCCAGATTTTAATTCGTTTATACATCACCTAGATATGAATCTCCGAAATTAAACCTCCCCACAAATGTTTCTACATGCAAACCTATCCCAACATTCAATGCTAACTTCAAATTTCATGGGTTTTCTTTTAATCTTCCAAGAACAGTTGTAATTTATCAATCTTCTAACATGGAGGAAACATTCTACGAATTTAAATATGATTAAAACACTTGCCTTGGTTTGATTTCTGGTTTTGATGTAGATTTGATGAAGTTTCTGCAGAGTTTCCTCTCTCTCTCTCTCCTTCTCCAAGCTTTCTTCTCCAAAAGGCTATGGTGGCTAGGGTTTGCTTTGGGGAAACTTATGAAAACCTAATTCTAATAAACCTCCGTAGCTTGTTGGGTTAATAAGGGTTGGTTGGGGTCAATCCTTATCAGATTACAACTCTCAATTTTCGTCACTTTTAATTACCCAAAAATACCAAATTACTAAAATACCCTTTAAGTTACCGGTATGGCCTAAAAATACCCCGGGACCCAAACTATACCCCCGGCTAGTGTTTTCTGACTATCTCGACCCTTCCGGACGCGTTGGCGCACTCAAAACGACCATACGGATTATAGATTTTAAATTCACTTTTAATATCAAAATATTATACCGTGACGCGGCGGTCCCACGCGTCTCAACAAAATTTCTAAAATGCCGTATATAAATCCCACGACAAATTTTATAATACCAAGTACATATATAATCATATATGCACATAATCAAATACCAATTCGCATCTCATTAGTATTTATAACCCGGATTAATTTCCAATTAATACGCAATTTAATTAATTAATCCCAAAATAAATATAGTCAAAAATACGGGGTATTACAATTATTTTTTAAGATTTGTGGTGAAACATACTTGAAATTAAATATAGTGCGCATAGATACTAGCATCTAGTTCTTATACGTACGCATTCAATATCCCTTAGACCCGTTCGAGAGTCATTACCCCTGTAATGAGATCTCTCGAATTGTTCCGTTTGGACAGTTTGAGATTGTATAATTTCTGTATAATATTCTTATTGGCTTAAAGTTGTTACTTTTGGAGGAAGTTCTGCAGTCGTATCTTAATGTTCTCTGGGTATATACTAGATTGACAAGTGTGACTGTTATTTCAATTGACCAATTGAAATAACACTCACACCTGCCAATCTACGTCGTGTACTTGAAGAACTAAGGGGATATGCTGTCGATTTTTTTTCAAATCGTAACAATGTGCATGAGCTGTTAAGCATATTACAGAAAAATGCAGTCTTGAATGGGATAGGACCACTTACCCTTTAATAGGATAATTAAATGATGGGATAATTAAATAAAACATACTATAAATCTAAGTTTTGTTTACCTTTAATAGGTGTTTAGTTGTGGTAGCTGTGATGGGATATCCGAAATACAAAGAGTGGATGGGTGAGACTAATAGAATGGGGGATGTGTTTCGCAGAGGTGCTAACGAATTTGTGAAATATGCAAAGAGATGTCGTAATGATGAAGAGTTTTCGTGTCCGTGTGCTAGGTGTAAGAATGGTAAGGTGTTTGAGTGGGAAACAGTTGAACTACATTTGTTAAGATCGGGTATGCAAGATAGGTATCAATTTTGAAGTTTTCACGGTGAATTGAAAGTCCCTTTTGTCTTCGACCAACCTTCACAACAACCTTCAACAAGTAAAATAGATGTAGAAGGGGACGACGTAGATCATAATATGATAGAGGATTTAGTTGATGATGCGTACGGAGTTTATGAAGCTGAGGAGAATGAGGTTACTGATGATGTAGAAGATCCAAGTGCTCGTGAAGATAACACGATAAAACTTGACGATGACTACCAAAGTTTAAAATTTAAGGCGACCCAACCGTTATACTCTGGCTGTGAGAAAGATCAAACAACTTTACATGCCATGGTTGGTTTGCACAGTTTGAAGACGCAGTACGGTTTGTCTGGCAATAGCGTGACGGGAATTCTGAAATGGGTGAACGGCTTATTACCCAAGGTGAATACACTTCCAAATAGCTATCCTGTTATGAAGAACAGTTTGAAAGGTTTGGGAATGAAGTATAAATCGATTCATGCTTGTGTGTATGACTGCATACTATACCGAAAGGAGTATGAAAATCTCGATCGATGTCCGGTATACGATGAACGTAGATATGTCCAATCTACTAGTAAGGAAGGCACAAGCTCAAAAGTGCCTAAAAAAGTATTGAAATATTTTCCCGTTGGGCCTAGATTAAAGCGATTTTTCACAGTACCATGGATTGCAGAGGCAATGACTTGGCATGCTAAGGCAGAAGTAGGGGGTAATATCATGCGTCATCCTACTGATTCTACTGCCTGGCGGAGGATGAATTTTGAGTATCCCGATTTTGCTCGAGAACAACGCAACATTCGTTTGGCTATATCAACAGATGGTTTCAATCCATTTGAAAATCTAAGCACCAATCAGAGTGTATGGACAGTGATCCTAGCCCCACTCAACCTCCCTCCTTCACAGTGTACGAGACCTGAATTTTCGATGATGGCTTTATTGATACCTGGGCCAAAGGCACCAAGTGATGACATTGATATCTACCTGGCTCCTTTGGTAGAAGAATTAAATGAGTTTTGGGAAGAGGGTGTGCAATCATTTGACTCTTTTAGAAAAGAAGAGTTTACGCTGAAAGCTATGTTGATGTGGGCAATTCATGATTTTCCAGCTTATGGGACATTATCCGGATGTGTAGTACATGGTTATTTGGGGTGTCCTATTTGTGGAGAGGAGACTGAATCTCTTCGTCTATACTCTAGCTTAAAAAATGTATACCATTGCCACAGGAGGTTTTTACCCCCAGCTCATAGTTTCAGATTTGAGAAAGGTTTCAATTTTTTATTGGGCGGAGTTGAACATAGGCTACCGCCGAGACAACTTTTGGGTTCAGAAATTGAAAGTAAATCTTCTGAATGTGGCCCAAATATGCCAGGTAAGAATCCCAAATTTAAGAATGTCAAGCATAAGAAGACCCCAACTGGGAATGAAACTGAGATAAGAAAGGCATGGTCTCGGAGGTCAATTTTATTTGACTTGCCTTATTGGAAGAAAAACCCGGTGCGCCATGTATTGGATGTGATGCATGCAGAGAAGAACTTCGTTGAACATATTGTGGGTACTTGCCTTGGGGGAGTCATTCGAAGGATGGAGAAAATGCACGAAAAGACCTTAAAACGTTAAAACTTAAACCACAACTATGTTTGAAAGAAGATAGTAGGGGAAGGACAATAATTCCCCCTGGTGCGTTTACTTTGACGAGTGAGGAAAGGAAGGTTCTTCTAGACACAATATATAATTTGAAAGGCCCATCTACTTTTTCGTCCAACTTATAAAGGATTGTGAATTATGTTACTCATGATTTACATAAGTGTAAGTCCCACGATTGGCATGTGATCATGCAATTGGTTCCTCTATTGTTTAAGCACTGTTTCTCCAAGCACAAGGATTTGCGTAGGGCTATTATGCAAATTAGTATTACCTTCTCCCTCTTGGGTGAGAAGGTAGTGAATCGAGAACACATAGTGGCCGCAAAATTGGTTGTGAACGAAGCGATTTGTGTATTGGAGAAGTACTTTCCCCCAGCATTCTTTGACATAAGTGTTCACTTGTTGGTACACCTATGAGACGAGGCACTTCTTTGTGGTCCAGTTAAATATCGGTGGATGTATCCGTTTGAAAGATTATTGAAAGTTTTTAAAGATTATGTCAAGAATACGCGATATATTGCAGGATCAATTGCAAAGGAATACATCACCGTGGAGTCATCAATATATACTCGGGAATATATGCCTGACTCGACCAGCGTTGATGACACTGATGAATTCCTCGATGATGGTGGTAATGTGATGGGAAAACGAGTGAAATTAACGAGTTTGCAACATGAACAAGTAGCTCGTTATCTATTTGACACACATGAAGATGTCGAAGAATGGAAAAGGTAAGTTTCGAATATTATAATGTTTAACATTATTTTAGATTATTTTATACATGATTAATTTTGTAATATGCAGTAAATATGAAGCCTGTGAGAACAATAAAAGACGAAAAACAATGGTACAATCAGACAGCGAATTTAGGCTATGGTTGACACAAGAGGTAATTATAATGAAAACAGTCGTTATATAACGCTACATTACACTCAATTTTTACCACTAATATAATTAATTTATCTATATTCTCAGCTCCTAAAGATGGGTGATGCGACATCAAGGCTTGCTCGTCTAGCCACTGGACCCTTGTTCGTGGCACAAGAGTACAAAAAGTATCGATTGAACGGTTACATTTTCGGCGCTAAAGTGTACGAGGAAAGTACAAATGTACAGAACTCGAGAATTTCATACAAGGCTCTTACTTTCTTTCCAGCGAGCGCAAAAGATAAAAACCTCGTTGAAGCTGAAATGACTTACTATGGTGTAATCCAAAATATATTTGAATTGGATTATATAAGCTTCAAAGAGGTTGTATTTTACTGTGAATGGGTAAGAGTTGAGGATAAAAATGCTTATAAAGTTGATCATGTCACCAATTTGATCATGGTTGACTTGTCCAAGTTGAAGAGCAACGACCACGTGAGCGATGAGCCGTTTGTTTGTGCATTTCAAAAGGTTAAGCAAGTGTTTTACTCAGAGTATATCAACAACGAGCCGTGGTCAATTGTCCAACACGCGCCAAGGCGTCTAAATAGTAGTGTGGATGACTTGGCTGCTCCTACCGAATATCAATCCATTTTTTATGATAACCCGGATTTGAAATAATTTTTCAATTTGTACCGAAACATCCATTTTTAATGCTTTTACTTGATCTGCACTTTATCATTTTCACTCTTGTGTAGTGTGCGTGTGTGGAGAGGAGATTAATACATAAATATTCCAACTACATCTAAGTTTTGTTTATACTAATCCATGAATATACGCTTCTTACCTTTAATAGGTGATTAGTACATAGTTATTTGGGGTGTCCTATTTGTGGAGAGGAGACCGAATCTCTTCGTCTATCCGAACACTAAGAAATGCCATAATCCTATGGAGCGATGCTATGCAAATTCCTCCCAACCGTTATGTAGCCAAACATCACCAGTTGAAGTTGTCAATTCCACTTTCCATACCCCACCACTTGGAACTTCTAGCAAAACATGGGAGACCATTGAAAGGTGGAATTGACAACTTCAACTGCTGATTTTTGGCTACACAACAGTTGGAAGGAATTTGCAACGCATAACTCCATAGGATTATGGTATTTCTTAGTGTTTAGATATGAAGAGAATTATATTTGACACGATTGCCCGGGGTACATTATTTCGTGATTAAATTAAATTATGTATCACCCGACCGCATAATTTAAATACCCAATTATATATATATATACTGTATACTTCCCCCCTTGAAAGGAATTCCGTCTTCAAAATTCGGGTATACCTGGGATAAAGAGCTCTGGATACTTCTCACCCATATCCTCATCCCGTTCCCACATCGACTCGTCGATGTTGTGATGTCTCTACTGAACACGAACCAATGGCACCACCTTAGAACGCAGCTTAGGCTCATTAAGTTCTAGAATAGCAATTGGTCTCTCCTTATATGAGATATCAAGATGTAAATTAATCTCCTATAATGGAATATGCCAATAAGACACATCTCTTTGCTTAAACTTCTTGAACGACGATGCACGGAATACGTCGTAAATATTTTGTACATGTTCTGGCAAGGCGAGTCTATATGCTACCAATCCTACCTTATCAATGATCGAAAAAGGTCCCACATATCTTGGTTTGAACTTCCCCTTCTTTCCGAACCACATTACCCCTTTCATAGGAGACACCCGTAGCAATACCTAGTCACCTACCTCCAACTCAACATGTCTTCTGTCTCTGACGGCATAACTCTTCTATCTATTCTGTCTGCGTTGGCATAACTCTTCTCCTTGGATCATCTCTGGAGCAAGGAGATTTTTGTCTCCCACTCCTAACCAACAGGCGGGCGAACGAGAAGGTCGATCGTATAGTTCCTTATAAGGTGGCATCCCAATAGTAAATTGGTAAGAATTATTATACGCAAATTCTACCAATTAAAGGTATTTCTCCCAATAACCTTATCGAAAATCAAGTGTACACATACTGAGCATATCCTCTAATATCTGATTCATATGCTCAGTCATCCCATCAGTCCACTGGTGATAGGTAGTACTCAACCGCAATTTAGTTCCTAACGCCTCCTGAAAACTCTGCCAAAAATGGGACACAAGAATCTTATCCCTGTCGGACATAATTTTAATCGGAACCCCATGTAACCTCACTATCTCGGCTATGAAAAGCTGGGTATATTTCGTCATCGTATAATCTGTCCGTACCGACAAAAAATGACCACCTTGGTCAGCCGATCCACTATCACCCATATGGAATTGTGACCCCTCTGTGACGTCAGTATGCCAGTGATAAATTCCATCGATATGATTTCCCACTTCCACATCAAAATTTCCAATGGTTGTAACATCCTGAATGGTCACTGGCGAGACAAACTCAGCTATATCCCGCTTCATGCATACCCATCAATATTGTCGGCATATATCCTAATACATCTTATCCCCGCCTGAATGTACCGTAAATCTCGACCCATGGAACTCTATCATAACAGCATGTCTCAAATCTCTATCCTCTAAGATCGTAGCCCTCCCATGGAAGCGTAAACCTCCCTCAGAGCCGATTGAGTAGGAATCTTCTCCCTCTGCCAATAATTATTTCACCCTATCCTGGAAAAATTAATCCCATGCATGCGCTTTCATAACTTTAATCACAATCTCAGGTATGACAGTCAACATTGCCATACGCACCCTAGCAACCCCACTTAGCTTTTCGCACTGTCACCAACTCCATTGCAGGTCTTGGGCTCAACGCATTTGCTATTACGTTAGCCTTCCCTGGGTGGTACTGAATATCAAATTGATAGATGTTCATGAATTCCAACCATCTACACTGTCGCATATTAAGATCCTCTGAGTGAACAAATATTGTAGCGACTTGTGATCCGTGAATAGATTAAATTTCTCCCCTAGGCGATAGTACCTTTATATACGTAAAACGAAAACTACCTCAGCTAACTCCAAAGCATGTGTGCGGTACTTTCTCTAGTGTGGCTTGAGCTTGCAAGAAGCATAAGCTATAGTCCGATCCTCCTACTATAGTACACCTCCAAATCCTTGTAAGGACACATCAATAAATATTAGGTACTCCACTCCTACTCTAGGCAGTGTGAGCATAGGTGCTGAGGTCAACTTGTCTTTTAGCTCATCGAAAGCCAACTGATAATAATCATCCCATACGAACGGCACCGCTTTGCGAGTCAAATTCATTAATGGAACCGCAATCTTTGAAAATCCCTTTATGAAACGACGATAATACCCTGCCAGTTCCAAGAAAATGCGGATCTCTGTCGGTGTCTTGGTCTATTCCCATTCCTACACCGCTGACACCTTACTCGGGTCCACAAATATGCCTTTGTAAGACACCACATGACCTAAGAATTGCACTTCACGTCGCCAGAATCCACACTTCAAGAACTTGGCATACAACTGATGATCCTGTATTGTTTATGAAACAAGACGCAAGTGCTCGGCGTGCCCCTCCTCAGTCCGAAAATATACCAGAATATCATCATTAAATACGATTATGAATTGGTCAAGAAAATCTTTGAACACCCTATTCATGAGATCCATGAATACTGTTGGAGCATTGGTTAGCTCGAACGACATAACCAAAAACTCATACGACCCATATCGTGTCAGAAATGCGATCTAAGGGACATCCTTCTCCCTAATGCACAACTGGTGATATCTCGATTTCAAATCGATCTTGGAAAAGTACGCTACTCCCCTCAATTGGTGAAACAAGTCATCGATTCGAGGTATTGGATATTTATTCCGAATCGTAATTTTGTTCAACTATCGGTAATCAATGCACAATTGAAGTGAACCGTCTTTCTTTTTCACAAAAAACACTGGAGCACTGCATGGTTGAAAGAGTGGTCCTATACGAGTGTGTTTCAAATCAAACCAATTTTCACCAAAAAATTATTCAACTTTTAATTAGCACCAAACCAAGTTGTGAAAAACTATTTTTTACTTTAAACTAACTTTACCTTGATTAATCCTAAACATGCATCTAGTGACTAAAGCAAGTAAAGTAAAGTAAAGAATACTCACAACACTGGATATACGAGGAAAAATCCAAGACGGGAAAAAACCTCGGACGGCCTAAGCCAGACAATCACTATGAATGTGGAATTATAACGAACAGACAAAAAACTCGCTCAACGACTCGATCCCCACGGGTTTTGACGCTCTTCTGATCTTCAACCACTCCTCTCATAGTGCCCACGCAGAAAGATCTTCTTCCATGATACATGCCCACAACACACGGGTCCACGTATGTCTCGGTGTCCACCGAATCACTTTGATACATCTACGATGTCGAATAAGAAGTTCTTCTCTTTTCTTCACCGCAAAACCCATATGTTCAAGTATAGAACAAACATTCTTGGTGCAGCAAGATCACATAAACATATAGTAATGATAACTTGGATCTTTGAAAACTCTAAGGATGTGTTTAAGTTTTGAAACCTTAGAAAAACATGTGCAAAACTCGTACTGGATTGAAAACTGTTTTCCAAATTGCACTGCCGTTAATTCTGACAAACTCGCGCTTTAAATAGGAAAAATTAATCACCTCAAAAAACGTCACTAGAACGAGATTGACCTATCATTCGCGCGACATGGCTATCTCGCTCGAACGAGCAGAGATGTTGTTTGAACGACGCGCGTGTCAGTTTGACTTTTTCTTTAAAACATTTCTTCCAAAAGCGATCCATTTAAGTCAAACTCTTTTTCGATCTTATCAGAATAAAACGTAGTCTAAACCATTTAAAACACTTTTTAAAATATTTTCCTTATAAAAATTCATCCTTATCCTTTTATAAAAATTATTTCGAGCTCTATTAATTATACACATTCATACCTGTGTGATCTCGGAATGCATTAAATTTGAAAACGAATAAACTTGCACCAATTAAACTTCGACATGGTTAATTATTTGAAGCTTTGCCGCAACGTCTTTAATTTTTTCAATACGTCATAGACGAAGTGGTATCGTGACAAAATAAAATCTCCCTATGACATATTACAAACACAGTTTTGTCCACAGAATTACGTCAAAACAATACAGGGACTCAATTGGAAATTTATGTCCTTACAATGGTAATGTACTCCGACGAATAAAACCCTGCCCCAAGAGCTGCTGAATCTGGTCACGCAACTCCCGCATCTCTGATGGGGCTATACGATATGGTGCAGGTCCAATCGTCCTAGTCTCAGGCGCTATATCGATAACAAATTATATCTCCCGACTCGGCGAAAAAACCCAGTATCTCCTTAAATACATCCGTAAATTCCCTAACCATTGGAATAAAGTCTAGTGGTATAACAACCTCGTGCGTGGTCTCCTCCTCAATATAATAAAGGTGAGTGCTCAACCCTCCCTTTGGAAGAGGCATCGCCCCCTAAGAACATCTTCTGCCCTGGAATGGAAAACACAATGGTCCTACCAAAATAATCCACCATCACCCGATATTCTGCCTACCAGTCCATACCCAAGATAACATCATACTCAGTTATATTTAATACGAGTAAGTCGGTTGCTAAATTCAATCTCCTGACATCTATCCCCATCCCTCTACATACGGAGTGAATAAGTGCCCCACTACCCAAAGGGAAATCTACACACATGATAAGGCTATCGACTGTCTCTAATAAATCACTCGTACGTGCAAATCTGGTAGCTATAAATAAATGTGATGCTCCCATATCAAATAACACCCGGACCATATGCCCATGGAAAGGAATTGTACCCTCAACTTCAGGTGGAGTTGACGGCGCTTGTGGTAACATCGCATTACAAACGTCATAAGCATGCCCATACTGCATCTATCCTTGTTGTTGTGGAATTATCGGTGCTGGTGTTGCAGGTGCTATTTATGGTTGTTGCCCCTGATGGGCACCCTGGTGTTGTTCCTGACCCTGCTGCGGGAAATCTTTGTTCTTATGACTTGCCTCCCCACACTGAAAGCATCCCCCCTAAGAAATTTCCTTGCTCATGGCCTCGCTGACCAAAACGAGGCTATCCCCGTTGCTGGTCCTGGTGACCTCGACCTTGTTGGCCGCCCCCATGGTTCCTTCAGCCTTGAGGAACGTGCTACTGATGCTGCGAGCCCTGCTGACCCTGCTTAAATCCACCACCATTAGGCCTAAACCCCCAGAAAGTAATCTCTTAGCATAAATACCCTGTTAGGAGTCCCACTCCTGCTGCTGCCCAGTCTGTTGACATGGTACCCCATTAGCACCATTTCCTCCTGACCTACTCGACTGGATAGACTCCCCTACTCTCTTTCTCCCCTTCATATGACATCGATGATCCTGATAGTGTAATAATGCGATATTGATGACATCAGTGTACGTCTGCAATGTCGGTTTTCCTAACAAGTGTTGTTTAATATTCCAATTCATCCCATCCATAAACTTATGCCTCTTCTTTCCCTCAGTATTCAATTGATCCAACACAAATTCCACTAGGCGAGTGAATTCTTTCTCATAATCAGCCACTGTGCGGTCTGCCTACTCAACATCCAGAAATCTCCTCCGCATTTCTACCTGAATAGCCGAAGGAAAGTATTTGCGGCAAACCACATCCAAAACTATTGCGCTCCTCTACCATATGACTGAATCCCACCACTGTAGTGCTTCACCCAAAAGCTTAAACGTTGCCAACATTTGCCTTTGGGTGTCGCAGCACTCGACCATACAAAGGTGGCGCTGCAATCCTTCTTCCACTGACTGGCAGTTATGACATCTGAGCTACCCTTAAACTCTGGCAGATGCCCCTTATGGAAGGCTTCTCTCACCCTTTACCACACAGACGACCCTAGGTGGGCCTAGACGGCGGGTGCCACCGATTGCTGCTACTAATCCACAACGGTCATTGTGGCATTGACTGCTTGAGCAACGATGTTAGCCACCTCTGCGGCTGTCACGGTCCCCTGTGGCGCCTGAGTCCCTTGTTGTGCCTATCCCACATTTTCCCCTTCAACGACCCTAGCCTGTCATGCTTTCCTAGGAGGCATATAAAATCATATCGAATTTGTATAAGCCCAGAGTTAATACAAACTATATCAACAAAATAATGTAAATGCATAAATAAGTACAACAGTCCTAATAGTAGGGCTCTATATAAAAAAAATGCTATGCTGGAATCGTCATAAGTCTGCACATATCCTAAAAACTCTAGTACCTTATGCTCTGATACCATCTGTGACAGCCTGCTTATCAAAATAACAGGTGGCCAACCGTCTATTAAAATAAAACAGGAATCTCATTGTCTAATTATTAACATTATCGTCAAACCAAATGATTACTAACCACCTATTATTAAATTAAGCCATGTGTCAAATTTTAATCTTATTAACGTGACACAACAATACCATAACCAATCCAATATTTATTCCAATAACAATAAAAGTACACAATCACATATTAAATCTGAAACAGAAATCCAATACATGCAAAACTTAACTGAATAAACCATCGGATAATATCCATATAATAAATCCCAATAATGAAGTAAAATAAAATAAATCTCACTGACATGAGAAACACCCCCGAATATAAACAGAGTCTTGTCTAGAATGTGATAATAGAATTGACTACATCAAATCCTGCAGCGTCCCACAAAGGTCGCAACTCCAATACTTGGTAGAATAATCACTCTTGGCATCCCTGTGGTTGGACAACCAAAAAGTTTTGAAAATAATTTTGATACGGGTCAGAACCCAAATCCTTTTGAAAATATTTTGCAAGTAATTAAAATGAATAATAAATATGAGTGCATTCTTCCATATTTAAATTGGTGTCGCACTCACATGAGTCATTACTCACCCCTTAGCTATAGTGCGCACCTAACGTTTTCATTTAAACAACTTAGTTATATTATCCCACTTAACTAATCTCCAAGTACCCTTAAGTCCATACGTTTCCCTGTGTCACGCGTATTTTATATAATTAGCTTTCACTTATGCTTAACAATAATAATTCTCAATTATAATTTCTTACTTCATTTCAAATAACTTTCACTAGTTATTATTTCAATATTTACAAGTTAATATCACATAACTCATTTCCAATAACTTTCACTAGTTATTAAATCATTATTAACATATAGTGTCTTAAGCCCGTATATAATTTCTGCACATTTCTATATGTAATAATATACAACAACAAGCACACATTTGTCATGCATAACAACCATCCCTTAGAGTCCTAGCTCACCGGATGCGATGATATCATGCTCCAGGGCATACACACATCATCATGGGAAACTGAGTCAGAATCTCACACCGAACTCTATAAATATCACAAACGTACTGGAAGCGGTCATAGTCTTAAGCTAGTGAGTCATGACCATATAATAAATCACGTCACTAAGGCTCCAACCTCACATAAGGTGGGCATGCATGGCCCTATGTCTCTATACCCGCATATATTTTCCCAATAACTTTGGCTAACCATGCCTATCACTCGTAGCACTTAGCCTAATGATTTCGAATATCGTTTCAATTATCAATTATTTAATTATTCACTTAATTAATTAATTGATTATCAAAATATCAATTCTTGATACGTACATTTCTCTAATAACCCGTATCTCCATTTTCCCGAATATTCAATATCAACCCGTTAACAATTTTCCTCAGTATAATTTCCCCCCAGTACTCAATTTCCTACATCGGTTCGAACTCATTCTAAGGTATTTATACCATTGTTAACCATTTTTTCAGGAGTCCCTACCTATTCTCGAATATGATAATTTAACCCGAAATTAAATATATTAACAAAATCTTAAAAAGAAACAACTTGGGCGTAACAGGGGTGCCAAACCAGTTCAGCTTGAGGGCGAACGGTTCACCCCTCTAGATTTGCCCAGATTTGCCATATGCGAATATCAGCAACTTCCACCAATTTCAATCTCTCTACGAATCCAAATCCAATAAGAATTCCCAGTCTCCAATAGTTTTAACTATAAAACTAATCCATTTTCATATTCAATTCATATATTCATATCCAACTATATGGGATTCACCATTATTTTTCCATAATTGAGTAATTGTCACATTAACCCAATAGTTTATAATTTCCAAACCTCATAAGAATCAATCTTCCTGCATGAATTCCTATTTTCAAATTTCAATTCATAAAATTCATGCCTCAATACTATGAATTGATGTCAACAAAACGCTTTTTCATATGAATCCCACCCAAATCAATTTTCACTAACAATGATATGAATTGAATTACAAACACAAATTACTAAACAAGTTAATTACTTGCCTTAATCATTTATAGAGTCTGAATTTGTGTGAAGAAATCCTTTTGGTGATGCTCCTAGCCCATATTTTGTCCATGATCTTCTCCTAATCAATCTTCTCTTGAGTTCTTGAGTTTACTCTTCACTTTCCTCATGAACTCTTGAATGTCTCCTCTAATTTCTTTTCACTTTCTCTTTAACTCTTTGTATAACTCAACTTAACCTTTAGGATTGTGAAAATGACTTTTCCTTTCACCCTAACCCTCCAATATATAAGTATATACCCAAAATTGACTATCCATGCGCCATTAAAATAACCATAACACCCTTATATTAGTCATGTCTAGTCTAAAAATCCCCTGTGACCCAAACATAACCCCCGGGGACTTAATTTTGACTATTTTGATCCATTCCGGATCAACCGTGCACTCGAACTCATCACTCGAGTCACGTATCCATTTTTTAACTATCTCAACATAATATAATTTAATCACACATGCCCCGGTGGATATTAAAATCCGTCGCATTTACTCACTTACGACGTAATTCAATTTTATTTACTATAACACACTAGTAAATTTATAATCACATAAACATTAATTCATTTCACTCCAAATTAATATTTATTTATTTTTTCAGTATTTAGTGATTAAATTAAATTATGTGTCACCCGCATAATTTAAATACCAAATTAAATTTATATAACTACGGGGTATTACAATAAATAATTAAATTAGATTCAAATAAATACTAGAAAATTCCCAATGATAATTACCGTAATTTATTTTCTTTCTTTATTTAATCATAATTAATTCCACTAAATAATTATGGTCGCGCTCCAATTTAATTATTTAAAAAATCCTCGGATATAATGAGGTCTTATTTGTAAAGTCTATTATAGTACATAATGTGATTCCCCACGTGAAGCTTTCGATACCTGCTTGGTTAAGTCATTTTGCTGTTAATCGACTTTAACCAATATTTAATAAATTTTCTTGGCTCTTAGGCTTAACTTATTTTGCTACCTCCATAGATTATAAATAATCCACTAATCTTACTGGTGGAAATAAAATATTATAAGTCAGTAAATAGGGTATCGCGGTTCAAGGCATCTCCGGATGCGGATTCCTTATAATTAAGATCTCATGCTTACTTACATAATTGTCACCTAATATGAGGGGATCATTTGATTCAATTTAATATTGAATCGCACCCGTGGAGATCAAAGCGACAATTATATATGCATTCCAATTCTCTTAATTTTGGGGATTAAGAATCTATGCACCATTTGTAAATGGTGTGAGACTTCCTGAGTCTAATCATGACATCCCTAAGATCTAATCTCATGGGTGGTCTCGTTCAATACATTCTTGGAATGTACCAATCACGATCCTCTGTTGAACTATCTCATAAGTTCTCGAACCATTACCGGTTCACTATAGTTTGAGATAAATGACTAGGATTGCATCGCAACCATTCCGATACGATGTCAACTCACATTCTAGTTTGTGAACATTTCAATAGTGCTCGAATCGAAATCCTGATCTCCTAGTGATCAACACGAAGTTGACTCATTGAAATTCATACTGAGCTCTATTGACGGACATGTCGAGAATATATTTAAACCAAATATAAGACATTCTCATAAACATGATTCTTATTTTAAAATGAGCTGACGTACATTTCTTCGAAAGGTAACTGTCATACATGATTTTAAGAGTAAAACCCCAACAATCTCCCACTTAGTCTTAAAGACATGTATCCAACTCCCAAACCATCTACACGAAAGTTTCTTCCTATCGGTCGAGGATTAACCGATAACTTTGGTCCTAAACTTATCGTTCACTTTATTCGGTTTCTAAACCAGGTGAAACCTACGTTTGATGTTCTTAATCCTTTTATGAGTTACAGATTATATCGAACTTGCAATCATACCGATAAGAGAATTAAAAGTTTAATAACCAATTACACTTGAAGGAACCTCACCCAAGTTATCTAGGAGGTAGTCGAGCCATATAGCCTCTTTAGTTGTCTCTAAACTGATAACTTTGGCCTCCATAGTGGAGTCAGCAATCAAAATTGCTTCTCACTCCTCCAAGTTATAGCTCAACCACCATGGGTAACCACATATTCCGAGGTAAAAAACTTTGAATCCTTATCTAACTGAAGTACCATGAAGGTATAAGACTATTAGACTGGAATCTGTTGACCATGTCTAAGGCATAATAAATTTCAATCTCTCACAATATATAACACTCATGAGGTTGCCCCCAGCCAAAGCATTAGGTGTGTTCCTCGTTCCTTCCATCTGATTAAGTGTTCTAAGACACTAATCCCCAAACATAATGATTTTATTCTTAAAAAGAATTTATTTTCATGGAATCCCAATGCTAATCATGTGTATGCAACATTGATATAATCAACTTGGAAAAGCCCAACATCCTTTGTAATCGATCTAGGTAAATCTTGATAAAAAAAAAGATTTGCTTGGCTTGTCTTAAGTACTTTATATTAAAAATCCTGACAACCACACTCCTATGTAAGACAATACTCCCACTTCGTTCCCGATTAGGCAAACATTATCCACAAACTGTACTAGAAATAACACCATGTTTTTTTATTGTGATTCTTATACAAACAAGTACTTTTGAGCTTTGATCAAGATTGAGACTTGATTTCCTGATCAAATCGAATCACCCATGACGTTGATGTTAGCTTAAATCCATAAATCGATGTCACAAACTTACATGATTTTGCTTCCCCAACTTCTTACTATGTGTTTCTCAAGACAATCGTTTAAGAATGCAGTCTTGACGTTTAAAGAATCCCGACAGACTTCAGCATGGTTATCGCAAGAAAATTTGCTCATAGTCAATCCATTTCTTTCTGAGTAAATATTTTTTCTAGCCTTACCTTGAAGGTTTGCACCTTCTCATCCATCCATCTTTTAACTTCTTGTAGGTCCACCCGTGCCTGATGGATTTTACCCCATCAACAAGTCAACATGCGCTAAAACTTGAATCGAATACATTAAATCCCTTTTGGTATCCATAGTCATAAGTCAAAGAAAAAGTTATTGTCTTGGAATGTCTCATTGTAGTTCTCAAGACCCGATTCGTATTTTCTTTTGATCGTATTAAAATGAATACCCCAAAACACCAATCATTAAGGATGACTCCTCATTCTCCCACTACGATGTGGCCCCACTTGTTATCTAGTGTAAGTGACACGTGTATCCTAATCATCGATAATGCTTCCACTACGATAAGGCAGTGTATTATTGATATTAGGTCGTAAATCATCTTGTACTAATAGTCTAGCAACATTGTTAATATGATGTTCCATTATACCTTGTAATTTCAACTGACACTTGGGATTGTGGTTTATAACATAATTCTCTTTTAAGAATCGGGCATTGCTACAATAAATGACTTTCTTTTACTTAGGAGTATGATATAAAGTGCCTTTGTAACCTTTGGGATAATGAAGAGACAAACCTCTTTCCTTAATTTCAATTACCTTGGCTCGTTCCACTACATAAGTGACGGGCACCCCCAAATACTAACAAGCCCTGAATGATTTTGTGCCCACTCCTATCTCCAATGGGAGTTAAGAGACCGATTAAGAAGACAATAAACTATAATGCATATTAGGGTCTCTTACATACAAATCCCAATAAGAATGTTGCAGTCTTGAATAACCTACTATGGACCTTATCATTTACAGAATAGACTTATTCTTTCCTTTCCTCTACATTTATAGGGGGTTGAAGATAATCTTGAGATTAGAGATAATCCCCCCAGCTAATACAACAGAGTCAAGGGAATAAGGCAGCGAGGCAGCTTAGCGAGGCAACTCGAGCGAAGTGGCTCAACATAGCAGCCCAGGAAGATCTTTCAGCGAAGTAACTAGTTGAGAGGGCTCACTCTTTAGATTTGTTGTTTTACTTTGTCATGTTGTATCTTTTTATAATTGGCTACAGTTATAACGATTGTAATGATGTAACGATTATAAGAGCTAGTCAGTGTGAGGTCAAACGGTACTCCGAGAGACCAGGCCTGGCAGGGCCTGGGAGAGCTTTCATGCTCTATCGGGAGAGCTCGCCGTGGGAACTTCAGAGGGACTTGGTTTGGAGGATTGAGAAGTGAGGCGGCGTTGGGGCTTATCCTGACCATCTTAGATACTCCCGGTAAAACACCGAAAGACCCTTGATCGTGAAATCTTGGGCGGAGCAGCCTTGAGTTCCATTGTGCGTTGAGTTGTGAACCAAGCAACCCGATACTTAATGTCACATCTACTTTAAGTGATGTCACTAGCCAGCTAAGCAATGTCAAATCTGCACTTGAGTAAACCAGGGTGGCATTTGGGGCTGTCAGGCAGTTGGTGAGCCACCTCTGTGATGACAGCCCCCTGATGCACAGTGGTTAGGCAAAAGGCATGTCTTGACATTTAATGTTTGTGACATAAAGTATGAGAGATGTCTTTCATAGCTGTGAAAGACTGAGGCACCTCGGAAGTGGTGTGGGGGGCTATTTAGGGACCCCAACTACTTATGAGGGGAGGATGTTCTTTCAGAGTCTTTCTCTAGAGAGATTATCATCAGAGAGAAAGAAGTTACTGCAAACCAGAGCTCTTACTCACCCACCATTCTCATTTAATGTGAAGCTTTTAATAGCTAACCAGAGATCTTTTGAGAGGTTGTTGTTGTTTTTGACTGCCTGCCAAGGTGTATTTAGGGTTCTTACTCCTCTCTCCCTTTGATTGAGTTACTTCTGAGTTCCCTCTATTATTGTTTGAATTATACACGAGTGCATTGTGAGTTCAATATGAGTGTTGATCAAGTATAATATTGTGTGTTTGCTTGTGTTCATTAAAGAGATTATGGATTATCATTTATCACCATATCTATAGGTGTTACACCTCAACTAGTACTACCATACTCCCAGGCTACAAGGGGACTACCCTCTTATAACATCATTCTAAATTGGAATACCCGGTGTAGACAACTAGTATAAAATCACAACCTCCGATAAATGATCACGTAACTAGAACTTGAATTAGTTTACCTTACCCATGCTCCACCTTAGTACTATACACTTTGAACTAATCACAGGCTTCAGACTTTTGGTCCATTAGGTAAACACATCCATACCGTCGAGTAATCATTTATAGAATCGATGAAGCACTGAAAGCCTCCTCTTGATTGGATAGTCACTGAATCATACTAATCTAAGTGAACCACTTCCAGCACATCTTAAGCTCTTTAGCTCTTTTCTGTAAGGGGTTCCAATGAACTTAATTGTTCATTTTAAACTAGTCTTCGAATTCCTTTTAGAACAAAAAAACTATGCGTAAGTGCTAGTAATGTGTTTGGTTCTACAAGTAACCTTCTCTTTAATGATATGTCCACTAAATTATTCATATCGGTACTTAGCAGTACTGGTGAGATGAAACTTATAATGTATAATTTATTTTCCCAGTGTAACAGGTAAGATAAAGATATCCAGTTTTAATAAAATAATTTTATAAAATCAATTGAATATCTGTTCGAAACCAATTTAGAAAATCGAAACCAACTTTTCTGAAAAATAGGTACATTAAATAATTTACTTACATTAACTTTACGCCTATACCAAAATTCAAAATAATGTTCCACCGCTAATACCACTGCGATATTCTAAATGCCCATAGCTAGGAACATCTCTCTTTTTTTCGGTTACCTGGAACCCCTGCAGTGCAGTGAGTTGCATTCCTGATTTTTGGTTCCCGAGTCTACATACCAGGTTACCATAGATTGGACCATAAATCACGCAATTACTTTTAAGAGATAAATTATTGCCGTTTTCTTTTTCCTTAAAAAGTAGAAAAACCCGGACATGTAGTTATAAAAGTTCTAACTACTTATAGTGAGAATACTTGCCTTTCGGCTATTTTACTACTGCGGAGGAATATAAACTTCCTCAACCCAAACCTTTATACCTGAGACTTAGTTGTATCCTTCTACTTCCCTTTAAAAAAAAGTAAAGATCTTTCTCAAACAACCAAAACCAACCTTTGAATACTGATGATACTCACTACCAAATTACGAAATGATACATCCAATCCAAAGGATTCTTTTTTCAACCAATGATAAAATCATTATAAGATTATGATTCTTCATTGAGTGACATCAATCGGTTATAGGTGTTTATAAATTCTCATCGGTCAATTCTTTAAAATTAAAGATGTACATATAGAACTTCCTCGTTGGGGGGATTGAACACATGTAACACTTAATTTAAAAGGATTAACATGTATTTTAAAATATTGTTCCGTGATTAAAACCATTCGCTGGGGAGCCAGACGAGCTGACGCAAGGAGTTGATAACATCAAAATTTTAAAATATTAATGGGAATTGTGGATTAAATAAATTCATTATCCTCAAAAGTTAGAACAATGTCTAATTATATTTTCTATCCTAGAAACATATTCCAATTAAAACCTTTAAGGTTACAACAGTGAGAAAAGGTTGAATTCAATTTTGAAATCTTAGAATCAAGAAATTAAAAAATTAATTTCCAATTAAACACACGAGAATTAATTATATCAAATTTTAAAATGGCATCCCTCAACCGCCTATTTTTAAAATTAATCCGTCGGATATCCTAGTTCTCTTATGAAGTGAGACTTCTCATTGGGAGCTTAAATCACCCCACCTTAAACCAAACAAATTTTCGTCTTTCATTACGCTATCCTGACAATTCAGGATCCTTTGTCCAAGATAATGAATAGTCGGCGACTTTTGGTCCTACTCCTAATGACAGTGACTCTGTTGGGTACGATATCAAAAGTTGTGCCTGCATGTATACCACCGATAAATTCGTTGAAATAAAACCCGCTTGTGATGAACTACCTCGCTGGGGGGATAGAACTCACTCACATTTGAAATCTTAAAATTATCATTTAAGAGTTTTAATTAATCCTTAATGCCTTGATTAATTCCATATGTTGGGGGGTAGACTAACTGACGTGAGGAATGAATCACATCCTTGATTTATTAAAACACCGACAGAGACCATGGCATTTATGATCGAACCCCCCTACCACTTAGTATTTTTAAACTTTGAGGGTTTTGAAAAATATTTATTCAATTCTAAAAGATTGAGTATAAATTCTTAGTAATTTACAAATGTACTTGTGCGAATTATATATTTTGATCTCATTTTAATTTTATAAAATAAAAATATAATTTAAATTTTCAAAATTAAAATTCTCAAGAGTTCAATTTAAATTCATACCTTTAAATTTAGGGTCAAATACCAAAAATTCCCTCAAACATTTTTTAATACGCATTTAGTCCAAGCCTTTTATTTTATACCAAAAAGTCCCTCAAATACCCATTTAACTAATATTCTCTTATTTTTAAAGGCCCGCGCCAATGGCATGGTGAAGGACTTTTTGGAGCAAAATAAAAAGGCTTGGATTAAACGTGTATTAAAAAATGTTCGAGGGACTATTTGGTATATGCCCCTTAAATTTAATCACCCCGATTTAATTCAATTTAGAAAAGAATGAAACACAACACAAATTTTCGGTGAAAATCGGTGATCTTGGCCACTCTCAAAATAATAATACATGTCTATAAAAACAGATGTTCCTAATTATCCATTTAATTAGCACCCGAATTATGCAACGTAATAAAATAATGATACATCAACAATTAAATAAATAGAAGCAATAAATAATGAAAAGACATTAAATTCCCTTTCCACCATGGCCTAGACTTCTACATGAAGTGAAACTCTTCATGCAAACGAATCCTTATTGAAGAAGACTTCCTTATTGGCAAGAGTCCAACTTGAAGTATACTTCATCAAATCCAAGAGTTCTAGTTATAGAAGACTTCCAAATGGGCAAGAGTTCAACTTGAAGTAAACCTTTTCACTAATGAGAGTTCTTGGGGATCGTGATCATTGAAACATCATCCCCTAGTGTTAAGAATAATTTTGGAGAAGAACCACCGCAAAACCACCATCGAAAATCACCCCTAGAAGGAAAAACACCTTTGATGTCAGCAAAGGAATGGATTGATTAACAGGGGTCAATCGATCGTCCTTGTCAGGTCTGGTCTTCTTCTTTCTCTCGGGATTGCATGAAAAAACCTCCATAGCCACTCTGAAACTTCATGAAACTTTCCCAAACACTAAAACTAACCCTACTACACGATTCTAAGTGTTTAAAAACATTACAACTCCTCATCTTATCCTCCTTTAACATCAAAAATGAAATAATTACAAAACTTAAAGTATTACCACTATGTCGAATTGAGAGACGAAAAATAATTACAGATAAACCACCGTAGGATCCATTCACACATAAAATAAATGCATAACCATGATGGAAGGGTTATATACAAAGAATCTCAGCAAAACCATGTTAATACAAAATCATACACAAAGATATACCATTCCTACAACATGCAAAAAAAAAGGGTTTGCTAGTTCGGACAACATGGACCTTTCCAATGAATGGTTAATCTAAACAAATGGCTCTTAAACCAATTGTTGGAGATCAATATACGCAGCATAAAAAAAATTCAGCTCTGTAACTTCTATTAATCAAACATGAGAAAGTAAGCAAACCAAAACTAGGTTTGAAGAACAAACCTAATGTTTAGAATACAATACCTTTACGGATCCTGTTTTGATCCAATGTGGAGAAACATATTTGTTGGTGATGAGATTGCCTTGTTTTGTATCTTCAAAACCTTGTTAAACATTATGTAAAGATTGAATCTTCTAGTGTATGATCCTCCCCAAAGCTAGGTAGGTGTGTGAAAACCTTTTGAGATGAAAATCTTTCCTTATGAGTGGGATCTGGTCCTCTCTCTCTCTAAGTCTTTTCACAAAAACATGAGTAGTATTTTCTCTTACCACCTCAAACCTTATTGATGACCATTAACCTTAAAATCCCATCCCACACCTCTAAATACAAGTATTAAAGGTGAACTAGGACTAAATTGGGTTTCTTGAGAATCTGGGTCTAACTACTTGGACATTAGGACTATAATAGAGACACAAGATAAATAATTAAATTGGATTAAAATAAATACTTGAAGATATCCAATTATAATTATCGTTATTTATTTTCTTTCTTTATTTAATCATAATTAATTATACTAAATAATTATGATTGCACTCCAATTTAATTATCTCAATAGTTATCGGATATAATGAGGTCTTATTTGCAAAGTTGATTATGATGCATAATATGATTCCCCACGTTAAGCTTCTGATACCCGCTTGGTTAAGTAAATGTGTTGTTAATTGACTTAAACCAATATCTAATTAAATTTACTTAACTCTCAAGCTTAACTTCTTTTTCTACCTCCACCGGATTATAAATAATCCACTAATAAGGTTTATTGGTGGAAAAAAAAATCTTATAAGTTAGTCAAGGGGTATTTCAATCTAAGGTATCGTCGGATGCGGATTCCTCCGAATTAAGATCTCAGACCTACTTGTGTAATTTTCACCCAATATGTGGGGATCATTTGATTCAATCTAATAATGAATTGCACCCATGGCAATAAAAACGAGAACTACATAAGCATCCCAATCCTATTAAATCTTAGGAATAATAATCTATGCACTCTTATTGGGTGAGATTTTTCGAGTCTAATCAAGACAACCCTTAGACTCTAATCTCATGGATGGTTTCATTAAATAGATTACTGGGATATACCGATCACAATCTTCTCTTGAACTATCTCACAAGTTCTAGGACCATTACAAGTTCACCGTAGGTTGAGATAAACTACTAGGATTGCATCGCAACCATTCCAATAGAATGTCAACTCCCTATCTAGGTTACGAACAATCCCGATCTCCTAGTGATCAACTCGAAGCTCACTTACCGAAATTCCTATTGAGCTCGATTGACCGACATGTCTAGAATATATTTAAACCAACTATAAGGCATTCTGGTAACCATGATTCTAATTTCAAAATGAACTGATGTGCCTTTATTCGAAAGGTGACCGACATACATGGTTTTAAAAATAAAATCCCAATAATCTCCTCTTTAACTGAATTATTCGTTGAGCACCAACCTGGACCTCCTCCAGTGATTGACAACGAGGAATTCGAATATGCTAATGATGAAGCCTTCAAGGACCAGGTTAAGCCTTAGGGGTGATACCAATTGAAAAAAAATCTTTAATATAAAAAAGGTTTTATATGATGTTCCTTTATTGGATCTCTCTCTTGACAAAAAAAAAATGTCAAACAATTATTTTCTAAATAAACTAAGTTATTTATTAAACTTGAAATCATTATTTAAGATTTTTCAAATCTGTTTTAACTAACAATTCAGTTGCAAATAATCAGATTGTTAGGAAATTAAACAACAAATCAATACTTGAGATTCTTTAAGTGGTAAAACTCTAGCGTCATAGAGAAACATCCACGACCCCCCTCTATGGGACAACCAAAAATAAATCAATTAAAATCCAAGATAGTAAAATTTACAACAAAAATGAATTTTTTTTAAAGAAAATACATAAAATATACCTTAATGTGAGAACCACTTAAGTTAGGCTTCCTCCTCGATTTTTCTGTTTTAAAACCCTTGTGCTTTCTTTCACACGGCCGACTAGAATATAAATTTCTGAAATAACAACCGAAGTGAATTGGTACAAAGTGGTGTGTTGTGTTCTCGTGTGAACAAGTTAGTGACTAGAATGCACTTAAATTTTAAATGCACACTCACACACACTTATTACAAATTTCCTAACAAATTACAAATTTCTATATGCAAAATTTTCATATACAAGATTTCAATGGATATGAAAAGTTTACGTACAGCTAGCCGAGTCACCACCACTGTGGCCATTTGGAATTTTACGGGCGTGCTCCAAAAGAAAGATGGCGTGCGGGAATCAAGGAAGAAAATCATTTTCCCGCCACTCGCGTGATATTCGTGGGCTCCCACAAACATAAATTGCCCGTCATCAAAGGTGTGTAAAATATTAAGAATGGAGTCGCCAGCCTATTTTGCTCAAAACGGGAAAAAATATTATCACCCCCAAAGAAACGGCATCAAAGATAAACTAATGGATATGAAACCAAATAGATCACCGGTTCGGGGACAAAGTTATGGAATGGGAAGGTGTTAGGCACCCATTCCACCCTTTCGATCTCTCATGGGCTGTGATAATGTTCTCCCTTTTACCAAAAATGTAATTTGTGTTATACAATGTATGTGGAATGAAATAAGTGGGAAAATAAATTGTCATACCTACATCACGCTGACGAAGGGAACGAGTCATTCTAAGGATTATAAATAAAAAGGAAAAATAACCTAAAAGGTAGTTGAATTGTGAGCAACTCACCGAATCACAATCCATCGTAAAGAATGGAATATGCTGTCTAATGGGGCTGTTAAAATATAATAAAGAGAAAAGGCTACGCTATATAAAATACATCATATCATAATCCATTATAAAGAAGTGGATATGCGTGTCTGACAGGATTGTGAAAACGAAAGAGAATGAAAAATATGAAAATATAATGTGAGCAACACATTGGATCATGGTTCACTATATGGAAGTGAATATGCATGTTTCGCGGGGTTTCTAAGAGCATATAAACTAGTATATACACACACACATGATACTAATAGAAATAAGGGCGAATAAAGTGAAAATATGAGAAGAGGGCTCGAATCTTGATGATAACTCAAGACACTTACGTAGCCAAAAACCGCATCAAAGTTCACGTTGTTCGAAAACACATAAGGGTGGGTTGTAACCCATAAACTCCAAAGTAGAATTTCCTTATTTTAGTTTGTTGAAAAACGTGCACAATTGAGGAGATTATATTGAAAATGGAAGTAAAGTTCTAAAGTGGGGCTTAAGGATCAAATCCTCTTTTTTTATTTTTTGAGTTTATGAAAGTAAAGTCAGTGAATATACAAATAGTAAAAAGTTAAAGTATGTGAGGAAATGACAATCAAATGTGAAAAAAAATACTAGTGAGTAAATAAAATGAGTGATAGCACTAAAGTAGCAAGTTTGAATGAATAAGATTTAGACCTTATTAGAAGATTGAATTATGACTTTGATGATGATGTAGGCTGATTTTGATGATGGGGTAATGATAATAAAGTGGGTAAGAAAGGTGAGGTGTATGGATGATGCAATGAAATTTGGAAGAATGTTTCAAAAGGGGTGAGTAAAAGGGGGAAAGTTGGTATTGGGATTCGGAAAAGAAGGTCCTTTCAAATGAGGTCATGCCCTCTTAAATAGGAAAACTTTAGAGTTAGCGATATATCGATCGACATAGGACTAGGACTTCCTATAGGCATACCCCTGACTTGCAGGCCAAGTAAAGTAACCATATACCGATAGGCAGAGGGCAAGGTTGCCTATAGGTAGTCAGAAATGGACTCTTTTAAAAACTGTCATAAAATGCAAATCGTAAGTCTGAATCATTCACAGAAGGGACCATTAAAAAGAGGATTCGGAGCTCTATGAATTTTCATAGTAAACTCTCGAGTTTGAGAGTTTACCAAAGTAAAAAGCAGCTCAAAAGCATCCGGTGACTTATAGATTTGGGTTTCAGAGTAAAAGGGCAAGTAAATACGAACCGTAAGGTAGATTCGTGCACGGTATCGACCATTAGAAAGGGTGTTTGGAGCCTTGTAAAAATTTATTCAGTTAACCTAAGTTTCAAGAGTTTACCGAAGTCAAACCGAGCTTGAAAAGCATCCGATGGCCTCTAAATTAGGGTTTTAAAGGGAAATAACAAGTAAATGCAAACCGTAAGGTAGATTCGTGCACGATATCGACTCTTATAAATGGTGTAAAGCCCTATGAAAGTTCATTTAGTTACCCTCAGTTTCGAGAGTTGATCGGAGTCAAATAAAACTCGAAAGCATTTGGTGGCCTCTAGATTAGGGTTTCAGAGGGAAAACTAGGGTCCGAGGGTTGAAGGAAATACGCTTGGGACCTTTAGAGGTATACAAGGGATAATAAAATGAGGATACTAGAATTGGGTTTCTACAAAGCTCCTCGACAAGTGAGCTTAGGATAAGAGAAGGCCGTTGAAAGATAGACAACTTAATGAAAGTGAGTTTTAGGGGTAAAGGTCTAATTCGAAGGACCTAAGGAGAGTGAGGGACCGATTCAGAGGGTCAAGGATAATCCTGCGTACCTAAAGAGTGTGAATGACTGATTCTGAGGGTCGATGTCAATTCTGTGGACCTAAGGAGTGTGAGCGACCGATTCATAGAGTCGAGGCCAATTCTGCAGATCAAAGGAGTGTGAGCGATCAATTCAGAGGGTTGAGGCCAATTCTACAGACCCAAGGAGTGTGAGCGGTCAATTCAGAGGTTCGAGGCCAATTCTGCAGACCTGAAGAGTGTGAGCGATCGATTCAGAGGGTCGAGGCCAATTCTCCGGACCTAATGAGTGTGAACGACTGATTTAGAGGGTCGAGTCCAATTTTGCACACCTAAGGAGTGGAAGCGACCGTTTCAGAGGGTCGAGCCCAATTCTGCGAACCTAAAGAGTGGAAGAGACTGATTCAGAGGGTCGAGACAATTTTGCGAACCTAAGTCAATTTTGTGGACCTAAGGGGGTGAGAAGATCAATTATGTGGACCTAATAGGATGAAGAGGTTAATTATGTGGACCTAACAAGTAAGGAGGTCAACTCTGCGGATCAAAAAGGATGAAGATGTTAATTCTATAACCTAAAGGGTGAAAAGTAGTTTTTAAAATGATGTGCGTTGATGTGGAGTTTTTTAGAAAGCTACAGATTTTTTTGAGAGTTTTTGAATTGGGAAGAAAATTTGTAATTTTGAGACGATTTGAATTTTTATAACTATTTTTACCTAATTACACAAGTTTTGTAACGCTTTTGTCTGATTTTGTAATGCTAAAGGTCCGTTAGTAATATTAATACACATTTAAAAATTATATATTTGTCAAGATCCGATATCATGCCCTGAATTTAAACAAGTTCAGTTATGCTTACCACACTATTCAAATCCAGAGAACATACACAAAAATAGTCGCATAAATAAGGACACCATATTTAAAATTTACATTTTATACAAGGTTCAATAAATTCTCAAATATGCAATAACTGCCCTAAAGTTAACAATAATTAGACCGATGTTGGTGAGCAATCTCACCGTTCGTTCTGAATAACACAATGCATGCCGATAAATCTTCATATAAATTCTCTTTATTATTTAGTGGTACACCTTGGCGAACAGGATCAAACATTACCTCACTCCATATGATAGTTGCTCTCTTCATGTTATCTTTACACAAATCCCTTACTTATGATCATAGAAAGTTCAAATTACCACTGGCATGAGAGTAAATTCATTAGTACAATCACATTAATTACATGTATATATAGTTAGCTAGATAGATGGAGAGAGAATGAGAGTTACAAATATTCAAACATAGTCAATGATCTCCACAACAAATAAGGTACTAGGTACCATCTCTTACATACACTTGAAAGGAGTTTAGCAAGATCTCGGGAGGTTGCCCACCACTCAATTGGTGCTTCCCAAGTATTAAGTTACGTAAACATGAAACAAATCAAGTTGCATAATTTTTCAAAGTTGCAATGAAATAAAAGAGTACTGATAATGAAACACAATTGCTGTAGAGTTGGGTTAAATGAATTAACCACCAACACTCTAATAAATTAATCCCGCATATTTGATCAAATGTTGATTTATGATTTATCGAGTTTTAGTACAATTCGGACCCTACGCGGGCTGAGATATAATTACGCGCGATTTAATATATTGCGTATATTCCGCGCTCGATAAATTACACTAGACAATACTCTAGTAATGATTTAATTTGTTCATTTAATATTCCACCACATATATTGTGACAAGTGGCACCATAACTAGTGGGACACTTAGTTCCACAGATTACATGACATGTGTCAAGCCCACTTGAGGCACTTTTGCTATAAAAGGAGGGTTCCCCCCTCATTTGATGGATAATGGTTTTGGGGGCAAAGTAAGGAGAGGAAATCTAACTTTCCTCCCCCACGAACCTCTTGAGCTCCATCACGGGTTCAATAGTGACGAGCGGATTTTCATAGTTTCATTACGGTATATGGGCGTTTGAGAGGCAGCTAGCCGAATTTCGCACCCCCCACGCACCAAAACTGGGCGTTTGAAAGGTGGCTTGTCGGATTTGGCACTCCCACGCACAAAAACCACCAAAAATCGAGCTCTCTCCGGCGTATCGTATGGACCCATGAAGTACGCAGACTTTAATTTCACAAAGACGGATACGTAGGCACAACCACGTTGCTCAAGTCTAAAACATGCTCGATGCGGTGCCTCCTTAAATCTGCACTCACATCTTACATTTGTCGACTCTGCTGGGAAGGTATTCGTGATTCCGATTGTTTAACGCCTCATGCGCACACGAAGAACTCGGTGGCTGTGGAACACTTTCCTTCAATAAAGATAAGTATTATTACTTTTATTATATCGTTTGTATGGTTGAGATATCCCATATATATTTTTTATGATGAATATCACAAATCATGTTTGTTAGAAAACAGATAAAATCTTTTAGCATTTATCTTCAACCAGAATATTTGAAATATTCAAATGAATAAAATATACGCATGATGATTCTGTTGAAAAAATTACTATTGTTGATTTTCAGCATTAGTTTGGTTAAAAGTTTTTATTAGCCATAATTATTTGGCCATAAGATATCATCTGATTGTGTGTAATCCACGAAAAAAAATATTGCAGACATTTTTAATAGTTTGTGTCTCAGTAATATTAATCTGACCATACTCTATAAGAGCCAAAAGCTCTGACAATATGTTCTTTTATAATATTATAGACTAGGCACTACAGTTGCCTGTCATATCTGAAAGTAAAAAAAAAAGGGGCGGGGTTTCCAGCTATTGTCCACTCTTTACACACAATCTCTAAAAACAATTGCTTTGGAGACACACAACATGTCAGCAAGTACTGTACATATACCAGTTCCACATCGGTAAAGGAAGCCACACTCTTTTATATAGGGGTGTGCAGAAAAATCGATCAAACCGACAAACCGATAAAATCGAGCCGAACCGAAAATCTTCGAGCCGGTTATTTTTAAGGGTCGGGTCGGGTCGGTTTGGTCAGGTCTAGAACCGAAGTTATCGGTTCGATTTTTGATTCTGGCATTAAAATAGTCGATTTGAACCGAACCGAATTAATTTATATATTTTTTAATTTTATATTTATATATATGTTAGTATGTTACTGCTAAACTAAAACTAAAACACACGCACGCGACACGCCTAAACTAAAACACACGCACACGGCTAAAGAAGGTAAAGAAAAAAATCCTAAAGGCTAAAGGTAAACACACGCCTCTCTCTCATCTCATCTCACCTCACTCATTCTTCCAAACCCAAAGCCTAAAGTCTCTCTCTCATTTTTGGCCCTAAACGCCTGCCTCTATCATCTCTCTCATTTCGCCTCTCATTCATCTCACTTCTCATTTTGGCACATGTAAGGTAAGTTCCAATTTATTTTTTGTTACAAAATAATTTGTTTTTTTTATTTTTTTTAGTTTGAATCAAAAAAAATTTAGATCTAAACATATTTTTTTAGATCTACAAAAATATGTTCAGTTATATGATGTTAAACATATTTTTTTATAAAGTAAACGATTTTTTTTTTAGATCTAAGCATATTTTTTTAGTTCTAAACTAAACGAAATTTTTTTAGATCTAAACATATTTTTTTAGAAACATAATTTTTTAGATCTAAAGTAAACGAAATTTTTTAGATCTAAACTTATTTTTTTATATCTAAACTAAACGAATTTTTTTTTTTAGATCTAAACATATTTTTTTATATCTAAACTAAACGAAAATTTTTTAGATCTAAACATTTTTTTTTAGATCTAAAAAAATATGTTCAGTTATATGATGTTAAACATATTTTTTTAGATCTAAAGTAATCAAAAAAATTTAGATCTAAACATATTTTTTTATATCTAGAAAAATGACATTTTTTATATCTAAACTAAACGAAATTTTTTAGTTCCTTTTACTCTCATTTTTTAGTTGAGATATCATTTTTCTAGTTCACTGATTTTTTAGTTTATTGACTTGCACCGAAATTTATTGTTTTGCTTTTCAGAGTTGTCGGAATGCCAAGACAAAGAAAAATACATTGAAGGTTGATGCTTGTTTGGATTGGATGCTTGTTTTAGTAGATGCTTGGGATTTTTTAGACATTTACATTTTGCATTTGGAATGTAATTTTGGGACTGTTTGGACTTATTTATATTTTGGGATTGTTGTAGACTGTTTTTATTTATGACTTGTAATTTTTATTTTGGGAATGTAATTCTATTTTGGAATGTAATTTTTAAAGATTTATGAAAGTTGCATCATATACTGAATGTTGAAAAAAAGTTCAAAAAAACAAACATGTAATTGTTTGAAAGAGTTGCATATGTGAAAGTTGAAAAACAGCTTACCGAAAGAAAGTTGTAAAACATATAAAAGTTGAAAAACAGCATAAAAGTTGCATATGTGGTATGTGGGTATTTTCAAACTTAAATTGAAGTTGAAAAAAAATGGTAATATTTTATTATTTTGCTTTTCAGAGTTTAAAAAAAATATTTTTTATTAAAAAAATGACAAAATCGAACCGGCCCTGTATAAAACCGACCCTGTTAAAAACTGACCCTGTCAAAAACCGAACCGGCCCTGTCAAAAACCGAACCGCTTCGGTTCAGTTCTTCAACCGGTTTCGGTTCGGTCCTAACTCTAAAAACCGACAAGGTCGATTCGGCTCAAAAAACTCGATCAAAACCGAACCGACCGAACCACGCACACCCCTACTTTTATAGGATCTACTTTTGATTAAAAAATCAAAATCACAATTTAAACCGAGGTCGGTGCCGGTGTACCTTCCTCACCTATAAACACGAGATGACAGGAATTAATGCCCTTATATCAAAACACAGGATTATACCCGGTGTTAATAGATTAGAGTAACCTCAAATCCGAGCACTATTGAGCTCGTAGTGAAGAAATCTGAGATTATATTTATCTTCGTTCCAAATCTTCTGTATAAGAAGTTGCGGGAAACAAAATCTTAGCACAAAACCAAACAACAACAAATGACCCAGCTTAAAGTTTAAGCCGATCTATCATTTGAACCAGTGCAAAATTCGATCTAGTTCAAAAAAAATCCCTCGACCCACTACAAAACTGTCAAAATTAGAATAACTACCTCCAAACAGATACCTCCGAACCACCACGGATGCTTGAGCGATCTTGATCTCCGAGCACGTAACCTGGAAATATCCTCGACGGCTTCAATATTGGACCCATCTTGGGGTTTCAACCCTTATCTTCGGTAATATATACAAAGGTAGACCATTTGGGACCCCAAGTTCCAAGATAGTGGACTTTTTTTTGTTTTAAATTAGTGAGCACAGTTACTCGAATAAGTATGGCAATAAATAGTTGCTAAAAAATTATTGGAATGTGATTTTGAAAAATAGGCCAAATAAGGCATATTGTCCATTTTATTAATCGCGGATGTCATGGTATTTTTATTTTTGCATGTTTTATTTATACACCCTGAAAAATACTTTTCAAGGTTTAAAAATATTTGTAGCTTTACACGAATTTGAGTTGCTCGAGTAACAAATATTTATTTATGAAAAAGTCATATATAGCTTGAAATTATGAATATTTTATCCCACGAGAGACCATTAAAATTTTGAGCTCAACTTAGTACAAGCATGTACTCAAGCAATTATGTCAAAAATAACATCCTTCGAACCACCATATCAAAATGATATTTTTTAGAATGACTTTCGAAAATAATATTTTTGCTGAAAAAAAATTAGCGTTTTGCTGAATGTCATGGCGCCTCGAGCGACCTCCTCTTAGTACCTCAAGCAGCCTCGTCCTACTGACTCGAGCTTGCCTCATCCTAGTGACTCGAGAAGTCTTGTCCTAGTGCCTCGAACAACCTCATCCTGGTACCTCGAGCAGCTTGTCACAAATAATAATATAGTTTTTTAAACTTAGCAAATTTGCTCAAGTCCTAGTGCCTCGAGCAGCTTCGTCCTAAGTGACTCGAGCAACCTCCTCCTAGTGACTTGAGCGGCCTCTTCCTAGTGACTCTAGCAGCCTCCTCGTAGTAGCCTGAGCTTCCTCGTCCTAGTGGCTCGAGCTGCCTCATTCACGGTTGCTCGGAGCAACCCCATCCATAGTCGTCTGGAACAACTTTTCGCGCTAACTTTTATTCGATTTGTGCTAAACTATGATTTGTTCACATTGATATGCTAGTTACATGAAAATTCAAGTTTGATATTTATTATTCACCTCGAGGTGACTCAGCATGCTTACTGACTGAATTGTTCTATATATGATTTAAAGTTGCTTCTAATTTTGCTCAGCTTTGGGCAAATAGCGAGGGCATGAGATAAATAGCTCACCGCATGATATATTTTCACTCCATCATTATTACGCAAATATCAACTGCATATTGTGGCATATTAAATTCGCCTCATGAAGTTGCACCGAACAATATGTTTACGATTCCTCGATGCATGATTCCGAGTTTATTTTATTCTATTTGACATAAAATAAAATAAAGGGGGCAAGATATACCCCACATGATTATATATGGCATTATAATATGCCTCATAAGTCACTAATGATCTTTGTACCGGAATCCGAGATGATTTCTTATCCTTGCAGATATTGAACGCACATGATCAAATCGAGCTTGAGCAATTCCATCAGGTCTTACAAATGACAAAGCCAAACGCTCAGGAGATTTTATTTCAATTGGGGGCAAACACCCCGTTAAATGTATTTAAATGCTTTCAACTCTTAGATGGTGTTGTAACTAGTAGCTATATTTTTCTTTACTTATTTTATCTTGAGATAAAAGACAAAGTAAAAAGGGGGAAAAGTATTGTATAGTGTACCACTTGTAGTTAGGCATGAACATAGGTGACAAGCATGCTCGGATTCGGTCCCAGAATGACCATCATTGATGAAGCATCCCCAAGAAAAATATCAGAGTTGTTCAGCATAGCCACCGGATGGCTCACATATAGCACTTACTATATGACATTATTTCCAGCATAGCGACAGGGGGCAAGCAAAATTGTTCGCAAAACCTGGAGCATGGATACAGAGTTTGCATACAAACCTTACCAGTTTCGAGGTAAGTTGCCCATAGAGGTGCATTATATTTCACACAAACCTTACCAGTTTCGAGGTAAGTCGCCCACAGACGCGCATTATAGTTCCCACAAAACCTTACCAGTTTCGAGGTAAGTCACCCACAGAGGCGCATTCCTACACAACCTTACTAGTTTCGAGGTAAGTCGCCCACAGAGGTGCATTGTAGTTCTCACAAATCTTACTAATATTGTGGTAAGTCTCCCACAGAGGTGCATTATAGTTCACACAAACCTTATCAGTTTCGAGGTAAGTCGCCCACAGAGGTGCATTATATTTCTCACAAACCT
Source organism: Sambucus nigra (assembly GCA_949130495.1). Classification (NCBI taxonomy): domain Eukaryota; kingdom Viridiplantae; phylum Streptophyta; class Magnoliopsida; order Dipsacales; family Adoxaceae; genus Sambucus; species Sambucus nigra. The sequence goes on from OX422215.1 coordinate 72,569,780, forward strand.
TACCAGTAATTTGGTAAGTCACCCACAGAGGTGCATCATAGTTCTCACAAACCTTATCAATATTGTGGTAAGTCGCCCAAAGAGGTCCATTATAGTCTTCACAAACCTTGCCAGTATTATGGTGAGTCACTCAAAGTAGTACATTACAGTTCTCATAAAGTCCTATATCACTAGGCCCGCTTGACCCTCGGATATGGGAGATTTAAGTCCTACATTACTAGGCCCGCCTGACCCTCGAATATGGGAGATTTAATACCAATATGACTTGGCCTGCCTGACCCTCGAATATGGGAGATTTAAGTCCTACATTACTAGGCCCTCCTGACCCTCGGTTATGGGAGATTTTATTTCTAAGACCAATATGACTTGGCCCGCCTGACCCTCGGTTAGGGGAGATTTTATTTTCAAGACCAATATGACTTGGCCCGCCTCCACCCTCGGTTATGGGAGATTTAAATTCCAATATAACTTGGCATGCCTGACCCTCGCTCATGGGAGATTCAAAGTCCTATATTACTAGGAACGCATGACCCTCTTAAGGGAGACATAAAGGCCTACATTACTAGGCAGGCTTAAAGACCCTGATTTTCGGGCACGCTTAAAGTTCTAAAAAGACCTTTATGGTTGCTCGACCAAATAAAAGTCGGGCACAATTACAAAATATGTTGGTTTAAAAACCCGAGTTCACTCGAGCACTAATGGTTGTTCGACCGAGTACTCTTATGGTTTTGGTGATCTCTAGGTATGGGACTAGGGATGGTTTAGGATGTGATGTCGAATAAAGGATGAGGCTAATAGAGAACTATGTAAACTTGATAATAAATGGTTAATAAATGCCTAAGACAAAGAATGGGTATAAAAAAAGGATTTTGCATCGCAAGTATGTGTAGGGATAACAGTTTTCGCAAACTGGCTATAGCGACGTGGGTGTGTGGCGTCACGAGTATGTGTGCAAAAGATCTACTATACTTAGATAACCACCAATTGGTTGCTCGGGCCAGTACATCTGGCAGATTTGACGTTCAAAATGTTTAAAACCACAATAAAATTATGGAGACATCTCATTCGAGAGGAATGGGGGAAACCCCCAAAATACTCCTCCAAAATGAAAAGCAAAGGCAACAAAGATAGCCCTCAAAACTACTTACAGATGATATGTGCATAAGCACGTATGATAAATAGACCGAACATGGTTATGTGATGATTTTCTAGTCGAAAGAGGCTAAATGATTTATGTCGTACACACAGTTGATATGTCTCAGCCGAAGCATCAACACACTAACTGTGCGTACGAGGGGGAAACCGTAGAGTGGGGTTAAATGAATTAACCACCAACACTCTAATAAGTTAACCCCGTAGATTTGATCAAAAATTCATTTATGATTTATCGAGTTTTACTACAATCCGGACCCTACACGAGCTGAGATATTATTATGCGCGATTTGATATATTGAGTATACTCCGCGTTCGATAAATTACACTAGACAATACTCTAGTAATGATTTAATTTGTTCATTTAATATGTCACCACATATATTGTGATAAGTGGCACCATAACTAGTGCGACACTTAGTTCCACAAATTGCATGACATGTGTAAAGCCGACTTGAGGCACTTTTACTATAAAATGAGGGATCTCCACTCATTTGATGGATGATGGTCTTGGGGGAAAAGTGAGGAGATAAAATCTAACTCTCCTCCCCCACGAACCTCTTGAGATCCGTCACGGGTTCAATAGTGACGAGCGAATTTTCATAGTTTCTTTATGGTACATGGGCGTTTGAGAGGCGACTAGCCGAATTTGGCACCCCCCACGCACCAAAACTACAAAAATTGGGCGTTTGAGAGGCGGCTAGCCGGATTTAGCACCCCCATGCACCAAAACCACCAAAAACCGACCTCTCTCCAGCGTATCGTATGGACCCACGAAGTATGCAGACTTTGATTCCGCAAAGACGGATACGTAAGCGCAACCATGTTGCTCAAGTCTAAAACACGCTCGACACGATGCCTCCTCAAATCTACACTCACTTTACAATTACTAAAAGTGCACAAAGTGCATACTAAAAGAAAAAAATACAAAATTTAACAAAATTACTAAAAGTGCACATAGTGCATATATAAAGAAAAAATTTCAAACTTACATAGTGTAACCAAGTATATATAAAACCACCACCGGTTAAAACATAAAAACAAACTATTACCTTTTTTGTTTTGATTTCCCTCATTTCAAGAATCAACTCCCCAAAAATAAAATATAACACAGTAAGTATACTGGGACAAATTAAAAACTTGTTCAACATTCAGGTTCAACTTGAAAAGTAACTATACTGTACAATCAACTAATAAAGGATTAAGTTAATCATAAACTGATTGTTTAATGCATTAAAGAAACAAAGTGGGCAATAGAAACTCGAAACAAACTGAATCAAACCCAAATCTTCACATTGATACCTACATCATCATATCCTCAAACCTAATCCACATGTATCAGATCAATTCATAAACTCAAATTTATAATGAAATAAGAGAGTATTGTCATATCTACATTATATAAATTGAGTGGGGCATATAATTAAAATATTCTCACTAACCAAACCACGGTCTGCAATTTTCACAACTGAAAGCATGCACATTTGTTCTATTACCAATTCACCATCTTTTCTTTAACCAAATAGGTTTATGGAGTTCTAAATATCCTAGTTGTCATGTACCCATCTATGTCCATGCCAAGAGGACAACGCATCTTAATTTGCAACAATAGTTAAATTTTCCAAACACTCAAACCCTCTAAACAATATGAATATGTATTTGCATAGGAAAGCCAAGTGAAGAAAAAAACTAGTCACGCATGTATGACAATAGGCGTGTCACATACACAACACATACCCATAACTCATGACCCATGTGTAGGAATATAGAAAAGTATGTAGGTTCCTTTGCATACTTTAAAAAATTGATAGATTGTGATTACTTACTATTGAAATTCTCAAAAGCCAGAAAGCTTATTTACAAAATAGGAATTCAAACAAGGGAGAAAAAAACCCACAAAAGAACCAAAAGTGGGATATAACAAATACTTAAAAAGAATGGACGAATGGGTAATCTATATAATTGAATTCCATACCTCGTAACTCTCATAAAATCATTATCGGAAGCAGAAAAGGTCTCAAAATTACAAAAGAAATTCATGAAATGATTCCAAGAGTATTGAGATGGAATACAAGACATTACCAAGATTCCATGAAAATACTTATTGGGTTTTTCATGATTCATCACCAACTATCTAATGTCCGCTATTTTGGCCGACATAGTCTTTTACTTTCTAAAATTTTGCAACAAAATGATTCACCGGCAGCATTCTGATAGTATTGTAAAATTACCAAGTAGCAGCAGAGCTTTGATCTCATTCTGAAAAATAAATACTTCATCACCAGCAACAAAAATGCGAAATCGATGTATACATGGAAGTACAATAATTAAAATAAAGGGTTAAAGTAAGATATGAATCTCCAAGAGATTAAAGCTAGATATCTTGAAAGATAAGAATACATATCTCAAATTTAAAAGGCACTCAGAATCATAAATCTTAGCTTCCAAGGAGGGGTATCTTCAAAGTATTATAACAATTAATTTAAGTTTGTGTACCCCACTTTTACGATTACTTTTAAGTTACCTCCAAATATTTAAAAAAGATTTGAGTTACACCCCATTCAGGTTTTTACTACACTTTGTAAGTTCTTGAACACTTTTGGGGTGTAACTATCTTAAATTTTATGTTTATTGGTAACTCATAACCAACTGTAAAAGTCAAAACTATTTTTCATTTTAGAAATAGAAGCAGAGAGTTATGGTTAATTATGATGCAGGTTGAGTACCATTGAGGATTTAACTAAAGCTATGTTGAAGAAATTAACCCAAGGCATGACAGAGAATAACAAAGCGATGGCAGCTCCTAAAATGAATGAAGAAAAAAAATTTCTTGATCCCAACACACACCCCTATTTCTCTCGGACATCTCAACAGACGTCATTTATACAAAATGGTTTCACACCCTTATTCACCAAACCACTCCAATAGACATGACCATCATATAATGATAATATCATCGATGGATTAGTTACCGATACTAAAAAAATAGTTTAATTTAGCCAAGAGGTTTTCATTATCAAGTAGTTTCATTAGAAAAGTGATGTGGAATACAAGGCCCTATAGTCCAAGTTAACACGAACATGCCAACATATTCCTTTTCTCTCTAACCACCGAATAAAATTCGTAAAATTTATCATCATGCATTTTGATATCACACAAATAGAGTAAGTAAAAGAATTATTAAATTCACAACTTGGTTGTCTGAAAATTCAAAAAATAACATATTGCATGATTAAGGTACTAAGCAAAAAAAATTAACATATTATGAAAGTAACACTTATTAGTTACTTAAAATTAACAAAAATCAACATATTATGAAATTAACAAGCTTGGCAAACATTAAGTTCCATGAACAAGAAATTTACAGAGACAAATAGGGCATCTGCATCATCTAAATGTAGACCATTACATCACTGTCATGATAACAGGGCACCCGCATCCAATAAAAAAGCAAAAGTACATAAGAGAAATACACTAAGATATGGAGAAGATGCATATAATGAAAAAATAATTTTAATAAGCTATATACATAGGAAACATACACTAATCTATGGGGAAGATGAATATAGTGATTTTTTTAATAAGTTATATACATAAGAAACATACACTAAGCTATGGGGAAGATGCATATAGTGAAAAAACAAAAGTCACTGCCAGTGGTGGGCTCAGAATGTGTAGTATTATGTTGACACTAACAATGAGTATTGCCCATTATTTGCTGAACACGAGATGATCCTTCAATTTATTGAAAAATATATAACGAGGAAATATCCATAAACTTATGGATTATGTTCGATCCATCATAAATTCTAATACGTGAGTGTACAGATGCAATGAGGACTTCAAATAGATTCCATGGGGAAAACTATAAACAAACACATAATTAGTTAGCTCACGGTGTATGCTTGGGGGAAAATAATCACATTTTATGTTAAGATAGAACCGAAAAGAGAAGGAATAAGCTTACCTGAAAATCGATAATCTTTTTTCCTAGGGACTTTGATGAAAATGAGAAGGGACAAATTAGACGATTGTATTTTTGTTACTTTTTACTTATTAGATATTTTGTACTTTAGTGATGTATAGGTACTTGTTAGTTGTAGAACATTCTAGAAGCATCTAACAAGTGAGAGCACATCCAATTGATTAGTTAGTTATACCCACTTATGCTAGTGGGCCCACTTGTAGATATTTTTAGATTGACTCTATAACCTTCCCTACACAACTATATATACCCTTGTATGACATCATTTGTAATGAACCACAATTTTCAGATATGGGGATTTGAGAGAGAATTTGAGAATATAATTAGTTTCTTTTTTTAGTTGTTATTGTTGTTGTTGTTGTGTAGATTAGATTTCTTATACGCTTTCGCACACAAATATACACCAAAATTAGTATCAGAGTCAGATTTGTTCTTGGCTTAAGCATGTTCATCGAAGATTGGGATTCAGGTTGGGTTCACCCAAGTGAGATCCAAGATACCCCCAAAGTTATTTTACAAACCCTAGCGCCAAAAGAGGCTGATGGAGGAAGGCCGGACAGGCCAGAGGAGTACCGCGAACCCACCAACAGCGCTGGGCGGTCCGCTCGATGCCAATAAAAGGAAGATTTATGCCGAAGTCATCTGGGAAGCAGAATAGGTACTATTACAACTCCATTTTTTGCCGAAAAACCCTTCGAAGCCATACCAAGGCCTACCCCCTAGAGTTGTTCATCCAAAACCGTCAAAAATCCATTAGTAGTTCAAAATAATCCAACAAACAATCTAGAACAACTATTTTATGTCCCAAACTCAACCCCCAAAACCATCAAAACTTAATAATAATCCTCCGCACCCTCTTGTAAACCCTGAACAATCCAAGACCCGACTAGAATTGTCCAAGAACCATTCGCCCTCATTACCGACCCAATTTCAACAAAAAAATTAAACTCCAAACCCTACCTTTCCCATCCTCAAGAAACCCTAAAACCCACTCCATCTAAAAACCCTAACCCTAATATACATTCATATTCAACCCCGACAATCTCCCACCACATCAAAAAACCTAATCAAACTTTCCCACCACCCGGACCTCTTCAACACACTAATCCCCTACCAATTTATTAAAATTACATTTCAGCCCCTGAATTTTCTAAAAATTATAAATTTGCCCCAAATCTATCAAGGCCTTACGATTTAATCCCCCCCTCTAAGAAAACCTTTCTTCCAAATTATCGTGGGATGGTACCAAATACGGGCTCGATATGAATGCATGTGCTGATTTTGACAAGGTAAGTTGTGCCATCATCAAGAAAATCCAAAGTCTTATAGATTCTTGGGCCACGACGGATTAATATCTATCTCAAAAGGTTCACACATTCGCGTATAGTGCTTACTCCATCGGGGAGTATGAGATGTACCGTCAACATCTAAATATGTGTTAAGCCGAGTATCTTCTGATGGAGATGGCACGTGAATAATGGGTACGTGCATGAACGAGACATTTGGTCCAATATTTCGAGTACTTATCCATTGGTGTACCTCTTACTACATCTGATGTCATTCCCACGCACACCGATGATACTATCTCTTCGGTTATACTTTACGAAGATGTCTCCGAGGATATTGAGACCCCAACGATGCTTCATAGTGACTACGTGTTCCTTCCTTGTGACTTTATTCCCATATTCGAGGAGGATGTGTGGATCACTTGTACTCGATATAGGGATTTTGAGGCATTTAATATTATGGACTTCATTCCTATCTTTGGGGTAGAAGATGATGCGTGCTTTCTATGTGATTTTTTTAATTTATTTGTTGAAAACGATTGGAAGACTCGCACTCACTATCGCGAGGTGGAAATATTTGATTTAACGAATTTCTTTCCAATTTTTTGTCACAATGTTGAGTTTTGTGATGATGGTTCGGTGGTTATTTCCTTTGAGGAGTATATGTTGCGTGGGGTGATCACGATAGGTGTGGAATTTGTGGATCCTTTTTGGGTTACTTATGAGGAGTGCTCCACAACTCATTTACATGATTTGATGCTACAGAGGCTCATGACAAGGAATTTTGATGAAATTTGGCATCAATGGCCCTTTTCGCATCGATCTTGTGTTAGCTCTTTATTTGGACGGATTAGAGGCCATATTTCTATTCATCGGCCATGGCGTAAATTTGTGGTTTATCTTTAAGGATATTTTGCGATTCGTTATGCGAGACGCTTTAAAGGACGACTTCCCTCTCAAGTAGGGGAGCCCGCAGATGATGCCCTTGCACACACTTTCTTCGCTCGGGATGAGCTCTCTCAAGTAGGGGAGAATGATAATACTGAGAAGGGACAAATTAGCCAATTATATTTTTATTACTTTGTACTTGTTAGATATTTTGTAATTTAGTGATGTATATGTACTTGTTAGTTCTAGAACATTCTAGAAGCATCTAACAAGTGGGAGCACATCTAATTGGTTAGTTAGTTATACCCACTTATGCTAGTGGGCCCACTTGTAGATATTTTTAAATTGGCTCTAGAACCTTCCCTACACAACTATAAATACCTATGTATGACATCCTTTGTAATCAACCAAGATTTTGAGGTATGAGGATTTGAGAGAGAATTTGAGAATAAAATTAGTTTATTTTTTTAGTTGTTGTTGTTGTGTAGATTAGATTTCTTTTACGCTTCTGCACCCAAATTTACATCAGACTTTTTCTTATTTTGTATTTCAATATGATCCTTTTGTTCTAGCTTGTAATCTACATCACACCCAAACAAAATTAAGATTAGCTCATGTATTTATAAGTTGAGTGATTATACCAGAATTTGGAATTCAAAATCTATAAACAAAGATTGGAAAATTCTAAGGACATTAAAGAAAGGAGGAAAGAATCCAAAACAAGGAGAGAATAATGTAGGTGAGCAGCCTGTACCAGTTGTATTATACACACGGCAATTCCCCTTATGTGAACCAATTACAACACCCTGCAAGGATAAAAAGGAAGACATTATTAAATATCTAAAACTATATTACAGATATGATCATGATCTTTGTTTTCTTTTTGTCTAAATGTTGATTTTGTAACATGTATAATAAGCTGAAACATGATAGAGTACTGAAAATTATATGATCATGATTGTTGTTTTTTTATTTGGTAATATCCTCGGCATATTATCAAATATAGTAACACCCTCCATCAAGAAAACTTCCCTAGAAATGAGATTTTGTTTTAAAACAAATCATATCTCTCCCAGTTATGAAAGTTAGTAAATTAAATTCTTACATCACGCTCACTCTGACCATCATCCATAAATGAAATTTACTGGCATCAAACTTAAGAATGCATGTAATCTTATATCGGATGCCATTAACTTATACATTCAGCAATCACTATAATTCACCCCAAAATACAATATTGAAATTGAGTGAGAGTATTCAAATTAGTAATATTCTAGAATGATTTTAACTAAATACAATTTATATATAGAATTAAAAGTAGGCGTAATCATTTTAAGTAGTTTTACTTATTTCAGAAAATAGTTGCACAATTGAAATAGTTAATATAATACATGTTCTTATAATATTCATAAGAAACAAAGGCAGCATTTAGAAGCAATAGTAAAAATCAATTGGAAAAAAGGATTAAATATTTATATATACACAATAAATTAGAGAGCTAACGATGATGAAAGTTGTAGAGATGAGGTTTCCTTCCACAATTCTCCTAAACATGAAAGCACAATGATGTGAATTTAAAATTGAGATCTAATAATTTTATGTTGTTCACTAATTAAAGTCTTTCACAACATTGTAAGAACTACAGTTAGATTTTCTGATAGAGATAGAGAGAAACCCCACGATTGTCACCACTGTGTCGAGAGAGTTTTTATGAAAATTAAAAATCTTAATATAGATAACTGTTTTTGTGAAAAGCTAGTTAAATTGAGACATTCATTTAATCCGAAGGCTTCAAAAAGTAGGCACGACCTTACACCATAGAGACCTATTTAAATAATATCCTATCATTAAACCCAAAGGATTACATATATAATACACACTAACTTAAGAAAATAAAAACAAAACAACATACCTAAGTGGGTATATGAAAATTGCAGTTTTATGTTGTCTTTAGAGTAATTGTAAATACCTATTGATGCATCTTTGTAACTTCATCCTCAATATTACTCAATTTTATCTCAAGCCACTTGTTGATGATGATGTCAATAATTGTGGTTAACAATGCGTGGCTAAGGTGTAGAATAGTGAGATGAGCTTTAATCATCCTTAGCCTAATATAGCTGAAAGAGATGGGAGATTTGTAGTATTTTTTTCTTTTTTAAAACAGGAAAAATTATTGCTTGACTGATAGGTGAGTTACTTAAAAACCTGAAAATTTTGAGAAAATGGGATTAAGGATTAGGGGCTTTCTAAGGCAACGAACAACATATATATATATATATATATATATATATATATATATATAGAGAGAGAGAGAGAGAGAGAGAGAGAGAGAGAGGCAGACTCACCTACATCATGCTCTATACATCACACTGTGCATCATGCATAATTCTAGGCCCTAGAAAACTTTTTCTTCAAATTTTATATTTTTCCCTTAAAATTAACCTTCCAATCAACCCATATGAAAAAAATTAGGTCAAAATACATTTATAGCTATTTTAAAAAAATCCACAAAAAACTGCCGGCTCAGACCCTTATAAATAAGGTATTTTTTGTGAATTTTTTAAAAATAGCTACAAAATATTTTTTGCCCTAATTTTTTGCATATGGGTTGATTAGAATGTTAATTTCAAGGAAAAATATATAAAATTTAAAAAAAAAAGGTTTTTTAGGGCCTGGAATCAGGCGTGATGCACGGGTGATGTATAGGGCATGATGTAGGTGAGTCTGGCTCTCTCTCTCTCTCTCTCTCTCTCTATATATATATATATATATATATATATATATATATATCAATCGATGTATAAACGAACAATGCAAAAGTAGGGTGCACAGAGTTAGAGATAACAATAGAGGGAACTATTGCAACTTAGGGTTTGGCATACATGTGAGGAATCGTTAATAGTCTAGCATCAAGAAAATGTGATTTGTTAGCGACGGAGATGATTGATTGTAGAGAGGGAGTCCATGATTAGGGTTTTCGAGAGTATCGAGTGAGCTGCCAAGAGAAAAAGTGAAATTTTAGTGCAGATTATCCCATTTAGAGGGAACATATCGCGCTTCTCAATTGTAGGATGTGCTATAAAAAATGATAAACTTTTTATTTTTAACTTTAAAATTAAAATTAGTAACAGACCTATTATATTGGTAACAGTGAGTTATGGTAAGGAATTAGAAATGGTAAAATACGGTTAGTAATCGAAAAATTAGCCTGTTACTAAAAACGCATTTTGGTGTAGTGTAGTGGTGAATAGTAGTGATGATGTCCATATCTGGTTCCTTCATTTGGGGATTTTCACATAGATCCGTCATTGTGATTGGGGTATCTTGGCATTGGTGATGTTATGGCTTTTCTTTATATTCGAAAATAGACTCAAAAGGCAAAATGATGCATTTTTGTTTTATGATCTTGATTTAGTGGATTACTCTCAATGTACTTTAATTTTTCATTGGGGGTTTTATTTGAGAAAAAGAAAGAAAAATGTATTTTTAAAAAATTTGAATATGTATTTACATACATAAATAGAGAAATGCTTTGTAGTCTTAGTTGTAAAGAGCTTCCTTTTGAAGTAAATTCTTTAGAAACTGAACAGAGGTAAATGGGGAAAAAAGATTCCCCGAAATAGGGTGAACCAACATACTCCCCGACCTTGTCGGCTTGTTAGTTTAGGTACACTAATTTTCAACTTTTGTGGCACCCTTGTTGCATTCTTAGTACTCAGATTCCTCCATAATCGTTACTGGTTTGGTTGGTCCATGGATGAGTGGATAGACAGGTTGATGTCAAGTGGAGCCAGTTGCCTTTCTGGGATTATTCTTATTCTGCAGCTAAACAATTATTGTTGTGCTCGAGTTGCGAGTATTTGCCAAAATTCCTTTCTCGATGACTTTACGCTAAGTGGGCTGAGAGTAGATCTTTCTTCTATACATAAGCAATTTCTTCATTGTAGAGGATTTGACTGAATTGCTGAGGATGACCTAGGGATCTTTTTGGCAGCGTTGTCGACCATCCACCCGTTTATTCCAATATGATGGGGAACCCGAGGTAATATCTAAGGACTATTTGGAGTGGTTGTGGGGGAATGTTGTTATGAAGGTTTGTGCAGAGGAGAGTGGACAGAGGTGGCTTAGGACGTTTGAAACTAGGGAGGAAGGTGTTATAACTTTATCTAAGCTGATCAAGGCTTATCGTCGCATGGAGCGCGTAACGAAGTGTTTCCACGACTTGGATGCTTGGGGTCCTTCGGGGAATTGTGATGATGATGGTAATAATAAGGTAAGGCCTTCTGGTAGTTGAGGAGAGTTTTGTGGATCTTGGTTGGTATGAGGTAGTCTTGGTAGTAAGTGTTTGTGTTTGTATTTGGGTTGGCTTATGCTGTTGTAGTTGGATGGGAAGTTTATTTTAATACCCCGTACTTTTGTAGATATTTAAATTACTTAAGCGGCGTAATTTGGTAATTAGAGGAAATAACTGTGAATAGTAATTTTGGAATTTATAAGTATAAAATTAATAATTGAGAATTTTAAAGTGAATAGTGAATATTAGTTTGTTGGTGTCGGATTAATATTTACATGGATTACATCTTCTTACGGGAGTAAGTATATGGGTTGGATTATTTTATTATATGTCATGGGTAGGTGAAGCGACAAAAGAATAATATTTTATTCGGAACACATGTGTAGAGCTGTGTTGTGTTCAAAAAGTAAATTTTTGATAAGTGACTCAGATGGTGATTTTGAGCGCACTGTTGATCCCGAATGGGCCGAAATAGTCAAAAAGAAGTACCCGGGGGTAATGTTTGGGTTTCGGGAGCTTTTTGGACTAGTCGAGACTCACATTTAAGTACACAAGTTATTTTACAATTGGGTATACACCCAATTTCGGGTTTAAAATGGGAAGAAGCCTTATTTACCCAATTGAAAGCCCTAAGAGACAGAAAGAGAAGAAAGAAAAGGGAGAAAGGAAGAAAGGAAGGAAAAGAGGAAGAAGAAAGGGGATTTCCGACCAAACTCCGCGGGATTCGACTTGAGATCGTCGAATTTTATCCACGAGGTAAGTGTTTACTTGCTTTATTCCATTGGGTGTGTGCATCTCATATTATAGTTGGTATTTTGGGTTGAAACCTTTGAAATAAATTTGGGAGATTTGATTTTGAGTTCATTAATTGATGTGTTGTTAATTCTTTATGAATTCTAGTGTTAAACCCATGTTAATGGTGTGTATATATGGTTAAAAATGGAAGATTGAGAAAGTTATGTTTAATTAAGTTATGGGTTTAAATATTTGATTGAATGATTGAATCTCTTGATTTTAATTAATGTGTAGGTTATATCATTATGTGGAGATGTATATATTGTTGGTTGAGGTTGGATGATGATGGGAGAGAAGATAAAAATCTTGGAGGTGCATTAATGGAGATTTATAATTTGGAGAAGATAATGAATAGTAATGCAGCGCCTTACGGAGTCGATTCGGCTTTTGGTCAAAAAAATAAAATTTTTAGATCTTTTCGATACGGTCGCATGGTCACCGATCGCGTATTTTTTTTTTATTTTTTTTGGATTTATAATGATTTTTCTACAGAAGGCTGTCCGAGATCGAAATCGTTAGTCTGAAAATCAAACCTGAAATTAGGAGAATTAAGGCTAGAATTATTGGAGATAAATATTAGGGGTTCCTAAATAAAGTTTTAGAACTTCTAAATGACTTGAGAAAATATAAAAACATTGGGTTCACAGAAATAAATATGGGTAGGCTTTTTAAATGACTGTTTACGTTGGGTAACGTTTGAGAGAAGTCTTCGGTAAGTGTGTTTATATATTTATGCGTAGAGAATAAATATGGCCCAATTACATTTCAGTGAATTTTAGAATGTGAGTAGGATGGAATTTAATATATGGGCTAAAGAGGTTTAAGCTATTATTCGGTATGTCTTTATTGACAATTATTATTATAGGTGATGTGGTACCTATGAAAATTAAAATAAGTAGTTAGTATACTTATTTAATTATTACGAATTGGTATATTCGGGTTTATATTATAATACTTAAAAGTGAGTAAGGTGCGAGTTATATTTTAAGTAAGAGAATACTTGTGGGTTTAGTATTTTAAGCGTATAAATACTTATATACTATTACGAATGGGAACATTAGAGGTTTTGGCTATCGCTATAAGAGTTTGGCAATTATATCCATATATATTGAGAAGTGATATATACTATTTACACGGGAGTTGTTACATTATATATATGATATAGTTATAAATATATCTGTGTGTCAATGGTATATTTATGTGAAACATACCCCTCTAATGCTATCATGGGAAGTTGCGCGATGTGGGTGAGGCCCCTGGCTTGAGGAGCAGGGAGAGTATAGTCCCCAGGCCATAGCGTCCATTTTATATTGTGTGATTTTTATCGGGGGTGAGACGTGGTGGGTATGTTTCGTTCTCATTTTCGGTGAGGAACTATGACCACTTCCCATACGTTGTGATTTGGGTTTTACAAAGTCGGTGTGAGAGCCCGACCGCTGGTACCCGGGATGATGTGTGAGTAATTCCCTGGAAGATGATAGCATTGAGAGACTGCATCCTCGAGTTATAGCTCGGTGGGATAGTTATTATACTTATGATTGTGATAGGTATAATTATACTTGTTGTGTATAGTATATTGTTTGTATATGAAGATGAATAATTATATAAAGTAAACTTGTGTAAAGTGAAAATATTTAATAAGAGTGATTCCCTTTTCGGTAGATTCATATCCGAATTTATATGAAAATGAATTATAGGTTCGAGTAAGAACTATATATATATATATATATATATATACACATACGCGAGCTACATATGTATATCCGCGTTATGTGCTGAGGGCCTAATGAATCCCGACGATCAACATTGCCAGGTAGTAGTGTATCGGGGAGGGGGGTTCCTTATTTGGATTTCGCTTCGCGAGACACCCCACGCACGAACGTAGAGCAACATTGGGAATGTGGAGAAGTTTAGCCCTTAGTACTTGGGTACGAGGATTTTTAGAGGATGGTTGAATGGTTTAGTTAGGCAGGGCAGCTTAACTAGGTTGTTTAAAAGATATGCGATAGGTGTGCACTATTAGAAGAAGGGTGAGGGGTATCTCATGGGAGTGCGATACCAATTTAAATATGAGATAAATTCATATTTTTAAGATATGGCATTTATGCACTTGTTAAACATTTTTAAAACTCGGGCTCTGGCCCGTTTTCTCCATTTTCCCCTCTTTTGCGATACATGCATATATATTAGGTGTCCAGACACAGGGACGCCTGGATGATGATTCTTTCGAGTCAGACGTTTGCTGCAACAGCTGTGAATGCATGCAGGCTTATTTTAGATGCTTCTATTCTTGTGATCTATATAGGAAGCATTGCATGACATTCGGGTCGATAGCCCAATTGTATTCATTTATTCTTTTACCGCCTTTTAGTTCGGCATTCAATTTGGATGTATTTTGTTAACCGTGTGTTCGATTATTTTTATCTCATTTCAGTTTGTGCATATAAACTGTTGTGATTGATTTATTTGAATGGTTTGGTTAAAAAGATTAGTTAAATAAAATTTTGATGCCAGCCTAATAGGTTATTGATAATTAAGTTGGTTTTCGATAGTAATCCTAAGAATTAACCATATGAGACTCTTGTTTTAATTTGGTATAGGATTGATCACCCGGCATTTTATTAGGCGTGGTGTCACAGATGGTATCAGAGCATCAGGTTCTAGTCTCCTTAGGAATCTCTGCGGACGTATTACGCTTTCAGTGTTTCTCTCGATTTGATATAGAGCCTTATGATTCAGATTGTTGATTCCTCTTGTGAGATTTTGTTCTCCTGCCATTATGTAAAATTATAGTAAATCTTTTGCACGCTCGTTCAAAATTCGTGTGATGATTGATGAAGGGAGACCAGGGAAGCCGTGATGAAGGCAGCAAGAGACGGGGCTTAGTTAGAACTATAAGTTGAAGCTGGGGACGAGGACCGCAGCAGAGGTCACTCCCTTCTGTGACACCCCGCCTAATTAAATACCGGGAGATCACTCCTTTATCAAATTAATTCAAGGTGAACAGTTGGTTCATTCTCAGCATCACTGTCGAAAAATAACTTTTCCAATTTAAGCACCCTAAATAATTAAGCTAAGTGTCAAAACCATTTATATAACATTTCTTTCCAAATTTTATTTTAAAAAAATATTTATTTATTAACAACATTTCAATAAGTAAGAATCACATCACAATAATCCTGGAACATAATCCAATTAATTAAAATCATTCGTCAATCGAATCCCATCATGCAAAAATTAAAGCAAAACATCCATACTGAAATAAATCCCATAGTAACAGTACTAGAAATAACTGAAATACAAATGTCCCAAATGAACAGATAAATAGTGGAAAGGGCGACACATGCCCCAATAACTGAGAATCATAGAAGTGGAATCAAGTAAATGAAATCGTCTAAGCAAGTGGCCTGCAACTCCCACCTAAGCTGCAGCATGTTCCTTCCAAGGGATCCTAAGCAAGACGCCCCTGTGGTTGGGCACCTGTAGTACATACATATATATACAAAAGAGAGAGAGAGAGAGAGAAAAACGGGTCAGAGCCCGATAGTGTATATGATTTAAAAATTCGTTTAGCAAGTATTTAAATTGATACAGGCCAATGCAACAACATATTAGTGCGACACTCTCTTGAGAAATTCTCACCTCTCTTCTAATGTGCACACCTATCGCACTAACCTTCCTAATGGTTTATCTCGTCATATATCACGCTATCTTTCCCCAATGATTTAACTTATCTTAGGTTATTCGCAGGATTCAAAATTTAACAATATAATTGTTTGAAAAGAATATTTCAATTAGTAACCAAAGTTCTTAATTTAACTTTATTAATCAATAAAGTTTTTCAGTGTCATATTATACTTTCTCAAAATAAGTATTTATAATTTGTGTCATCAACCATATCCTACTTACCAAATCACAGTAGGCAGTTTTCAGATTTCAGAATTTCATATATATATTAACTAATCGTAAAATATATATATATCATAACAACACCCCAAATAAAAACTATGGTGCGGGGATACTCTACTATCCAAAACCCCATATCACTCATATTAAGGGGTATACAAATTCGGAATCACTCTCGAATTGTATTAACACATACACAAACAATATTGAGGCGGAGTATAGATTCCAAGTCTCTAAGAGGATGGCACATACCTGCGTCTCTTAGGACCGTCTGAACTATCCATTCGATAGCCTGTACCAAGGATATCTACCTCCTAGGGTACGAGTCAATATCCCCCATAAGGCAACACAGGATAAGATCGTCCCAGCGCGGTAACCTCGGGATAGCAAGTAGCGTGGGTACGATTTTCACACACAGATAGTATATGCATACACAATCATATAACTATACTAATATT
The DNA here is from genome assembly GCA_949130495.1 of Sambucus nigra. Classification (NCBI taxonomy): domain Eukaryota; kingdom Viridiplantae; phylum Streptophyta; class Magnoliopsida; order Dipsacales; family Adoxaceae; genus Sambucus; species Sambucus nigra. The sequence goes on from OX422215.1 coordinate 72,586,547, forward strand.
ACCATATCAATATTAGGTATATCTCAAATCCCATAGTTACGAAATTTATTTCTCATATCTCATTAATGGTTATCACATTTAATAGTTCGTTTCTAACCTTGATTCGGTATTATTCCAACTTACCACATAACTCTCATGGCTTTATCCTCCCAAGTATAAAATTCAGTAGGTAATCATCAATTCCCTATCATAACTATTTGACATAATCTCTCACTTTAAATACGTAGCTTCATCGTTCCTTATATAATTATCCCAAAAATATAATTCTCGTCTTATATTAAAGGTCCTAAAATTATTCAAATATCCTACTGGTCTTCTGTATTTCCCAAAACACTTTCTTAAGGATGCCCAAGAATTATTTCACGATAAATTGAATTTAACTCAATTAAAAAGGGAAATAGGAGTCTGCCAGGAGGGGTCGATCGATCGAGGTCTGGTGCTCAATCGAGCGAACTTTCGATCGATCGAAGCTCTGGGCTCGATCGATCGATCAAGCAGGTATTTCGATTTCTGCAGAATTGCAGTTACGGGTTTCATCTTCTAACTTACACCAAATCCATATTTTACAATCCCAAACGTTTCAAAATTTGTACTACTAACATCCTAACATGATATTATACATTTCCTACGTAAAGCATGTCAATTTACATCACTAAACACGGATTAATCATGCCAAAATTCATTTACTATCCAAGAACCCTAGAAATCTCTAAATCATGGTTCCAATCTGTTTTCCCAGAAATTTCCTTCTTATACTACATTAAAATTTCGTGGATTATCCTTCTACATCACCAATAATTTCCAGAATAAGGTTTAATTCATCACTACATGCAAATTCCTATCACAATTTAGGTTTTCTTCAATGTAATTCATCCCTAATCATTCTTAAACTAATATGAAGGATGCACCAACGAAATAAGCAAGATAAACACTTGCCTGGGATTTTTGGTGTTCTGATTTGCAGATGATTATGGTGTGGTTGCGTTCCCCGTCGCGCGATCTACGCGTTGGTGGTGGTGGCGGTGCAAACGGATGGATTTTGGGCCTTGAATTTGCCTTGAGAGCTCTCTCCTTCCTCTCCTATGGCCGTCACTTGTGTTTTGAGTTTTCTAACCCTAGATGACAACCCAGACATCTGATATAGCCCCTTTAATTTTCGTGGGTTTAATTACCCAAAAATGTGAAATGTCCAAAATGCCCTCCCGGGTACTAATTAAGCCTAAAAACGCCCCGAGACCCAAACTAAACCCCCGGGTACACTTTTCTGACTATCTCGACCCTTCCGGACGCGTTGGCGCACTCAAAATGACCATATGAACAACTTATAAAATATTCCTTTTTATTTATCAATATTTAGTCCCAACGCGACACGGGCGCGTCCCGACTCAATTTCCAAAATTGTCATTTTATTCACTCGTGACATTCAATATAACCAATATTACATATTACTTTGCTCATTAGTAATATTCAACAAATTTCCCATAATTACTAACTCTCGTCGCGTTAATAATTATAACATAATTAATTTTCGGATTTTTATTAAATAATTGACTCACATTAAATTTAATAAATCCCCAAATTAATATAGCATAAAAATACGGGGTATTACATACTTCCCCCCTAATAACGGAATTTCGTCCCGAAATTCGGAAAACAAGGCATACCTGGTAAGAACAAATCTGGATATCTCTCGCGCATATCGGCCTCGCGCTCCCAAGTGGATTCCTCCACATTATGGTGCTCCCAGTGGACCCGTACAAGTGGAACTATCTTTGACCTCAATCTCCTCTCACTATAGTCTAGGATAGCCACCGGTCTCTCCTCGTAAGAGCTGTCAGGCTGTAAGTCTATCTCATCTATCGCAATGTGAGTATGGGCCATATCATCCCGAAGATACCGTCTCAATGACGAGATATGGAATACATCGTGAATGTGATGTAAATGCTCTGGTAGTCCCAATCTGTATGCTACCGACCCAATCCTCTCGATAATGGAAAATGGTCCCACGTACCTCGGGGCCAATTTCCCTTTCTTCCCGAACCTCATCACTCCTTTCATAGGAGATACACGCAGTAACACTTGGTCCCCCACATTAAACTCCCGGAAGAACCGTTTCGCATCGGCGTAGCTCTTCTGCCTGTCCTGGGCTACTCGAATGCGACTCCTAATCATCTCAATCCTCGCGGAGGTTTCCTGAATCACCTCTGGTCCTAGAAACTTGTTATCCCCCACCTCGAGCCAACAAGTTGGGGAACGACAAGGCCTGCCATACAAAGCCTCAAATGGAGCCATACCAATCGTGAACTGATAAGAGTTATTATAAGCAAACTCTACCAGTGGAAGGTGTGGCTCCCAATTTCCTCCAAAATCTAGAACACACATGCGTAGCATATCCTCTAACATCTGATTAGTACGCTCTGTCTGTCCATCTGTCTGTGGGTGATAAGCTGAACTCAACCTCAACTCAGTACCCATAGCCTCCTCAAAGCTTTCCCAAAAACGTGACACAAAATCTTGTCTCTATCTGACACAATATTCAGGGGCACCCCATGTAATCTGACAATCTCAGCAATGAACAACTGAGCATATTAACCTGTGGTATAATCTGTACGCACCGGCCTAAAATGAGTCACCTTGGTCAAACGGTCTACAATCACCCAGATGGAGTCGTGGCCCCGTTGTGATGTAGGCATCCCTGTAATAAAATCCATGGAAATACTCTCCCACTTCCACGCAGGTACTTCCAATGGCTGAAGCAACCCTGACGGTTTCTGATGATCAACCTTCACCAGCTGGCAGGTAGAACACTTGGACACAAACTCAACAATCTCCTTCTTCATCCCACTCCACTAGTATTATCGCCTCATATCCTGGTACATCTTATCTCCTCCAGGATGCATTGTAAATCGGGACCCGTGAGATTGGGTCATCACTGCATGACGCAATTCTGCCCCTTCTGGAACCACTAATCTCTCATTAAACCTCAAACCCCCGTCATAACTAACAGAATAGGACTCAGCACCTTCAGCTAAAAGTCGTACAATCTGCTCCTGGAAAAACGGGTCTGTGGTTTGGGCCTGTATTACCCTTGTAACAATCTCAGGCATGACTGTCATAACAGATATGAATGAACGGGCTACTGCGTCCTGGTTACCCAACTCCTTCCACTTCGCTTTCCAGACATCTGCTGCCTCATTTACCGGTCTACGACTCAACGCATCAGCAACTACGTTGGCCTTCCCCAAATGATACTGTATGTCCAACTGATAGTCCTTCACAAACTCTAACCATCTACGCTGACGCATATTCAGCTCTCGCTGCGTGAACAGGTACTGCAGTGATTTGTGGTCTGTGAACAAGCGAAATTTCTCCCCCAATAAATAGTGTCTTCATATCCTCAATGCAAAGACGACCGCTGCTAACTCCAGGTCGTGGGTGGGGTAATTCTTCTCATGCGGCTTAAGCTTGCAGGAGGCAAAAGCTATAGCCTTCTATTCCTGCTAAAGTACTCCCCCAAGTCCCCGTAAAGAGGCATCGGTGTAAACCAGGTACTCCGCACCCGGCTTTGGTAAAGCAAGGACTGGTGCTGAAGTAAGCTTGTCTTTTAACTCGTCGAAAGCCAATTGACAAGCATCATCCCAAACATATCGTACCCCTTTGCGAGTCAGGTTCGTCAATGGACCCGCTATTTTGGAGAATCCCCGAATGAATCTCCTGTAGTATCCGGCTAACCCCAAGAAACTATGCACTTCCTTCAGTGTCGTGGGCTGTCCCCACTCCCTCACCGCTGACACTTTACTCGGGTCAACTGCTATCCCCTGCTCAGAAACAACATACCCCAAGAATTGTACTTCTCGTAACCAGAATCCACACTTCTCATACTTAGCATACAACTGATGCTCTCGTAAAGTCTGAAGAACCTGCCTCAAGTGCTCGGCATGCTCCTCCTCAGAGTGTGAATATATCAAAATGTCATCTATAAAGACGATGACAAACTGATCCAAGAACTCTCTGAATACTCGGTTCATTAAGTCCATGAATACGGCTGGAGCATTTGTGAGACCAAATGGCATCACTCTGAACTCGTAAGACCCATATCTCATCAAGAAGGCAGTCTTTGAAACGTCCTGCTCTCTAATACGTAGCTGATGGTATCCCGACCTCAAATCTATCTTTGAAAAGAAAGTTGCTCCCCTCAGCTGGTCGAACAGATCATCGATTCGAGGCAACGGATACTTATTTCGTATCGTGACCTTGTTCAACTCCCGGTAGTCCACACATAACCTCAGTGAACCATCTCTCTTCTTCACAAACAGAACTGGAGCGCCCCAAGGTGAGGTACTCCTGCGAATGAAGCCCTGACCTAACAGTTGCTCTATCTGATCTCGTAACTCTCGCATCTCCGCCGGAGCCATACGATATGGAGCGCGTGCTATAGGTCTAGTATCTGGCAATAAATCTATAACAAAGTCTATCTCTCGACTGGGGGGTAGGCCTGGTATTTCCTGAAATACATCGGAATACTCACAAACAACTGGAATCGAGTCTAACGGAATCACAACCTCCTTAGAGGTATCCTCCTCTATATAATACAAGTGAGCGATCGAACCTCCCTCTGGGCGAGGCATCGCCACTACAAACATCTCTTACCCCGGAATGGCAAAAATAATGTTCCCACCGAAGCAATCAATCATGGCTCTATAAGCTGCGAGTCAGTCCATACCGATAATAGCATCATGCTCATGCATATCTAAGACTAACATGTCTGCAGGTAATACCAAACTACCAATCTCTACCCCCACTCCCCGACATATAAAGAAGATAAGCGACCCACTCCCCAGTGGTGAGTCTACACACATCACTGTGATCTCTGCTGTGGCTAACAACCCTAAGGCCTTCGCAAAATGCGTAGCTATAAAACAATGTGTTGCCCCAGTATAAAAAAAAAAACCGACCCATAGTACCATGGATAGGAAATATACCCTCAATCGTGGGTGGTGCCTGTGGAGCTGCTGCCTGGTGGACGTTATAGACACGTCCGTACTGTAACTGCCCCTGCTGCACTGGAGTTGCGGGAACGGCTGGTAGGGCTGGTACCTGGGCTGGAGCTGGGAGGGCAACCGGAAAAAGTGGTCTATGTGGCTCATTACGGGCACCCTGCTGCTGTGGGGCTCTATCTACCTCCGGACAATCCTGGCGCCTATGGCCTTGTCTACCACACCCAAAACATCGGCCTTTGAAGTTGCCTCCCATCTGACCCTGTTGACCACGGCCCTGCTGGCCGTTACCTCCCCGCCACTGGCCTGCTGGCCCTGATGAACACGTTGTTGGCCCTGCTGTTGACCCTGCTGTCGGTGTTGGCCTTGCTGGCCCTGATGATTAGGTTGGCCCTGCTGACCCTGCCTATAACCCCCAAATCCCTGCCTAGAATCACCTGAACGGAATCGCTTAGCAGGGTCCCCCTGATGGGAACTCTGCTCGTGCTGACGAGTCTGTTCATGAGATGGTGCCCCATTAGCACTACTACCCCCGGTCTTGCCCTGCTGGCGAGACTCTCCTGCCCTCTTGCTTCCCTGCAGATGGAAACGGTGATCCTAGCAATGTAGTAACGCAGCATTGAGTACATCAATAAAAGTACTCAGGGACAGATTCCCTATAAGATGCTGACGGATCCTCCAAGCTAACCCGTCCACAAACAACATAATCTTCTTGCCCTCAGTAGGTGCCTCATCTGGCACTATGGTGAGAAGTCTCGTGAACTCCTCCTCATACTCAGCAACGGTAGAATTCTCCTACTTCAAGTTCAGTAATTTTCGCCTCATCTCAGTCTGCACGGCGGGTGGAAAATACTTGCGGTCAAACCGCTCCCAAAATGTCTGAATCGGGATCGTGTCCCTCTCCTCCAAGGTATTAGTGGAATCCCACCACTGCAAAGCGGCCCCCACCAGCTTAAAGGAAGCCAGTAACTACTTTTGCACGTCGGTGCACTCGTACATACGGAGATGCCGTTGGATGTCTTTCTTCCATTGGCTGACTGTGACAATATCGGAGCTACCGGAGAACTCAGGGGGATGTGCTTTCTGAAAAGCATCCCTAACCTTCTCCCATGCAGATGGAAGCTGTGTTGGTACTGGCGCCACTGCCTGAACCTGGGGTGGATCCTGCTGAACCACCGCTAGCGCGACATTCACCGCCTGAGCAACAATGGCGGCAACTTCATTAGCATTCATAGTGCCTTGTGCCGGAGCTGCTGGCTGCTCGGCCTGGGCACGCCTATCCTTCGGTGCACGTCTTGGAGGCATCTAAAACATGAAGAAGTTTATTAGTCTACAGTCATTATAAAATCTCAAAGAGCTGAAGACGTAACGTAAAAGCATAAATACAACAATCCTAAAAATAGGGCTCTATATCAAAGAGAGCAACGCTGAAAGCATAATAAGCCGCACAGATCCTAAAGGATACTAGAACCTGATTCTCTGATACCACCTGTGACACCCCGCCTAATTAAATACCGGGCGATCACTCCTTTATCAAATTAATTCAAGGTGAACAGTTGGTTCATTCTCAGCATCACTGTCGAAAAATAACTTTTCCAATTTAAACACCCTAAATAATTAAGCTAAGTGTCAAAACCATTTATATAACATTTCTTTCCAAATTTTATTTTTAAAAAATATTTATTTATTAACAACATTTCAATAAGTAAGAATCACATCACAATAATCCTGGAACATAATCCGATTAATTAAAATCATTCGTCATTCGTCATTCGAATCCAATCATGCAAAAATTAAAGTAAAACATCCATACTGAAATAAATCCCATAGTAACAGTACTAGAAATAACTGAAATACAAATGTCCCAAATGAACAGATAAATAGTGGAAAGGGCGACACATGCCCCAATAACTGAGAATCATAGAAGTGGAATCAAGTAAATGAAATCGTCTAAGCAAGTGGCCTGCAACTCCCACCTAAGCTGCAGCACGTTCCTTCCAAGGGATCCTAAGCAAGACGCCCCTGTGGCGGGCACCTGTAGTACATACATATATATACAAGAGAGAGAGAGAGAGAGAAATGGGTCAGAGCCTGATAGTGTATATGATTTAAAAATTCGTTTAGCAAGTATTTAAATTGATACAGGCCAATGCAACAACATATTAGTGCGACACTCTCTTGAGAAATTCTCACCTCTCTTCTAATGTGCACACCTATCTCACTAACCTTCCCAATGGTTTATCTCGTCATATATCATGCTATCTTTCCCCAATGATTTAACTTATCTTAGGTTATTCGCAGGATTCAAAATTTAACGATACAATTGTTTGAAAAGAATATTTCAATTAGTAACCAAAGTTCTTAATTTAACTTTATTAATCAATAAAGTTTTTCAGTGTCATATTATACTTTCTCAAAACAAGTATTTATAATTTGTGTCATCAACCATATCCTACTTACCAAATCACAGTAGGCAGTTTCCAGATTTCAGAATTTCATATATATATTAACTACTCGTAAAATATATATATCATAACAGCACCCCAAATAAAAACTATGGTGCGGGGATACTCTACTATCCAAAACCCCATATCACTCATATTAAGGGGAATACAAATTCGGAATCACTCTCGAATTGTATTAACACATACACAAACAATATTGAGGCGGAGTATAGATTCCAAGTCTCTAAGAGGATGGCACATACCTGCGTCTCTTAGGACCGTCTGAACTATCCATTCGATAGCCTGTACCAAGGATATCTACCTCCTAGGGTACGAGTCAATATCCCCCATAAGGCAACACATGATAAGATCGTCCCAGCGCGGTAACCTCGGGATAGCAAGTAGCGTGGGTACGATTTTCACACACAGATAGTATATGCATACACAATCATATAACTATACTAATATTACCATATCAATATTAGGTATATCTCAGATCCCATAGTTACGAAATTTATTTCTCATATCTCATTAATGGTTATCACATTTAATAGTTCGTTTCTAACCTTGATTCGGTATTATTCCAACTTACCACATAACTCTCATGGCTTTATCCTCCCAAGTATAAAATTCAGTAGGTAATCATTAATTCCCTATCATAACTATTTGACGTAATCTCTCACTTTAAATACGTAGCTTCATCGTTCCTTATATAATTATCCCCAAAATATAATTCTCGTCTTATATTCAAGGTCCCAAAATTATTCAAATATCCTACTGGTCTTCCGTATTTCCCAAAACACTTTCTTAAGGATGCCCAAGAATTATTTCACGATAAATTGAATTTAACTCATTTAAAAAGGGAAGTAGGAGTCTGCCAGGAGGGGTCGATCGATCGAGGTCTGGTGCTCGATCGAGCGAACATTCGATCGATCGAAGCTCTGGGCTCGATCGATCAATCAAGCAGGTATTTCGATTTCTGCAGAATTGCAGTTACGGGTTTTATCTTCTAACTTACACCAAATCCATATTTTACAATCCCAAACGTTTCAAAATTTGTACTACTAACATCCTAACATGATATTATACATTTCCTACGTAAAGCATGTCAATTTACATCACTAAACACGGATTAATCATGCCAAAATTCATTTACTATCCAAGAACCCTAGAAATCTCTAAATCATGGTTCCAATCTGTTTTCCCAGAAATTTCCTTCTTATACTACATTAAAATTTCGTGGATTATCCTTCTACATCACCAATAATTTCCAGAATAAGGTTTAATTCATCACTACATGCAAATTCCTATCACAATTTAGGTTTTCTTCAATGTAATTCATCCCTAATCATTCTTAAACTAATATGAAGGATGCACCAACGAAATAAGCAAGATAAACACTTGCCTGGGATTTTTGGTGTTCTGATTTGCAGATGATTATGGTGTGGTTGCGTTCCCCATCGCGCGATCTACGCGTTGGTGGTGGTGGCGGTGCAAACGGATGGATTTTGTGCCTTGAATTTGCCTTGAGAGCTCTCTCCTTCCTCTCCTATGGCCGTCACTTGTGTTTTGAGTTTTCTAACCCTAGATGACAACCCAGATATCTGATATAGCCCCTTTAATTTTCGTGGGTTTAATTACCCAAAAATGTGAAATGTCCAAAATGCCCTCCCGGGTACTAATTAAGCCTAAAAACGCCCCGAGACCCAAACTAAACCCCCGGGTACACTTTTCTGACTATCTCGACCCTTCCGGACGCGTTGGCGCACTCAAAACGACCATATGAACAACTTATAAAATATTCCTTTTTATTTATCAATATTTAGTCCCGACGCGACACAGGCGCGTCCCGACTCAATTTCCAAAATTATCATTTTATTCACTCGTGACATTCAATATAACCAATATTACATATTACTTTCCTCATTAGTAATATTAAACAAATTTCCCATAATTACTAACTCTCGTCACGTTAATAATTATAACATAATTAATTTCCGAATTTTTATTAAATAATTAACTCACATTAAATTTAATAAATCCCCAAATTAATATAGCATAAAAATACGGGGTATTACACCTTCGTGGCATTTTCGTGGATTGCTACAACGACTACTAAAGTATAGTAGTTATATTTATCCAAGTACCACTATAGTAGAGAGTAGTGCTAAACTTAAATTACCTAGTGAAGTTAAATTGAGGAAAGTTTGAAAGGGTCTTTGATAAGGACCATTCGTTGAAGTTTAAGTTACGCAAAGTAAGTGTAGCATTACTCAGTGGAAGTAGAGGGCTCAGAAGCTTTAGGCTTAGAGCAGGGTATGGAAATGCCCAGATATGAAAATTTGACGAAATTTTTTCACTCGTGGGAGAAATATTGAAATGGATAGGAATGGTAGTCGCCATGTTTAAGAGAGAGCATAATGTTTTGCTCAGAGAGGAATCTTACGGACGGTTTTAACCACAAATTCCTTTGATTGATTAGGAAGGAAGAGAATGCAGTTTCTGGATTATTCACATAAGGATCGGTCAGAGGCCGACAGTGAATAGAGAGTTATAGGGATAAGTGAACTTTGTACCGAATTAAGGTAGTTACAATGAAGAGAGAGTCCTTCAGAGGAATGATAGGCTCATTGGATAAGTGTTCCTAACACTTATGGAGAATTTATGTTCGTGAAACCCAATTGGTGGACATCCACCCGGAGGATTCATTGAAACAACGCTGTTGAGGCCGGTAGTGGAGTTTCCCTTTGACGAAGAAGTTAAGGGGACTATGAAGGCAATTGTTAGGATCGAGGCTAAGAGTCTGAAATACTGATAACCTTAACATGGTCGGAGTGGCCAGAGATGGAGAAATGTTGTAATGTGGAGTGTAGAACCATACGATTAGTCCTTGCCTAGTAGGAATTAAAGTACAAGAATAGGGTGCCGGAGTGGGGCATCGATTAAAGTAGTTATTGGTTCAGTTAGGGCAAGTGTACTATGTTCGGGAACCATTTGAAGTGGCAGAAGTAATTGCCAAGAATGTTGTAAGACTGAGTCGCAGTATTTCGTGTGTGTGATTTGAGTTTACTGATAGTACCAAAAATATTATATAGTGTATGTCTATGTCTATGTGTTTTTCTGCAGTAGCGGGGTTCTATTTTCTTTCATTTGCTGTAAAAGTGGGTGTTGATATTTTGAATTTGTATCTGGTTTGCACTGCTCGTTTTGTGTGTGTTATACGATTATAGTACTATGATGAGCACAATATGTTCTTGGTTGATCGGAACGATGGCAGGGGCTAATGATTGTAAGACTATCGTACCCGCGGTTCCAGGGTGGAACTAGTTGTTATTGCGATATCTCACCTAGATACGGGTTGAGCTCGCCTGTATTATATGTTTAGGTGGAACTTTTGTGAGTAGATGTTTCACTAACATGATTTTGAGTGCATGGAGATATGCAATATTTATTATTTTACATGTTTTACGCTGACATACCTCCACAACCGACAAAGTTAAGTAGTAGTGTATAGGAGGGGTTCCTTATTTGTATTTCTTGCGAGACACTCCACGCATGAACCTTAACGATGTTGGGAGTGGAGAGATGTTACTGTATGCTAGGATGTTAATTTTGGGTGAAATTAGCCGAAAGTCATGTGATGATTAGGGGTTAATAAAAAGTAGATGTGCGGTGGAAAAGCACTGGAAATGTTCCTCTCACAGCAAGTATGTGGGTGAGGCAGGAGTTAGAGAAATTGATTTGAGACTTATAGCCAGACCTTAAATATAAGGCAAATTCAGAGGAAATGTGTTTTGGGTATGATGTTCGTAACACTTTTGCAGAGAGTAGGCACCCCGGTTAGTTAGACTTTCCATTTCGTCAAGATAGAAAGACATAGTGGTAAAAGTACGTTAGTAGGTTAACAAGGTAGGATTTAGAACGTTTTATTGGTGTGCCTTAGACCGTATTATCTCGATGATCGACGATGCGAGGGAGTAGTGTAACGGGAGGGTTCCTTATTTGGATTTCGCTTTTCGAGACGTCCCACGCATGAAACCGAGCAAATGTCGGAAGTTGAGAGAGGTCTTGGGCACTAGGGATATAGTTAGGATTGTACTCATTTTACGTGTGTAGGAAAACACACCGATCTTAAGACTATTAAGAGATAATGTCAGTAGGGTAAGTGGCGCTGATATAGGAAGAATTGAATTTCGAATTATCCGGGTTAGAAATGCGTGTTAGAACCAGGCCAAAAAGAAAGTGAGGCCTATTTTTAGAGAGAGTGTTACGTCTATGACGTTTGCAATAGTGTGCTGATAAGCACGATTTAAAGGGTGTGTGGACACCTTGGTAAGTTGATTTTATATACCGCCCGAAATGAAAAGGGCGTAGTATATAAAAATGAAGAATATTCTTTGGGGCAGTTATAAATGAGATTGGAGTTTGTCGGATGGAATTCTGTATGGGGTATGTAAGAATCCAATTATATAGGTGCAATAAGAGGTAGCACGCCCAAACTAAGCGATGAGACTGACGGGAGTAGTTAAGCGTTAGTGTAATTAAATTAGATATCCTAATGTAGATGAGTGGACGCCTAGTAATGGATCTCTGATGGGATTAATAAGTTAGAACGGAGAGTATAGACTCATTTTCTTCATATGCGGTAATATAAACGCTAGGTGCGATGTGATGTTATTAGAGTCAACCTTACGACTGAGGTCGTGTTGTAGCATATGGAGACATAGATAAGATTGCTGTTAAGCTAGTGCATTAAAGTATAAGTCTTGATATAGGTGGGTACCGTGAACGAGCATATGGTAGGGTACCATTTGGCTTAATACCTTTCGACTTGTGTGTAACAGAATAAAGTGCGATTAGCGATCCTAGGTTGGTAATACTCGTCGTATCCGAATTTCGGGGATGAAATTCCGTTGTGGGGGGGGGGGGGGGGGAGAATGTAATACCCCGTACTTTAATGGATATTTAAATTACTTAAGTGGCGTAATTTGGTAATTAGAGGAAATTACAGTAAATAGTAATTTTGGAATTTATAAGTATAAATTTAATAATTGAAAATTTTAAAGTGAATAGTAAATATTAGTTTGTTGGTGTCGGATTAATATTTACATGGATTACATCTTCTTATGGGAGTAAGTATATGAGTTGGATTATTTTATTATATGTCGTGGGTAGGTGAAGCGACAAAAGAATAATATTTTATTCGAAACACGTGTAGAGTTGTGTTGGGTTCAAAAAGTAAATTTTTGATAAGTGACTCGGATGGTGATTTTGAGCACACTATTGATCCCGAATGGGCCGAAATAGTCAAACTGAAGTACCCGGGGGTAATGTTTGGGTTTCGGGAGCTTTTTGGACTAGTCGAGACTCACATTTAAGTACACAAGTCATTTTACAATTGGGTATACACCCAATTTCGGGTTTAAAATGGGGAGAAGCCTTATTTACCCAATTAAAAGCCCTAAGAGAGATAAAGAGAAGAAAGAAAAGAGAGAAAGGAAGAAAGGAAGGAAAAGAGGAAGAAGAAAAGGGATTTTCGGTCAAACTCTACGGGATTCGACTCGAGGTCGTCGAATTTTATCCACGAGGCAAGTGTTTACTTGCTTTATTCCATTGGGTGTGTGTATCTCATATTATAGTTGGTATTTTGGGTTGAAACCTTTGAAATAAATTTGGGAGATTTGATTTTGAGTTCATTAATTGATGTGTTGTTAACTCTTTATGAATTCTAGTGTTAAAACCATGTTAATGGTGTGTATATATGGTTAGAAATGGAAGATTGAGAAAGTTAGGTTTAATTAAGTTATGGGTTTAAATCTTTGATTGAATGACTGAATCCCTTGATTTTAATTGATGTGTGGGTTATATCATTATGTGGAGATGTATATATTGCTGGTTGAGGTTGGATGATGATGAAAGAGAAGATAAAAAGCTTGGAGGTGCATTAATGGAGATTTATAATTTGGAGAAGACAGTGAATAGTAATGTAGCGCCTTACGGAGTCAATTTGGCTAGGAAAAAAAGTCGATTCGACTCTTGGTCAAAAAAAATGAAATTTGTAGATCTTTTCGATATGGTCGCGTGGGCGCCGACCGCGTATTTTTCTGATTTTTTTTGGATTTATAATGATTTTCTACGGAAGGCTGTCCAAGATCGAAATCATCAATCCGAAAATCAAACCAAAAATTGGGAGAATTAAGGCCATAATTGTTTAGAGATAAATTTTAGGGGTTTCTAAATAATTTTAGGACTTCTAAATGGCTTGAGGAAATATAAAAACATTGGATTCGTAGAAATAAATCTGGGTAGGCTTTTTAAATGACTGTTTACGATGGGTAACGTTCGAGAGAAGTCTTCGGTAAGTGTGTTTATATATTTATGCGTAGAGAATAAATATGGCCCAATTACATTTGAGTGAATTCTAGAATTCGAGTAGGATGGAATTTGATATATGGGTTAGAGATGTTTAAGCTACTATCCGGTATGTCTTTATTGACAATTATTATTATAGGTGACGCGGTACCTATGGAAATTAAAATAAGTAATTATTACGAATTGGTATATTCGGGTTTATATTATAATCCTTAAAAGTGAGTTAGGTGCGAGTTATATTTTAAGTAAGAGAATACTTGTGGTTTTAGTATTTTAATAGTATAAATACTTATTTACTATTACTAATGGGAACATTCGAGGTTTTGGATATCGCTATAAGAGTTTGACAATTATAGCCATATATATTGAGAAGTGATATATACTATTTACACGGGAGTTGTTACATTATATATATGATATAGTTATAAATATATCTATGTGTGAATGATATATTTATGTGAAACATACCCCTCTAATGCTATCATGGGAAGTTGCGCGATGTGGGTAAGGCCTCTGGCTTGAGGAGCAGGGAGCGTATAGTCCCCAGGCCATAGCGTACATTTTATATCGTGTGATTTTTATCAGGGGTGAGACGTGGTGGGTATGTTTCGTTCTCATATTCGGTGAGGAACTATGACCACTTCCCATATGTTGTGATTTGGTTTTTACCAAGTCGGTGTGAGAGTCCGACCGCTGGTACCCAGGATGATGTATAAGTAATTTCCTAGAAGATGATAACATTGAGAGACGACATCCTCGAGTTATAGCTTGGTGGGATAGTTATTATACTTATGATTGTGATAGGTATAATTATACTTGTTGTGTATAATATATTGTTTGCATATGAAGATGAATAATTATATAAAGTAAACTTGTGTAAAGTGAAAAGATTTAATAAGAGTGATTCCCTTTCCGGTAGATTCATATCCGAATTTATATGAAAATGAATTATAGGTTCTAGTAAGAACTATATATATACGCGAGCTACATATGTATATCCGCGTTATGTGCTGAGGGCCTAATGAATCCCGACGATCAACATTGCCAGGTAGTAGTGTATCGGGGAGGGGGGTTCCTTATTTGGATTTCGCTTCGCGAGACACCCCACGCACGAACGTAGAGCAAGGTTGGGAATGGGGAGAAGTTTAGCCCTTACTACTCGGGTACGAGGATTTTTAGAGGATGTTTGAATGGTTTAGTTGGGCAGGGTAGCTTAACTAGGTTGTTTAAAAGATATGCGATAGGTGTGCACTATTAGAAGAGGGGTGAGGGGTATCTCATGGGAGTGCGATACCAATTTAAATATGAGATAAATTCATATTTTTTTAAATATATCATCTATGCACTTGCTAAACATTTTCAAAACTTAGGCTCTGACCCATTTTCTCCATTTTCCCCTCTTTTGCTATATATGTATATATATTAGGTGTCCAGACACATGGACGCCTGGATGATGATTCTTTCGAGTTAGACGTTCGCTGCAGCAGCTGTGGATGGATGTTAGACGCTTATATTCTTATGATCTATATAGGAAGCATTGTAATAACATTCGAGCCGATAACCCAATTGTATTCATTTATTCTTTTACCGCCTTTTAGTGTGGCATTCGATTTGGATGTATTATGTTAACCGAGTGTTCGGTTATTTTTATCTCATTTCAGTTCGTGTATATAAACTGTTGTGCTTGATTTATTTGAATGGTTTGGTTAAAAAGATTAGTTAAATAAAATTTTGATTCCAGCCTAATAGGTTATTAGTAATTAAGTTGGTTTTTGACAGTGATGCTGAGAATGAACCATATGAGACTCCTATTTTAATTTGGTATAAGATTAATCACCCGGTATTTTATTAAGTGGGGTGTCAAATTTATGTAAGTGTTAAGGACTTTTCTTGCCACTGATAATTCATGTAAGTCTTTTGGTTGATCGTTTTGTGGTAAAGATAACCACACTGTAACACGAAGTTTTGTGACTTAGTCTAATTGAACTAAATTGTTAGGGAAATTAGGATATCTCCAAGGATTTCAAGGATTAAGTTCACATGACATGATACTTTGATATTTGATTTGTAACATATAGAATTTGAGACGATTTTTCCAAACCTTAGTTTTGTCTAATGAAAGTATCTTTTAAAAGGGATTTTATTTATCTTTGTATCCTGAATAAATGAAAAAATTAGACATACCCCCCCCCCCCCCCCCCGGTTTTTTAAAATAATATAGTTACTCTTGCCATCTAACGGATTACTAACACCGTTAACTAATTCGTATAATCGATAATGAGACTTTACCCCCATGTTAGTTTTAAAAAAAATACCTTTTAATTCATATTCCACTCCATTTTTTTCTCCCAACTCAAACTCTAATTCTAAATGAATAACAAAATATTAACACAAATCAAAATTCTAAATAGTTACATAACACAAAATAAATGCAAATCCAAACAAAAAATCACAAGTTTCAAATTAATATCTCTTATTTCAAAATGAAAAAAAATCAAAACCCTAAATTTTAAAGAAATAATTTACAATTATGTGTAGAATTAGAAGAAATCAAAATAACCCGAGATTGAAATCCAAATTGATCATTTGGAAAACTATTTTCAAATACAAATCCTTATTGTTTCATTCGTTTTGATTAAAATATTATGAAAAATTAGACAATCTGAATCTATGTTGTTTGTTGCTTCAATCAATTGAAACCCATATTATTTGAATCGAGTTGTGTGACAAATGATTCAAATGACAATAGGAACAATTTGAACAATCAAACGATGTGAATGCTCTGCAGTTTAATAATTTGAATGCAAGTTAAACGATTTAGATTTATATTGTTCGGCTCTGAAATTCAACTTGTTTGAAACCCAAATAATCATTTGACGGACTAAGATCGATGGAGATGGAGAAACCCAGATTCAGTGTAATAGTTCCAAAATCTGCATATTAATTATAATGTACTCATTCCATATGTTGTGATATATAATTGTTCATTTTTAGTCGATTTGATTTTAATTTTTTTTAATAATAATGGTAAAAAAAAGCTAGGCTTTTGAGTTTTTTAATCATGTTATAAGAATTATGAGACAAGTATCATTTTTCATTAAAAAAAAAGAACGATTAAAAAGCCAATGATGATTTGAATAGTTATGAAACTCAATACAAGTCTAAAATATTTTTTTCTTTTTAGAAAACAACGCTAAAAGTCAAAAACAAAAAATTGGTGATGAATTACGAAAGAAAGCAGGTGAGATATAGGTGGGTGGGTGAGAAACTTGTGAGTTACCATTTTACCCCTCATTGTGGTTGCATGCTAAATAATCCCAAATTTGAAACATTGTATTTATCGCCACTTTCACTCTCTACGGAGCTTCCAAAGCCAAAAGCCAACACATATTTTTCTCCTTTATAAATACAACATTTCATTTCCTGTCTGTGTCTTTTGTTGCCACCTTCATAACCACTTTTTCTCTAATGGCTTCTTCTATTGCCGGATCGGCCTTCAAATCCGCCGGAATTTTCGATTTCCGGAAATTATCTTCAATTTCGAATACAGCTGGATCGATTCAGCTCAAACATACCCCTAATTTGCAATGTAGATCCACAAGATCCTTAGTTTCGTCTGGTATTCACTTTTTCGTTATACAAATCTTTCACTTATGTCTTTTATTATTTATGTGTTGGCTGTTGTTTATGTTACCTTCAAATTGAATCCGTTCGTTGGAGAATTTTATGACTGAAATTTTAGTGTATGAGAGAGCTATGCCTGTGGCTAAAATGAAGGAAACTAAAAAAATGTGAATACAAAATTAATTTAAAAAAAAGGGCCATTAGCTAATAAATTATTTAAAAGTCTATTTATATATGATCGCTCCAAGCCATAATCTTTTTGGTATCTTAAATCCATAAAGTTTTTAATTTATTAACGATAAGTCCAAGCAATGCACCATCTTACACTTATTTATGTTAACAAGTGTAATTGTATCTTAAACTGTTTTTAATTTGTCCTTATCGTTAATTTTTAAAGAGTTTAAAAATACTCCACTTTACTATATATTGATGTCAATGGGCGTCGCTTCGGCGCCCGGATGCGACGATAAATATGCAAGGGTTCCTGCAACAAGCTGGACGTGTACGGGCAAAGAAGCTAGTCCTGTATACTAGACTTAGGTTAGCGACTTGGAACATAGGGACTATGACAAGAAAAGGGATGGAGTTAGTAGATACCATGATAAGAAGAAAAGTTAACATAGCTTGTTTACAAGAAACTAAATGGGTCGGTGAGAAAGCTAGAGAAATAGAAAATACAGGATTTAAATTATATTATACAGGCAAACATAGAAATAAGAACGGAGTTGGAATAATAGTAGATAAGAACTTTAAGGACGATATCGTAACCGTCATTAGGAAAGGTGATAGACTTATACTTGTAAAATTGGTATTAGATGAAAACATAATTAATATTGTTAGTGCCTATGCACCCAAGTGGGATTAGATGAGCACACTAAAGTACAATTTTGGTAACAAATGGATGAACTAATTCAAGAAATACTCGTAGGTGAGAAAATCTATATAGGGAGAGATTTTAATGGCCATGTAGGAGAAGATCGTGTAGGATATGAGATACTGCATGGAGGATATGGTTTTGGAGATAGGAACGACGGGAGAGAGTCTATCTTAGATTTTGCGATGGCTTATGATTTTGTACGAGTAAATACATGTTTTAAAAAGAAGCTTGAACACTTAGTAACTTATAAAAGTGGAACACATAAGATCCAAATAGATTTTTTCATTACTAGGAAAGGAGACCGATTAACGTGCAAAGATTGTAAGGTTATCCCGGGAGAGAGTTTAACCTCACAACATAGGATAATGGTGTTGGATATAAATATTAAAAATCAATCACGAGTGCGAAAAGTGAAGATTAACCCACGAACAAGTGGTGGAACTTAAGAGGAGATAAATTAGAACTATTTAAAGATAAAGTATTAAATGAAGCAACATGGAATATTGAAGAAGAGACTAACATAATGTGGAATAAGATGGCCACATGCATTAGGAGAATATCAAAAGAAATTCTTGGAGAATCAAAAGGTAAGGGGCCATAGTCTAAAGAAACTCGGTGATGGAATGAAGAAGTACAAAACATAGTAAAAATTAAAATGGAGTGCTTTAAAACATAACAAACAAATAAAAATGAAGAAAATTTTGAGAAATATAAATGGGCTAAAAAGGAAGTTAAGAAAGTGGTAAGAGATGCTAAGTTAAAAGCGTATGATGATCTTTATGCAAAATTAGAAACATAAGAAGGGGGAAAAAGTATTTATAAGCTTGCTAAACTAAGGGACAAGAAAACAAAAGATTTTAATAACGTTAAGTGTATCAAAAGTGATGATTCGGGAATTCTAGTCAAAGATGATGAAATTATGGAAAGACGAAAAAACTACTTTGAAAGGTTATTAAATGGAGATAATGGGAGTAGATTAGATATAGAGGAACTTAGGGAGACTCGAGAAAATATATTTTTCCGCAGAATTAGGACAACAAAGGTTATGATTGCTTTAAAAAAGATGAAAACATGGAAGGCTTTAGGACCAGATGGTATCCCTTTTGAGGTTTGGAAGTGCTTAGGGAGGATGGAGTATCATGGCTTACAAAATTATTTAATAGAATTTTAATGACTAATAGGATGCCCGATGAATGGAGAAAAAGTGTTTTAGTTCCTATTTATAAAAATAAATGGGACATGCAAAGTTATTCAAATTATTGTGGTATTAAGTTAATGAGTTATACAATGAAACTTTGGGAGAGAGTGATTAAATATAGATTGAGATTGAAAACAACAGTATATGAGAAGCAATTTGGGTTTATGCCTGGGAGGTCAACAATGGATGCGATCTATTTATTGAGGAGATTAATGGAGAGGTATAAGGAGATTAAGAAGGATCTTCATATGATTTTTATAGATTTGGAGAACGCGTATGATAGGATACCCAAAGACATAATATGGTGGGTTCTACATAAAAGAGGAGTGACTCGTAGATATATTGATGTGATCAAGGATATGTATGATGGTGCGATGACTACAGTAAGAATATCAGCCGGAGAAAGTAGTGAATTTTCAATTACGGTGTGACAACCCGCTATTCGGAATAAAAGGTGGCCAGCCCTATACCCCGATAAAATAGGAAATCATTGATAAATATCATTCTCAGCATCACAACAATATGCAAAGTATAGGAATAACCACTCTATATTCCAGAAAACGGGTTATCAAAAACTTTGATTTGAATTGAAAAGAAAACATTTTCAACAACCCCTAATAGAAATAGAGGGTGGAAACCCCTACAAGCGTAGATAAGAAACCCAAAAGATACGAAAGGACCGAACAAAAGGTCGGTCAATAACAACCATACAACATACAATTAGTACCAAGTATTACATAATAAATCCATTATACAATTACAACGGTTTGGGCAACAAGCCCGAATAAACGGAACATAACTAGAAACATAAATAGAGGCGTCTACACAAAACTCCCGTGAAACCCGCACAATGTCACGGCTCCTCAAAACATATGGAAGGAAAGGTCATTACGGGCGACCGTGCGGCGGAACACCTGAACGGATTATATATGTATACATATACAACAAGAAAGGAAAACCGGTCAGGGCCGGGTACATGTGATCAATAGATAAATGACAGGTATGACAATGATGCACAATAATCATGGATGATAGTCTAGCATGGTAACATCATATAAGGAGCTAAAACTGATAAAGGACTACATAGAGTGAGATTCATTTAAAACATAATTAAAAGGACATGTGAGTCTTTATCATCATTCATCATATTTCAATTTCAATCTTCTATTCCATTCCTTATCAGGAATATAATTATCATCATGTGCTCTATATGGCACTAAATTCAATAGCATGCTCTTTGTGGCATAAATTTGCTCTTTATGGCATTAAGGTTCCATCGAGTCCAACTCGATAATTAGAATAGTCATAAATATAAATATAACGATTCTAAGACCGCCCGTCCGGGTTTCCCCACTGTGCGCGTCCCTAAATAACCACCATCTTCCAGGGCCTAACATAAGACAACCTGGGATCCTATCGAAAACGTCGGGAAGCGGCCATATGCCTGCGGGGTAGTCAAGACCACACCCAGAATCTCCTACCCATCGCAGAAAAATATAAAACAAGCGCTCATATGGCCTAGGACTATATCCACCCTACATTCATTAGCCAGGGGGCTTCACCTATCGCACGGACTTCCCTTAAGATGGTATTTAGAGAGGTGTGTAACATCCATTTTATTAATTTCCATTACATGATTTAGTAAATTATCATTTACCTTATCAATATTCCCATTTTAAATAAATGTATAAGTTAAATCGGGACTATATGTAATTCGTACCGACATAGCATCCTCAAAAGGAATTCAGACTCCAAAGTTCTTCCCAAGGCCTCTTTTAGGCTTTACTATAAACATCAAGTCAAATCTAACTCGAGTTGAATTCTAAAGTCTCCAAATTGACTTTAATAGATTCTAGACCCTTATAAAACTACAAGACACAAGAAATGCCTGAGCATCACTTTAAATTCCCCCTTGAATGAATCCTAGATGAACCCTTTCGAGTCTAGGATGTCGACCCAACTCAACTAATACTCTAAACCCTATGTTTACTTCATTTAAGAAGGTCCCTAATCATTAGTCCTAAAGAAGAGGGGTTAAAAAATGAAAAAGAAAAATTTCAAAAAGTGCAGGGCTACCGAATCGATTCGCCCCCTTGACCGAATCGATTCGGCCAGAAAGTTTGAGTTTCTGAAATGTAGCCGAATCGATTCGGATGGGAACCGAATCGATTCGGTCAGAAGGTTTGGGTTTCTGCATAACTCCGAATCGATTCGGATCAATTTCGAATCGATTCGGTTCACAAGACCTGGGCACTGGACCTAACCGAATCGATTCGCCCAGGGGGCCGAATCGATTCGGGCCTGCGATTTTGCCAAGAAATGGCTATGGAGTCTTGGACTCCATTTTCTATCCCAACTCAAATTTCTCCAAACCATACTCATATACCAACACTATAAGAACATCAATGATACTATTGATCATCTAAAACCTCATGAATCATCTTTGAGTGGATCAAAACCTAAAAATACATAAGAAAACCCTAAGTTTGCTAAACTAAAATCAATACACCATTACCACAACAAATCATTTATCTCAAGACACAAATAGCAAGTAAAAACTTGCCTTGATTCAGCAAATATGCAGATTCCTTGGTGTAGTAGCAATCTCTCTCTCAATCTCCAAAGCTTTCTCTCTACTCTTCTCTTACTCTCTTAGGTTTAGGAAGGGAATTTTGGGGAAATTAGAAGACTTAGAAGACTTAAGTCGTGACTTAAGGTAATGCCCCACTTAATTAACCAAACGTGCGATAAAATAATACGCAATAGCATAATTAAGGCACAACCAGTCAAAAATGCCCAAAACTACAAAATACAACATGGCACATTATTTGACTATTTCGCACATTCCGGAATCAACTGCAACCTCCAAATTATCATTTGGACATTTTAAAATTCAATTTAGATTCCGGTCTCATTATTAAGCCAAATATCATTTTAAATTCAGATGATATTAATAAGCATGACATAGCAATATTTCCCCATAATTATGATATGTATGCTAACTCACAATAAATATCAACTTTTCTACATTGAATTAACATTCAAATCATAACCCCACACTGATCTCTAATTACTTATACAAAGTAATTACTATAAAGTATGGTCTCACAAGCGAGGGTTATTACATACGGTAGGTCTACACCAAGGATCAACATTAAGTCCTTATCTCTTTGCTCTTGTTATGGATGAGTTGACTGGACAAATATAAGATGAGGTGCCATGGTGTATGCTATTTGCAGATGATATTGTTTTAGTGGATGAGACTAAGACGGGGATTAATGTTAGGTTGTAATTCTGCAGAGAAACTTTAGAAACAAGAGGATTTAAAATAAGCAGAACTAAAACAGAATATGTGAAGTGCAATTTTAGTAGTAATAGGAGGATAAATGGAGATGTGAAATTGGAGGGTCAAGAGATACCTAGAAATGATCATTTTCGTTATTTAGGATTGATTATCCAAAAAGATGGAGATATTAGTGATGATGTTACTCATAGGATTAGAGCAGGCTGGGTTAAGTGGAGAAGTGCTACCGACGTTTTGTGTGATAGGCGTATACCTTTGAAGTTAAAAGAAAAATTTTATAGGACGACCATTAGACCCGCCATGTTATATGGGACAGAGTGTTGTGCAACTAAGAAACAAAATGTGCAGAAAATGAGTGTGGGGGCGATGTGAATGCTAAGATGGATTTGTGGTAAAACTCGAAAGGATAAAATTAAAAATGAACAAATTCGTGAAACGGTAAAAGTAGCTCCTATAGAAGATAAATTGAGAGAAAATCGACTTAGATGGTTTAGACACGTCAAGCGTAGACCAATGGATGCTCCTGTAAGGAAGAGTGATTTAGTTAGTATTGATGGCAACACAAGGGGTAGAGGTAGGCATAAATTGACTTGGTGGGATATTATAAAAAAATATATGATGTTATGTGGTTTAACCGAAGATATTGCACCGGACATAATGGAATGGAAAAATAGGATTCATGTAGCCGACCCCAAATAATTGGGAAAAGACTCTGTTGAGTTGAGTTGAGAGTGTTATAGAATAATGTGAGATTCCAGTGTTGAAATTTTATATTTCAATTTCTTTACCTTAGACCCACAACATCTTATAGGAATGGATATAGAAATCTCAATTGGAGATTTTTGTTTATTGTTTGCATTTCTATTATAGAATTTTTGATACCATTGGACATGGCCCTAGATAATTTCTATACGGGGTCACTTTTTTCAATTGATAGAAAAATATACAAAATAGTACCTCCAATGGTTACTTCTGTAAGGGTGCGTATGGAATTATAATTCCATGCTTTGGAATGTTTTTAGGGCCCGTTTGACAATCTAATTCCAAGGCTTGGAATTGGCCAATTTCAATTTTGTGGAATTAAAATTGTCCTTTCAATTCCATTTCCATGTCATGGAATTGGGGTTAACAAACACTGAATTTATCTTGTGTGTCAATTTTAGAAAGATTCACTTAATAATGTATGATCAAATTATCTTTGTCCATATCATATAGAAATTTTAGTTACAAATTTTGATATCATTAGATATGCTTTTATGAAAAGACAATTGGAGTAATATGGGATATTCGTATCATTTTAATGTTTATATGTAGTATACGGGATATTTTGGTATTATTTATTTGATAAATTGCTCAATTTTCTTTGAGGATTTAAAAATTCACAGACATTAGTATATTATATAGTTTGGAGATTGTAATAAAATAAATGAATTATTTCAAAGGAAATAGGCAATGAATTGTATGAAAAGGTATGCATGGATATTAACAATGAGGGTGTGTTGTAAGTAATACCTTTGCTATTTCAGAGTCGTGATAGTCGAGAAATTCAGATAAGTTGGAGAATAATTTGCACCATTCATAAATACATTGGGAATTTGTTATATTCCCTTGGTCTCGCTTTTCTTTCTAGTCTGATCCAAATAAATAGTAATGTTCCCTGAAATAGTATGTAAAATTAGGTGAGATTACAAAGTTACCATTCCGATCAGTATAGTAATCCAAGTGTATGTCTTGCGTATAAAGGTTTTCATCATTTTTAGGAGGGGACATTTGAAAAAAAAAAAATTCTTACAAATGTTTTACATTCAAACAACGACTCTTAATTTGGGTCTAGATTTGGGTTCCTGAATTAGATTTTTTTTACAACAATTCTATAATGTAAATGTAAACTATACATTCCAAAATTAAGATTTTTTTCTGTTATTGTTGCAATAACTAAATTGTTTCAATTCCATAAAAAGTGTATATATACATTGAACTTGACTGAAAACCCAAGCAAAAGCAAATTTGAATGATTTAATTAGTTAATATCTGAGGGTTGTCCTGCAAACTAGTTCCTTTTTTTCTGCTCTGTAAATCAGTTATTGAGTCAGAAATGACATTCAATTATGAATGTTGAATTAGTCCCTTAGGCATATCTCCCTGAATGGAGTACTGATTTAAAAATTCCAAACAACTTTACAAATCAAAACGCCGAGAATAAAAAAACCAGTTCTCCTATATTGAGATTGATGATACCAATACATGCTTTCTCCCAGTTATGATTTGTTCTAGGTACACCTGACCTGATTGTTTTAACTTGTTAGTGTCCTTAAGGGTAGGCTTGTGGATCTTTGTCATTGTGATGGAAAATTCTCATACATTACCAAGCGAACCATCCAGGATCGTGCGAAAGGCTGAATATGTAAAAGGGATCTCAATAGCTGATAATATCTTACTCATAAATTTATACAGGACCCCAAAAGAAATTATCAGAAAGATAATGGGATCCTGGATGTGCAATAAATGCTGACATTACTAAATCTTATGACTGACAGTACTAAATCTTATGACAAAGTTAGCATAAAACATTGACACTACAATTTTCCATTGAAATACACATTACAGATATATCATATACATATATCATATACTGTTTGTCTATATTATTGCATGTTATTGGGTTTGATGTTCACTTTTTCAATAATTTTCTCTGGACTGGATAAAGAAGAAACTTCCTAATAGGATTTAATTTAAGGATGCATTTTAGCACTTTAATTATGTCCATTCCTGCATATGCAAGCCTTGTTGCTCATATGATTTCCATTCTGATATCTACATGCTGAATCCATTTATTTAAATGTGATATGCAGGTGTAAAAGCCCAGGTTGCCACTATTGAGCAAGCAAGTGTTGAAGCTACTAAAAATGTGGAAGCGCCAGTTGTTGTTGTGACAGGAGCCTCTAGAGGTATAGGCAAGGCAATTGCATTGGCTTTAGGGAAAGCTGGTTGTAAGGTCAGAGCCTGTCCTCATTGCTAAGTGAGTTTAATTTTAGTTGGTCACCTACTAAGACAAAGAGGTCGTACCTTGGGTGCCCTCGCCCAAGCTATGGTTGGTCTCGGGTTCGAGACATAGGAGCAGCCTCCCCATATTCATATATGGGGTAAGGCCAGCCGACAATTGCTTCTCCCAGACCCTGCAGTTAAGCGGGAGCCTTGTGCATTGGGTACGACCTTTTACCTACTAAGACAAATACATTTCTTATCCTTCGAAGTTATTCTAAAATTATTTTGTTGCAACTAATGGGAGTGCGCCAACAATCAATGATCAACTTGTTTAATTAAATTTCAATTTTTAATCCCAAAAATCCTAACTCTTGCAAATAAATTGTGAAAGACAAATTAAATTAAACCAAGCATGCACAGTCAATCACAATAAGAGGAAAAATCCCCCAAAGGGGCCAAACCATTTTTTATTTCACTATAATTCGTAATACTTACAATTCAGCAAAATACAGTTACACACGAATACTCGCAGGCGTCGATTCGTTGTTGTCGGTGATGTCAGCAAAAGATCCCGCAAGAGCTCCAAGTTAGCAATGGAGAATAGCCTTCTTCTCCACAAGATTACTCCAGATGAGTCGAACAATTGTATCTAGGGTTTATAAGACTCACATATATGTTTGGGAATGATTTGTGAATCAAAAAGGTTAAAAAACTATGCCGAAGTCTGGAAATATACAGGAGATCTGCAGAAGCGTGAGTGTCAAAGACTTGAAAATCATGTAGAATGGGCACTGCTATTTATACAGAAATCGAGGCGGCGCGTCACTCGAACGAAACAGGGCTGTCGCTCGAACGAGATGACGTGTTGCTTGAACGACTTCGCGCGACATGCAGATGTCGCTTGAACGACCTGCCTCTGTCGCTCGAACGACGTTAGCGATATTTTTTCTTCGCCTCAACACTTAGAAAAATTTCTTCTTTCGCAGTAAAAATATTCCAGACCCTTAAAAATATTTTCTAAGAAATTCCCAAATATTTATGTAAATAATAAACACTCCAAATAAATTATTTTACCATAATCGTGAGTGGAGTGGTGGGAACGGTTGAAGAGCACGTTGCATGATGCACGTATGAAGATGGTGGGAGCATGATAATTTCTGATTCGGATCAAGGTCGTCGAGGATGATCGTGTTGACGTGCCGAATGTTGCGATATCAGACATACTAGCTTTGATCTAGGGGACACAGAAAACTTCCCAAATTCCAAACGAACATGAAACAAAGCAAAACCTTTGTGACGCATCGAGTTTGAAATGATATAACAATAAATCAATCAATAATCAAATCTCCCCCATAATGCAAAACTCCCCCATAGTTCGTTCTCTCCATTTTTATTTGACCGAAATTAGGCAAGGAAACGAATAAACAAAATAAACATGGAGTGTCACGATGCAAAAAAAATGCATAGCAAACATGGATCAATCTACGCTCATGCAAAGGAGTAACCCAAAAGCTTTCACAAACTATTTTTTATTTTTCAATTTTTCATACAAAAATACGAAAATAATTTTACAAAAATCACACACCATGAATTTACATTAAGACAACTAAATCATGGAAACAGAATGAATGGGCTTGAACATATTCAATAGGAAAATCAATGCAATCAAACATACCATATGTGCACAATGAATATTTGTACTCCTAATGAATGAATCTCAAAATCGTCCTTAGGTGTCAAAAATGTGAATTTAGATGATATCGTCTTAATCTAATCGACAAATCAAAGTCAAACATGATTTTCACACCAATAACGTCTAAAACTATGTAATGCTTTTTCATGACTTTTCAAGGACGTGCAAACCTGTTTTATATTCCATCCAAACTCCCTCATAAATAATAATGCTTTTATTTTTCTCTTGAGGTGATGAAATAAAACTAAATTGGCCCATTTTTGGCATATTTTTCTTTTTATTGCCTTTCATTTTTTCGGGCGCTTTTAAACGGTGGTTTTCACGACGAGTCAATATTACATTCTCGCAGCCTTTCTCGTGAACACTCATAATTTTTTGCAATTTAATGCCTCATGGTAAACGGTTCTTACATGCACTACTTTCATTATCAAGTTTTATCGTATTTGGTTCGTTTTAAAGACAAAATTGTTATGAAAACACCTCAACCAACATGTGATAGACAAGAACAATAGTCAAACAAATCCGTGCACGTGTGCAATAAAGGAACTCGTGAGTCAAACATGTAGGTAGTACCAGCTAATCACATCTCAATGACTCCAAACATTATAAAGCACATGAATGAAATGATGGCGCATATCAAAACACTATCAAATCGTCACATGGATATGGAATGAAATTGTGACTCGGTCATCCTAAATGTCCATTCATAAACGGTGCAAAACAAAATACAAAACTCTTTTTGTCTTTTGTCCAAACAATTTATCAAAATAAAATATTTTTGTATTTTTCAATTTTTTTCTAAAAATTAATGTCTTTTTTGTATATTTCCAAAAATATATCAAAAAGGAAAAAACATAACTACAAAAATGGTACACACTAGCAATAGGCAAGAATATCATCATGCAAATCATCCTATGCTAGCAAACAGGTCTTAACCTCGATCATTAGGTGCGGTGGAGTTTTTCAAATGTGGTGAAATCCTATGAAAAACATCCATGAAGTCTTGACTAAAAACTTTACCTGCTCCCTAAGATGTGCAAACTCTCTCGTGTAATCATCCGGAGCATCATTTGTGTGTGTGTGTGGACACGTGTAGTAGAAAAACGTGACATCCAACCCAACTTAAAACAAAACTCCCTAAGGTGTCCTCTCGTTTTGCAATGAGTGCAAACATAAACAGGTATAGTTACACCTCTCTCAAAACGTCTATGGCGCACTCTCCTATCAGGTACGGGACGGCTAGGTGGGTGGGGTGGAGAGCCATATGGATCTATCGCTAACTTGGGAACCGGCTCGGGTGCAACGTGGGAAGTGGATGTACCGTCATGACCTATTCCTTGTCTCTCGACATCACCCAAAGCGGGATTTAGAACCATCTATCCAACCTTCTTAGATGCGTTCTCTAAAGGGACTTTGACCTCCCGGGTACGTTTGAGATCATTCTCGAGTTGGGATACACGTGTCGTCAGACGACACACCGTGTTGGTCAAATCACTATTTTCCCGATCTAAAGCAATCTATTGTTCACTTAAAGAAACCTTCACCCTCTCGAGTTGACTTGCTTTCGCCTCAAACACCCTCAAAACCTCTAACTCTCTCTCCAAATCTCTCACCCGAAGACCTAACTCCTTGTTCAATTTATTTGTCTTCAAGATCTCGGCGTACAAATCTCTGAACGCAATTTGGAGCTCACTTTCATCTAAACATTCACACTCACTATCACCCTCACTTAAAAAAGTTAAACCATCCTCCTCCTCGGGGGTCTCACGTGCACACGTATCCTCATCGTCGTGGGACAAACTAGGCGTGCTCACATGGCTAACTAAAAAGGACACAAACTTCCTGTGTGAAGACTCATCCCCGGAATCATTCACCTCATCCTCACTATCGCTAAGAGTGGCTGGCATGGCAATTTTCTTGCCCTTTCTCCTTAGCCTAGTGGGATACTCAAAAACTCTATGCCCCATATCCTCACACTCAAAACACTTCTCTTCTTCCTCTCTCTCATTCTCACTGCTCTCTTTGGCCTCATCATTCTTTTTATTTTTCTCAAAAAATCTTTTATTGGAAGAATTTTATTTGGAAAACTTGAGAAACTTTTTAAAAAATTTCACAAGCATGGCCATATCTAAATCAATCTCACCCTTAGGGTCGGACTCACGAACTTTTATTTTTTTTTCTTCTCTCTCGTGGACACTTCCTCTCCCTTCATAGACTAGGGTCTAAGTGCTATCCCTCTATCATTAGGCTTGACAGTGTCAGGAAACATGTCAATTTCATATGTCTGGAGGTCTCCAACCAGTTCTTCTAGTTTTAAATTGCCCAAATTACCTAATGTATTCAAAACAGTCACTTTTGGGATAAAACGTTTAGGCAGCGATCTTAAAATCTTTTTAACAACTCGTGCATCAGGTATAGGCTCACCAAAATTGAAACTAGTGTTGACAATGTCAGATAAACGTGCATAAAAATCATTAAAACGCTCAGATTCAAGCATGGTAATTGTTTCAAATTGAGTAGTTAAATTTTGAAGACTCTTTGACCGCATTAGTGTCTTCGTAGTTAAGTTGTAAAATGTCCCACGCTTCTTTTGACGTGGTGCACGTCATAATACGTCGAAACTCCTCAGGAGTGATGGCACCAGAAATTGCACTCAGCCCACGTGAGTTAAAAGTGCTCCATATAAATTCGTCCTCAGTCCAGGTAGTCACAGGTTTTAAAGATGTTACGTTATCTACAGTGACAGTGGGAGGCGTCCACCCTCTTTCACAAACTACTTAAACGCGCTCATCAATGGCCTTTAACTGAGATTTCATATGTGCTTTCCAGTAGGCATAATTAGACCCGTAAAAAATGGGTATCCGATTATATAAGTGCTCCATCGGAAAAATTGCGATTTTTCAAAAAACAAATTTTTCAAAAAAATCAATATCACACAATTTTGCGAAAAATAGGAATACTCGGTAAATTTGAGTAACCTGCTCTGATACAAATTTGTGAATGACGTGTGATATCGATTCGAACATATTCGCAAGTTTTCAATTAAATACTTATTTAATCAGTGTCAATTTTTAAATCAATTTTATTCGGCCCTAAAACAAGCAAACTACGTGTGGATAAATTAAACCAACATAAATAATACTCACAATGATTACAAGTGAAATCCACAAAGAATTTACCGCAACAAACTCTCATAGGCCGCAACCTAAATCAGCAATGAAATTCCACAGCAACTTCACACGAACCGCAGTTCAGACAGCCCAGAAATACCCACGAGCACTCCCTATTGACACGCAGTCACGTCAGCCCAGTACCTCCCTCAAGTGGCACCTAGATTAGCAGTAGAGATCTTCTCTACAAGAGAAACTTCACAAAGATGTGTTCTTGGTTCCAAAACAATTCACATAAAGCAATTGCGATTTTTGAGAAATGAAAACAAAGGATTAAAACCTTAAAATTGAGAAGACAAAGTATTTTGCCAAAGCATTTTTGTGAAACGAAACAAGCATGTCGCTCGAACGGGACCTGCTGTCGCTCAAACGACTGCGTGTGAGATGCCTCTGTCGCTTGAACGACGTGGCAATCTCGCTCGAACGACTGAAGCGAGAAAATAATATTTTAATGCAGTCCGCCTGAACACTTCGAAAAAATATTTTGACGAAAAAGAACGGCCCAACACTTAAAATTTTTTTTAGAAAAAATATCCCAACACTTACACTGAACCATTAAGGGATTAAAAACACAACCTTACCAAAGTTAATCCTATCGAGGCTTGAATGTTGAAGAACTTTGAATTTCGGATCCGTCTTGACGCATGATTGATCTTGAATAAGTCTTCGACGGTTGTAGCGGTATACGACATACTCACATGTAAGCCGGACAATAAAATAATGTCCTTACAACTAATAACTAATCAGTTTGCTCTAGTCAGCAATACCATCTTCACTTTCTGTAGATTGCTGATAGAGAGATGTCTTTGTGTGTTGTTGATGGCAGTGGGGTAAGGTTGGGGTGCAGGTCCATGTCAAAATTAATAATCTGATCTGTAACCCAACTTTGTTCATCAACACAATATGATTGGTTTATTCGGATATGATGTTGATTGTTATAATTCGTCTTAAATTTCTATATTATTTTTTATTCTTGGAAGTAGCATTATGAATTGGTTTGGAGTCCATAGCAGATAAATGACTTTTGGGGACTAGGGCTAGCAATAGGTTCTGTCCAAGTCATGTTGTGTCAAAATTCGCTCAACTATTACACCCAAGCCTCTTATAGTCATGTAAAAGATGGATTTATTGTGTGAATTTAGTTCGTGTCATGTATAGCAGTGCATATTTTATCCATTTGTTATTCTTGTCTAGCAGGTCAACACGTTAATAACCCGAACCTCTTGAGACTAATCTCACACCCATTATAGTTGTGTCATGTTTTTGTTGGGCTGACAAGTTGTGTTAAGAATTGACCCTACTGCGGACACTTGACAAATTCAATTAAGCTTCTTTAACTCAAATGCTTTTCTTGTATCTAACTTCTCAATCTGTCAAGAATTAGGCACCCATACATATGTTGTTTGCATAAACATATGTTTGGTGATTTCTTTTTGTACTTGAAGCCAAAGGTAGTTCAACTTGAAGAATTTCCACCTATGACATTTTAGGATGCATAGAATGCACACAAGTACACTGACATTTTCTCATGAATAGACAATTTTTTTTTCTTAAGGACTGATTAAATAAATGCTATTAAATCATGTTTTGGTGGGGCTACAAATTTGAATGTTAAACCAATTTGCTTTCAAGAGGAACAGATTTCCACGCAGAATTGCCTTGTAGTGCTCTTGTTCTATTTTTGTTTATCCTCAATGTTGATAACCGAAATTCTTATTGCAGGTTCTGGTTAACTATGCTAGGTCATCAAAGGAGGCAGAAGAAGTTTGTAAAGAGGTGACTAAGTACCCTATATATAATTTTTTTCGTGTATTTCTGTTTACTGATGGTTTGCATTGACTCTTCGTGTTTCTTTTTCTTGGTAACTCCTAATATCAATCGTTAATCTTTTCTTCTGATTTTTCTGCGGAAGAATGCTTCGGACGCTTTTGATTAAAAAGTTATAAACAAATAAAAATTAACTCATTGCTATAAAAAGTTGGAAAAAGAGATGTGGTTTGATGAGATATTCTTTTACTTGTCCACTCTTTTATTGGAGTACAGTTCCTTTGGGGGAAGAGAAGAAATGTTTTTCGCAGAAAATGAGGAAAGATGGAGCACTATTGTTGCCATATAATATAGTTTTACTTAGCCCCACCGGCTTTGCGGCTCCCTTTCCCCAACGCCGTAGTAAGTTAGATTCATCATTTGTACTCGAAAAAGAACAATTAAAATAAGTAAGAATAATATTTTCCATTATTAATTTCGATTCCAATCAAACAGACCCTAACAGTGTCACTAAATTGTTAACGTGTCATAATTAAAGGTGTTGAACTGCTGGTTCTTTTACTAGTATAAAGGTTGATATCCTTCAAATCCTTAATGAGAAGAGTATATTCTTCCACTTTCACCAATAAACTAGCAAAGTAACGCACTTCTCTTTTCGAGCTTCTTATTCGGAAAAGTTGGATCTTTTGTTTGGAGATTGATGGAGAAGTTCCTACTGATGATAATCTTGTTAGATTCATCATTTGTACTCGTGTTAATCTTGTTATCCTTTGATGAAGATGTGATTCCTCATATTAATTACTCTTATTCCATTGTCAATGTATTATATTGATTTTGTTGCTTGGTCGTACTATCAAATTATAAATGATCAGTTACAATCAATTTACGCCCTTTTATTGCAGATTGAGGCATCTGGTGGTCAGGCTCTTACTTTTGGGGGAGATGTTTCGAAGGAATCAGACGTGGAATCGATGATCAAAACTGTGAGCAAATGTTCCCTTTGTTGATTATTCATTTTAAAATTTGCTATGCTAATCTTGGTATGCTTCATGATTGCCATCGTATCTACAGGCAGTTGATGCATGGGGAACTGTTGACATATTGATAAACAATGCAGGTTGTTGAAAGTCCCCATTTCCATCACAAATATGTTCAAAATCTACTCTACTAATTGATCTACAACAATAATTTTAGGAATTACTAAGGATGGTTTGTTGATGAGAATGAAGACACCTCAGTGGCAGGATGTAATTAATCTGAACCTCACAGGTGTATTCCTATGCACACAGGTCTGTTTTTCAAGCTTTTGATTGATCATAGACAATGGATGCTTGAGTTCTTTTATGTGTATCTAAGTTTTTTCTCCTTGCAGGCAGCAGCCAAAATTATGATGAAGAAGAAAAAGGTACTCCTATCTGCATTACCTCTCAGTTTTTGAGTGTGTATCTATTCTTCGTGCTCTGCCAATTAGGCAGGGGGCACTTCTCGAAAACTTGAACTGGAGGGATTTTTTTTAAAACTTAATTACTTACATTAGGGTAAAATGCACTCCTCACCCCACCCGAACTCTGCATATTTTGCAAGGACCCCTATTGTATTATCTTTAAGGGGAAAAAACCCCTGGGATATGCATTTATTTTTGCAAGATCAGGCTGTGTGTTGGCAATTGCTGAAAACTTAAGTCTTTAGAAGGGGACCTTCGCAACAAATGCATAGTTTAGAGAAGTTTTTTGCATTAAAAATAGTTCAGTGGTTTTCGTGCAAAACATACATAATCTTAACCTAAGCAAGTGAGGAGCATTGAGAAATGTTTTTTGGATTTATTGCGGGACTATTTGATGTTTGGTCTGAGTTCTAAATATTCAATCTTAGTTAACTATCAATTTTTCAGGGAAGGATAATCAATATAGCGTCGGTTGTTGGTCTTGTTGGCAATGCCGGGCAAGCAAATTACAGTGCAGCAAAAGCGGGGGTAATAGGCTTCACAAAATCTGTGGCAAAAGAATATTCAAGCAGGAACATTAATGTGAGTTCAACAGTATTGTTTTAGCTGTATTGCTATCAGGCATATGATAAGCTGCAGCCAAATAACGTTAGATTGAATTTCGTTTTAATCAAGGGTTTCCATTCACAGGTTAATGCTGTTGCCCCAGGGTTCATTGCATCTGATATGACTGCTAAGCTTGGGGTAGAAATTGAGAAAAAGATCCTGGAAACAATCCCCTTAGGTGAGATATTTCTCTCTCTCGGCCTTATTATAACCTCCTCAACCCACACATACTCTAATATTATTCAGTTCAGTAATTTGTTCTCGTATAGTCATATGTCACAACCCAAACACTTTTTGACAAGTGGGACATGCAAAAGATTACAAATCACTTCACCTTTTGTTGTCATGAACTGGCATTATGAACGCACTCTCAATGGACCATGATTCAAACTTCAAAGTCGCGGTATTGGTGTACGACTCGGACCCTCAATTTTCAACTCGGTCTCGGTATCGGGCGATGCGCAACAATATGCAATTTAAAGAGCCCAAAAAATTTTGAAAAAAATATAGAAAACAATAATAATATTATTGATTAATGAGATAAGTGCAAAACAATCATTTAATATGCATAGCATTGTGAAATTGTTATACTGACTCGTGTCGCACTTTTTAGCAGCAATATCCCATAATAGTTTAGTAATAAGTTAGCAAGATGATCAGATTAGACACAAACTTTATAAATAAAATATTAAATAGAAGTTAAAATATTGTTTTCATTAGTGTAATAAAATATTTATTATTAGTTAAGTAAATAATAATACTTAATTAATATATATTCCGTTATACATTTAAAAATATATTTTGATTAAATAGAGGTACATTTTAAGGAGAGATAAATAGAGGTACATTTTAAGGAGAGATAATAATGATATATACTAATATATATTAAGTAAATAGTGTTACATTTTAATGTATATTAAGTTAATATTGATACAGTTACAAAATATATTTTAAGTGAATAAAGAAGTGTTTAAACACAATGATACATATTTGATACATTTTAATAAATAGATATAAATACACTATCAATTTATCACTCATATGGTAAGGATTTATTTCAGCCATAAATAACATCACAAATTTGATAGAAGTGGTACAAATTAATGACTTTTATAACCCAAATAAATTTTATAATGAGTTGTCCGATACTGTCTAAGACGACCGAGATCGCGCCGATATCATCTGAGTTTACCGAGATCGAGCTGATATGGTCCGATTTGAGCCGACATTTTTATCACTCAACTCGTCTCACGGTATCGAAACATTAGGCCATGAGACGGGGTCAACTCGGTATCAGCCAATCCTTTGAACCATGCAATGAACTATTTTCTTCCGGTTCAATCATGAAGTCTCTCTTTCTATCTCTCATTCGTATATTATACTCTCCCCGTCCCAAATTCAGAGTTTTGTTTTCCTTTTTGAGATGTATAATGAATCGACTCATGTTTCTAAAAATAGTGTATAAATTAACATGAAATTCTAACATCAGCTGGGGTGTACAAGGTCAGCATCATGAGATGCTGGTGATGTTGATATGATGCATCAATAAATTTGAGAGGTTAAAGTTAGATTTCTGTTTGCTTATGCTGATTTACTGTTCCCTCCCTTACAAATCATTGCATCTAATACACCATAGAGCATCAATTTCCCACCATTATCAGAAATCATGGTGTGGGATTTTTTTTATTGATCTCTCGTCCAACCAACTCAGCTAGCAAATTTAACTTGCATCTTTTCTTTTATGGTCTCATAATCATTGTTGATTTGATGATTTTCAAGTTTACTGTTTTTTTTTTCCTTTTTTTTTTTGTGTGGACATTATGAAGAAAGAAGTTTCAGTTAATGATAATAATAAAATTTTGTTTCTTTTATTACAGGAAGATATGGCCAACCGGAAGAAGTTGCTGGACTGGTGGAATTCTTGGCTCTTAATCCTGCGGCCAGTTACATTACCGGACAGGTTCTTAAAAAACACTATATATTTTATCTTATTACATCACAGTGAAGTCCATTTTGTCACAACGAGCTTTAAATCCTATGCATCTGCAATTCACCTGCTAAAATTGTGCAGAAAAAAAAACTAGTGTGGTTGTTTGTCATCAAATTGCCAATTTTGAAGAAATATTTGTGGTTTCTCCTTTGCGCTTTATTTATTTATTATTTTTTTAAAAGTTTGTGGAGTTCTTTTGACAGCAGTTGATGTCTTGCAGGTGCTTACTATTGATGGAGGAATGGTGATGTAAGAAGCCTGATTACTGTCAAGCTAAACTTCATTTATTCAGATGAGTTACAGAAAATTGCAGGGCATGCCTGTTATGGTGGAAGCTTATGTAGGGATGTTTTGTTTTTTATAGCTATGAAATAAAACTGACAGTCTTGCAAGTTTTGGTAGAATTTGTTGTCAACGTGTTACTGAAACGAAACAATGTACCACCTTTGTCCCGAATTACTAGTTGCTATTTAAAGGTAACGGCTTTTAAGGATACACTCAATAAAGAGTGCTGCTAGGCTCACCGGCCCTTAGCACACTCTCAGTACAGATATGCTGAGTTGGCACACTCTCACTCCCACCAAATTGTAAGCTGTAATCACACTCTCAGTAAAGAGTGCTTCTGCTGCTCATTACATTTTTTAACACTCAGAATTCTGAATCAAAATAGCAACACTCACCATTGTATACACAGAAAAAAAAAAAAACTTTCATCTCAAATACACCCAACTAAACTGCTAAAAAAATATTACAATAAAATTAATGTCTACTTTTTTAGCACTACAACCATATGATAGCAACACTCACCATTTTATATAAAGAAAAAAAAACTTTCATCTCAAATACACCCAGCTAAACTGCTAAAAAAATATTACAATAAAATTAATGTCTACTTTTTTAGCACTACAACCATATGATAGCAACACTCACCATTGTATATAAAGAAAAAAAAACTTCCATCTCAAATACACCAAACTAAACTGCTAAGAAAACATTACAATAAAATTAATGTCTACTTTTTTAGCATTACAACCATATGAACAAAATAGTCAAAATATAATTCTGATATTCTCAAACCACATTCATAATTCACAAAAGTGTTGAACAAAATAGTCCACCAAAAAATAATTGAGTATAAGCCCAACAAAATGCCAAAATATATGACATTGTTTTGAACAAAATAACCCACCAAAATATAATTTTTCTGAGAATCTCTCAATTTCTAAAATTCTCAAACAAAATTGTATTTGTAACATCTTTGTCCTTGGCTCCAAGTAATTGAGTATAAGTAGTCGGATAAAAGGTAGGTTGCATCATATCTTGCATCCCAAATTGTTGTATTGTGTCAAATCCATTTAGCATCCTCATAAAATTTGGTTGGTTAGGCAAGTCTTGACTCCCTCCACCAACATTTTGTTGCAATTCAGATTCCTACACCATAAACAACCCAAAACAACAAACAAGGAAATAAAAAACTGTTTTAGTTAAGATTATTCATAAGCCAAGAAATATTTAAACTAATATAAATTTTACCTTTGTAGTTAAACTCTCGTGTTCCAATAAAGTCAAGTGTAGGTAACAATCTCATGTATTCGTCACCCCTACAATCCTAAAAAATGCATATAAACAATAAGTTACATGGCATAATGCATATAAACAATAAGTTACATGGCAATCTAACAAAAGTATTAACTACGAAGAAAAATAATTAATTTATATACCTTAGTGGGTGGAGTTGCATTTTTTTTCTTACTATTATTTTTCGCCCGAACAACTTTTTCAACTGTAGATTGCCTCCTCTTACATGGTGGTCGTCCTTTACTTCGCACAACCAACGGTGAATGTATCATTTTGCTTTCCTTTGTAGGACTCTTCCTCAAAAGAGGTTCATTGATTCCACATGAATCAACCACCAACACATCTTTTAGATGACATATCCACGACATAACCTTTTCACACCTATCTTCAGAATTGGTTGCCAAATCCGCCACCACATAAAAAGCATTACACATTTTATCAAAGCGAATGGACTCGGGTTTTACGAACCAATCGCTATAACTTATTTTAATTTTTGTGTGACACCTTTTGAGCATTTTATCTCATCTTTTCAAAATATACTTCTCGGGTACTTCATATATCTTTCTATGAATTAAGATAGTAATGGCATGCCGGCACAAAATTCCCCTAAACTGAAACAATTTACAATTGCAATCAACTCCGTCATTATCAACGTGAAAGTTAACCTTAAAAGTAGCACGTCGCATGTTTCCACCAAAACTCACATCTTCGGTAACGTCATATTCTACCACACCTACACCTTCCAAAAATGACGAAGACCCCAACTCACAATACATCTTCCCTAACAACTCTAGTTGAACCTCTTTAAACTTTGTCGTCGTGTAAGCATTTTGGAATTGCTTTTCCATATCATAACGAGTTACGCAAGGAATGAATGAGTTAAATGAATGAAAGTCTTCTTGACTTTCTTTTTCCACCTTACTACGCAAAGCGTTTTCATATTGTTCCACAAATTGCTTTAATGATGTTTTGGAATTGACATACCCGTCAAAAAATGCATTCATACTCTCACTGCGTTGTGTGGTTGACATTCCAGCCCAAAATACATCTTTCACTAAAGTCGGCACCCAACGATATCTCTCAACATATAGGCCACGTAGCCATTCATTGTTTTCGAGGTTATATTCCATAATAAATTTGCACCAACTTTCTTCAAATTCTTTGGGTGTTAATGTATCATAAACACCCGTTTGAATACAAAATTTGATTGTTTCATAATGCTTGTGCCCTTTTAATTTTCTGGCAACTTTTTCATAATGTGCCACAAACACCACCGATGTCGCGTAGTGGGAAACACAATATCTATAGCATTTTTCATGGCTTTATCTTGATCCGTAATAATTGCATTGGGATGAGACCCTGACATACAACTAAGCCACGACTGAAATAACCATACAAATGTGTCCACATCTTCATTAGATATTAATCCACACCCTAACAACACTGATTGTCCATGATGGTTCACCCCTACAAAAGGAGCGAATGGCATATCTTACTTATTTGTCAAGTACGTTGTGTAAAATGTAATTACATCTCCAAACTCCTTTGCAGCTGCCCTACTTCGTGCATCCGCCCAAAATACATTCATCAATCGCCCATCATTATCCAAATCCATTACATAAAAAAAATCAGAATTATCTGCTTGCATTTTTGAAAAATAGTTGTAGATTGCAGTAGCATCCCCCTCCCCAAGGCGCAAATGTCGAACTTTATCAATATAATTTCTACAATCCTTCTCTTGAAATGGCAAATTTTCATGTCCTCCGGCTTCAACCACAAAAGAATTAAAACTTTTATTCATTCGAATACCCGCCCTATCATTCATTTCGAGTTTTCTCCTAACATGTGGTAAAAGTAACCTGTTGGCTCTATAATATCTAGATTTGGATGGATTCAATTCATGATTATGCTCAAGCTCTATAGAATTAATCACCCACTTTCCATCATCAATGAGGAGAGATGCACATACCCTAGCCTTGCATTGCATTTTTGAAACCGGGTGCAAGTTAACAGGATTATTCCCATTGCTTCTCGACTTGCCTTCACGCCCACAAGTAAGTGTCACAAACCTTAACTCCCCTTTCTTATCTTTTCGAGATGATCTTAAACAAGTGCCAAAACCCATTTGCTTGCCATATCTTCTATAAAAATAGATCATCTCATCCATTGAATTAAAAGACATTCCAACATTGGGTTCTTCAATTGTTTCTTCTGCATTTGTCACTTCATCAAATTCTGTGTCAATATTATTTTCCTCACTTACATCCAAATTCACAAATTTATTCATTACAAAATCTTGGCCCTGTAAAATATTATAAATTAAAAAAATCAACAGAAAATTAATAATTTTTTTTTTCTTAAATCCTACTATTAAACTTTAGAAACATATAATCTTGAATATAATTTTGAAAAACTATTTTTTTAAATCCTACTATTAAACTTTAGAAACATATAATCTTGAATATAATTTTGAAAAATAAAGAACAATTTATTATTTTAATTCACAATAATAAACATACAAATGGTGGCATATATATTAAAGGTATTAAACAAATGAGAAAGATGAGATATTGAGATAAAAATTACCTTTTTACGGTTGGTGGCACAGTTAGCTTAGGTGGAGAAATGGTGGAAGAAGTTTTGGAGGGAAAATAAATGGATGGAAAGAAAGTGGGTTTTTGGGGATGATAACCTTTTAGAGAGATAATGAGTAAGGTTTAAGATATTCTTACGGATTGTTTTTTTTTTTTTTTTTAATATGGTGCAAGTGTGGTCCACCTCATCACCCGGTACTTAATAGGTGTTATGGGCCGGTTAGTTTATCATTATTGCTCAATAAATTGCCAAGATCAAACTTTTTCACCTCATCACCCGGTACTTTGGGTTGATTAAGTCCAAAAAGCAGAGTGGACTATTAAGTTGGGACGGGGGAGCACAAGTTTTTTAAAGGTGTACTCAATGCATGCTGTATATAACAAAACATTAACCAAATCGATTCTTACCAAAAAGGTCCATCCCCAATAGAATATACCAAATCGGTTGTATGACCTATTTGAAACATTTTTCACACTTTCTTTCAAGGAATCACTTGTAGGAGTCTTAATTTCAACATCGATTTGAAAAATCTTTTGATTTTTAGATTAATTTGGCTTTTTTTTAGTTTTGATAGCTTGGGTTGACAAAATTTATCATGGAAAATATCACAAGGAAAATTTTGTCATAGCAAATCATCAAAATACGCATTGTTGTGTGGTACTTTAGTATAAGGTAGACAAAATTGTCCTGAAACATGACATAATGATGACAAAATCCAAAGGAATTCTATTGGATTGCGAATCCATGCTATTAAACGAATGTCATTGCTCTTCTACAAAGACTAAGCAAAGTACTAACCTTTGCAATGAATACCACATTGTTTTGCAGTATTGTTCCCCAAAATTTCAAAGCTGATTATTAAATTTAAAAACTGTTAAGGAAATTATTGTAATGACAAACACCCGCTTATCACGTATCAGGATGCAAGCTTACTTTTTTGTTTAAAAATGCATTCATTTTTGTAAAAATAAAATTGAAAATTAAAAATACTTATAAAATGAATGATCAAACAGAGTCCTAAATCAATTTGATTGATAACAAAATAAATTAAACCATCTACATTGAATGGTTAATGGGATGCAATTACTAATTCATAATCTGAAACTTCATTCTCGATTCTATGAGAATTTTATGAAAGCCTTTAAAAAAAGAAATAGTTGTGGTCTCTACCTCCTTTTTTATGAAGAACATGAATCTTTTTATCGAAGGATCAGAGACAACTCCTATGGGAGGTAGTAGCGGAGAATTTTTCGCAATGGGTGAAAGCTTGACGGAGCAATGCCAAACTATTTTAGTAAAATTTAACTGTCTCAATTCCCGGGAAGGTTTAACATATGTTTATCTTTTGGAATGTAATGATCTTAACGCGCGCATTAGTGGCAGTACAATGTTACGTGATGCTTGTTTCGTTCCATATTGGATAAAAAAATGAGAGGAATACAAGAGGGGTTAGACTGAGTAATTTTGATTCTTTGAGGGAACCCACCTCCAAATACACAAACATCTGTTTATAAATTCCAAAGTAAAGGTTTATTAAAAGGGGTTTTTGCGTATAAGTTTAGTGAGCATTTTGTAATTATATAAGTCCCATTGACTTTCCAATCTTTACATAAGAAATAAATCTATCCATACCACCTAGTTAAACCAAACACAATCCGCATGTATATGTGTCAACGAGGGCCGAATATCGGTTGATTTGGTCGGTAATTAGAGCATACCAATACCAAAATCAATTCTGATACAATTAAACCAAAATTACCGATTGTAACTCTCGGTACAACTTAACTCAAACCAAAATCGAACCACCCAGTACAATGGTAAAATCATTTGTTTTGGGTATATTCCAAAATTTTTGAAATAACAAAAAAGTCAAAACTTCTCCATTTAAATATAAAAAAGATGAACTAAAAGTATAATAAGAATGAACACAAAAATTTTGAAACTCTCATTGGAATGCTTATTACAACTTGCCCATTGGGTGTGATATATCAAAATTTCCAATAAAAGAAAAAAAATTCTAGGATTCCATTTTTTTTATTTAGTCAGTTTATTTTTTACATAAATAACAATGATCAACCAACTTTATACTAAAAAATGGCCCTGTCATCATCGTTGGGCGGGTAGACTAAGTGTAGAGATTGTATTGTTGAGATGTAT
The DNA here is from genome assembly GCA_949130495.1 of Sambucus nigra. Lineage (NCBI taxonomy): Eukaryota > Viridiplantae > Streptophyta > Magnoliopsida > Dipsacales > Adoxaceae > Sambucus > Sambucus nigra. The sequence continues at coordinate 72,629,348 of OX422215.1, forward strand.
TTATAGAAAGGGGTAGGAGCTATATCCCCCATATATGCTTTTGTTATACAATGTGAATGGACATTTTCCTTTCAGACTTCACAACCTTCTTTAGCACAAATACCATGGAAATATTCATGTGCAAAAACCAATGTGATGCATTTATTTAATTATTCATGTACCATGACTTAGCAGCACCTCATTTCTACCAGGAAAGTTCCATTAGATTTGTGATATTGCTCATGTCCATGGCTATGGATGTGTTGAATTAAGATGGATGGCCAAGTTTTTTGTTTTATCACATGGAAATGGATACTTTTAGTTTTATTTATACAATTCTAATTTGATACTTTTGGATTGTAATTTTGGTATATTATTGTGGTAATTTTGGTATTTTAGTTTTTGGTAAATTTGATACGGTAATTTCGGTAAATCGATTTTTAAAATATTTAAACTAAAACCAACCACTTTCGATTTCGATGGTTTCAGTAAGTAAAAAATGTAAACCATTACCATTTTTTCGTACAAAACAGTACGGTATGAATTTTTATCGTATCACGAACACCCCTAGTGCTAACATAGTATACACTATCTTCCTCACTAAATGTGGAGATATCTAAAATTGGTGTTCAGAGCTCCAATCACGTTTCAATGTGGCTTCTATTTGGTACACTAATGTGGTAGGCATAGAACGCTTATAATTATAAATAAGTCCCATGCCTTATTTTTTAACCGGTTAGAGAAACAACTTTAAGGGTCTTGCAACTGTTTATTTCTTCCTGTTTTTCAAACTTTAGAATGTTTTAACTTTTGATTGAGAAATCCGTTAGCGCACAAACAAAACCTATCGAAACACCTCAACCGACCTACCCATAACCACCACCATATAGGTCTGCAAATTGCCCTCAAGTAATGTCCTTTACAGAAGTCTTTCCTGCTCTTTTCATTTTTAGGTGGGGTGCACTAGCCAGTGCAATTGTGCAACGCATGGGCAACGCTCAAGAATCCCAACGCATGGGCAACATCACACAGTGAAGTCCAGATTAAGTGGTGGTATTACACCATTGAAACAAGTGCGACGATGCCAGATATTAAGTTGACAATATAGAACATAATCTGCGGTTGAATTAATTGCCCGCATAATGAAAGTTGACTCCTTCACCGCAATTTTGCCAAAACTTAAATTTGAGCGGCAAAGGCTACGTTGTCCGAACATTTTTCAAATCACAAGTTTTTATCTAAAAATGCACGTATTCATCAAATTTCCAAATCACACACTTCCAAGTTGTATGCTTAGATGATTTTTTTTTTGTAGATAATCTATTTATGATGGCTATCGTGTATACTAATTTTGGTTGAAAAATACATTTTTTTTTACTATTTAAAAAAGTCTTTCTCCAAATGAGTTGATATAGCATTAAAGTATTGTATTATGTCATTGTTATAGTAAACAGTACGACATTTAATGTTATTTCAACTCATTTGGGGAATGGTTTGGGACTCATATCAATGTTCTTTTAAAAAATTGGCATCTTCATTGATATGTTGGTAAGATGTATGTTGAGGCTCCAGAAGATCGACGCTCTTGCATTTTGATAAATGTGGGATTTTAGCTATTTTGCCACGATAAAATGCCCAAACGTTTGGATTATGTCTTACACAAGTTATATGCTATCCGATTCAAACTAGATATCATCATTAGTGGTCATCACTCATCAAACTGCTGGAACTATTTGAGGTTCAAATTCATTCATTAACTTACTCAAAATGTGCCTTATCGTATTAGGTTGTACTTTGCGCAAACTTGGAAACGATTCCCGGGCAAATTTAGACGATCAATTTAAGAAAATATTACCAATCAAACACACCCTAATACCATTTTATTATTTTTTTTTTCAATTATGAAAACTAATAACTGTGATGCACATAAGGCAATCAACTAAATACTCATCCAAGATTACAAATTAATAAATAAGAAAAATATTATTTACAATATTATCATTAGACCCTAAGGCTAGCGAGCTTCATAAATTAATCCCACCAGCAACCATAAGAGTTCCTTTAATAGTCTTCATTCTTAGCCAGTATAATGTAGCTTACTTATCAAGATACAAAGAAAACCTTGGTATAGTAAGATGATTAATTCCTAGATACGATAACTATTTTCATTTTCTCTTTTTTTTTTTTAAATGAAATTTGGAAGGTTGGAGATCATAACACTTTTGTCCAAATCCATGTATTGGGACCCCCAAACCCCAGTTGATGGTTCTAGCCAATACAATACTTTTTGTTATTTAAAATTTAAACACTTCTCATGAACTTCACAATCAACTTTTTAAGGAAAAGTAGGTTGAAAATTGCGATTTGTATAGACCAAAAATACATGTTCAATATGTAGCTAATAACATGATAGATTTAAGGACACTTTCATTTTAATAATTGCTATATTTCATTCTTCAGTTAGGGTACTTGAGTAGTGCATATGAGATGAGCTTCTCTACAATATTGGACCAGTATTTGGAAAAGGCATCAACATCATTTTTCTGGAAACTCAAGATGAAGGCATGCACAAAATCACCAAGTGGGAAGTTTTCCTGAGCAAAGTTATGTGCAACTAAAATTATATGAACCTCAATAATTAGATTGAGCAAATTTATGTGCAACTAAAATTATATGAAGCTCAATGATTATATTGATGGTATTCAAATACACTAGGGAACTGTATAAAAGTAACACTTATCATTAGATAGCCAGTTTTCATAAAAAAATTGACATTGCAGTAACAAGTCAAAGGATTCATACATTCTTCACAAACTCACTCTTCATGAAATAATCATATCGCTACCCCCAGTTGTCCAACCATTTTCTTCCAGTCAATGTTGTGTTCACTATTTATTGAACCATTAGAAAACTATGCAAAGAAAAATTCCATTTTGTTGAGGTAAACATAGATTCAGAATTCACAATTCTTGCAAAGTCACCATTGACCATACTTGGTCTATGTATAATTTGAAATCAAACAATAAAAACTGAGTTTCATCAAAATGGGTGTCTAAGGGAGTTGCAACACCAAAGAAAAGAAACCACTTTTGTAAATTTCCATAAATATTGTGGCTTGATTCCTCTTCAGATAAAAAGCCCAAGATGATTTTCACATTTGAAACTAGTCAAGTGATTCAAACTACAACCCTACACTTGTACCAGTTGGCTAACCTAGAATGTCAATGTCTATATGATATGGAGAAGAAAAATACTTATCATTTGCGAGGGCAAAGTAATCTTAGTAATCACCCAGTCGTGCTGATACTAGAGAAGATTTCATTTCATTTGGTTCATGAAGTCCTCGACCTTCTCAGCAGCGCCAAACATATTCTTCAGATTGATTTCATCCAAAAGCAAACGGCATGTCAAATATCTAGGTGTGATTTCTTGATCTATCATCTCTTCAAAGAGGAGATAAGCCCATTCACATTTGTTTGTTCTACAAAGCCCATGAATCAAAAGAGTATAAGTTGCCAAATCAAGGCTTAAATGTTGTTTATGAACCATATCGTCCAACAATTTGCTTAACCATATATCCGTCTTTCCCTTTTTAAAGCACAACTTGAGCAATGGATAGTACGACTGAACGTCGGGCTTACAATGGGGCGAACTTTCCAAATCCTTCAGAACATTTAGTGCTTTTTGCTCTTCACCGTGATGACAAAGCATTGCGATCATTGAATTGTAGGTTGATGTGTTTGGATTCACACCGACTTTAGGCATTTCCACCTCAAAAACACGAATTGCTTCTTTCACTTGGCGGGCCCGCCCTAGAGTATGAATGAACGCATTGTAAAAAAGCGTATCCGGTTGGCATCCAACCGATTTCATCCTCTCAACAATTTGCAAGGCTTCTTCGAATTCGTCGGACTTCGTCAGTGAACACATGATAGTGGTGTAAGTGACAACATTTGGCGGGCACCCTTGATCGAGCATTTCATCGAGCACTTGATAGACCTTATGGAAATTGAACTGGCGGCAATAGGATTGGATGATGGTGGAGTAGCTAATGACACAAGGGCGACACCCGTGTCCCTTCATTTCTTGGATCGTCCAATGTGCCTCATCAACCCGTCTCACTTTGCACCACCCGTGAATAAATATGTTGAAAGTGTGAACACTAGGTGGGATATGGGACTTGAGCTCCAAGAAAACCGCGCGGGCCCTCTCGACTTTGTTTTCCTTGCAAAGCGTGTCGAGTAACAAGTTCATTGATTCCGTGTTCTTCTCCAATCCAAAACTACCCAAGTCGTCAAATATTCTTACGGCCTCTTCCCATTCTCCCGCACCCGCAAGTCTTCTCATGACCTTAGCTATGGTACTAAGAGTCACAAGATGACCTATGCGCATTTCCTCTACAAGCTGCTTCATTTTTTCCATTTGCTTCGTTTTCCCCAAAATGTCCACCAGCAAATCGTATGATTCAGGCGAGGGTTTATATCCCGGACATGATTCGGTCCATCTAAACACACCCAATGCTGACTTCCAATCATCTTTGAATCGGTGGAGCAGGTTAAAAACAAGGTTGTGAGAGACCTTTATAGCATTACACGCTTTGTCATGAGAGAGAGAGTGGAGAATTTCATCGTTAGTGCCTCCAGCACGAACGTTAGCTATAACAACTTCGAGATCAGATTGTGTATTTGAGTTGACACAGAATTTTGCATGAAATAAGGCACGGGATACTGAAGGGACAAGGAAGGTGATCCTCTTAGTGCGGAAGATCATGAAGGGGAGAGTAACGATATTGGGGTGTTCACACCTGCAATTCCCAAATAAGAGAAAATCAGACCAGCCTAAAAATATTTTTACCACTGGCTCAAGCGCAAAAGTTTCCCCCAACGTCAATTTTTTGGTAAATAATAATAACCCTATGAATTATGCATTTTGTTGTAAATACTAGGGGTGTTCGCGGTCCGGTTCGGTTCGATTTTGAGATTTTTTTTGGACCGGACCGACTTAGTCGGTCTTTTAAAAAAGTGGACCAAGACCGGACTGATAATGTCGGTTAACCGACCCTAGTCGGTTCGATTTTTTATAGGGTCGGTCCGGTCTAACCCATCGTCGGTCTTCACATTAATAAAATACATAATTTATAATGATGAAAATATACTTGACTCTATTTTTTCCAAACATTAAAAACCAAAAAATATCAAAATTTACAATTAAAACAAACCTAGTATTGATCAAACTGTAATTTAAACTAATCAAATATTGAAATATATATTTCACTATTTATCTTATATATATACATATATATGTAAAAATTTATTATTGTATATAGAGTCGGTCCGAGTCGGTCCTAACAGGTTTTTTAAAATTATAATCCGTGGACCGGACCGACTAGATCGGTCCTTTAAAAAAATAAACCGACACCGGATAGATTAAGAAAAAAATCGAAAAAAAAGAGTTGGTTCGGCTCGGTCCGTCGGTCCAGTCGGTTTTTTGAACAACCCTAGCAAATACCCCTTTCCAGGAACTTCTTAGGGTCCATTTGGTTATCCAAATGCCAAAAAGTTGACAAATAAGAAAATTTGTCCACATTTTGGCCGTTTGGTTGCAAAATTTGCCTAGGCATTATTTGTCAATGTACAACACCTCCTATGCACAATCTATGGGCAAATTTTGCTTACCTATTTCAGTGAAAAATATTTGCCAGCAAATTTGCCAACTTCTTAAACGGTTTTAATGTTTTAAAAAATAATTTAAAAACTGTTATGAATATTTAAAAACTGTTTTAAATATTATAAAAAATTGTTAAAAAAATGTTTTGCAAATTTTTTGAAAAATCGTATTAACAAAATATTGTAAAAACTGGTTTTAACATTTGTAAAAACTGTTGTGAAAATATTATAAAAACAGTTTTAGTGTTTTAAAAAATAATTTTAAAAACCGTTTTAAATAGTTAAAAAAACTGTTATATATATTTAAAATTTACTTTCTAATGTTTTGAAAACTGTTTTTAATATTAGAAAAATTGTTCAGAAAATGTTTTACAAACTAATGTTTTGAAAACTGTTTTTAATATTATAAAACATTGTTAGGAAAATATTTTACAATTTTTTTTGAAAATCGTATTATAAAAATATTGTAAAAACAGTTTTTAACATTTTTAAAAACTGTTTTGGATATATTATAAAAACTGTTTTAAAGTTTTAAAAAACATTTTTTAAAACTGTTTTAAATAGTTTAAAAAAGCTGTTGTGAATGTTTAAAAATTGTTTTGTAATATTTTAAAAACCTATTTTTAATATTAGAAAAAATTGTTCAGAAAATGTTTTACAAACTAATGTTTTGAAAACCGTTTTTAATATTAGAAAACAATTTTAAAAACTGTTTTGAATATAATATAAAAAAAATTAAAGTTTAAAAACAAAATTAAAAAAATATTTTAAATACTTAAAAAAAACTGTTGTGGATATTTAAAAATTGTTTTGTAATATTTTAAAAACTGATTTTAATATTATAAAAAATTGTTAAGAAAATGTTTTACAATTTTTTTTAAATACTGTAATATAAAAATATTGTAAAAACTGTTCTTAACATTTTTTAATATAATGTAAAAACTATTTTTAAATAAACTAATTGGATTGATTTTAATTTCGCCGAATGGTTGTTTGATAGCGTCATGTGAATTTGCCTAGGCAATTTTTGCTATGCCCACTATTTTGCCCATTGACAACCAAACGGACCCTTAGCGATAAATAAGAGGGTCTTTGTAACAAAATGCATGAATCAGGGGAGCTTCTTGCAAAAAAAAAAAAAAATCTTTTTATTTTTGGCACTTAAAATAAGTTCATAAATAGGGTTTTTGCCTATAATTTGGTTTGTTTGGTACAAAAGTTTACCTACAAGTTATTTGTTAATGTACAACCCCTCATATGCATAAATTATTGGCAAACTTTACTTACCTATTTTAGCGAGAAATATTTGCCAACAAATTGGCTAATTTCTCAAAAGCTTTTAATATTTCAAAAAATAATTTAAAAACAGTTTAAATAATTAAAAAAACTGTTATGAATATTTGAAAACTGTTTTGTAATATTTTAAAAACAGTTTTTAATATTATAAAAAATTGTTAAGAAAATATTTTACAATTTTTTTAAAAACCGTATTATAAAAATATTATAAAAACTGTTTTAAAGTTTTACAAAATAATTTCAAAACTGTTTTAAATAGCTAAAAAAGCTGTTTTGTAATGTTTTAAAAACTGTTTTTAATATTATAAAAAATTGTTAAGAAAATGTTTTACAAATTTTTTTAAAAACCGTATTTTAAAATATTGTAAAAACTGTTTTTAACATTTTTAAAAACTGCTTTGAATATATTACAAAAACTGTTTTAAAGTTAAAAAAAAACTAAAAACTGTTTTAAATTGCCAAAAAAATGTTATGAATATTTTAAAACTGTTTTGTAATGTTTTAAAAACTGTTTTTAATATTATTAAAAAATTGTTAAGAAAAACTGTAAAACTGTTTTAAACTGTTTTTAATGTAAAAACTGTTTTTTCGTAACGTAAAATCTGTTTTTTCGTAACATTTTTAAACATTTTTTCGTAACGTAAAAACGGTTTTTTCATATCATTTTTTAACATTTTTAAAAACTGTAAAAATTGTTTTTTCGGAACATTTTTAAAAACTGTAAAAAGTGTTTTTAATAATAAAAACAGGGAGGAAGAAGAAAAGAAAAAAACTGTTCTTTAGTTTTTTTAATAAATAAAAAACGGGAAGTAAAAAGAAAAGAAAAACTATTTTTTTATTAAATAAAAATTGGGACAAAAATAAAAAAAATATTTATTATTATTATATATGATAACACGGACGGAAATATGTTATTAAAATGTTTTGACTAAAAAACTTGTTTTTACCTCATTTGGTGTTTGATACCCTAATGTGAGGAAAAAAAAAATTGCCTAGGCAAATTTTGCCATGCCAACGTCAACCAAACAGACCCTAACTAATTTCATCATTGTGAAAGAAAAGATCAAGTCTCCAAATGAATTTCTTCTATAATGTTTTCTACAAAGAATATGGTATCTATACTACTTTCTTCAAACGAATCTCCTATTCGCTTCATACAAAATTAATAGTCGTTTGAAAGTCAAACAGTTAATGGAAAAAAATTACTTTCCAAATTTATCATATAAAGTTATTAATACCATTGAACTGCAACACAAGCCCTTGGATCATTGCTCTTCCATACTAATATTGATCTCACCCACTTTTATATGCTATTTTTGGTAACGTGACTACTTATTTGGGATGGAACAAAAAGAAAAATTGGAATATTAATTTGCGACGGAGGAATTAGAAGAAATAAATCTTACTTAATCACCATCATTTGTGATACATTATATGATTTAAACTAAAAGTATGTGGGCTGATTTGTACTTATTTTCACTCATGTTTGTCATTTATTTCCCTCCCTTAGCCTAGCTATTCCGAGTTGAGAATGAACATACTCTTAGAATGAATAATACTTTTTGTCCTTATTGGTCTTTTTGTTAAGGAAAATGTTAGGCACACCGGGTGATAGTACCGATTTAGTACCGGTACTGCTTATTTTATTTGTACTATGGTGTGGGTCCTGTCAGAAAATGTTGTAAGTTCCACCAATGTACAATCAAATAAAGTGGTACCGATACTAAACCGGTACTATCACCCGATAAAAGTATTACTACTCTTTTGTTAATATTTAGTTTTGCCCTGGGTTAGCTAGCGTAAACATATCTAGGCTCTAAATAAGTGATGTAGGTCACCTTACTCAATATTGAATATTACAAATGGAGGTTTTAGCTCATTTTGAGCCATTAACTGATGTTGCTTTTTAATATGAAAATAATGTCCATGAATCAAACATTACATCAAAACACAAAATGGGGGACAAAAAGTCCACCGAGAAAGTAGAAATCAATCACATCACAACTTCTCTCCAATTCAAAAGAATATAAAAGGATCATACGAAAATCTTGGAAGACAAAGCCCTAAGAAATACAGAAAACAAGCATTTTCTGTTCCACCCTACATTGCATGTACATTAAAATGAAGAAACTACATTTTACGTTTCCTCGATTATATTAAGAATTTGGCTCAAGGTTATGTTCAACTGGCTCAAGGTTATGTTTCACCCTATATTTGGATTTATAGGACAGTTGCTTCCATGCTTATAAATATAATCCCTAGGTACAACAATATTTAGTTGTGTGCAATGGCGGATCTGGGCCTGGGCTGAGCAGGGCTACAGCCCAGCCCAAAAAAAAAAAACTGCTTGCATATATAAATTTAAACCGTGTCTACAAATAAGCCCAGCCCAAATTTAGGTAACCCAATCCATTATCCATTTATCTGTCCACAACCACATGGAATACAAGAAAAGAAAAGTAACGTGTAAAGGTGGGACAACTCTAATTCAAAGCGTGGGTGTGCGTGCACTTTTCTTTTTGACCCAAACAAAGTTAGTGAGATAATGTTCCCTCTCTCTCAAAACAAACCAATTAAATTCATAGAAAAGTATTCATTTCAAACCAATTCCTTCCGGCCAGCCGCCCTTTTGCAGAGTGTACTGCAGTGCCATTTTCTGTCGGCAACCAACCAGCAGACGTCTTCATCAGTGCTCAGGTATTTCCTCTTTTTTTTTTTCAATTTTTGTTTGCAACTGTATTTCCATTTCTTTCCTGTTGTTTTGTTTTTCCTTTCTAATTCCGACGCTCAAGTAGGTATAAATAATTAAACTCATATTTTATTTGTTGAACCTTAATTATTTATATCAATCTATTGATGAATAAATTAATTAAAAAAAATTATTTCAATTATTTTTTGGTAAGATTAAATAAGTGGTTTAAATATCATATTTATGCTTTTAATTAATAAATATTAGAAATTTGAGAATTTTTTTTGTTAAGATTAAATTAGTGAATTTTTTTTCTCTGAAATATTAGAATTTTGGATTTTGAACTTTTTAGATTGTTTTACATTTGTTATTTAGATTTTAGAAGTTTGATTGAATTATTTATCAATATATCGATGATTAAATTTATTAAAATTTCTTATTTCAATTATTTGTTAAATAAGACATTATTTTTTTATGATTGTATAATAAATCATATTTTCTTGTTCCCTTGTTAGGTTATAAATTATTATGGCAGATAGTCAACCACCAACAAAGAAAGGAAAAACTATATTTTCGTTCTTTAAAAAGAGAGAGTGTGGTGCGACATCGATGGAAAATACACCTCTCGCATGAAGTAAGGATACTGCAATGCTCGATTTACACCCTCCTTCCATATCTAAAGTGGTGGAACCAATACCATTTTCTTCTTTTACTATTGAACGAGATCCCGGGTTACGTACTTCGATATGTGATATTGAATCTCCTGCTCGAAGAAATGAGATTAAAAGAGCATACATCAATTTGGCCTTATCAACCTTAACTTTCTGAATATCGAAGGACTTTGTTTGGTAAACAATATCGGCGATTTCAATATGCTTGGTTTAAAAAATTTCCTTGGCTAGAGTATTCCCCATCAAATCATAAAGCATATTGTTTTCCATGCTTTCTTTTTGAAGATAAAAATAACCCAGCTAGTCGTTCTTCACTTACTACTGATGGGTTTGATAGTTGGAAGAGAGTTAATGATGGGGCAAAATGTGCATTCTTACTTCATATTGGAGGCATATCTTCACCGCATAGCAAATCTGTGGAATATCTTCTCAATTTAAAAAATTCGGCACAACATATTGACAAAGTCATTAGTGCACAATCCGTGGAAGATGTTATGAAGAATCGAATGCGTCTTATGGCAAGCATTCGAGCTGTTCGATTTCTTGCACTTCAAGCAATGGGTTTTAGAGGTCATGATGAAGGCCCAGATTCATTGAACCGGGGGAATTTTATCGAATTACTGAAGTTCAAAGCTGAAGGGAACGATGATCTTTCAAGTATAATTTTAAATAATGCTCCAGGTAATGCCATGTACACGTCTCACTTTATTCAAAATGAGATTCTAAATATCTTAGCTAATAGAGTGAGAAAGATGATATGTGATGAAATAGGGGGAGGAAAGTTTTGTATTCTTGTGGATGAATCTCAAGATGAGTCGAAAAGGGAACAAATGGCCCTTGTGTTAAGATACATTAAGAAAGATGGTTTGATAGCTGAACGATTTTTTGATATTGTGGGGGTTGAAAACACATCAGCACCAAATCTTAAAAAAGAGATATCTAATATGCTTATTCGTCACAACCTCCCTATTGAAAACTTACGAGGTTAAGGTTATGACGGTGCTAGCAATATGCGAGGTCAATGGAATGGATTGCAAGCATTGTTTCTTACGGATTGCCCATATGCATATTATGTGCATTGCTTTGTTCATCAACTTCAACTAGCTTTAGTTGCAGCGGCAAAAGAAGAGCCTTGTGTTTGGCAATTCTTCTCTCACTTGACTTGTATTGTGAATCTTGTTGCATCTTCTTCAAAACGCTTGTCGGAGTTAAAATATGCACAGAAAAATGACATCGAACGTATGTTGGCCAGTGGTGAACGACAATCTGGTAAAGGGGCTAATCAGATTGGTACTTTGCATCGACCGGGAGCTACTCGTTGGAGCTCACATTATGATTCAGTGAGGGACTTGATGGATATGTATGATGCAGCTTGCACAGTTGTTGAGGCTCTTAAAAAGAGTGGAGCAAGTTCACAAATACGCGGGCAAGCTCGTGGTGTGTTCAAAGCTATGAGGGACTTTGAATTCATATTCATTATGTTTCTTATGTACAAAATCATGGGGATCACTGGCATGCCCTGCCAAGCCTTACAACGTAAAACTCAAGATATTCTAAATGCTATGAAGCTAGTCTCTACAACAAAAGATCTTCTTCAAAAACTGAGACAGGGTGGTTGGGGAACTTTTCTTGAGTCTGTGACATCATTTTGTATTCAACATTTGATTCCTATACCGGATATGAGTTTTCATTTTGACGAGGGTACAGGTCGTCAATGTCAGCAGAGAGATCACATCACACTTGAACATTATTATCACTATGATGTTGTTAATGCCACAACAGATTTTCAGTTGACAGAGTTAGAACAAAGATTTTTCGGTGGGGTAGTGGAACTTCTTACTCTTAGTGCGGCTTTGGACCCTAGCGATTGTTTTTCATCATTTAATGTTGAGGCTATATGCAAGATTGCAGAAAAATTTTATCCTGAGGATTTTGATGGACAAGATATCCATCGCTTGCGATGCCAATTGATGCATTACCATCTCGATGTAGGTAATGATTCCGATTTCCAAAATGTTTCTACCCTAGGTGAGTTATGCCGACAACTGTATCTTAAGAGAAAGATTGATGACTACTATTTGGTTGATAGATTGATTCGTCTCCTCCTCACTCTTCCTGTTTCAACGGCGACTACTGAAAGAGCTTTTTCCGGTATGAAACATGTTAAAACATCAGTTCGAAACTCAATGAGGGATGAATTTCTTGCTAATTGTTTGTCTCTCTTCCTTGAACGAGATCTCACTTTAAGTATTGATTTAGACTCTGTGATCGATGAATTTCAATCTCTAAAGACTCGTCGGGAAAAATTTCGATAGATTTTTTTGTAATAATGATTCAAAGACTGGGGGAACATTTTTTATTAAACTTCTTTATTTGATTATGAATGAATTCTCTTATTGAACTCAGTTTTGCCATGATTTTTTGTCATATTGTTTATTTAATTTTTTTATGGGCTTTCACTTGTTGTTAGCCCACCCCGTCGAACAATCCTGGCTCCGGCCTTGGTTGTGTGGTCCCTCTAGAGATAGCAGTACAAAAAATAAGTAAATTGATAATTATTTTATTTAAAGAGGTATTTATACCCTTATTCATTCCCGTTTAAAATTCACTTACTCTCTTTTTAAAAATAAACATATAATCCCACTCCCACTCCTACCCCCACCCCACCCACCGGAATCCTCGTCTGAACAGTTTGCTGGAATCTCACCAGAATAGTGTGTCGGAGACCGTCGGAATTCTTACCGGATTGTTTCTCTCTCCTGATTTCTCTCTTTCTTCGTCTGTTTCTTTTCTTTTTCTAGTCCGTGCCAACGGCACCATTGTCAGAGTTGGAGAAGAAGGTTTTTCACAGGAAAAAATAGAGTTTTCGTCGGGAAAAATGGAGATTTTAGTGAAATAGTAAATTTATCCGTTACAATTTTTTTGTCAAAAAATATCAAATTTGGGTGTTGTTTGATAGATATCAACAAGTAGAATTCAAATATATAAATGTTTTGAATTTTGAATTTGTAGATTTGAAATTATGGATTTTTAAAGATTTGATGATTTTTTTTCTATGAGTTGTTAGATGGTATATTGGTCATTTTAATAGTCTTTTTAGTACGAGAACTAAATTTACAAAATTGTGTGTGTTATCCTATTTTTACATATTTTTGGGTTGGGTTGATCTTTTCCCAAAATCCCCTAAAATTTATATAACAAGATCAAATAACAAAAGGAAAGCAACGGTTTAGGAGCATTCCAAGAACAATCAACCATGCAACTATAACAGACTCATCAGAGTGATAAGTGAACAGAAACCAATCAATTAAAGTGCCTCAAACTCCATGGATACTAATACTACTAGTAGATTCAGGGAGAAAAAGGCTTCCATTCCATGACCACAAATTGGAAAAATAAATTAAATAATCAATTTAACCACACTTGTGTAATGATCAGCATAAGCGTTGAAATTACTGCTCGACTCATTATAAATGGTTAATTTCTTGATGCCTAGTTGATTCCCTGCAATAGTAGAACGAAGAAGAAACAAATTTCCAGTTAGGGAATGACCAAAGAAAGCTGTAAAAGCCAAAGGTGCCCATTATCATTCTACTCTTGGCCGAAAATTTCACACCAAAAATTGAACTATTTTTACTAATACTAAAATTTCTGAACTAAAAGACACATTTTGGATTCACTATTCAACGCATCAATCAAGAACATCTATTCATGTTCTAAGTTCCTTAACAGTGCTTCAGTCCTTGTAATCATGTTTGAGTTATGGGTAATTGTTTTCATGTCATTATGAAATTATGGGAGGCGAGGAAAGGAACAATTATGCTACAACAAAAGAAGTCAATCATCTTGAACTGGATCTTCAAACTTATAACATTTCTGACAATATTATCGTTGCAAAATATGGCAATGTAAAATAATCAAGTCTCTTTCCATTTTACCACAATCCAGCACTCTCTCTAGTAAATAATGATCTTTAATGATCAAATTAATAATAGTCACATTATAGTTGTAAATTCATTATCTGAAGCTTTAGTCCCACGTTTTATTTTAAGGGGCTTTTGTGTATAAGTCTTGTGTGAAATTTGTTTCTTTATACAAGTCCTATTGACTTTTCAACCATTAAAAAAGTCTTCTTCCTTATTTTTTGAATTTTTATTTGAGATACCTTTTATAACCAACTCATCCACAATTGGTGGGAGAAAAACTTTCGGGGGTTACGATTTTTGATTGAAAAATCTGTTTTTCACAAAATTTATATACTTGAAACTTGCGTAACGAAATCTATAAATCCATGATGACTATAAAAATTTGAAGGAAAACAAAAAAACATTAAAAGTGTTCACCACGAGATGATACAGTTTTATATCCAGAACTTTTTAAAACATTTATTGTGTTAATATTATACGGACTACTCACATAAATCTGTATAAATTGGATTAAATAGTTGCGCTAACTAATCAACCAAATATAATGCATCCCAAGTCAATGCACATGAAAATATCATCTGAGTTGGTGAATCATTTCATCAAACACAATATATGCAAGAAAATGTGTGCCGGCATATACAACTACATAATCTACAACATTATACACATACATATATAGTAAGAAATCCAAGAAATAAGGATATGAAACCCTTCTAATATCAATAATGGAAACCAAGCTCCACCCCACTTGTTCAAATGTATTAATTTAGTGAAACAGAGGAATATGTAGCAGCTAAGCTAACCTGAATAGTTGAACCCAACATACATTAAGGGCTTCTTAAAGCTCAAAGTCTTTTATCCTTTGGTTTAACATTTTTGCTTCGTGGGTGATCTCTAATATGGTTTGGGGATTAGTAGGGTTTGTATTGAAGTGGCTTCACTGTTCAGACCAGTCCTCGGAGCATTTTGGTCTATCGTTATTATTAGAGTAGCACTAGGGAGACCCAGAAAAAAAACCCACTTCGTAAATCCAGTATATAAGACAAAAATAGGTACAAGTTTTTAATGCACATTTTGATGCCCTGGCGGGACCCACAACAATAAGGTATAAACTTTTAATGCACTGGGTTTAAGAAATGGGTTTTTTTCTGGGTCTCCCTAGATTTATTCTTATTATTATTTTCGTTCACAAAAAATGTAGGGAATAATTATATTTAGGTCCCATTTGTCGGGTCAACATTCTAATAAATTCTATTGACTTTTCAATAATTCCATAGATCCTATTCCAACTTTTTAGGGAATTTTTTCACAATTTTACCATTTTATAACTAATCATCCGTAACTTCCTTTAGGAAGTTACATAAGTGGATGGTTTTTTTTTTTAATCTTTAAATGATCATAACTTTTGATTCACAAATCCGTTTTTCGCAAAATTACTATTTTTGAAATCTGCTCGACGAGATCTATCAAACAAGATCCATGAAGGCTATAAAGTTCCAAAGAAAAAATTTACACAAACAGTAAACTTTACTGTATGCACTATAATATGAAATAGTTTTATATATGTGACATTTTCACAAACAGACAGTAACATTTATTGTGGTAATACTACACAGTATATATATATATATATATATATCCGGTGGATCCAAATCCTCTTTTTTCAAAAATACCTTATATTTAAAAGTTCGCGCTAACGGCATCCAATCCTTACCACCATTGTTGGAGCTTCAACGACCTTCGTCAGAGCACCGATTTGGGGTGGGTAAGGGTGGCATGTGGTGTCGCTGGCGCGGACCTTTGAAAATAAGAGACTTTTGAATAAATGGGTTTTGGATCGACCGGAGTGTCATGGGGTGCCGCTGACGCGGACCGTTGAAAATAAGATTGAATAAATGGGATCTAGATACTCTTGAGCACCGATTTGGAATGAGTAGGGGTGACATTAGGTGCCGGTGGCGCAGGGCTTTAAAAAAAAAACGCATATATTATATATATATATATATATATATATAAAATGTGATAACACAGTAAATGCTATTGTTTGTAAAAATGTCATAGCTATTAAACCTTTTTGTTATACACCAGAAAATGAAATAGTTTTATATTTGTGACATTTTCACAAACAATAACATTTACTGTGTTAATATATTTATGAAATAGTTTTATATATGTAACATTTTCATAAACAGTAACATTTACGGAGTTAATATTACACAATATATATATAACATTTTCATATATATATATACACACACACACACGGTAGATCCAAACCACTATTTTTTTTTTCAAAATTACCATATTTTTAAATGTTTACGCTAGCGACATTCAATCTCCACCACTACCCACCCCCATTTTCGGAGCTTCAACGACTTTCATCAGAGCTATAATTTGGGTTGGTAGTAGTGGCGTAGGGTGCCGCTGCCGCGACCCTCTGAAATTAAGAGAATATTAGATAAATGAAATTTGGATCCATCGGAGCTCCGATTTGTGGTGAGTAGGGGTGGCATTGAGTTAGGTTTATATCTATAACATTTTCACAAACATTAACATTTACTGTGTTCATATAACACTATATATATATATATATATATATATATATATATATACATCCAAACTAGAGCTGTAAACGGATATTCGAAAATCCGCATCCGTCCGATATCCGAATCCGAATTTGCGGATATTTATCCGAAAATATGAAAACGGATACGAATATGGATTCTCTATAAAAATATCCTAGAAAACGGATACGGATATGGATAGTGCTAGTATCCGACATGGATAATCCGTATCCGATGCGGAGTATCCATTTTATCGGATATCCGTTTTACCGGATATCCGTATCCGTCAAACATATGTTTAAAATATTACTAATAATATTAGTATTAGTATTACTAATAAATAAATATTAAAAAAACCTTAATTGTTTATTCCCCAAAATAAAATAAACACATACTCCACTCAAAACAAAAATACCATGAAGTTATTATTTTATTGGGTATATTATAAAATGTCATGTATTATTATTTTATTAGGTATATTATCATTGAGTTACACTAAAGTTACAATACACCCTATCACACACAACATACACCGACTAAAGAACATATACTCCAATAAAAAAAAACTTCGCTTCATTTCTCTTTCGTACAAAACAAGAGAAAAGAAACTTTCATGTGGTTGTTCGTTAGTTTTCTTAATTATAAATAAATGTAAGAGAGAAACAGAAAAGAATGTAAGAGAGAAACAAAATAGAATGTAAGAAAGAAACAGAAAAGTAAAGAGATGGTTTTGATTGTGATGAGAACTGAAGTTAACATGTATATTATATACAAAATCAAAATGTATACTTATTAAAATAAAAATATCAATATGTTTTGAGGACAAAAGGTTTATGAGGTTATCATTCTCAACAAATTTGATTAATCTAAAAGGTGCGTATTTATTTCTATTGTCATGGAATGCGACTGTTATTTTTTTTTGTATGGTTGTAAATTATGGATGACTTTAAGCCATATTATCATTATGGAATGATACTATTATTATGGAATCCATAATTGTTGATATTAGGAGGCAGTAATTTTGTTATATATTTATTTGGATTGGATTGGATATTTTAATTGTTATTTTTTGCGATGGATAAATAATGTAAACGGATACGGATATTATCCGAATCCGAGGTATCCGAGTGAATACGGATATGGATAGTTGTTTTAACTATCCGGGCGGATACGGATACGAATACAGATAGTACATTCAGATAGCGGATACGGATATGGAAAACATGGTATCCGATCCGTATCCGTCCGTTTATCACCCCTAATCCAAACCTATTTTTCTGATATTATCTTATTTTTAACGGTCCGCGCCAGCGGCATCCAATCCCCACCACCACTCACCCCCTTTATCGGAGCTCCAACAACCTTCATCAGAGCTCTGATTTGAGGTGGCATGGGATGCCGATGTAACATTTTCACAAACAGTAACATTTATTATTTGTGAAAATATTACAAATATAAACCTAATCCAATGCGTCCCCTACTCACCTCAAACTGGAGCTCCGGTGTGTCCAAACCCCATTTATCCAATATTCTCTTATTTCCTAAGGTCCGCGCCAGCGGCACTCCATGTCACCCAAAATCAAAACTCTGATGAAGGTTGTTGGAGCTCCGACAATTGGGGTTGGTGGTGGTCGGGATTGGATACCGCTAGCGCGCGCCGTTAAAAATAAGACAATATCAGAAAAAAAAGGTTTGGATCCACCGTATATATATATATATATATATATATATATATATATATATATATATATATATATATATACTGTGTTATAACACAGTAAATGTTAACGTTTCTAAATATGTTATAGATATAAACTTAACCCAATGTCACCCCTACTCACCCCAAATTGGAGCGTCAGTGGATCTAAACTCCATTTATCTAATATTCTCTTAATTTCAAAGGTCCGCGCCAGCGGCACCCTATGCCACTACTACCCACCTAAATCATAGCTCTGATGAAATTCGTTGAAGCTTCGACAATGGGGGTGGGTAGTGGTGGGGATTGAATGTCGCTAGCGTAAACCTTTAAAAGTATGGTAATTTAAATATATATATATATATATATATTTATATATTATGTAATATTAACTCAGTAAATGTTACTGTTTGTGAAAATGTTAAATATATAAAACTATTTCATAAATATATTATCACAGTAAATGTTATTATTTGTGAAAATGTCACAAATATAAAACTATTTCATTTTCTGGTGTATACAATAAAGTTTAATATCTATGACATTTTTACAAACTATATATATATATATATATATATATATATATCCAGAGGCAGGCTCCTGTGCACACTAAGTTTGCACACTAACTTTGCACATTACCTTTTAAAAGTGGTAAAAAAAATATTTTTGAGTTGATTTTTTTTGTGTGATATTTAAACATTTCAAGGAACCCATATAAAAAAAATCAGCTCAAAAAAACTTTGTTTGCTATTTTTAAAAAATCGGTCAAACTTTCGCAATTTTTAAGCCCTTTAAAAGCTGCGAAAGTTTGACCGATTTTTTAAAAATAGCAAAAAAAGTTTTTTTGAGCTAATTTTTTTTATGTGAGTCCGTTGAAATGTTAAAATATCACATAAAAAATTGGTGTGCGCCAGCACTAAGTTTGCATACTTTTAAAAGGTAATGTGCAAAGTTAGTGTGCAAACTTAGTGTGCACAGGAGCCTGCCTCTATATATCCAATATGCTCCTATTTTTAAAGTTCTGTCCCATCCTTATTCACCCCAAATTGGCGCTCCAGATGATCCCGATCCCATTTATCCAATCTTATTTTCAACGGTCCGCGCCATCGGCACCCCATTATACTCCGGTGGATCCAAAGCCCATTTATTCAGAAGTCTCTTATTTTCAAAGGTCCGCGCCAGCGGCACCACATGCCACCCTTACCCACCCCTAATCGGAGCTCTGACGAAGGTCGTTGAAGCTCCAATAATGGTGGTAAGGATTGGATACCGCTAGTGCGAACCTTCAAATATAAGGTAATTTTGAAAAAAAAGGGTTTCGATCCACCGGATATATATATATACTGTGTAGTATTACCGCAGTAAATGTTACTGTCTGTTTGTGAAAATGTCACATATATAAAACTATTTCATATTCTAGTGCATATAGTAAAGCTTATTGTTTGTGTAAATTTTTTTCTTTGGAATTTTATACCCTTCATGGATCTTGTTTGATAGATCTCGTCGAGCAGATTTCAAAAATAGTAATTTTGCGAAAAACGGATTTGTGAATCAAAAGTTATGATCATTTAAAGATTAAAAAAAAAAATCCAACCACTTATTTAACTTCCTAAAGGAAGTTACGGATGATTAGTTATAAAAGGGTAAAATTGTAAAAAAAATCCCTAAAAATTTGGAATAGGACCTATGGGATTATTGAAAAGTCAATAGGACTTAATTCTTGAAAGATTAAAATTAGATATAATTTCTTAGATACTATCGTCGTTATTTTTTCATTAAAAATTCATTTAATTCATATTTTGATTTATATCTATTTATTCATTGAACAAAAATACAAATTTTTCCCCTTTTTTTATTTTCTTTCCAAAATTCAACTCTTAACCCAAGGGTTAAAAATAAATTCGTGTGCATAACGCTGTCAGATTTGTAAAAACTTTCTTTAAATAGAGATTTCCCCTCCAATTAAAAAAATATGAAATCCTCTATACTTTTTAAAGATTAAGAGAGTATTTTTTAGGTTGAGAGCATATTAATTGCATCTCTTTAAACAAAATCACTCATTCCTTTCATAATTGAGAGAAACGCTGGATCTGTATTTGACCAAGATTTTGTTAGGAATTGAGAGTGTTTTGTGAATAGATCCACTTAGTCTATGTTCAATTTTATTGATCCAAATCAAGATTAAAGATTAAAATTCATATCTAAAAGAGGTGTTTGAGCTATTGGAGATTTCATGCATAGTGCATATCTAAGGAGGAGAATCCAACTCCTTTGCTCTTCCAATGGAGCTTCGGATGGATCATTCATTGTCAATCGGAGAGAGTTCAATTTTCATCAGATAACTTCTTGTAGCGAAGAAGAGAAATATATCTTCATTCATTGTATAAAAATGTCTTATAAGTTAGACATCTCCCTTTATCAAAACACACCACACTTTTCCCAAATACAAGAATTACTTGTTCCATTTTTAAAAAAAAATATCAAGGAAAAAATATGTGAGCGTGTGCATTGCCAAAGATAAGCAAATAGGTCAACCATAAAATGATACCCTTAGCTTAAGCCATAATAGAAGACTTTTATGTAGAGAATCCGAGAATAATATTCGAGTGTCAATATCCATGTATTCTAATGAACAAGGCTCTCTCTACAAATAAAATTAAGTATTTTGGCTCGATTTGTGCAAGACTCAACTGCTTTGACACAAAATTAAACGTACAATACTATATAGATAGATGTGTACATTTTCAATCTTCCCCTTTGGTTATTTCATGGCATAACCCCAAAAACCCCAAAACTCTTGATTGTGACAGTAAAGACTCACTTCACATTAGTCATATAATTAGAAAAGATTTTTGTAATGCACAATGAATCCAATATATCAACAAAATAACTAAAGTTGAATCCCGATCTTGAACTATCGTGACAATACCTTTAAGAGAGTAAGATATAACAATGTAGAACTCAGGTATGGCATGCACAAAGAGAAACTTCCCACGCTCGGTATTTCTAAAAAAAATCAATATAAATGAGATAACAAGAGAGTAAGATATAACAATGTAGAACTCACCTAAATAAAATCCTATATAATAATTCAACATGCAGTCAATAAGATCACAGATCTGCCCTTAAATAATACCCGAAAAACACATAGTAAATACTCCCCTTCTCTTAGAAAACATCTCACCTTTTTATCACAAAAAAGACAAAGAAAACAAGGTGAAAGTAGACATGGTAGAACATGGGGATATAACAATAAAGAAGACATGATACATGATAAATTCAGCAGGTACTAGCAAAATAATTATCTATAAACACAATAAACAAGACTTTAAAGCTAAATGAAGATATCCATAACATAGTAGTTGTGCGAACAGCTGTAAAATGCATTTGTGCGAATGGATATATGTTAATGGCTCAAACAATACAATCACTTAACCGTGTAAATGGTAAGAATTCACAAATGTGCGCACAAATACTAATAAAAATTTCATAAACTCTTAGGAAATATTTTATAATGTCAAACCATCAGTACACCGTACATAAGAACTATAAGTGATATATCTCAACCTTCAACATCTAAGATAATATAACCCATCAATCACGACGAACAATTATGAAAAATAATATGCTCATATTTAATGATCAGGGACGAACCACTAGTTGTGGGGTCCATAGTTATGCAGGTATGAGCTCGACATGAGCGTTTAGGTTACGTGCGCCTAAAGATAATGAAGTGTCCAGGTCACAAAGGACTCCCTTGTATTCATCACTTTCGACGGTTGAAATTGATGGGGGGATAAGTCTAAAGTCTAAGGGATATCATTTAATAGAGCTTAGGACTCTTCTAAGCTCCTCTATAAATGTAAACCCCCCTCCCCCCTGAGAGCGACGTGTGATATTCATATCATTGAGCAGTACTACAACTCGATCAACCAGTTCTCTAAAGTTATAAAAGAACAAAACATGTGAGCATAAGTAAGTTATCGAACCATGTACATCTTATGTTGTGTGTGATCTTGTTACTTTCTTTAATATTTTTCTATGTTTGGCTTGTGTGCAATGAATACCATCATCTGTAGTAAATTACCACCTACAATTAATGCATTCTTTGACACTAGTCAATCTTATGAGATATCTCACTAGCCCAACTAAGATCACCAAAACCTTAATGACCGGGAGGGTCATTAGCAACATAGTCTAGGGAACCATGAGTGTTACCCCCTTAGACTATAATAGTCAATATGACTAGGAGGTCAGTCGGTCATCTCCCCCATCCCATAGGATTAGATGAGAGTTTGGTAATTATCACCAGTCCTCATATATGTGTTACAATCACCATGAGGAGAAAACAGGGGGACAATGAGCTTGAGCGATCTAACCAGATCTCAAGGCTTATTGACAATTAAGAGAAGTTATTATAAGATAACACGGTTGTCGATAGGCACCAATAGGAGTAGAATATTTATTTCCAATGGCATCTAAAGAAGTTAGAATGGGAAGCCTGTATGGAGAAATGCAAGCGTGGGTACAGTTCGCGAACTCCCAGCCCTCAAGCAAGCAGGGCTCGCAGCGGATGAAGGATCACTCAATGACAAAATGAATATTCTCCTAGCTAAAGGTTTCATGGAAGGAGGCCACACTCTAACGAGCAACAAGGAGACAAAAATCTTTGCGATTTCATCAAAATAAAGGTATAAAGATATCCAGCCCATTAATGGGCTCGCACTACCAAAGAGATCCGGAGAAGCGCCCTTATTTGTTAGATGAAATTTCCATTTAGCCAAGATATATAGGAGTTTAACAATACTAAGAAGTTTACTCCCCCACGATTCAAGATCTATGATGGAAAGGCTAACCCTACTTATTACATCAAGTAATATCGTAAGGTGATTGATTTTGCGTAAATATTTCATATTTATCCTTTTAATTTCGATACTTTTACAATCCTTTGCATTGAATTTACCTAAAATTTATCTCATTATTGTGCTACTAACACTTTTTTATGAGTATTTCGTGTTTTGTGCATTTCTCTCATGTTTTACAGGTAAATTATGCAAATGGATGTGAAATAGAAATCGAAATAGTTAAAGAAACCTGAGAAAGGAAAGTTAAGGGCAAATTCATAATTTCCTAGCCAGAATTCAGAAAAGGAACTAATTGAAAAGTTTAAGAACTCAAAGTCACAAGCACTCTAGCAGAAAAATCACCTCAATCCGAGCTACTGTGATGAAGTTATGCACATTTGAAATTGGGATAAGAATCTAGGGGTGAAAAGTGCAAATGGGAGAAAAAGACCAAAAGAGGAGCCTTTATGCAGCAAAAGTTTGTGAACCGGATCGAATTTTAGAGTGACTTTTTGGCCTGCAAATCATTTTGGATTCTATGGGCGAATGGGTTCGGGGTACCTGATTGATTAATATAGGAATTCTCATTTTCTCCTTATTTTTAACTGAAAGAGTTGTGTTAGTTTGACTTCCATGACTTGGACATATTTATTAGGAGTATTATTATTATATATTCATTGATAAAAAGTATAGAAGAACCCCAGGATCAAGTGGATCAAAGCTTGTTCTTTCTTTTCGTGCAAAATTCAATTAGAAGTTAATTCCATTCTAGAAATTGTTTAGGCTTATTTTTTGCATGTTCTTCATTCTCTACATATTGGTAACGTTGTCTTAATACTTTATTCTTGTTATTAAATAAGTATGTCCTCATTCAATCTTGATTGTTCATGCGTAGTGGTTACCAATATCATGTCCGACTAAGTTTTTAGAGGGTTTCGATACATGAAACCAACCTAGGTATTATAGAAGGATATAAAATTGAATAATTTTCATTATATAATTAGGAGGTTTGTGATCGAGTGGAAAAATCGAGCGTACGTGTAAATACGCTAGTCATTGTTATCGACTTCCAATCGCAATACAAAAACCTAAACTTTAACTACACTCTTGCGGAGTATAGTGTCTAGTCTGGGTATCGAATCCTCAGGGAACTAGAATGAGTGAACGTGACGACAAAGGTAAGACTGTTAACCCTAACTGCACTCTAAAAAGAAATAAAAAGATGATTGAGATGGGAAATAGCTAATTAACTAAATGCACACTAAATTAAACTACTGCATTAACTATGTGAGCAAAATTAACTAACTAAGAATGACTTAATAAGAATGAAGGGAAAACAAGTTGGGAATACAATCCCCCAATCCTTAGTAATTACTTAGCAGAATACTAAAATTGTAAATTAGAAGTTTGAATGAATCCAGTCTTTATAGATCCTAAGCATTACATATATGAGGTTCAATCCCATATCATATGAAATCAAAGGGAAATATAAAGCGGTGCTAAACAATTTTACGCACATTATATTCTTAAACATCACAAGTACCTAGGGAAAGAGAGATTAAAAGACCTATCTTGCATGACTCTTTTAAAATTTTAATTTAAATTATATTTTCTATATATGTAATTTACATTGGGAAGGGTTCATTCATCCCAACCCTAAAAAAAACTTAGCTAGACATGATTTTATTAAATGAAAACAAAATTCTAAATGTGCAAGAAATCATAAGTCTATTATGCATTGAAAAGAAACTTGAATTGAGAAACAAAATTAAACTACAAGAGCAATTTAAACTTATAATAAGGAAGAAATGAAAAGTAGAAATTAGCAATACTTTAATAGAAGAAGGAAATCTGAACTTGAAACTTGAATCTTGAATAGCTCTTGTTCAACTTACAAACTAGGGTTTCTAAATCCTAAGAAAATATGAAATTATATGCCAAAAGGAACTCTTTCTCTTCCTTTTTCATTACTCTAGGGCTTGGCTTTTTATAATACCCAAATATGACTTTTCCAAAGCCTCGCCAAGTTTTACAACTAATAAAAACGAATTATACAAGAAATTTCAAGAGTTGTAACTCTTCAACTTTCAAAATTAATTTCAACTTTGACTTTCTTTCTCCAACTTTGACTTGCCATATCTTTTGATCCAGAGGTCCGATTTGACTTCCGTTTTTCCAGTGTTCTTGTAATTTAGAGATCTTCAACTTTCTAGTTTTCCCCACCTCCGGATCATATATGTAAAATTACGAAAATTCCCATTTCTTGGTTTCTTTCATTGTTTTGAGTTCTCTTTGGCACTAAATATCTATAAAAACAGTAAGAAATACACGAAACTCGGGGTACTTGTTAGAAGAAGTCATTAGCAATGATATGGGACAAAAAAAATCAATTACGTTGTTCGAGGTACTAAAACTACCAACTTAGGAGGATAAATTCAGAAGAATTTATGCTTAGTCAGTTTGACAATTTATTTGAACAAGTATTATAGACCTTTTAACTTCGTTTGCCCTAGGTAACCGGAGTATTTTAGGATATAATACACGTGTTGATCATTTTTTCATTCTTGTTAAAATTATTTTGACTAGATATTATGTGGAGTAATATCCTCATATGTTTAAAACTTTGATAAATTTAAGGTTTTCTCTTAATTGTATATTTAGTTCTTGAAAATATTATATCCAATGATATTACTGACGGTTTGGGAGAGCGTATCCCATCCCCATTTTTCTCATATAGTTTATTTCAAAAATCAAAAGTTTAGTCTTGCATTTATTTAGTTAATTTGCATTTATTAGTTAGCTTGCATTAGTTACGTTGAAAATTGCATAACAAATAATCACCTTTTCTTATTTTGTTTATGAGTCGATAATTAGGTTTATATGCCTTTCCTTAGTAGTCATTATGATTTCATCCTATTCCCTGAAGATCGACCCGACTTACCGAGATTATTACTTGAGCAACCGGCTTGCACTTGAGTCATATTTACAAGCACTACACACACTTTTTGCGTCGCGTCAAGTTTTTGGCATCGTTGCCCGGGAACTATATAGACATACTAGGTTAGGTCGAATTAATCTAAGAATTTGACTCTAATTCTTAAAAAAAATGTCATAAAACCCCAAAAATAAAAAAATAAAAAATAAATATTCTCCCGTGCTTTAAATGCAAAATACTCAGCCCATTCCTAATTCAAATCCCAATCCTCCTATGGTATACGAAAATCCTATAATTGAACTCACTCCTACTATCCCTCATACTGCAAACTCTCCAAACGTTTGGGTACCACCTCCTACACCACATAATCACACCACGAGTAATACGTCTAGGAATTCTGGTGAGGAAAGTAATTCTATAAGTGTGAGTGCGTTGTCTGATCACGCTAGTTTTGGGACATGTGAGAGAGTGGTGTCGTATTTTCCCATAAGAGAACTCTTTTACCCCGAGCAAACCGTCACTCCGGGATGCATTATATTCCCGTATAATGCAGGGAAGTTTCACTTTAGGAATGGGATGATTCAGATTCTCCCACCATTTCACGGTATGGAGTCAGAAAATCCCTACCTCCACATTAGATAATTCGAGGAGGCGTACGATACATTTAATGATCAAATGTGCACCCAAGACATAGTGCCCCTCAAGATTTTTTCCTTATCTTTTAAGGACAAGGCCAAGACTTAGCTTTAGTCACTAACACCGAACTCGATAGGCACGTGTATTGATGTGAAAGCTAAGTTTATCTAAAGTTCTTTCCCGCACATAGGACCACTTCTATTAAGGAAAAATGAGAAGGAGCCTTTCGATAGATCTTGGGAGAGTTTCAACGAGTTAATTAATATGTTCCCACGCAACGATTCCAAGCAACTCGTTGAGACTATGTGCCCGAGAGATTTTTTAGGGTTAGACGTGAGCGATGCGGAGGCCAACTTTAAGCATGTCACCGAGAATATTCAAGCGTGGGACACATCGAATCCAAACAACCAACCCAAAGCTAAGCACACTTTCACAGCTCCTTCCTCATATGGATTCTATCACTTGGACAAGGAAGCCGAGTTGAAACTCTAAATCAACCAATTAACCAAGCGGCTAGAAGACGTGGTCGTATCTAGGGGAAATATATCTGGCCCATCTCGAACCTTATCGGAGGAGATTTATGAGGTGGGACATTTAATGAAGGAATGTTCGACGATACCCGCCTACAAAATTATGCTATAAAAGCAAGTTAAAGCGGTGGGATCCTATAAGGGTAATTTAAACACCCCTCATGGGAATTCTTATAACCCCAGTGGTGAAACCATCCCGATTTTAGTTACGGTCTATAACACGCAGTGATGAATCCGAATCCACATGGTGCCCAATTACCGCCACCACTCCAACCTTACCAATAAGCACCACTGATTTGGCATAAATTATTCGTCTTTATCCTCACAATTTACTAATTTTTTTATCCCGTGCGATGTTAATTCGATAATTTTATCTCATATTATTTCTATTGATATCTTTCTGTAAGTACATTCTGCTTCTTGTATTTCTCTTATATATTACAGGTATTTTATGCACATGAAAGAAAGAGAGAAACCAAAATGAAAATAGGAAATTAAATAATAAAAGTCAAGGGAAAATTCATAATTGCACATTCAAAATTCGAATGTGAAACCTAAAGAGAATTCGAAGACATCGAGTTCACGAGTATATCGGAAGAAACGACAACCGAATTCGAGTTACGATTGAAAAGATATGAGCGTGAGAAGATTAAATGAATCAAAGAGGCAAAGCAATGAAATCATGAGGACAGAACCGGTTCGGTTCCTAAAGTAGAAACGGTTCGATCTGCACAAAACGTTGGCCATAATGGAAAATAGAACTGGTTGAATCTGAAAGTTGGACTGGTTCGATTTTCTATTGCACAAAAATTACAAGTTATCCTACTTAATTTTGAGAGTTTGCTTTGGTTAAAACAATTGTAAAATCATGGATTATTATTCATTCATCTAGGAGTAAGTTAGATAAGTTTTGACCTAGTTTTGAGAGCAAGAAGGAGAAAAGAAACCTTAGAGCAAGATTTAGCAAGAATATCATCAATTTCTTAATTATTTCATGTGGTGTTCTTCGATATAAGTGCTTTCTTTTTTTGATTTCAAGATTTGCCTTATTTTTACATCATTCTTCCTTATTACTTTCTTGCCATAATTCATTCATATATGTTTAGCTAAAATATTCACGTAATAATGAATTCATGCAACGTCGAACCCATGTTAAATTGTAACTACACCATATCCAATTAAGTTCTTAGAGGGTTGGGGTACATGAACCCAACCTAGGTCTTACGAATGGAATTAAAAGTGGATAAAATCTAATTAATAATTCAAATTTCTGAAATCTTATTGAAACAAACATTGTAGGTCTTTTGATTCCGTTTGCCCTGGGTTATCAAAAACTGAAATGCTTAAGAATATGATATGAGTTTCAATAATTTATCATTCCCGTTATATATGATTTTTTATTTCATATTGTGAGGAGTAAAATATGCATATGTCGAACGCTTATAAAGTATTGAATGTTTATTTGAATTAGGAATTAGGCCTTTGAAGGTTTTATGTTCTAAGTAATTACTGACGGTTCGAGGGAGTGTACTCCAACGTCGTTTTCTCACACATAGATTAAAAATCAAATAGTTATTCTTGCATGCTTAGTTAGTTCACAATCTTAATTATTTTGTATTAGGTGATAGAAAATTCCCAAAAATAATCAGCTCAAACCTAAAGTTATTCGTTATTCCTATTTGTCATCACTTTTTAAATCCTATTCCTTGAGTTCGATACCTGAATTGATCGAATTATTACTTACGCGACTGGTTTACACTTGAATCGATATTAGAACTCACTAGAGACACATTTAGAGTCGCGTCAACCACCTATGTCAGCGCCCCTTTCGTGACTTATATAATCCCCCAGCAAAAGAGTCTCGAGGATACTTTAACTCAATTCATGCAAACTCAGTCAACAATAAATGCCCAAAATGCTCAAATTTTTATCGGCTTAAAGGCATAATTTTCTAAGTTGTAATCTTCCTTAAATGTTTAAAAGAAAGCCAAGTTTCCCGCCCAAGTACAAAGATCTCCCCAAGGTCAAAATTGTGTTAGTTCTAATACCGTTGAAAAAAAATAGCAATGTCAAGTGGTAACCACTTTACGTAGTTGGAGAATTGTTGACTTTTCACCTCCCCCACATGGCGAGCAAAAGGACAAGGAGGTTTTGCCTGACATGGAAGAGGCCGAAGATGCCCCCTTGGAAAAGAGTGATAAAGATAACACAGTTAGACCCGAGGTGGTAGTGAAACCTCTTAATGCCTCCCCCTTACCCTCAACAGTTTGTCCCTCCTCCCGAAGGAGCCTCCCGTTACAACATCTTAGAAGTGCTTAAGCAAGTAAAGCTTAATTTACCTTTTCTCGAGGCAATCAAGAAAATTCTCGCGTGTGCAAAGTTTCTTAAGGACGTGATCACGGTGAAACATAGATTAAAGGTAAAGAAGAAGGTGTTGTTGGCACAAAACGTTAGTATGGTACTTTTGAGTTACCTCCTGTCGAAGTATAAAGATCTGGGAGCACCTAACATTTCATGCATCATTATATGAGTAAAATTGATAGAGCCTTATTATATTTAGGGGAGAGTGTTAACATTCTCCAATACTCCATCTATAGACAACTAGACTTGGGAGACCTTAAGCCCATGAAAATTTCTCTCCAACTCGCAGATCGTTCCGTGAAGATACCTCGAGGGATAATTGAGGAAGTGATCATCCAATTCGACACTTTATACTTCCCGGTATATTTTTTCATTTAGGACACGAAGCCCTCATCTTCATCAAGTCATCATGTTACCGTGATCATTGGTCGCCCATTCTTAGCTACAACTAATGCATTGATTAACACACGAAATTGGCAAATAAAACTAACGTTTGAGAATATGACACTCAAGACTATTATTTTCAGCATCGCTAAGCAAATAGGTGATGAGTATAAGTTACTTGAATCGGGTCTTATAAAGGAGGTACTATACGAACACTTTGAGGGTAATCACACTAGAGACTCGTTAGAGGCTTGTCTAGTTACGGTAAGTCAGAGCAATAACGCGTACACTTATTTCAAGAGAGAGGTGAGGGAGATGCAAGATTTATTGGATACGAGTGAGAGTGATGCGGACGTGAGAGATATTAGTTGGGTCTCTCAATTCGAGGAGCTACCATCGAGAGAATCACACACAATTCCCTTCGATGAGAAATCTCCTACCCTCGAGTTGAAGAAGATTCCTTCTAACATCAAATACGCTTATTTGGTAGAAGGTGAGACATATCCCGTTGTTGCCTCCTCGACCCTAAATAAAGATTAAGACAGAAAGCTCATAACCATTTTGAGGAAGCAAATAGTACTTTTGGTTGGACCATCTCAGATTTGAAGGGTATAAGTCCTTTAATTTGTACCCATAAAATCCACCTAGAGGAGGACATGAAGCCCTCTAGGGAGATGCAAAGGCGTTTGAACCCAACGATGAAAGACGTCGTTAAAGAAAAAATTATAAAGTTATTGGAATCGGGCATCATCTATGTCATCTTGGATAGTAAATGGGTGAGTCCTATTGAAGTTACCCTAAAGAATTCGAGAATGGATGTGGTTGAAAATGCAAAGGGTAACTTATCCCAAAACATACCACCACCGGGTGGTGCGTTTGCATTAACTACTGAAAGCTCAATGCCGGCACTCGAAAATGCCATTTTCCCTTGCCGTTTATGGACCAAATACTTGAGAGAGTCACGGGCCACCCGTTTTACTATTTCTTAGATAGTTATTCCAAGTATAACCAAATTGACGTGGATGTTTTAGATCAAGAGAAGACTACATTCACATGTCCATTCGACACTTTTACTTAACGTATGCCATTTAGATTGTGTAATGCGCCCGCGACCTTTTAACGGTGCATGCTTAGTCTATTTAGCGACATGGTCAAAAAGGGCCTTGAGGTGTTCATTGACGATTTTAGTGTCTTTGGCCCCTCTTTTGACCATTGCCTCGCTAATCACAAGAAGGTTCTAACCCGATGTGTGGAAAAGAACTTGGTATTAAATTAGGAGAAGTGACATTTTATGGTTACTGAAGGAGTATTTCTTTGCCACATTTTATCATCCAAGGGGATAAAGGTCGATAGGGAGAAAATTGATGTTATTGTTGAACTTTTCGCTACCCAAGTAACTAAAGGACATGAACTCATTCTTAGGCCACCCGGGATTTTACCGTAGGTTTATTAAGGATTTTAGCGCCATCACTAGGCTTTTAAGTAAACTATTAGTGAAGGATTACCCTTTGAGTGGAATGAAGCATGCCAAGAAGCTTTTGAGAATTTTAAAAGCATGATAATCTCTGCTCGCATCATGTAATATCCGAATTAGACACTTCCATTCGAGCTTATATGTGATAAGAGTGATTATGCGGTAGGGGCTTTTTTAGGACAATGGAGAGATAAAAAATTCCACATCATATACTACAATAACCGTACTTTAACCGGACCTCAATTGAATTAATCCACCACGGAGAAAGAGTTGCTAGCGGTAGTCTTCGCCCAAGAAAAATTCCTCCCATACATTATTGGGTCGCCCATAATGTGCTTTACCGACCAAGCGACTCCCAAATATCTCCTTTTCAAAAAGGATGCGAAGCCAAACCTCATTAGGTGGATCTTGCTAATCCAAGAGTTTAATCTTTCAATTAAAGACACAGAAGGAGTAGGGAACGTCGCAGCCGATCATTTATCGAAGTTCTCATCTAACTTACCTAAATATCCCATACTTATAGACGAGTACTTACCGAATGAGAAATTATTTGCCACTTCCTCTCTTCCTTGGTTTGTGGATATCGTGAATTACCTAGTCGCAGGGGTCGTCCCCTCCGATTGGACATTGTAAGAGAAGAGGAAGTTCTTCACTTGGTGGCGCATGTTGTTCTATGACGATCCTTATTTGTTGAAATATTGCGCCGACCAAATAATCCAAAAATGTGTGCCGAATGACAAGATCCCTATTGTCATCCAGTTTTGTCATTCGGAAGCATGTTGAGGCCACTTTTTAACGAAAAAATTGGGCGCTAAGATTCTTCAAATCAATCTTTATTAGCCCACAATCTTCTGGGATGTAAATAATCATTGTAAATCATGCAATAGATGAAAATGGATGGGAGCCGTTACTCGACGTCACATGATGCCATTGACCCCTATTCTCGCCATCAAAATATTCGATTGTTAGGGCATCGACTTCATGGGACCTTTACCTGCCTCCTTTGGTTTCCTATACATTCTTATATAGCGGTTTATTATGTGTTAAAATGGGTAGAGGCCATAGCTACTAGGACGAATGACAGTAAGGTGGTGGTGAAGTTCATCCATGAACACATATTATTTCTCTTCGGTGGTCCGAAGAACATAATTAGTGATAACAACACGCACTTTTGCAATAGGCCATTCGAAAAATTAATGAAAAAATATGAAGTCGTCCATAAGGTTGGGAAAACTTACCACCCCCAAATGAAGGGACAAGTCGAGCTAGAAAATCTAGAGATTAAATAAATCCTCAAAAAGACTGGTTAGACCAACCACAAGGATTGGTCTAATAGATTGATCGATGTGCTTTGGGCTTATAGGAACGCGTACTAGAACCCTCTCGGAATGTCCCCATTCCTGTTTGTCTATGTCAAGCCTCGCCATCTCCTCGTTGAGCTCGAGCACAAAGCGTATTTAGGCAATTAAGAGGTTAAATTACGATCTTGACAAAGCCAGTGAAGTGTGAAAATTGCAATA
Source organism: Sambucus nigra (assembly GCA_949130495.1). Lineage (NCBI taxonomy): Eukaryota > Viridiplantae > Streptophyta > Magnoliopsida > Dipsacales > Adoxaceae > Sambucus > Sambucus nigra. The sequence goes on from OX422215.1 coordinate 72,662,519, forward strand.
ACATTAGTTGGAAGAAATACGCAATGACGCGTATGAAAGCACCACCATTGCCAAAGAGAGGATGAAATTCGCACATGAGTGAAATATCAATCGAAAAGAGTTTCGACCGAGTCAAAAAGGGCTTTTGTACAACTCATGGCTCTATTTATTTCTCAAAAAGTTACGTTTGCGATGGACCGGCCCGTTAGGCATAAGAGAAGTGATTTAACATGGTGTGATAGAATTAGAAAATGCCAAAGGTGAGGACACATTCAAAGTGAATTAACAACGCCTAAAACCATATCTAGAGGCATGTTTTAAGGAAGCCGAGATACGGGATGAGTAGGTTTGAGTGAGAGGTCATCGCCCCCCCGATGTTTGTGGGGTGAATTAATTGTGGTGTTTTTTTAGTCGTGCGTGCTTTTAGAGTGTTTAGATGTGAGTAGAGTCCGTATTAGTGAGAGATACAAGCGTCGATTTTACCCTAATGCACCCCGAGCTAGAGAAAGTTGTAAGCGCAGAGAATTTTGAGTGTCTTCGATCACCCTTGGTCAATTTAGACTCAATATGGAGAGTTAGTACCCTTCCACTGCCTCATATCCCGAGAAGGAGTGACAAAAGAGGACAAAAGGTAGTTTGGGAGGCAAAAGTACCCGAACAGGTTTGCCCCTGGTCCGGATCGGTTCGCGTACCTGTTCTGCCAACACGAGATTCATTCCCATTTTTTCATATTCTTTCCCACCCTTTCACATTCCCTCCACCCAAAACCCCCCCTCTTCCCTCCATACACAAATTTTCACCCTTTTCACTCACTCCAAACCAAAAAAAATCATTTTTCCTCCCCCCTCCATTTCCTGCCAACACCCTTTTGTTCCCCCCCCCCCATTCCCACCCCCTAACCACCTATAAATACGACCCTCCCCTACCCCCTATTTTCTCCTACACCAAAACTTTTCTTCTTATCCATTACACACTCTTCCATTCTCCCTAAATTCCCTTATCCCACCATGCCTCGCAGACGTCCCACCTTCCCCGTGCGTCAAAGGACCAAATACAACTCGATGGATATCGGAGACGATGACGCACGAGAGGGGTTCCACTCCACTCAAGAGCATGATTGCGTCAGTCTCCACTTTGGCCCCACCTGGATGTTTTTCATCGAGCGACGAGTGGTGTGGGACTAAATTCTTACCGACGTTATGTGACTTTTTGATCGTCTCGGTTGGTGCCAATGGATAAACACTATATGCGCGACCTATGAAGATATTGTTCGACTATTCTACAGAACCCTTGTTATCACTTCTCGAGGCCAATACGGGGCCTTGGTCGATGGCATGAAAGTCCCATTGTCCCAAATAATCAAGCAAAATATGCGGTCCATGGACGTCAATATATACAATCCTCACACATAACCCAATGTCGCTCCTTCGCTCCCCAAGTAAGTGTGTGCCGACCATTGGGTACCGGGAATCGAGTGGACCCACGACACATTCCCCATCAAGAAACTCCCTCGCCTGCCCGCTATATCAATATCATCACTTGCGACACACTCCTCTCGACGATAAATTACTCTGTAATTTGGCTCCGTTGTGGAACTTTCCTCTACTAATTTCTTGATGAGGACCCTCGATTTAGCCTTGCCCATAACTATCTCGAGGATATTATTGCCACGGACTTTGACAAGACCGAGAAGATGTAGTTCCCTTATGGGAGTTTTATTTGCTCACTTTGCTGCGATGCTTGGGTCTCCGAATGGGGCCTCATCGCACGTGTCCCAAAGCCCATCAATGCTAGCTACATCAAGCGTATCTCCATTCAATTGTGGAACGTATAAGGCCAACCCGAGATTATATTTTAAAATGTGGAAATGGGCGAGGGGGATGAAGGTGATGAAAATGCGAAGGAAGAAAAAGAAATTAGGGAGAAGCCCAAGAGGAAGACGAGGAGGACGACTGGAATTACGAGGCCAAATTTTATGAGCGCGCTTACAATACAATGGTCATTCATATCCGTATAGACCGTATTGAGATGCGCCTCGATGTGATTACTGTCAAATACTAAGAGAACCAAGGGTTGGATCATCACGACTATCGTCGTGACATGAGCATGATTATGCGACTTCAAGCGAACATGTACCACTTGAATATGGGTCCGTATGCAAAATTTCCAAATTATTTCTATGAACCATACACCTGTGACTCGAATGCCCCCGGCCCCTCAGAGTATCTTATTAGCCAAGTTTTATATCTTATTAGCCAAGTTTTATATCTTATATGTACTTCCTTATTTTACTTATATATTTTAAAGACTATGTAATTGCTCTATCGCTCTATCTTTCATTAATGCAAGTTGTTTATGCTGATCTAGTGTCTTATTGCAGTTTAAATTTTGCTTGTTTCTTTTTCGTACTCTTCTTTTCTTATTGAGATTTCAGGGTCCGTTTGGTTGACGTTGGCCAAAAGAGTTGGCATAGCAAAATTTTCCTTGGCAAATTTTGCCAAGACAAATATTTTTTTCTCACATTAGGCTATCAAACACCAAATGAGGTAAAAACAATTTTTTTAGGCAAAATATTTTATTAACACATTTTCGTCCATGTTATCATATATAATAATAAAAAATATGTTTATTTTTTTTCATCCCAGGTTTTATTGAAGAAAAAAAAAGTTTTTCTTTTCTTTCTACTTACCGTTTTTATTAATTAAAAAAGTAACAAACTATATATAAAAAATGTTTTTTTTACCCCAAAATTATTTATTAAAAAAACTAAAGAACTCTTTTTTTATTTTCTTCTTGCTCCCTGTTTTTATTATTAAAAATAGTTTTTACAATTTTTAAAAATGTTCATAAATTTTACAAAAAAATAATTTTTACGTTATGAAAAAATGTTTTAAAATGTTACAAAAAATCAGTTTATTAAAAATGTTTGAAAAATTATTTATTAAAAAAAATAGCTTTTAAAAAGGTTACAAAAAACAGTTTTACATTTCAAAAAAACAGTTTTTACATTAAAAACAGTTTAAAACAGTTTTACAATTTTTCTTAACAAATTTTAATAATATTAAAAATAGTTTTTAAAACATTATAAAATAGTTTTTAGATATTCATAACAGTCTTTTTAGCAATTTAAAACAGTTTTTAATTAATTTTAAAATTCAAAACAGTTTTTATAATATATTCAAAGCAGTTTTTAAAAATTTTAAAAATAGTTTTTACAATATTTTTATAATACGATTTTTTAAATATTTGTAAGACATTTTCTTAACAATTGTTTATAATACTAAAAACAGTTTTTAAAACGTTACAAAACAGTTTTTTTTAACTATTTAAAATATTTTTTAAAACTTTAAAACTGTTTTTATAATATATTCGAAACAGTTTTAAAAAATGTTAAAAACAGTTTTTACAATATTTTTATAATACGGTTTTAAAAAAAATGTAAAATATTTTCTTAACAATTTTTTATAATATTAAAAACAGTTTTTAAAACATTACAAAACAGTTTTTAAATATTCATAACCGTTTTTTTAATTATTTAAAATAATTTTTAAATTATTTTTTAAAATATTAAAAGGTTTTAAGAAGTTAGCAAATTTATTGACAAATATTTCTCACTCGAATAGGTAAGCTGAGTTTATCAACACCTTATGCGTAGGAGGTTTTGTACATTGGCAAAATAACTTGTAGATAAACTTTTGTACCAAACACACTAAATTGTAGGCAAATATCCCATTTGTCAACTTATTTGTCCTTTGCCATGGCAAATAAGGGTAACCAAACGGACCCTTAGTTCTTTTGATTGAGGACAATACAAGAGTCTAAGTTAGGGGGGGTGACACATGCATCTTCAAATTTCATAAATTTTAAAATGCCAAAAAAATAGAAAATTTCCAAAAAGGTCAAAAATATTTTTCTTCAAAATAAATTGGAATTTAAATTCTTCAAAAATATCACTAAATTTATGTTTGAAGTTTCAATTTGTAAAAATCCAATGCACTAAGCCGAAATTAACCAAAGACGAAAATTGAGCGAAAATTGATGACTTAACGAATAAGTGTGGAGATTTTCAACGTGGTGAGATTTCGAGCCTATCACTTTTTTCGAGCGATTAAATCAGCCCGAGTTAAAAAGTTAACTCAAAGTTCATTTCAATGATAAAAAAATCATTGATGATCTTTAAATCATTGTTTGATCGGGTACGAAAAACGAGTAAGATATAGTTTTGAAAACGCGCCAAAAATGTCTCATAATTAAAATTCATCTGGAGATGCGTATGGTAACATAATTAGTAATTCGACTAAATGAAGTTAGGCCATCATTTGTTAACTCCAAAATATTAGCATAAAATGTTATGAAAATATCCTTTTGCTAACCACTTTGTGCCCAATAATTTATAACCTTTTCATTTTTTGACCTGAAAATCCTAATTAGCCCGGAGTTGTGAAAATAAAAAATTTATCAATTTAGTCCGTCTGGGACAACAAAAATAGAAAATATTTCTCAAACAAAAAATAAAAAATAATAAAAAAATAGAAAAATGAAAGAGAGGGAGAGAGAGAGAGAGGAGGGTGGGCAAAAGCCAAAAAAAGTGCCAACGGACATTGCAAGAAAAAATTTCAACTCCGATTTTCCTAAACATTCAGATTTTACCCAAAACACCTTAACCCGAAAAAGTTCTAACCAAGTTCGAATAACGAAATTTATTTTCGCGGGGAGAGCTAAAGCGAAAAAAGATAATAAAGAGATAAAACGGTGCGAATAAAGATGATGTTTTCCATTTTTCAATGATCGTATTCCGTCATGAGATCTTTTCACTATAAATATTTTCGTAATTCAATTTGTGTGCATGAACTTGTGTTCCATTTTATTTACTCTTAATATCACGCATACCAAGAGAAAATAGTCACAATCCGAGTGATTCATTTGTGAGAGCATCCTTTGAGAAATTGAATAAAAGCGAAATTTCAAAAAGTAACATAATGATTAATTGGTGGAAGTTAGCGATTTAATTTTTGATTTTGCACACACACAATATGAATTGAGATATTATCGAATAAAAATTTAAAGTGATTATTTTTAGAGAATTTAAACTGCACGAAGTTATTTTGATATTTTCTTCGAGTCATGTGAAAAAATGAAGTTTGTGGGTATATTCACTGCAAAACCTTCACAAGACACCACTCGTCCTACTAGGATAGCCTAGGAGTTTAACGACTTGTTACATATGCTAAATGCAATATCTTGCCCGTGAAAGAGGTATTCCATCCCTTAGTCATTTAGATGTTCATTTAAACTCATGTGCCTATTCGTTTACATTGCTCAAGATGAACAACGTTATAAGTTATGGGGTTTGATTCGACGTAAATATTTCATATTTATCCCTTTAATTTTTGTATTTTTACGATCCCGTCATTTGCATTTACCCCGAATTTATCTCATTATTGTGATACTAACCCTTTTAGCGAGTATTTCGTGTTTTGTGCATTTCTATAATGTTTTATAGGTAAATTATGCAAGTGGATGCGAAAGAGAAATCAAAACGGTAAAAGTAATTCGAGAGAAGGAAAGTTAATGGAAAATTCTTAATTTCTCAACTAGAATTCAAAAGAGGAGATAACTAAAAAGTTTAAGAACTCCAAGTCACGAGCACTCTAGAAGAAACGACACCTCAATTCGAGCTACGGGGAAGAAGTTATGCACATTTGAAGTTGGGATAAGAATCCAGGGGTGAAAAGTGAAAATAGGAGAAAATGACCAAAGAAGGAGCCTTTATGCAGAGAAAATATGCAAATCGGTTCAGATTTCAGAGTGAACCGGTTCAGCTTATGAACTAGTTCGGGTTCCCGGGGAAAATGGGTTCATGGTACCTGATTGATTAATACATGAATTCTCATTTCCTCCTTATTTTTAGCTAAAAGATTTGTGTTAGTTTAGAACTTTGAAAAAATGACTTTCGTGACTTGGAAATAATTATTAGGATTATTATTATCATATATGCATTGATAGTTGTAGAGAAGAACCCTAGGAATAAGTGGATCAAAGGTTATGCTTTCTTTTCATGCAAAATTCAATAAGAAGTTGATTCCATTTCGCAAATTGTTCAAGCTTATTTTTTGCATGTTCTTCATTCTCTACATATTGATAACGTTGTTTTGATGCTTTATTCTTATTACTTAATAACCATGTCTTCATGCAATCTTGATAGTTCATGCGTAATGGTTAACAATATCATACCCGACTAAGTTTTTAAAGGGTTGGGGTACACGAACCCAACCTAGGTATTATGGAAGGATAAAAAATTGAATATATTTAAATAAATAATTAGGAGGTTTGACTCTTTGTTGGAACAAGTATTATAGGCCTTTTAACTTTGTTTTCCCTACGTAACCGGAGCATTTTAGGATATAATACGAGTGTCGATCATTTTGTCATTCACGTTAAATTTACTTCTGACTAGATATTATGCGGAGAAATATCCTCATATGTTTTGTACTTTGATAAATTTAAGGTCTTCTCTTAATTATATATTTAGTTCTTTAAAATCTTGTACCCAACGTAATTATTGACGGTTTGGGAGAGTGTATCCCCGCCCTATTTTTCTCATATAGTTTATTTCAAAAATCAAAAGTTTGGTCTTGCATTTATTTAGTTAATTTGCATTTATTAGTTAGCTTGCGTTAGTTACATAGAAAATTGTATAACAAGTCATCATCTTTTCTACTACATTTATGAGTCGATAATTAGGTTTATACGCCTTTCTTTAGTAGTCATTATGATTTTGTACTATAACCTAAGGATCAACCCCGACTTATCGAGATTATTACTTGAGCGATCGACTTACATGGGTCGTAATTACACGCCCTGCACACACTTTTTGCATCGCGTCAGTGATGATGTTGTGGAACATTAATGAAGGATTGATGTGCTAATATTTCCCTCCAGTCTTATAGACATTACCCAAAAGTGCTTTAAGAAGTTAACATGTAAATCGATAGCGTCCTTAAAATAGTCGATTGAATCTTCCATGACCAGATTCATTACTAGCGGCACTCATCCTAAATGGATGGATTCACTTATGAAGATGAAGAAGCGTCCATAGGTAACACTCCACGAGTACGCCAAAAGGCATTGGGAGGTGTGTAATGAAGTAGAGGATTGCACCGAGAAAGGCATCGAGGCATCCTTCAAATTTGTTCTATCGTGCAGTTCCATACTTTACCAATTCCTCACTAAGCGAGAGGACATTACGATTGACGACTTTATGGCAAGGATCAAGAAGCTTGCCAAGGTTGAAAATATGTTGTTTAGAGTTGGTCAGGAAGGAGATCGACAAAAGCAATCCAAGAACAGGGATAAATAAGGCGCAAAGAAAAAAGGAGGGAGAGAGAAAAATAAAAAGCGAAAAGGAGCCAAGAAGAAGGATCCCGAAAAGTCATTAAAGGCCATTAACACAGTATTCTCTGAACCGATCAACATGATTTTTTATAAGGTTAAAGGTCGCCAATACTGCAAGTGGACTGAGAAGATGTCCAACGACCCCAAGTGAAAGTACTCTTTCCAATACCTCTACTTTGTATTGGCTCAATTTGTAAAAATAGTCCCAAATACACTGGCATTGCATACACTAAACATAATCCTATAAAGATTTTAAGTAATTTTAAGATCAATTTTTTTATTTTATGAAACCCTAACTCTAATTTATGTAATATATTATATATTTTTTGTATTTATACATATTATATGTATTTTATACTTAATATTTTTTATATTGTAGTTTTCTTGCTTTTATAATTTTTTAGACTTTAAAAATTAACTTTTATATTTTATAGGGCTATTTACACTTTGGCATTCACTAGTTCTTCATATTTACTCAATGGGGTAAACTAATTTTCATATTTACTCATTAAGGAGTTTTCACCTCCAGCGACAATATTTAAAAAAATAATTATCATTAAAAATCTTAAAAGTCGTCACTAAAACTGAAAATGGACTCCAATGAGTAAATACAAAAACTAGCGTACCCCCAATGAGTAAATACAAAAACTAGCGTACCCCCAATGAGTAAATATGAATAACTAGTGGACCCTAATGAGTAAATGTCCATATGTTATATAATTTTCTAAAAAATGTAAATGCTAGTTTATTCATTTAGATAAACAAAATTAAAATTAATTTTTGAATCTTAATTAAAAATTTAGCAAACGATTAATGACAACATTTTATAATTTTTATTTTTATTTTGTTGGTGATCCATGTGATGTGGTTTAGACCAATTAGTGCCATGAGTGGAGTCCATGTGATTTCATCACGTGGGAGCTCTATGATGAGTTTGCTCGATTGCGGGTTGTCAATGGTGTTTTGACCATCATATCCCTTATTACGCACTAGCTTATTATGCATGTACCCTCTTTGCCTCATTTTTTATGTGATGCCTATTATGCCCTTAGATGCCCTTGGTTTTTTACTGGATTGCCCTTATTGCTTGGGGAGTTACAATTTTCGTCTCTATAAATACAGGGCTTATGCTCTTCATTTTAAGCGATAAATATTTTACAAAACTAGGCGAGGCTCTGTGACAGCGAGAAAAATCGAGCATCGTGAAAATATGCTTGTCGTTGTTTTCGGCTCCCACCTTTGCACAAAAAAATCTAAACCATTACTATACTCTTTACGGGAGTATATCTTCTAGTTCGAGTATCGAATCCACAAGGGATGTTGTTAGACGTTAATTGACTTATTATTTCAGGAATATAAGTGTAAATGATGAAAGTTATAATAAAAGATAAATCTAATCATGTATTTAAACTAAAATTAACACAATGATTAAAACTATAGATTGTGAATAATATCCCTCACCTTGGGTTAATTAGTATAAATGGTTACACGGGAAGACAAGTCTATCAAGATTAAATCTCATTTCATGAATTAATCAAATCTAGAGTTGTCACCCCCTGAAATCTCATAAAAGCCTATTATGATTTTGGCGTCAACAAATATTCCAAAAATTATGCAGCAAGGTCATAAATACGGTGCATACATGATATGCACATCAAATCTCCTAAGCTAAATCAATGAACTAAGCTTCCATAGAGATCCTCTGGTCTGGACATGAAGTGTTAAAAGACTAAAATGCCCTTGAAGTTACATCAGATGACAGAACTTCCTTGAAATGCAACGACTTACTCTGTTAAGCATTCTAATACCTACAAAAGCTCACATATACCTTGCAAACTATATATATATTCAAAACCGAGATTAACCAATATATGATCATAAAAGTAGGATATAACAAAGACAAAAGTGATAGAATGCATAAGGATAACGGATGCTAATATGCAATATTCATGACGTATCACTCTGCCAAACGTTTCTTAACTTTCTCTCTCTAAATCTTTTCAAATATTTTCATCTGTTTGAGAGTTCTTCTAAACACATTCATACTATAATTTTTCAATATATACTTTATGTGAGGATGAGTGTTTAGATGTTGATTTTTTTGGAGTTTATGAGGATTTTTGATTTGATCACTTAAAATTTTTGGAGTTTATTGCTTGAAGATTTTTACTTTGCTTCTGAGATCTTTGATGGGATAGACTTTTTTCATCTCTTTACATACATGAAAAACATTACTTGTATTGTTTTAATGATTTAGATTTTATTTAGATATTTTTACAAGCCCTGGTTTTGAAAAACATCTTTTCTCGTGTTGATCTATTTAACATATTATAATATATAAATATACTTTGTGTTATTAGATTTAGTTTAAAACTAAATTTGTGTTTTACACTCATATATACTTTGAAACATGATTTAGTCGCGATCTGTTTGTGGAGATCCTTTTATGGTTTTTGTTAACTCGCGATCTAGATTTTGTTAATACACAAACTATTCTTTGTTTTTCACAAGGTTGAAATATAAAATCACGAATCAATACTCTTTCTATTATTGTCTTTAGAATTAATCTCCTAACTGTAATACCCCGTACTTTTATTGATATTTAATTACGGGATTAATTAAATTAAATGTGAATTAATTGAGAATTAATCCGGATAAAATACTAACGAGATGTGGGTTGGTATTTGATTATAATGTGTATACATATGATGTTATATGAATAATGAAACTATTGAAATTGTCGCGAGATTTAAATACGGCAATTTGGGAAATTTTGTTGGGACGCGCGTGACAGTCGCGTCAGGAATATAATTGTTTAAAATAAAAAATGAATTTTTTTCTATGAACCATATGGTCATTTTGAGTGCGCCAACGTGTCCGGAAGGGTCGAAATAGTCAGAAAACACTAGCCGGGGGGTTTAGTTTGTGTCCCGGGGCATTTTTGGGTCATACCGGCAACTTAAAAGGGTATTTTGGTAATTTTAAAATTTTAGGATAATTAACCAACGAATTTTGGGAGTTAAATATTAGGATATTTAGTGACCCACTAAGCCATTACCAGCACTTAACCAACTAAAGGGCAACGGGAGTTTTAGGAGAGGTTAGGAGAAGTTCCCAAAAGAGAAACACAACCTCCATCTTCAATCTTCAACCTTCAACCTTGGGAGAAAAGGAGAGAGAGCAACCTTCATCAATTCAACACCAAATTCAGAGAAAAATCCAAGGCAAGTGGTTTAATTTCGTTAATTTCAAGCGAATGCTTCTTCCATGATTAGAAAATTGATATATTTTCATTGTGTTGGGAGATTTATAAAAACCCATGAGATTGGAGTTATAAATTCAGATTTGATATAGGGTTGCATGTAGATTTGTTATTGGGTGATTGGACTAAAAGAATTACTACTTTTTATATTACAAAAAATGGATTTATATATGGAAATTGAAGACTTTAAATTTCTAGGGTTCATGTTCATAAGGTTTGGGAATAATTGGGGAATTATGATAATTAAATGGTGTTTAGGAAGATTTGGCCCTATATAAATGTTAAGTTATGACCTACGAATGTTTATTGTGGATTAGAAACCTTAAAATACTGTTGGGACGATTTTTATATGGGATTAGAGGTGAAGAAAATAGAGAAAAACGAGATAGGAAAATTTTGGGCTCGAAACTGGCATCTCGTTAGAAGAACTGCCCAGGTCGTTCGAACGAGCTCGTTCGAACGAGCTTCTAACGAGGTGATAGTTTGCCTTCTAACGAGTGGGATGTTCGTTCGATGCCTTTCGTTCGAACGAGATCTCGTTAGATGCCCACTTCGTTCGAACGAGACTTCTAACGAGTTGACAGATTTGCCTTTTTGGCCTGGTTTGATTTCTAGTGTCCCGTAACCTTGTTTAATTGTAGATATAACACTACCTTGATGACTAATTGATATAGTTGGGATATTCGGGAGATATTGAGGAGTAAAATATAGAAGAATGATTTGAACCAAATGGAAATTGTGGGTTAGGACGCGAATAACTAATTACGTCGTGAGGATAACGTATGATGTGTATATATAAACCGGGACACGTGTATTGGTATAAGAATGAGAAGTACACCACTAATAAATTATGGTAATTACTAAGATGTGTGCATGCTTAGTATATGTATATGATTTTATGTGTATGACATACCTACCATACTTGCTATCACGGGAGGTTTACGTTCGCTTAGGGCCATCTAATCCTTGTGTGCCCAGATTTAGATTGGTGCCTAGAGGACATAGTTCAAGAGAATGACTTATTTGTGAGTTAATAAGTCAGCTGACTATGGAGCGTAGGTATGTACGTGACCATGGATATGTTGAATTATGTTCGCCTCCATTTTTGTGTGTTGAGCTTATTCTAACAATTCCTGAGAGATTCGGAATTTGTAATCCTTATGTATGTGATGTACCGGGATGGATAGCAGAGTATGTGTGCACCACAGCTTAGCCTCGGGGTGCTTATATTGTATATTCACGATGTGAATAATATACGGTTAAATGAAAAGAAATTATTATGTTTAATTACGAGTATAATTGTAGTAACGTCTTGATAAAGATAAAAAGGGATAACCTGCTGTGAAATGTTTTTGCTAATAATTGAGAATCCGAGTTTAAGTAAGACTACCTATTTAAGTGATGATGTTGGGAATTCATATTGTGAATCGAGTAGATGGGTTAGAACTTATGTCGGTTTAGTTAGATATATATATACCACTTAGATGGGTACTGTACGTTAGGAGTGCACAATTAGTCGAGAGGTGAGTATCTCATGTGAGAGCACGTCCTAACATGTACTTTGCATTCATTGTTTTAATGTTATTAAAACACTTGCTGTTTTTAAAATACTCTCCACTTTCGGGCTCTGACCCGTTTGCTTTCAAAACTATTTTTGTAAAAACCTTTTAGGTGCCCAGCTACAAGGACACCATGCATAGGATTTCCATTAAGGTGACGAGCTGTAGCTGTTGTGGAAGTTACAGGGCCTTGCTAGTAGACGCTTCTTTTGTCTTGACTCCATATTCAGTTTCATCATTTGTAGGGCATGTCGCCCATTTCTATTAGGGACATTTCTTATTTCAGTTATTCAGATCTTTTGTCATGTAATTAATTCAGGATACACTATTTTGTTCATTTCAGTTGCGGGATTATTGTGAGGAGTATTTCCTCCAGACTTATTATTATTTGTTGGTTATTCCATTGCTTCTTTATGGTGAATGGTTATGTTATTCTTTCTATAATTCATTTATTACATGTTAATCAGATTTAATTTAAAATTTGACATCTTATTTTTAAATATTAGGTGGTTAGTAATCATTAAAATGTTTTTCGACAATGATGCTATTAACTGAACCAACTTGGCATTTTGTATTAATTTAATAAAAGAGTAGCTACCCGGTATTTAATTAGTCGGGGTGTCACACTAACCATCTATGAAAATCAAGCTTATTAAAACTTGATTTTTACTACCTCTTCACTAGATACTCTGGCTTTAAGTGGGAAGTTGTGTTTATACAACTAGGCTACTATTTGTTATTTGGTCTGATTCAGTAGTTGTGTGTTTGTTTAGTTCTTCCCTTATGATACTAGGTGTATTTGGAGTATTAGTTCATTTACACATTGTAAACTATAATTTATAAACTATTGTTTTAGTGGAGCCATGGTTTACTCGAAAAGATGGGATATGCTTAAAAAATAAGAGATCCTTTTATGGACTTAATCAAGTCTCAATGTCATGGAACATCTTGTTTGATCAGATAATCAAATATTTTGGTATCGATCAATTCTCAAATGCGATTTGTGTGTATAAGAAACATGACGAAAATGTGGTGGTATTTAGGTACTTTATATTGAAGATATTATCTTAATCGATAATGTTGTGGGTGTGTTATCCAGCATAAGAGTTTAATTGTTTAATATGTATGATATAAAGGAATGAGGAGAATCCAATCACATCCTTAGGAGAAAGCTTTTACGTGATTGAAAAAATAGGATGTTGGGATTATCCCAGTCCACTTATATCAACGATGTGCTCATAAACTTTAGCATGCAGGATTCCAAGAAAATGATTTCTTCCTTTCAGGATTGGAATCAATTTGTCTAAGGATTGGTGTCCTAATATGCCTGATTAGATAGAGAAGATGAGGAAATATTATTCATTGATGGTGATGTAACACCCCGTATTTTTAAATAATTAATTTTAGAATTTTAATTACACGTGTGCTCGTAATAATATTGTTTATTTAATAAATATTATGTTTTGAGAAGAAAATTAATATTTATGTGGAAATAAATTTTTTAAGTAAATTAATTTTGGTAAATTGATAATACGCCATAGTGGGTAATAGCGACGGGGACTAGTAGTATCTCAACCGGGACATACGAGAAGCCTATTTTTAGGTTGAGATGGAATATTGATGTTTAGTGACTTGGATGGTGATTTGAGTGCATCTGAAATGTGTCAAAATCAAGTACCCGAGGTAGAGATTGGTTACCTGGAGCTATTTAGACTAATGGGGGACCATTCGGGGGAATTTAGTCTATTTTCATTAAGGGGTTAACCTAAATTCAGGATTAAGATGTTTACATAAAAGATTAGGGTTAACAGGAAGCCAGTTTACACAATCTAAACCTCTGAGAGTCTTATGGTGAGAAGATAAGGAGGCAAAATACTTAAGAGATCCAAAGGGCATATCTTGGAGAAGGAAATTGAGCATGAATCTTCCCATCTTCAAATCAACACAAAGGAATTCAAAATTTGACGGATTTAAGAAAGTGTATATCTTTCTTTCTTGATTTATGTGTAGTAATTCTTTCATATAAAAATTGGTAGAAATCAATTAAATTTTAGGTTGGGGATTACTACATGAAAAATGGGTTTGGGTTTGGGGAAACAAACCTGCATAAATGATTAATGGAAGTTAAATAGGATTTATAGGGGTTATATGTCCATGGATACTTTGAATTTATGTAATAGAAATTTATATTTGACTTTTTATAAGAATGATGATTGAACAAGGGAAGAAATTTGACAATTGTGTTACATTTTGGATTGAATCTTGATGTTGTTAATGAATCTAATAGTGGAAAATTGATTAGGTTCCTATAGAAAATCATTAAAATACTTGAAAACCTATTTGGATCATTATTGGGGTTAATGTGGGTGACTAAAGATGTGAAAACACATCAGTTTCACATCAGAACTGAGCACTTACCCAGAATAGAATCGATTCGACCTTCATAAGCTAATCGATTTGATTAGAGAATCTATTCGACTATGAATCGATTTGGTTTGGTCTTTTATTATGCATTAAGGGTAGTTTTGGGAATTGGCAAATTAATTTAGATTAAGTATATAATTTTAATACACTTGGAGATAGATTTAGTAAGGGAAATTCGGGTAGATGAGAATTTGCTCAATTTACATGTACGTAGGGTATTTAGAAGAGAAAATACTCGAAACGTAGAATACGAAACGTGATAGCGTGGATTAAGATTATAAATTTATGATAGGCAGAGAATTTCAAGGAAACTCATAAACGATAAGATATATTAGATTGTTTAATTAAGAGAAGAATCTAATTAAATAAGTGTCGGGGTTAGGCTCGGGTTATTAGACTAGTGTTTCTGGGATAGGCTCGGATTAGTCAGTCGATTCTATATATATGTTGTTGTGTGTGTGTGTGTGTATTATAATATCAGTGTGTATGATATTATGTGAAACATACCACTCTATTGCTATCAGTGGAGGTTGCGCGATGTGGGTGATCTTCCCTCGCGAATCTCAGCAGACTAAGTATTGGCCAGAGTCATAGCGCTATGTTTATGTTTGTGTAATTTATATTCACAGTGAAGTAATTTTGGGTATGACTATGAATCACTGTCGAAGGACTATAACCGCCTCCAATATATTTGTGATTTTTATCGAGTCAGTGTGAGAGTCCGACCTCCAATAACAAGGATGATGTGAACATGCCCTGGATATTGATAGCATTGTAGAGATCCGCATTGAGTGATTTATTACTCAAAGGTATGGCGATTGCGTGACATATGTGTATTTTTATAGTATATTATTACGTATAGTTATGTGTAGACAAATATTTGGGTTAATAGTAAGCGATTATAGTTTAAATAACTAGTAACAGTTATTTAAAATAAAGTAATAAATTATAAATGTGATTGTGGAATTAAATAACTGGACTAAAGTTATATATAAAATTATGATAATTTAATTAGATATTGATTTAACAACAGTGAAAACTAATTAATAAACTAATGGTAGATATTATACCCGGGGTTGAATAGTATAATCTTGACAACAAGTGAGGCGAGTTAGTTGGGGTAGCATAACTAGGCGGGTTAAGATAGTGCGTTAGGTGCGCATTTTAGATGAGGAGTGTGGGGTGACTCAAGAGAATGCGCTATCGATTTATTAATATGAAAGTGCTTAACATTTTCATTTACGCATCTATACACTTGTAAAATATTTTTCAAAAGTTTTGAACTCTGACCCGTGCCAAATCTATTTTCAAAATTTTTTGGTGTCCAGTGATGGGGACGCCAAGGATGATTACTCTTTCCAAGGACACGTAGCTGCAACTGATGTGGAGGTTTGCAGGATTAAGAGTAGTCGCTTCATTTATTGTTATCTAGATTAGGCTATCTATTCAGTTGTTGGTTGGGCATGTTGCCCATTTTATTCAGACTTATGCATTTCAGATTATTATAGATAGTCGGATTTCATGTAGTGGATTTTTACCTAATGGTTTATTCGGTGACTTTATTCATTTATCACAGTTTTAGACTTGACATATGGTTTCATTTATACTGTTAATGTGTATGTATTTATTGTGGATTTGTTTATTTTGTTGTATGTTAATGAAAGATAAAATTGGCACTACTTGTTAAAATTAATTAGGTGGTTAGTAAATAATGTATGTTTCGATAATGATAGTAAGAATGAACCATATGACATTATCATTTTATTCTGGTAGTGGGATAGCCACCCATTATTTCAATAGGCGTATCAGAGCATCAGGTTTTAGAGTTTTTTAGGATCTGTCCGATTTACTAGGATTTCAACGTAGCGTTCTTTGATATAGAGCCCTATTTATAGGATTGTTGCATTCATATTTACATACGCGCATTTACATTCTTTTGTTGATTATTTTTTGTTTGACTGTGGATTTATACAAATTTCAATCTCATTTCGGTTGCCACCAAAGAGAACCCATTAGACGAGGGCGAGTGCTGGAGTGGAAGCCCCACAAGGGGCGATAATGGCTGCAGAGGTAGCCACTATTGTTGCCCAGGTGGTAAACACTGATGTGATCGCCATGGCATATTATTTTTCGTAGACTCAACCACAGCAGCCAGTGCCACCTATCGTCCAGGCCCACCTATGGCCGTTAGATTAGGAGTAAGTGAGGGAGGCCTTTCAAAAAGGACATCCTCCTGAGTTTCAGGGTAGCTCGGATGTAGTGGCATTAGCCCCGTGGGAGAAGGACATTACACGCCATCTTCGCCTTGTGGAGTACAATGAGGCCGAGAGACAGATACTGGTTACTTTTAAGCTAGTAGGTGAAGCATTGTAGTGGTGGGAGTCGATTACCACGATAGAGGAGAGTGATGTTATGACTATAGCAGAGTTTTGGGTGCGGTTTGACCGCAAGTATTTTCCATTAGCCATCCAGATAGAGTCGCGGTGGAAATTTTTGGATGTTACTCAGGGAGACAAGTCGGTGGCTGAATATGAGGAGGAGTTTACCGGTCCAGTCAACTTTATGCCCGATAAGGTGAACACGGAGGAGAAGAAGATGCTGAAGTTCATTGATGGACTCACTTGAAGGATCAGGCAACACTTATTTGGTAACCTGACATTGACCACCTACTTCAAGGTCGTTAATGTCGCACTACTTCATTGACTGGACCATCACTTCCATCTGAAGGAAAGTAAGAGAGCAGGAGATACTAGTCCATCCAGTAGACCAAGAGAGAATCGTGTCGGTGGAGCACTGCAGCAGTATGGGGGGAGACAACAGGAGAGGGATTCTCGATAGCGGGTCCGGCTAAGAGGTTTCGATCGGGAGGTTTTCAGCCAGAGAGTAATAGGTATAGATATGGTCAGCTAGGCCCTCAGCATCAACACCACCAGCAGCAGCATGTTCCCCAGGGCCTCCAGGGCCAAGGGAATAATAAGGGAGGCCAATAGGGCCAACGACCGGGACAACCTCAATAAGGCCAGAGGCAGGGAGATTTCCCAGGATGTTATTTCATTTTTGGATAGTTAGGCTATCGAAGGAAGGACTGTCAGCAGCCAGGAAGAGGCCCTCATTAGGGTGCTCAGTAGGGACAACAAGCACAGTTACCCCCGGTAGTACCAGTCCCATAGCCAAAGGGGCAGCTGTAGTACGTACGTGTTTATAACATCCGGGATACAATTCTACCATATGTGCAGTAGGTGCTGCCAATAGTTTAGGGTAAGTTTTATATTCATGGGCATATAGGTAGGGTGTTGTTTGATATGGGAGCTTCCTATTCATTTATATCCACCAAATTTGCAAGCACGGTGGGCCTACTTGAGATAATCAACATTTATTATTATGTGTGTAGACCCACCATTGGGCAGTGGTGACCTTATACACTTCATTTGTAGGATGGTAGATATAGATGTTTGTATATTATATTTATCTGAAGACTTGCTCATTTTGGATATAGTGGGGTATGATGTCATTTTGGGTATGGATTGGTTAGCAGGGTACCGAGCAATGGTGGATTGCTTCGATAGGACCACTGTGTTCTCTATTCCAGGATAGGATATGTTCCACATGGCGATGCTTATTCCTGAAGGAGGGTCAGTCACGTATCTTTATTATATTGAGGAAGAGACCTCACAGGAGGTGGTTATTTCCTTGGATTCGATTCCGGCAGTGAGGGAGTTTGCAGATGTGTTCCAGGAGATACCCAAATTGCCACCAAGTTGAGAGATAGAGTTTGTAATTGACTTAGCACCTGATACTAGGCCGATTGCAAGTGCACCATATAGCATGGCCCCGTTAAAGATGTGGGAACTGAGAGATTAGTTTCAACAGCACTTGGGATAAGGTTTTATCAAGCGGAGTACATCACCGCGGGGTTCACCGGTATTGTTTGTGAAGAAGAGAGATGGGTTGCTTCACTTGTGTGTGGACTATATGGAGATTAATAAAGTCACTATTTGAAACAAGTATTTGTTTCTTCGAATCAATGACTTATTCGACCTGTTGAGAGGAGCAGCGTACTTCTCCAAGATAGACTTGAGTTCGGGGTATCATCATTTTCTCATTAGGGAGGAAGACGTTCCTAATTATACATTCCTAATGCGGTATAGATCGTATGAGTTCAAGGTGATGTCATTTGGGTTGACTACTGCACCAGCAATGTTCATGGATCTCATAAAAATGATGTTCAGGGATTTTCTGGACCAGTTTATGATCATATTCATAGAGGATATTCTAGTGTATTCTCGAATAGAGGGCGAGCACGTAGAGCATCTGCTTATGGTTTTACAGATATTACGGGACCATCTACTTTACACCAAGCTTGAGAAGTGCAGATTCTGGCTGATGGGGGTACTATTTTTGGGCCATGTTGTATCGGATAGAGGGATTTGTATGGATTCGAGTAAGGTATCACCAGTGAGGGAGTGAGGACATCCCACGACACCAACAGAGGTTCAGATCTTTTTGGGGTTGGTCGGGTATTATCGTCGCTTCATAAAAGGATTCTTGAAGATTGTGGGCCTATTAACTAATCTGACTCACAAGGGGGTACCGTTCTTTTGGGATGACTATTGTCAATTAGCTTTTGATGATATAAACGACAAATAGACTTCAGCGCCCGTGCTCCCACTGCCTATGGGAGGGTGGAGTATAGTGTTTTTATAGATGCGTCCCTACAGGGACTTGGGGGTGTATTACAACAAGTGGATAGGGCTATAGCTTAAGAATATCGCAAGCTTAAGCCCCACGAGAAGAATTACCCCACACATGACCTGTAGTTAGTAGCAGTTATGTTTTCCTTAAGGACTTGGAGGCACTACCTTTTATTTGAGCGGTTTAGCTTATTCACGGACCATAAGTCTCTACATTATCTGTTCAAGCAAAAGGATCTTAATATGCGGCAGCGAAGATGGTTGGAGTTCATAAAGGATTACCAGTTTGATATTTAATATCATCTTGGGATGGATATCATGGTGGCAGAAGCATTGAGTTGACGACCTACGGGGGACATAACGGAGGTTTGGAAGGCAAAATGAGATGAACTTCGCCATGATGACAAGGTTGCCTGAATATGTTTGGCAGTGTTGGCTTTCACTCTCGAGATTATTATACGGGTGGTAAAAGCATATGCCGAAGATTAGAGTTTTGATAGGATAGGGTTTGCCAGTTGCTGGTAGAGAGGGGGAGTCCTACTCGATCAATTCTAAGGGAGGATTACGCTTCAACGGAAGACTCGTTGTTCCGAAGGATAAGGAGTTGAGACACATAGTGATGACAGAGCCTCATGGGTCAATGTTTGCAGTACATACCAGTGAGGATAAGATGTACCAGGATATGCGTAGGCGGTACTGGTGATCTAGGATGAAGTGGGACATAACAGAGTTTATCTCAAAGTTCACTACATGCCAATTAGTGAAGATAGACCACTAGAGACCGATAGGGATATTACAATCGTTGGAGATTTATGTCTGGAAATGGGAGAGAATCTCTATGGATTTCATTATTGGGTTATCGACGTCAGAAAGGATTCACGATTCCATCTGGGTTATCATGGCTCGCCTGACTAAGGTGTCCAACTTTCTGTCAGTTCATACGGATTTTAAGAAGAGACACTAGGCCCAGCTATTTATTACCTAGATAGTGAGGTTACATGGGGGACCAATTAGTATCGTGTTCGATGGTGATAAGATTTTTGTGTCCCACTTTTAGCAGGGCTTTCAGGAGGTGATTGGCACGGATTTACGGTTGAGTATTGATATGACACATATTACACCCTACCGCGGACTGAGGACAATATGCCTACATTGAATCATAATGTTGTAGCCCAAAACGTACAGGATGCGACCCCCACTCACAGACCGCAACCCTAACATGCTTGCTCACCTGGCCAAGACCCCACATACATAGGATGCGGCCCCTTACATGTTATAGGGTGCAACCCCAGTTTATTTACTTAACCGGCCACAAC
Source organism: Sambucus nigra (assembly GCA_949130495.1). Classification (NCBI taxonomy): domain Eukaryota; kingdom Viridiplantae; phylum Streptophyta; class Magnoliopsida; order Dipsacales; family Adoxaceae; genus Sambucus; species Sambucus nigra. Next base: position 72,683,145 of record OX422215.1, read on the forward strand.
CCCTTTTGCTTCATCAGCAGTCACACAGCATCTGCACCTCCTATAAATAGAGGTCCATGCCTCGAGATAGGGGGTTCTGGGTTCATTTCTTACGCCAACACTTAGTTCATAGCTGATTATTCTCTCTACGACGCTTGTCATAGCTTAGGGACTACTCTCCAGCATCGCAGTCATTGTCCTAACATCCCCTTAATCATCATATTCACGTATTATCTTATATTCTCATGCTTGTACGCGTCTTTAGGCCTAATTACCATGTACCAAACAACACATATATTGATAATGAGGCACCAAAGTGGACGTAGGCTCATTTTAATAGTCGAATCACTCTATATCCTGTCTTTAATCTCTGTTTACTTGTTCTATTTGCTTATTATGTACTTTGTACTTGACTTGTTGCACGAGAACGACAAGTGGACGATTTCTCGTATCATCAATCTGGTGCCATCTATGGGAATCGAGGTATTTTAATCTTGTTTCTCTATATTTTGAGTTCTTAAACACTTTTTTTATTCATGGGGATCCTTTGGATCATCATCTCACGGATGAATTTTGGTTAATTGAGCTCTATTTTGTATTCACACCCTCAAATGGGTATCACATCTATTCAGTTCTATTTATGGGTCCCACTCTTTTTATGACCTTAGATCTATTTTTACATATCCCGATGATGTTTCCTCACCAAGATAACGCTGAGAAGTGTAAAAGGCAATAGCCTTATAAGGGCGAGTAGCTAGGGATGAGATCTATTTTCTTGTTCGCTACTTTATCAACCTATTATCTAGGGTTCCCTACTATGATTCTGCCTTATTTTGCACCAAAAGGCTGTTCTGCCCTGAATAGACCCTAGTAGGCATGTTCTCCACGTTTTTCGTGTGAAAAATTCAGTTTTTATGTTCCGATTCAAGGATTGCCCATTCCTACCCAATAAGGGATGCGGCCTGGTAGTTTAACTGCCCTCTTGTCGCAGCCCCTATAGTGCAGTTGGTTTACAGCAGCTTCAAATCACGAGGGGATGAAATCAAGTGGCCTCAAGTTCAACCTTAGTGAATTCCATTCAAGGGCAGCGGCAGTACACATATGTGCCACACTGGCCGCGGCCCCAACAGTAAACCATGCAGCGTGCATCCCAACTTCATACTTGGTTAATCCTATATTTCTGTGGTCACTCACTTCTATTAGTTTTATCTCCAATTATATATATCTTTAAAGACTATCAAAGCATAAAATGGAGGGAGAATCCATCCAAGAGCACAGAAGTCAAGGACGAGATTGTGCAGCTGTACAATCACCTCAATCATCTCTACGACAACCATGCTTCACTTCAAACCCAGGTCAACTTTTTGACTCAGAGAGTTCTCATGCTAGAGGCCGCAGCCTCCTCAAGTGTGGATGCAGCACCCAGAGTTACTGCTACCACCATCACTACTGCGGCACAAGAAGCTCCATCTGCAGAAGCAACCTACAAGAACCAAAAGAGGAAAGTGGAGAAAGCACAAAAAGGCTTTGAGGCCTACACACCGTTGGCCTTCCAGATTGAGAACATCTTCGAATTCATAAAGGAAGATAATCTGTTGAAATGGACAGAGAAGCTAAGAACTCCACCCCACAAGAGGGATAAGGTCAAGTGGTGCAAATTCCACCAGGACCACGACCACCACATTGAGCAGTAAATTGCCCTGAAGGATGAAATTGAGAGGCTGGTTGGGCAGGGGATGCTGCAGTAGTTCCCCAAGGACGCTTAGGGGATGCAGCCTAGTATGATATGCCACATTCCCCTTTTTTATTCCCATATTTATGTCTCTTTTGTTTCTTTTCTTAGTGAACATTCTCTTTAAACAAATTCATCCTGACTCTTGTAGTTTTTCAACTAAATCATGAACATATGAATGAATGAATATATGAAACTAGGTTGATCTTATATTGTTATACTTTGATTCTTGATTCCATTAAATGTTATCTTATAAAAGACTTTTTTTCTTAAAACAAATTCCAAATGGGGACATGTTATATCGGGAATAATTATATCCAGATGGGTCCACAACGCCCACCATGACACCTGACTATATGAAGGCAAATGATAATTGAAAATGGTGAAAGCAACTATTGAGAGCGGAAATTTAAGTTGGCTTACAACGTCACTCATGGAGACTATATCTCAGCATATGATGATCACATCTTTGGAAGCATCTGTCAGGATGCGTTATTAGCCGCAGGGGCTTACAATGCATGTTCTTAGCTTTCGGGAAGCGTCATTAGCCGGGGGCTCATAATATCTAGTTAGGGATGGCTTTATATATATCGACAGCTATGGGTAGCTTAATAACATAACCCAGTTCGGGAAGGCTTGATAGTATCCCGTATATTAGCTGTGGGTGGCTTAATAACATAACCCAGCCCGGGGAGGCTTGATAGTATCCTGTATATTAGCTGTGGGTGGCTTAATAACATAACCCAGCCCATGAAGGCTTGATAGTATCCCGTATATTAGATATGGGTGGCTTAATAACATAAACCCATCCCGAGGAGACTTGATAGTATCCCGTATATTAGTTGTGGGTGGCTTAATAACATAACCCAGCCCGGGGAGGCTTGATAGTATCCCGTATATTAGTTGTGGGTGGATTAATAACATAACCCAGCTCGAGGAGGCTTGATAGTATCCCCTATATTAGTTATGGGTGGCTTAATAACGTAACCCTACCCAGGGAGGCTTGATAGTGTCCCATATGTCTATAGAGGTCCATATCTAGAAGACAAAGGCCTGAAAGGTGCCACAACCACTAAGGAGTCCATCCATTTACTCAATATGTAGCCAATAAAGATGGACTGAATTGCTAATATGCCACGGCTAGGTTGCAAACAGTCGCAACCTCTGCATTGCAATCTATTCATTAAAGAAACTAAGAGATGCTGCGATGATGGCTTGTATATGGATCTAGTTAAAGCTACAAAGGGTAAATGGCTTCAACCTTGTTGAAGAAATGCTATTGAAGATGTTGTCACGGTCCCATGTCCCATGCATTTAATTATAAGAAGAGACTGCAACTAATCTTAATCTAGCCGTCAAATTATGGGAAGCGGGAGTCATACAATTCAGCCGCAACCCCCAAGTTATTTTCTTTGGCTCTGCGACTGGGGGGAATATAGCCACATATGGAGTCAAAAAATTTGAAGTCTTTTAAGGAAAAATACAAGTTGTGAAAAGTCCAATGAAAAACACAACAGACCCCAGCCTATTTTGAGAAACCCCTCTCAAGGTAATGCCGCGGCCCTATATCTACTGGAAGTTTCACAAGTTCGTTCAATCAAGCAACAATTCAAATATGGAAATGACACTCATTCAAATATCAAAGGAGAGTATAAAGGAGAAAGTAAAGCAACAATTAAAAGAATTTCCCTCTGCAAGAAATAGTTATACATTCAAGCAGTAAAAAAGCATCAATTCAAGTATCAAAGCACTAGAGGAATAAGGTATGCAAATAATGTGCATAAACTATCGATTTCCAAAAGAGGTCGTAGCCTTGATAATAAGGTTCGCAAAAACTTAAAAAGGTAAGCAGCCCTATATGTCAATCGGAACAAAAAATACAAGTTAAAAGAGGGATTTAATTAAGGCAAATAGAAAGATCAAGGGCTGAAACCTTGGCAAAAGATTGAAGTGTTGTTGTTATTCAGACAAAAGGTCGTAGCCTTGAATATCAGTAAAAAGTTACAAGGTTTAATAGGAACGCAGCCCAATGTTCAAAATTAAAACAAAAAGGACTAAGAGGTCGCATCATCTTCCTCATTTCCCTCTTCATCATCTGTAGCAGTCTCAGTCTCTTGCTCAGCTGCTGCAACCCTACCTCAGCCCTTAGTCTGGCTCTCTCCTTAGTTGCAGCCTTCATCTCAACCACACATTGCAAATGCTCAGTATCACCAAGTCCCCAAGAAAGAATTGTATCTTTAGATTCTGGGTAGGTTTTTATAACTTTTTACCTAATCTCTTGAAAGACGGGGATGTAGGCTCTATTGTTGGTGAGGTAGAATTCCCTTGAGCCTATGAATGAGTCTACGACGTTGTCTATGGCCAGTTGAAGTGCTGCGACGTGATCTTCCTCTATTTTCTTGATGGCCGCAGCATGGGCCTCAACATCATTGGCAGTATTGCTCTCCATCTCGTCGAACTTCCTATGGAGGAGTTTAAGTTTTCTATTTGATGAGGCCGCGGCCTCACCAGCATCAACGGCTTGAGCTTGAGAAATTTTCAAAGATTTTGCTGCATGTTTGAAACTATCCTCAACCTCCTTCTTAGCATCATCCGCGGACTGAATCTTCTTGTTCGCGTCCATCTTATATGCCTCAAGTCTCGTAGCAAAGGATTTCTTTCCAACTTGAAAGGAAGCAGTCCTGGCATTCTCCAGGTTCGAGGCATGCACCCTCTCCGCGGCATCTTTCAACTTATAGAGGGCTTCGTACTTTCTTTTTTGGGGCATCACAACATCCGCGGTATAAAAGGATATTAAATGTTGGGGGCAAAATATGAAGTATAAAAAAGGTATTGAAAATGTAAATTTTCATTTACTCTCAGCAAGTTGTGAAGGGAATAATCCTCCACTAGACGATCCAGGTCCGCGACATCTGAAACCCTCTTCATTCTGTAGGCATCCCTCGCAGTAGTGTCCCAAGAAGACTCATGATTGGGCTGCCTAAGTTGAGGATGTGGACGGCCATCAGTGCCAGCACTGGCACGACCTTGAGGAGGTGCCGAGTTTGCATTGACAACCACTATTGTTGGAGGAAGAGGTGAATTTGAAATATTGATTAGAGAGGTATTGTGGCCTTTAAACAGTTCAAAAGTTGTCATTAACCCTACCGCGGCCAGGTTGGCGCTAATGTCATCATCAAATGTACCCTCAAGCCTTCTTGGGTAGCAGGGTCTTTAGCCTGAGTTGAGGGCACGACAGGATCAACTAGATCACCAGCAGGAACTGCGGTAGCACATTTGGGCTTGCCCCTCTCCCTTTTCTCTGTTTAGAACCATTATTGAGGACGGTTGCATCCTCATCCATCTTCGCGAGTTGAGCTACTAACAGCTCTCTATCAATCTCCTCACCTGAAGAAGAAATAAAGCAAGATTAAAATCAAAGTTGGGAGTAACTTCCGCGGAGTTAAAAATCAAAAGGGAAAAGTAATACCTTCTGTGCCCATTACTTTAGGCACAGACTCATTGGGAAAGAAGCCTCTTTTATAGATCGAAGATGAGGTTACAAGGGTGCTAAACTTCTTCTCATCAGCACCAACTGCTGTAACCTTTCCTACTCTTCTTTCTTGCCGCTCACTCAGTGGCAAATTTCTGAGAGCTGCACAAAAAGTTCAAATATTAGTTCAAAAGCAAGGAACATGGGAAGAACTGAAAATATAGGACGCGACTATAATTTAAAAGGCTGTAGCCTTGATTACCAAGTTTGAAGGGACGTCCCCACTACCGTGGCATCTTGAAGGATTTCTTTCTCTCAGTCTCATCTGGGTGGATTTCCCACCCTTCTCCAGAAATATAAAAATACTTGCCCTTCCAATTTTTTTACAGTGGTAGGCTTTCCAGAATAAAGGGTCTCATCATTGTCGCGGAAAGAAAAGTAATAATACCATGCGAATTTTACGGAGTTTTCCTTTGAGAAGTAGAAGAGAGACAAAACTCCGCGGGAGTAATGTCTCTCTTAAATTTTCTATTCCACGACACTACAGCTGCAAGAATTGCCCTCCAACCATTGGGATCTACTTGGGTTGGGGCTAACTTCATCGTCTTAAAAATTCTTCTAACTGGAACTGGGACAGGTTGCCCCAGCCCATAAACAAAAGTGTGAAGGGGAAGCAGACCCCATCATCAGTAATTATAGAACATGGTATTTGGTCTGTGAAGGGTGCCGTGCAGACCACGTTCTCAAAAAATTCAAAGGCTTCAGCCACCTGATCAACCCACTCTTGAGTCATAATGCTGCGGATATTAAGGGCAGTAGGAGGTCTCTCAGCTCTACCATATGGGCTAGCAGGTGCGTCCCTAACCTCAGATGGACCAACCGTCGCGGCATCAATATCCATTAGCTAGTTACTTGAATTAGCTTCTTCTTCCATTGTCGTGGAGTCTCAGTTTGAGTCTGAATATAGCGCTACATAATTGGGACAATCTCTTCACTAGCAAGGTCCTATTGTTTTCAAAGGATGCGATGAATGAAGTTTAGGGGGTGAGACTCGAAAGTGTTTGTTCCAAAAGTCTTTAAGAAATTTGTCAGGATCAAAACTCATATGGCTGCAAGAAGGCTTGAAAATAAGAAAGAGTCCGCAGTTAGGTCTCGCAACCAATATAGAAATACAATCCTCTTAAAGTCCATGGTAGGAACAATGAAGTAGTAAGCTCGAAAGCTAAAGAAGAAATTCTAGTAAATTTGGCTAACTACACCAAGTGTCGGGCTCTAGAATCCTAGAAATCAACTTCTTCCGCGGCATATTATTTTGGGGAAGGAGATATATGGTATATTCTTACATGCCACATCCATTGTGTTATTAGCAAATTATTGCGGACACTAACCTAAGAGGTAAAATAGTTTATATATACAAGCATTTTTTAATGATGACGCAACCATATGGGTCATACGCTGCAACCATACGTGACACATGTCGTAGCTAAATTCTTAAACAGGTTAGTATTTAATGTTAACTAACTTGAAGATCGAAGCCCTAGAATTTAAGGGGTTTGCTCAAGAATGCCAAAATCAGATATATGTTTTCAACTCCAAAATCAGTGAATTTGATCCCGCACAAGTGCATCACCATGTGTCTATTTTATGTATTGATCCTACGAGCTGGGGACAGAATAAAGCCCTAAGAATCTAAACCAAGCTAGCAAATTTGAATTATTGGGTCAACATTGGTGTTAACAGCTTATTTTATCGATTGACTATTGATTCAAGTGTAGGATCAGTTATCTAATACAAATCCAATGAATTACATAAATTCAAATGGGTTCAATTCGTCATGAAATTGGCAAAAACGAATTCAGATGATGGATCATTCGATTACCATAGTTTATTTGCAAAGGCAGGAGTTCAAATGGAACGATTCCAATCAGAGATCAAAAATAGTTGGAAGGATTAAATTATAAAGCTATTCAGGAGATTTTTGGTCAAAAAAATTACCTTAAAATGAGTGAAAATCGGTTGCTCAGCCTCCTGACATCACAATGTGCCGCCTCATAACCACCATAGGCTACCTTGAAAGGTTGCTGGAAAAATCAAGAGAAGGAATGGACAGAGGTTGGCTTTCGATTTTCTCTCAAGAGTTAGAAAACGTAATGTAGTCCACGACCGGTTGCATTTATATAAGAGTGCACGGGAAGACGAAGCGTCGTTTTGAAAATGGATACCGCAGAGGTAACACACCGCGTCATCAACAGTATTAAGACACAACACCAATTACTCCTTGGCACTACGCCTTGGGGGCTTATTGATATGACAGATATTACAGCCTGCCGCGAAATGAGGACAATATGCCTACATTGAATCATGATGCCGCAGTCCAAAATGTATAGGTTGCAGCCCCCACTCACAGACCACAACCCTAATATGCTTGCTCACTTGGTCGCGACCCCACATACACAGGATGCGGCCCCTTGCATGTTACAATGTGCGGCCCCAGTTTATTCACTTAACCGACCGTAATCCCTTTTGCTTGATCAACAGTCACACAACATTTGCACCTCCTATAAATAGAGGTCCATGCCTCAAGATAGGGGTTTCTGGGTTCATTTCTTACACCAACACTTATCTTAGAGCTGGTTATTCTCTCTCGATGCTTGGTGTAGCTTGGGGACTACTCTCCAGCATCGCAGTCATTGCCCTGACATTCCCGGAATCATCATATTCACATATTCTCTTCTATTCTTATGCTTGTATGCCTCTTTAGGCCTAATAACCATGTACCAAACAATGCATATAATAAGAATGAGGCGCCAAAGTGGACGTAGGCTCATTTTAATAGCCGAACCACTCCATATCATGTCTTTTATCTCTCTTTACTTGCTCTATTTGCTTATTATGTACTTTGTACTTGACTTGCTGGCATGAGAACAATAAGTGGAGGATTTCTCGTATCATTAAGTACGGCATATCACCCACAGACTTATGGACAAACTGAGCGGGTAAATCAGATGTTAAAGGACATGCTCAGGATGTGTATACTTGATTTGGGGGGATGTTAGGAGCAGTACCTTTCACTGGTGGAGTTCTCTTATAACAACTCCTACCAGTTCACCATCGACATGGTACTGTTTGAGGCACTTTATAGACGGCCTTATCGTTTGTCCACTTATTGGTTAGAGCCTGGTGGGGGATAACAAGCTGTTGGGACCAAAGATGACTTAGGATACCACTGTCAAGATTGAGCTTATTTGGGTACGCATTCAGATAGCTCAGGATACATATAGAGGTAGAGATTGGGGACCATGTCTTGGTATACTTGTCTCCCATGAAGGGAGTCCTGAGGTTGGGGAAGAAAGGGAAGCTAGCGTCGAGGTATGTAGGGCCTTTCCCGATCATTGAGAGAATAGGTCCAGTTTCTTGTAGGTTGGGATTATCGAAGAATCTATTGAGGATTCACGACTTATTCCATGTGCCGTCGCTGAAGAGGTATCAGAGAGTGAGATGGATTTTTGGCACATTCCAATGGAGGAGATTGATTTTCATCCAGACATCTCGTATGATGAGAGACCGGTTGCTATTCTTGATCGTAGTGAGCATAACTTGCGTTCAAATGTAGTGCCCCTTATTCGAGTTCAATAGGGATGCCATAATGTTGATGAATCGACATGGGAGGCGGGAGGATGATATGCGAGAGCAATTTCCAGATATTTTTACCACAGATACGTCCGAATTTCGAGGATAAAATTCCTTTGCAAAGGGGAAATTATGTAACACCCCGTATTTTTGAATAATTAATTTTAGTATTTTAATCACACGTGTCCTCATAATAATATTGCTTATTTAATAAATATTAATTAGTGAGAATAAAATTAATATTTATGGTGGAATAAAGTTTAATTAAGTGTGATTAAGTAAATTAATTTTGGTAAATTGATAGTACGTCGTAGTGGGTAATAACGACGGGGACTGATGGTATCTCAACCGGGACATACTGGTAGGTTATTTTTAGGTTAAGATGGAATATTGATGTTTGATGGATCGGATCGTGATTTCGAGTCCATGATTGATCCAAAATTGGTCGAAATAGTCAAAATCAAGTACCCGGGTTAGAGATTGGTTAGCGGGAACTTTTTAGACCAGTCGGGGACCATTCGAGGGCATTTAGGTCATTTTTCATTAAGGGGTTAACCTAAATTCGATATTAAGAGGTTTAAATAAGAGATTAGGGTTAGAAGACAACCACTTTACACAATCTAAACCTTTAGGAATCTTTTGGTGAGAAAAGAAGGCGGCAAAATACTTAGGAGATCCAAAGGGCATAACCTGGAGAAGGAAATTGGGGAGGAATCTTCCCATCTTCAAATCAACATAAAGGAATTCAGAATTCAACGGATATAAGGCAAGTGTATAGCTTTATTTCTTAATTTATTTGTAGTAATTCTTTCATATACAAAATGGTGGAAACCAATTGAATTTTGGGTTGGGGATTACTATATGAAAAATGGGTTTTGGGGAGACAAGCCTACATGAATGATTGATGGAAGTTAACTAGGATTTAGAGGGGTTATAAGTCCTATGATAATTTGAATATATACAATAGAAATTTATATTTGACTTCGTATAAAAATGATGATTGAACAAGGGAAGAAATATGGGAGTTGTGTTACAATCGTGGTGATGGAATTAATGAGATTTGGATTGAATCTTGATGTTGTTAATGAATTTAAGAGTGAAAAATTGATTAGGTTCCTATACAAAATCTTTAAAAGACTTGGAAACTTGTTTGGATACTTATTGGGATTGATTCGGGTGACTAAAGATGTGGAAACCCATCACTTTCACATCAGATTTGGGCTCCTACCCAGAATCGAATCGATTTGGCCTTCACAGGCAAATCGATTCAGCTATGAACTCAAATCGATTCGAACCTGCTATGAGGGGAACTTGGTATTTTATTATGCATTAAGGATAGTTTTGGGAATTAAAAAATTGATTGAGATTAAGTAAATAATTTTAATACTCTGTAGATGGGTTCAGTAAGGGAAATTCGGGTAGACGAGAATTTATTCAATTTACATGTACGTAGGGTATTTAGGAGAGAAAATACTCGAAACGTAGAATATGGAACATGATAGCATGGCTTCAGATTATAAAGTGAGGATAGTTTGAGAATGTCCGGGAAACTCAAAAATGATAAGATATATTAAATTATTTAATTAAGAGAAGAATTTAATTAAATAAGAGTCGGGGTTAGACTCGGGTTATTAGACTAGTGCTTTGAGGGATAGGCATGGATTAGTTGATATATATATATATACACTGATATGGTCAATATATATATGTGTATTATAATATCTGTGTGTATGATATTATGTGAAATATACCCCTCTAGTGCTATCAATGGAGGTTGCGCGGCATCGGCCCTTGGTCATAGCACTATGTTTATATTCGTGTGATTTATATTCATAACGAGGTAATTGTTAGTATGGTTATGACTCACTGTTAAAGGACTATGGCCATCTCTAATTGTTAGTATGTGTTCAGTCACAGGGATGCCAAGGATGATTACTCTTTCTAGGAACATGTAGTTGTAGCTGATGTGGAGGCTTTCAGGATTCAGAGTAGTCTCTTCATTTATTGCTATCTATATTAGGTTATCTATTTCAGTTATCAGTTGGGCGTGTTTCCCGTTTTATTTAAAATTATGCATTTCTGATTATTATAGATAATTAGATTTCATGTATCAGATTTTTGTCGGATGGTTTATTCAGGGACTTTATTCATTTATCCAAGCTTTAGACTTTACATGTGGTTTCATTTATCCTGTTACCGTGTATGGATCTATTGTGGATTTGTTTATTTTGTTGTGTTACTCAAAGATAAAATTGGCATTGCTTGTTAAAATTAAATAGGTGGTTAGTAAATAATTTATGTTTCGACAGTGATGCTAAGAATAAGTCATATGATACTACCATTTTATTCTGGTAGCGGGCTGGCCACACATTATTTTAATAGGTGGGGTGTCACAGGTGGGAAGCCTCATGTATGTTATGTTGTGTACAAGATTAGATATCTACTTTGTCATTAGCATGGTCAACAGGTTCTAGTCTAACTTAAGTGAGGCGCACTAGACTAGAGTAAAGCACATTCCCAAGTACCTTAAAATAATTAAAGATTATGTGATGGTTTACTTAATGGATAGTCTTGTGCCTTTAGGGTACACAAACTCAAACTTTCTGTTCGATAAAGAATCCAGAAAATCATTAGAGGAGTATCAACCAATCATGTAGTGTTTATTTGACCTTGGAAGTCGAATATGTTTCCAATTTGGAGGTAACAAAGGAGATTATTTGGCTCTGGAACTTCCTAAGTGAATTGGGTGCCGTTCCTTCAATGCAGTCGACTATTACTCTTTATTATGATAATAGCGGTGTGGTTGCTAACTCTAAAGAACCAAGGACACATAAAAGGTATAAGCACATTGAGTGCAAGTATCACTTGATACGAGAGATCGTGTGAAGATGTGATGTCATCATTTTCAGGACAACTTGACGTATGCTTTTACAAAGAGCTTAATAGCTAATGTGTTTGTGCAGATGGAGTAGGTGTTAGATTCATATATACACGAGTTTAAGACTAAGTGGGAGATTATTGGATTTTTATTCTTAAATCCATGTATGATGTTTATTTATTAATAAAGGTATGCCAGGTTCATTTTAAAATAAGGACCATGTTTATAAGAATTTCTTATATTTGTTTTAGATATATTATATTAATCTCGATCAAATGAACTTATTAGGAATTCTAGTGAGTTGGGTTTGGCCTAACCATTGAAGATCAAACTATTGGCTCTAGTTCAGTCGATGAACAATTCACAAACTAGATGTAATAATAACCCGTATTTTTGTGGAATTTTATTTTAATTATGGAATTTGGATTAATTTATTTAAATGGAGAAAATTTAATTTATAATTAATCTGAATTTAATTGTAATAATTACTAGCGTGACGAGAGTTAGTATTTATCGGAAATAATTACGTGGAATATTACTTAACGAGTAAAGTAATAAGTGAATATGAGAATATTATTTTGGCCGAGAGTGAAATGTTCGGCGGTTACAATACACTTAGTTGGGACGCGCGTGTGAGTCGCATCAGTATTACTTTATTGAGCTAAAAAGGAAAATTTATTTTTAAGTAACTCATATGGACATTTTGAGCACGACAGTGTGTCCGTAAGGATCGAAATAGTCAGAAAACACTACTCGGGTGTTTTATTTGGATTCCGGAGCATTTTAGCACAAAACGACACCCCTGATGGGTATTTTGGTCTTTTGGGATTTTTTGGGAATTAAATGGACGAAAATTAGGTTTCAATTAAAAGCAACGTCGGTTGAGGTTGCAGTCAGTTTCAACCTACGTGAAAGAGAGAGAGAATCAAGGAGGAAGAAGACCCCATAGGAGAACTAAGCCAAAAACTCAAGATTTTCCACTAAGAATTACACCAAAGCGTAGATCGCGATGAGAGGATCAACTCCATACCAATTTTGTTCAACAATTCAGAGGATCACGAAAAGGCAAGTGTTTATCTTGCTAAAATTATGAGCATATATGATTCATGTTAACCTAGATTATGAGATAGCCATTGATGCTATGAATTTAAGACTGAATCCCCATTAAATTGTGAAATTGGAAGATAGGTTTGCATGTATATGAATAACACTATTGTAGGAATGATAAATCTGGCAATTCTATGTTATAATTATGAAATAATTGGGGGGTTTGAATGATTGTTCATGGTGGGTTTATTATTAATGGACTTTTAGAGATTGAAGACATTAGTTTAGATTCCTTATGATTATGTAAAGATTTGTCACTTAAATCATGTTAGAAAGTACCCTATTATGATTAGGAATAGTTTAGAATCATTGATTGGGAGTTGGTATGAATTTTAGACGAAATTGGATGAGGAAAGAATTGTTTAAAATGAAGTTTGGAGGAACAGGGGTACTCTCGAAATTCTCGTTCGAAGACTTGCCCAGGTCATTCGAATGACCTTGTTCGAACGAGAATTCCAACGAGATTTTTGATTCGTTCGAACTGAGAGGTTGGTTCGAACGAGAATTCTGGACTTCTAATGAGATTTCAGAATACTCATTTTTGGCCCGGATAAGTTAGAACCTTTCTGGTTCAGTCCGAGTGAGAAAAATTAACCTACACTATTATCGAATGACTTAAATTCTTAGTTAGTAAGGAGTTGAGAGAGGATATTCATTGGGATATAGCAGGGTAATCGAGCCTTAGAAAAAAGGTATATGTTAGCGAGATAAGTTTAAGTGTGGCAATAATATGTGTAATAGAGACGATGATACTATCTATAAACTTGAGGAATTAGGTTGCAAGAATACCTATTGTACATATATTAAGCTGTGTGTATGATTGTTAGATAAACTATTGTGTGTATAGCATATCTACGCTGCTTGCTATCGAACGGAGGTTGCACATTGTGGACAATCATGCCTTGAAGAGCCTTCAGGCGGGATATTGATTGGTATCACTAGAGCATAGAACCTAGGTACGAGCTATCTATGAAAACGATAGTGATGACGGTCGTATGGGTGCGTAGGTATGTGCATAGCCCATAGGCTTGGGACTATGTTTGCCTCCAATATATGTGTTTCGTTTTGATGGTTACTACACCAAATCCTGCGAATGGTCACGCCCAGTGGGTCACGGCCCAAGTTCGAGACCAGCTGGTCGCGGACTTGGGCCGCGACCCACTCAATATTTAGCGTGACCATATTCGATGCTCTGTAAGTGGTCATGCCCCAAGTCCGTGACCACAGTGGTCGTGGACTTGGGCCGTGACCAGGTCGTGACCATCTTGGCGCCAAACTCGCACCAAAATTCCCTCCAAGCTTGGTCGCGGATGGGTCACGACCCAAGTCCGTGACCCATGGCATGACGAAGAAGAGAGTACACAGATTGAGGGTCACGGCTATGGGCCGTGACTATTTCTTGGTGTGGGTCACAGCTATAGGCCATAACCATTTGTCAATCAGCAGCAGGTTTTGTTGTTGGGCTGAAGTTGGTCGCACATGGGGGTCACGGCTTCAGGCCGTGACCATTCATCAAGCAGCAGCAGGTAAGGAACTAATGGGTCGCGATGGAGGGTCGCGGCTCTTGGCCGTGACCAGGTTCAGCCATTAAAAAAGGGAACTGCGCTTTTCTCAGACCCTAGTCTGTTTTTGGGCATTTGCGATTTCGATTTTGGGCAAGTTTGGGCGATTTCGATTTTGGCTATTCAATTTCTGCGATTTCAGCTCTAAGATTTTAGCTCTAAGAATTTGTCAATCAGTAGAAGGTTTGGCCATTTCGATTTATTCATTTGTGGATGATATGTGTGTGTGTGTGTATGTGTGCATATGTGTGTGCATTTCGATTTATTGATTTGTGACTGATGTGTGTGTATGTATAGATTTATATTTGTGTATATCTGTGTGTGTGCATATAGATTCTATTTGTGTGTGTATGAATAGATTTATGTTTATATGTGTGTGTATGCATAGATTTATGTATATATGTCAATAAACCCTAGAAATTGTATTAGGGTTATTTTTTTTGATAAAAATTATTAAAAACCCTAGACATTGTATTTTTTTTTAAATACAGATATTTAGTCCCACTTTTAAAGATTTATTGGCATCCACTCCTGTCTTTTTATTTTTTTTAGTCGTAGGTCCTAAATACAATTTTAAGTAGTTATGGGACTAAATATAATTTAAAAAATACATGGAAGGGGCGCCTAAAAAAACTTTGGACATGGGACTAAACCCCAAAATACTGTATTTTTTTTGACAAAATCTGATTAAATGGTTTTTTAATAAGTAAAAAAATTACATCGACATTGTTTTGGGTTATTTGCATGTCATCATATTATATTGGGGGTTATATGCGTGTCGTTAATTTTTATTTTGATAAAATATAATTAAGTGTTTTTTTTTACATTCTATTGGGGGTTATATGCCTGTCGTTATTTTTTAGGATAATTCTAGACTGACACACAAATGCTTTTGATATTGAATATGTTGTTCATTGATTTTAAGAAGAAGATGAAATTGAAGGGTATTCGCCCATATTAGCAAATATGGCTATTACAAAGTTTTCCATAATAATTATTATTGTATTATAAATATAGCAAATATCGCTATTCATAAGTTTTTCAAATAATCTTAATCTTTTTGTAGGAGATATTTCGGCGATTTGGTGTGATTTTTCATTTTCGTAGATTCTTTCCAGTCAAAGCAGAATAATTGACCTCCCTACCAGAGCAGCTTTGGTATAATTTTGTTTGGTAGTATGTAAACAATAATGCAATATCTAAAATAGTTTTGGCACTCTTATTTCCATTTTTTTTTGTTGAAACTAAAGTCGATTGTGTGCAAACGTTGAATGATTTTAACTAAAGTCGATTGTTACTGATAACTCTTTTTTCATTTGTATACAAATTAGCTAAAGTTTAGACCATGCCCAGCTGTCTTTGGATGTTTTTCTCGTGGCCCAAAAGCGTGTATGTACAAGGTTCTTCAGGTAATTGTCTTGGATAACTTGTATGAGAATGTGTTTAATAGTGAATTTAACTTTCCTTTCGCTTTAATTACGAGTTCACATAGATAAGTTTTAATAATTTCCTCTCTTTTGGTTGCAGATAATTGAGAGGAAATGTGAAAAACATTTCAATCTGGTATGCTTTATTCAACTTATACGTATGTGTCGGTATTTTCTCTTGTGAACTTTGATATTTCGATATGTTTATTTGTGAGTAAAGGTTGTGGCTTTATTTGTTTGATGCTTGCTCCTCGTGGCTTGACTTCACTAAATTTTCGTGCTAGAGGATAAGATCCTCAATAGGGGAGTGAAATGATAGTTAGTTTTAGACGCTCAACACTTGATTGTATCTTATAAAAGAATGGAATAACGGAATATCATAGTACTTTCATAAATTAACAAGAAAAACGTGAAGTAGGGGTCATACACCTTATTAAGCTTCTCCATAACTGATTGAATATCATAGTCTTTGCATATTTCTAGATATGGGCATAAAAACATGGCGTTAGGGGGTGAAAACCCGAAACATCCCCCGAACAGCCTCGTGGGTGGCGCCAACACCTCCCACGGGACCAATGTAACTCATAGGAACTAACCACGTAGCCACGGGACTCCCGGTTTAAGAATGTGATGGTAATTTGCAGATTTCTAGACTTAGGCTTAAAAACATGGCGTTAGAGGGTGAAAACTCAAAACAGCCCCGTGGGTGGCACCAACACCTCCCACGGGACCAATGTAACTCGTAGAAACTGACCACGCAGCCGCGAGACTCCCGGTTTGAGAATACGATGATAATTTGCATATTTCTAGATTTAAGCAAAACATGGCGTTAGAGGGTGAAAACTCGAAACAACCCCTGAACGGCCCCGTGGGTGGCACTAAAACCTCCCACGGGACCAATGTAACTCGTAGAAACTGACCGCGCAGCCGCGGGACTCTCGGTTTGAGAATACAACAGTAATTTGCATAATTCTAGACTTAGGCTTAAAAACCCGACGTTAGTGGGTGAAAACCCGAAACAGCCCCCGAACGGCCCCATGGGTGGCACCAACACCTCCTACGGGACCAATGTGACTTGTAGGAACTGACCGCGCAGTCCTGGGACTCCCGGTTTGAGAATACGATGGTAATTTGCATATTTCTAGACTTGGGCTTAAAAACATGGCGTTAGTGGGTGAAAAGCCGAAACAGCCCCGAACGGTCACGTGAGTGGCACCAACACCTCGCACGAGACCAATGTAACTCGTAGGAACTGACCGTGCGATCACGGGACCCCCGATTTGAGAGTACGACGATAATTTGCATATTTCTAGTCTTAGGCTTAAAAACATGGCGTTAGTGGGTGAAAACCCAAAACAGCCCCTGAACGGCCCCATGAGTGGCACCAAAAATTCGCACGGGACCAATGCAACTCGTAGGAACTGACCGCGTGATCGCGGGACTCCTGATTTGAGAATACATTGATAATTTGAAAATATCTAGACTTAAAGATTAAGAAAATGGCGTTAGAGGAGGAAAACCCAAAATAGCCCCCGAACGGCCCCGTGGGTGGCACCAACACCTCCCACGGGACCAATTTAACTCGTAGGAACTGACCGCACGATCATGGGACTGTCGATTTGAGAATACGATGATAATTTGTGTATTACTAAACTTGAGCTTAAAAACATGGCATTAGAAGGCAAAAACCCGACACAATGTCCGTTAGGATCGTCTTCGTTTACTACACCGGCAATAAGATCGTCTCGTCGAGTATGAAATGAATAGTAGCAACCAACGGTGTGAAAATGTCTGTTAACTAATAGATATATTTCGAATGTTTTGCACCTATCCAGGAACGACATCTTCTGCCAGCATCTCGGGTCAGATAACTCCCGCTATAGATATAAATTTGCCTTTTTATTTTATCAAATTAGACAACGTGGATCGATATTTATTTGTTCATGTTTTATAAAAACACGTTATATGTATGGTTTTAAAAACCCGACAGCATATATTGCGGCATATATGCATCTGCATATATGCGCATATATGCAGCTGCATATATGCCGCATATGTGCCGCATATATGCTGTATATGTGCCGCATATATGCTGCATATGTGCCGCATATATGCCGCATATATGCATATATATATGCAGCATATATGCATCTGCATATACGCAGGCTGCATATATGCTTGCATATAAGCACATACGCATCAGCCTATATGCATTCTCTATGAATTGGTTTACATATTGAAAGCAAGCGGATCGAGGTTTACATATTGCCTACTTGGATTGGCTTTCATTTATTTTTCAATTTTACATTTTGTATTCGTGGAATGATGTTATCAAATTGTTGTTGATGACTCATTTCACACTATTCAGGTAATTCCTATTGAGGTAATTCCCATTGAGGTCTCTGTATTCTTTGGTAATGTAGGTATAAAGCTTGGGGTTCTCTTTTAGGATAGCAGTTGGCAGAAAGAGACATTATAGTGGCATGCATAGATACAGGTGAACGTCATTTCACATTGTAAATATACTTTCTTAGACAAAATAAATACAGTTGCTTTGATACTCATAGAAATTCCTGACCACTAACTTCCTTATTGACCATGGCCAAAAATTTACAAGATATATTTTGTTAAATGATATATTTTGGGTACAAGTTAAATGATACGACGGTAACTCGTAGGAACCAACACCTCCCACGGGATCAATGTAACTCGTAGGAAATGACCCCGCAGCCGCGGGACTCCCAGTTTGAGAATACGACGATAATTAACATATTTCAAGACTTACGCTTAAAAACATGGCGTTAGAGGGTGAAAACTCGAAGCAGACCCCGAACGGACCCTTGGGTGGCACCAACACCTCCCACGGGACCAATGTAACTCCTAGGAACTGATCCCGCAGCCGCGGGACTCCCGATTTGAGAATACGACGATAATTTACATATTTATAGACTTAGGCTTAAAAACATGGCGTTATAGGGTGAGAACTCAAAACTACTCCCGAACGTCCCCGTGGGTGGCACCAACACCTCCCACGGGACCATTGTAACTCGTAGGAACAGACCCCACAGCCGCAGGACTCTCGGTTTGAGAATACGACGGTAATTTACATATTTCTAGACTTAGGCTTAAAAGCAAGGCGTTAGAGGGTGAAAACTCAAAACTGCCCCCGAACGTCCCCGTGGGTGGTAGCAACACCTCCCACGGGACCAATGTAACTCGTAGGAACTGACCCCGCAGCCGCGGGGATATCGGTTTGAGAATACGACGCTAATTTTCATATTTCTAGACTTAGGCTTAAAAACATGGTGTTAGAGCGTGAGAACTCGAAACAGCCCCCGAACATCCCCGTGGGTGGTACCAACACCTCCCACCGGACCAAAGTAACTCGTTGGAATTGACCCCGCAGTCGCGGGACTCCAAGTTTGAGAATACGAAGGTAATTAGCATATTTCTAGACTTAGGCATAAAAACATGGCATTAGAGGGTGAAAACTCGAAACAACCCCTGAACGGCCCTGTGGGTGGCACCAACACCTCCCACGGGACCAATGTAACTCGTAGGAACTGACCCCGGAGCTGCGGGACTCTCGGTTTGAGAATACGATGATAATTTTCATATTTCTAGACTTAGGCATAAAAGTAAGGCGTTAGAGGGTGAAAACTCGAAATAGCCCCCGAACGACCCCGAGGGTGGTAGCACCACCTCCCACGGAACCAATGTAATTCGTAGGAACTGACCCCGCAGCCGCGGGACTCTCGGTTTGAGAGTACGATGATAATTTGCATAGTTCTAGACTTAGGCTTAAAAATATGGTGTTAGAGGGTGAGAACTCGAAACAGCCCCAGAACATCCCCGTGGGTGGTACCAACACCTCCCACCAGACCAATGTAACTCGTTGGAACTGACCCCGCAGTCGAGGGACTCCAAGTTTGAGAATACGAAGGTAATTAGCATATTTCTAGACTTAGGCTTAAAAACATGGCGTTAGAGGGTGAAAACTCGAAACAGACCCCGAACGGCCCCGTGGGTGGCACCAACACCTCCCAAGGGACCAATGTAACTCGTAGGAACTGACTCCGCATCCGCGGGACTCCCGATTTGAGAATATGACGATAATTTGAGTATTTCTAGACTTGGGCTTAAAAATATGGCGTTAGAGGGTGAGAACACGAAACAACCCCCGAACGTCCCCGTGGGTGGCACCAACACCTCCCACGGGAACATTGAAACTCGTAGGAACTGACCCCGCAACCGCGGGACTCCCAGTTTGGGAATACGACTGTAATTTGCATATTTCTAGACATAGGCTTAAAAACATGGCGTTAGAGGGTGAGAACTCGAATGGGCCCCCGAACGTCGCCGTGGGTGGCACCAACACCTCCCACGGGACCAATGTAATTCGTAAAAACTGATGCCGCAGCCGCGGGAATCTCGATTTGAGAATACAAAGGTAATTTGCATATTTCTAGACTTAGGTAAAACATGGCGTTAGAGGGTGAAAACTCGAAACGACCCCCGAACGACCCTGTGGGTCGCACCAACACCACCAACGGGACAATGTAACTCGTAGGAACGGAGCCCGCCGCCGTAGGACTCCCGGTTTGAGAATTCGACGGTAATTAGCATATTTCTAGACTTACGCTTAAAAACATGGCGTTAGAGGGTGAAAACCCAAAACAGACCCTGAACGGCCCCGTGGGTGGCACCAACACCTCCCACGGGACCCATGTAACTCGTAGGAACTGCCCCCTCAACCACGGGACTCCCGATTTGAGAATATGATGATAATTTGCGTATTTCTAGACTTAGGGTTAAAAACATGGCGTTAAAGGGTGATAACTCGAAACAGCCACCGAACGACCCTGTGGGTGGCACCAACACCTCCCACGGGACCAGTGTAACTCGTAGGAACTGACCCTGCAGCCGCGGGACTCCTGGTTTGAGAAAACGAGGATAATTTGAATATTTCTTGACTTAGGCTTAAAAACATGGCGTTAGAGGGTGAAAAACTCAAAACAGACTTCGAACGGCCCCGTGGGTGGTACCAACACCTCCAACGGGACCAATGTAACTCGTAGGACCTGACCCTGCAGCCGCGGGACTCCTGCTTTGAGAATACGACGATAATTTGCATATTTCTAGACATAGGCTTAAAGACATGGCGTTAGAGGGTGAGAACTAGAAACAGCCCCTGAACGTCCCCGTGGGTGGCACCAACACCTCCCACAGGACCAATGTAACTCATAGTAACTGACCCCGCAGCCGCGGGACTCCCGGTTTGAGAATACGACTATAATTTGCATATTTCTAAACTTAAGCAAACCATGGCGTTAGAAGGTGAAAACTCGAAACAGCCCCCGAACGGCCCCGTGGGTGGCACCAACACCTCCCACGGGACCAATGTATCTCGTAGGAACTGACCCCGCAGCCACGGGACTCCCGGTTTGATTTTACGACAATAAGTTACATATTTCTAGACTTAGGCTTAAAAACACGGCGTTAGAGGGTGAGAACTCGAAACAACCCCTGAACGTCCCCGTGGGTGGCACCAACACCTCCCATGGGACCAATGTAACTCGTAAAAACTGACCCTGAAGCCGCAGGACTCCCGATTTGAGAATACGAAGGTAATTTGCATATTTCTAGACTATAGTAAAACATGGCGTTAGAGGGTGAAACCTCAAAACAACCCCCTAACGGCCCTGTGGGTGGCACCAACACCTCCAACGGGACCTATGTAACTCGTACGAACGGAGCCCGCAGCCGCGGGACTCCCGGTTTGAGAATACGACGGTAATTGACATGTTTACAAACTTACGCTTAAAAACATGGCGTTAGATTGTGAAAACTCGAAACATACCCCGAATGGCACCGTGGGTGGCACCAACACCTCCCACGGGACCAATGTAAGTCGTAGGAACTAACCCCGCAGCCGCGGGACTCTCGGTGTTTCACCCACGGGACCAATGTAACTCGTAGGAACTGACCCCGCGATCGCGTTACTCCCGGTTTGAGAATACGATGAAAAGTTGAATATTTTTAGACTTAGGAAAAACATGGCGTCAGAGGGTGAAAACTCGAAACAGCCCCAAAATGGCCCCATGGATGGCACCAACACCTACTACGGACCAATGTAACTTGTAGGAACTGGCCCCGCAGCCGCGGGACTCCCGGTTTGAGAATACGAGGATAATTTGGGTATTTCTACACATAGGATTATAAACATGGTGTTTGTGGGTGAGAACTCCAAACAGCCCCCGAACGTCCCCGTGGGTGGCACCAACACCTCCCACGGGACCAATGTAACTCGTAGCAACTGACCCCGAATCCGCGGGACTCCCGGTTTGAGAATACGACGATAAGTTTCATATTTCTAGACTTAGGCTTAAAAACATGGCGTTAGAGGGTGAGAACCCGAAACAGCCACCGAACGTCCCCGTGGGGTGCACCAACACCTCCCACGGGACCAATGTAACTCGTAGGAACTGACCCCGCAGCCGCGGGACTCCCGGTTTGAGAATACGACGGTAATTTGCATATTTCTAGACCTAAGCAAAACATGGCGTTAGAGGGTGAAAACTCGAAATAGCCCCCGAACGGCCCCGTGGGTGGCACCAACACCTCCCACGGGACCAATGTAACTGGTAGGAACGGAGCCCGCAGCCGCGGAACTCCCAGTTTGAGAATACGACGGTAATTAGCATGTTACTAGACTTACACTTATGGCCTTAGAGGGTGAAAACTCGAAACGGACCCCGAACGGCCCCGTGGGTGGCACCAACACCTCCCAAGGGACCAATGTAACTCGTAGGAACTGACCCCGCATCCATGGGACTCCCGGTTTGATAATACAATGATAATTTTAGTATTTCTAGACTTAGGCTTAAAAACGTGGCGTTAGAGGGTGAGAACTCTAAACAACCCCCGAACGTCTCCGTGGGTGGCACCAACACCTCCCAAGGGACCAATGTAACTCGTACGAACGGAGCCCGCAGCCGCGGGACTCCCGGTTTGAGAATACGACGGTAATTAGCATATTTCCAGACTTAAGCTTAAAAACTTGGTGTTAGAGGGTGAAAACTCGAAACAGACCCCGAACGGCCCCGTGGGTGGCACCAACACCTTCCACCGGACCAATGTAACTCGTTTGAACTGACCTCGCACCCTCGGGACTCCCGGGTTGAGAATATGATGAAAATTTGCGTATTTCTAGACTTCGGCTTAAAAACATCGCGTTAGAGGGTGAGAACTCGAAATAGCCCCCGAACTTCCCCGTGGATGGCACCAACACCTCCCAAGGGACCAATGTAACTCGTAGGAACAGACCCCGCAGTCGCGGGCCTCTCGGTTTGAGAATACGATGGTAATTTGAATATTTCTAGACTTAGGCTTGAAAACATGGCGTTAGAGGGTGAAAACTCAAAACAGACTCCGAACGGCCTCGTGGGTGGCACCAACACCTCCAACGAGACCGATGTAACTCGTAGGACTTGACCCCGCAACCGCGGGACTCCTGGTGTGAGAATACGAAATTAATTTGCATATTTCTAGACTTAGGCTTAAAAACATGGTGTTGGAGGGTGGGAACTCGAAACAGCCCCCGAACGTCCCCGTGGGTGGCACCAACACCTCCCACGGGACCAATGTAACTCGTAGGAACTGACCCCACAGCCGCGGGACTCCCGGTTTGAGAATATGACGGCAATTTGTATATTTTTAGACTTAGGCTTAAAAACATGGCGTTAGAGGGTGAAAACTCAGAACAGACTCCGAACGTCCCCGTGGGTGGCACCAACACCTCCAACGGGACCAATGTAACTCGTAGGACCCGACCCCACAGCCGCGGGACTCCTGGTTTGAGAATACGATTATAAGTTGCATATTTCTAGACTTAGGGTTAAAAACATGGCGTTAGAGGGTTAGAACTCGAAACAACCCCCGAACGTCCCCGTAGGTGGCACCCACACCTCCCACGGAACTAATGTAACTCGTAGGAACTGACCCCACAGCCGCGGGACCCCCGGTTTGAGAATACGACTGTAATTTGCATATTTCTATACTTAAGCAAAACATGGCGTTAGAGGGTAAAAACTCAAAACAGCCACGAACGGCCCCGTGGGTGGCACCAACACCTCCCACGGGACCAATGTATCTCGTAGGAACTGACCCCGCAGCCGCGGGACTCCCGGTTTGAGAATATGACGATAATTTGCATATTTTTAGACTTAGGCTTAAAAACATGGTGTTAGAGGGTGAGAACACGAAACAGCCCCCGAACGTCCCCGTGGGTGGCTCCAACACCTCCCACGGGACCAGTGTAACTTGTAGAACTAACCCCGCAGCTTTGGGACTCCCTGTTTGAGAATACGACGATAAGTTACATATTTCTAGACTTAGGCTTAAAAACATGGCGTTAGAGGATGAGAACTCGAAACAGCCCCCGAACGTCCCCGTGGGTGGCACCAACACCTACCATGGGACCAATGTAACTCGTAAGAACTGACCCCTCCGCCGCGGGACTCCCGATTTGAGAATACGTAGGTAATTTCCATATTTTTAGACTTATGTAAAACATGGCGTTAGAGGGTGAAAACTCAAAACAACCCCCGAACGGCTCTGTGGGTGGCACCAACACCTCCAACGGGACCAATGTAACTCGTACGAAAGGAGCCCGCACCCGCGGGACTCCCGGTTTGAGAATACGATGGTAATTAGCATGTTTCTAGACTTACGCTTAAAAACATGACCTTAGAGGGTGAAAACTCGAAACAGACCCCGAACGGCCCCGTAGGTGGCACCAGCACCTCCCAAGGGACCAATGTAACTCGTAGGAACTGACCCCGTAGCCGCGGGACTCCCTATTTGAGAATACGACGATAATTCAAGTATTTCTAGACTTGGGCTTAAAAACATGGCGCTAGAGGGTGCGAACTCGAGACAGCCCCCGAACGTCCCCATGGGTGGCACCAACACCTCCCACGGGACCAATGAAACTCGTAGGAACTGACCCCGCAGCCACGGGACTCCCGGTTTGAGAATACGATAGTAATTTGCATATTTCTAGACATAGGCTTAAAAACATCGCGTTAGAGGGTGAGAACTAGAATCGGACCCCGAACGTCCCCGTGGGTGGCACCAACACCTCCCACGGGACCAATGTAACCCGTAAAAACTGACGCCGCAGCCGCGGGAATCCCGATTTGAGAATACAAAGGTATTTTTCATATTTCTAGACTTAGGTAAAACATGGCATTAGAGGGTGAAAACTCGAAACAACCCCCTAACGGCCCTCTGGGTGGCACCAACACCTCCAACGGGACAATATAACTCGTAGGAACGAAGCCTGCAATCGCGAAACTCCCGGTTTGAGAATACGTAATTAGCATGTTGCTAGACTTACGCTTAAAAATATGGCCTTAGTGGGTGAAAACTCGAAACAGACCCCGAACGGCCCCGTGGGTGGCACCAACACCTTCAAGGGGCCAATATAACTTGTAGGAACTGACCCAGCAGCCGCGGGACTCCCTGTTTGAGAATACAACGATAATTTGAGTATTTATAGACTAAGGCTTAAAAACATGGCGTTAGAGGGTGAGAACTCAAAACAGCCCCCAAACGTCCCCATGGGTGGCACCAACACCTCCCACGGGACCAATGTAACTCGTAGGAACTGACCCCGTAGCCGCGGGACTCTCAGTTTGAGAATACGATGGTAATTTCACATTTCTAGACTTAGGCTTAAAAACATGGTGTCAGAGGGTGAAAACTCAAAACAGACTCCGAACGGCCCCGTGGGTAGCATCAACACCTCCAACGGGACCAATGTAACTCGTTGGAACTGACCCCGCAGCCACAGGACACCTGGTTTGAAAATACGACGATAATTTTCATATTTCTAGACTTAGGCTTAAAAACATGGCGTTAGTGGCTGAGAACTTGTAACAGCCCCCGAACGTCCCAGTGGGTGGCACCAACACCTCCCACGGGACCAATGTAAGTTGTAGGAACTGACCCCGCAGCCGTGGGACTCTCGGTGTGAAAATTCGACTGTAATTTGCATATTACTAGACTTAAGCAAAACATGGCGTTAGAGGGTGAAAACTCGAAATAGCCCCCGAACGGCCCCGTGGGTGGCACCAATACCTCCCACGGGACCAATGTAAATCGTAGGAATGGAGCCCGTAGCCGCGAAACTCCCGGTTTGAGAATACAACGGTAATTAGCATGTTGCTAGACTTACGCTTAAAAATTTGGCCTTAGAGGTTAAAAACTCGAAACAGACCCCGAACGGCCCTGCGGGTGGCACCAACACCTCCCAAGGGACCAATGTAACTCGTAGGAACTGACCCCGCAGCCGCGGGACTCCCAGTTTGAGAATACGACGGTAATTTGCATATTTCTAGACTTAAGCAAAACATGGCGTTAGAGGGTGAAAACTCGAAATAGCCCCCGAACGGCCCCGTGGGTGGCACCAACACCTCCCACGGGACCAATGTAACTGGTAGGAATGGAGCCCGCAGCCGCGGAACTCCCAGTTTGAGAATACGACGGTAATTAGCATGTTACTAGACTTACACTTATGGCCTTAGAGGGTGAAAACTCGAAACGGACCCCGAACGGCCCCGTGGGTGGCACCAACACCTCCCAAAGGACCAATGTAACTCGTAGGAACTGACCCCGCATCCATGGAACTCCCGGTTTGAGAATACAATGATAATTTTAGTATTTCTAGACTTAGGCTTAAAAACGTGGCGTTAGAGGGTGAGAACTCTAAACAACCCCCGAACGTCCCCGTGGGTGGCACCAACACCTCCCAAGGGACCAATGTAACTCGTACGAATGGAGCCCACAGCCGCGAGACTCCCGGTTTGAGAATACGATGGTAATTAGCATATTTCTAGACTTATGCTTAAAAACATGGCGTTAGAGGGTGGAAACTCGAAACAGACCCCGAACGGCCCCGTGGGTGGTACCAACACCTTCCACCAGACCAATGTAACTCGTATGAACTGACCTCGCACC
This sequence comes from Sambucus nigra, assembly GCA_949130495.1. Classification (NCBI taxonomy): domain Eukaryota; kingdom Viridiplantae; phylum Streptophyta; class Magnoliopsida; order Dipsacales; family Adoxaceae; genus Sambucus; species Sambucus nigra. The sequence continues at coordinate 72,709,954 of OX422215.1, forward strand.
CTCCGGACTCCCGGTTTGAGAATATGATGAAAATTTGCGTATTTCTAGACTTAGGCTTAAAAACATGGCGTTAGAGGTTGAGAACTCGAAATAGCCCCCGAACTTCCCCGTGGATGGCACCAATACCTCCAACGGGACCAATGTAACTCGTAGGATCTGACCCCGTAGTCACCGGCCTCTCGGTTTGAGAATACGATGGTAATTTGAATATTTCTAGACTTAGGCTTAAAAACATGGCGTTAGAGGGTGAAAACTCAAAACAAACTCCGAACGGCCTTGTGGGTGGCACCAACACCTCCAACGGGACCAATGTAACTCGTAGGACCTTACCCCGCAACCGCGGGACTCCTGGTTTGAGAATACGACGCTAATTTGCATATTTCTAGACTTAGACTTAAAAACATGGTGTTGGAGGGTGAGAACTCGAAACAGCCTCCGAAGGTTCCCATGGGTGGCACCAACACCTCCCACGGGACAAATGTAACTCGTAGGAACTGACCCCATAGTCGCGGGACTCCCGATTTGAGAATATGACGGTAATTTGCATATTTCTAGACTTAGGCTTAAAAACTTGGCGTTAGAGGGTGAAAACTCAGAACAGACTCCGAACGTCCCCGTGGGTGGCACCAACACCTCCAACGGGACCAATGTAACTCGTAGGACCCGACCCCGCAGCCGCGGGAGTCCTGGTTTGAGAATACGATTATAATTTGCATATTTCTAGACTTAGGCTTAGAAACATGGCGTTAGAGGGTGAGAACTCGAAACTACCCCTGAACGTCCCCGTGGGTGGCACCCACACCTCCCACGGAACTAATGTAACTCGTAGGAACTGATCCCGCAGCCGCGGGACACCCGGTTTGAGAATACGACTGTAATTTGCATATTTTTATACTTAAGCAAAACATGGCGTTAGAGGGTGAATACTCAAAACAGCCCCCGAACGGCCCCGTGGGTGGCACCAACACCTCCCACGGGACCAATGTAACTCGTAAGAACTGACCCGCAGCCGCGGGACTCCCGGTTTGAGAATATGACGATAATTTGCATATTTCTCGACTTAGGCTTAAAAACATGGCGTTAGAGGGTGAGAATTCGAAACAACCCCCGAACTTCCTCGTGGATGGCACCAACAACTCCAACGGGACCAATGTAACTCGTAGGAACTGACCCCGCAGTCGCGGGCCTCTCGGTTTGAGAATACGACGGTAATTTGAATATTTCTAGACTTAGGCTTAAAAACATGGCGTTAGAGGGTGAAAACTCAAAACAGACTCCGAACGGCTTCGTGGGTGGCACCAACACCTCCAACGGGACCAATGTAACTCGTAGGACCTGACCCCGCAACCGCGGGACTCCTGGTTTGAGAATACGAAGGTAATTTGCATATTTCTAGACTTAGACTTAAAAACATGGTATTGGAGGGTGAGAACTCGAAACAGCCCCCGAACGTCCCCGTGGGTGGCACCAACACCTCTCACGGGACCAATGTAACTCGTAGGAACTGACCCCACAGTCGCGGGACTCCCGGTTTGAGAATATGACGATAATTTGCAAATTTCTAGACTTAGGCTTAAAAACATGGCGTTAGAGGGAGAGAACACGAAACAGCCCCCAAACGTCCCCGTGGGTGGCTCCAACACCTCCCACGGGACCAGTGTAACTTGTAGAACTAACCCCGCAGCCTTGGGACTCCCTGTTTGAGAATACGACGATAAGTTACATATTTCTAGACTTAGGCTTAAAAACACGGCGTTAGAGGATGAGAACTCGAAACAGCCCCCGAACGTCCCCGTGGGTGGCACCAACACCTCCCGCGGGACAAATGTAACTCATAAGAACTGACCCCGCAACCGCGGGACTCCCGATTTGAGAATACATATGTAATTTTCATATTTCTAGACTTAGGAAAAACATGGCGTTAGAGGGTGAAAACTCAAAACAGCCCCCGAACCCCTCTGTGGGTGGCACCAACACCTCCAACGGGACCAATGTAACTCATAAGAAAGGAGACCGCACCCGCGGGACTCCCGGTTTGAGAATACGATGGTAATTAGCATGTTTCTAGACTTACGCTTAAAAACATGGCCTTAGAAGGTGAAAACTCGAAACAGACCTCGAACGGCCCCGTAGGTGGTACCAGCACCTCCCAAGGGACCAATATAACTCGTAGGAACAGACCCCGCAGCCGCAGGACTCCCGATTTGAGAATACGATGATAATTCGAGTATACTTGGGCTTAAAAACATGGCGCTAGAGGGTGAGAACTCGAGACAGCCCCCGAACGTCCCCGTGGGTGGCACCAACACCTCCCACGAGTCCAATGAAACTCGTAGGAACTGACCCCGCAGCCGCGGGACTCCTGGTTTGAGAATACGACAGTAATTTGCATATTTCTAGACATAGGCTTAAAAACATGGCGTTAGAGGGTGAGAACTCGAATCGGACCCCGAACGTCCCCGTGGGTGGCACCAACACCTCCCACGGGACCAATGTAACTCGTAAAAACTGACGCCGCAGCAGCGGGAATCCCAATTTGAAAATACAAAGGTAATTTTCATATTTCTAGACTTAGGTAAAACATGGCATTAGAGGGTGAAAACTCGAAACAACTCCCGAACGGCCCTGTGGGTGGCACCAACACCTCCAACGGGACAATGTAACTCGTAGGAACGGAGCCCGCAACCGCGGGACTCTCGGTTTGAGAATACGATGGTAATTAGCATATTTCTAGACTTACACTTAAAAACATGGCGTTAGAGGGTGAAAACTCCAAACAGACCCCGTACAGCCCCGTGGGTGGCACCAACACATCCCACGGGACCAATGTAACTCGTAGGAACTGACCCTGCAGCCGCGGGACTCCCGATTTGAGAATACGAGGATATTTTGAATATTTCTAGACTTAGGCTTAAAAACATGGCGTTAGAGGGTGAAAACTCAAAACAGACTCCGAACGGCCCCGTGGGTGGCACCAACACCTCCAACGGGACCAATGTAACTTGTAAGACCTGAGCCCGCAGCCGCGGGACTCCTGCTTTGAGAATACGGCGATAATTTGCATATTTATAGACTTAGGCTTAAAAACATGGTGTTAGAGGGTGAGAACTCGAAACAGCCCCCGAACGTCCCCGTGGGTGGCACCAACACCTCCCACGGGACTAATGTAACTCGAAGGAACTGATCCCCCAGCCGCGGGACTCCCAGTTTGAGAATACGACTATAATTTGCATATTTCTAAACTTAAGCAAACCATGGCGTTAGAAGGTGAAAACTCAAAAAAACCCCCGAAGGGCCCCGTGGGTGGCACCAACACCTCCCAAGGGACCAATGTAACTCGTTGGAACTGACCTCGTAGCCGTGGGACTCCCGGTTTGAGAATAGAAGAATGATTTGAGTATTTCAAGACTTAGGCTTAAAAACATTGCGTTAGAGGGTGACAACTAGTAACATCCCCCGAACGGCCCCGTGGGTGGCACCAACACCTCTCACGGGACCAATGTAACTGGTAGGAACGGAGCCCGCAGCCGCGGAACTCCCGGTTCGAGAATACAACGGTAATTAGCATGTTGCTATACTTACGCTTAAAAATATGGCCTTAGAGGGTTAAAACTAGAAACAGATCCCGAACGGCCCCGTGGGTGGCACCAACACCTCCCAAGGGACCAATGTAACTCGTAGGAACTGACCCCGCAGCCGCGGGACTCCCACTTTTAGAATACGACGATAATTTGAGAGTTTCTAGACTTAGGCTTAAAAACATGGCGTTAGTGGGGGAGAACTCTAAACAGCCCCCGAACGTCCCCATGGGTGGTACCAACACCTCCCAAGGTACCAAGTTAACTCGTACGAACGGAGCCCGCAACCACTGGACTCCCGGTTTTAGAATACGACGGTAATTTGCATATTTCTAGACTTACACTTAAAAACATAGCGTTAGAGGGTTAAAACTCGAAACAGACCCCGAACGGCCCCGTGGGTTGCACCAACACCTCCCACGGGGCCAATGCAACTCGTATGAACTGAGCTCGCAGCCGCAGGACTCCTGGTTTGAGAATATGACGATAATTTGCGTATTTCTAGACTTATGCTTAAAAACATGGCGTTAGAGGGTGAGAACTCGAAACAACCCCCGAACGTCCCCATGGGCGGCACCAACACCTCCCAAGGGACCAATGTAACTCGTAGAAACTGACCCCGCAGTCGCGGGACTCCCGATTTGAGAATACGATGGTAATTATAATATTTCTAGACTTAGGCTTAAAAACATGGCGTTAGAGGGTGAAAACTAAAAACAGACTCCGAACGGCCTCGTGGGTGGCACCAACACCTCCAACGGGACCAATGTAACTCATAGGACTTGATCCCGCAACCGCGGGACTCCTGGTTTGAGAATACGACGCTAATTTGCATATTTCTAGACTTAGACTTAAAAACATGGCGTTAGTTCGTGAAAACTCAAAACAAATTCCGAACGGCCCCGTGGGTGGCACCAACACCTCCAACGGGACAAATGTCACTCGTAGGAACTGACCCCGCAGCCGCGGAACTACTGGTTTGGGAATACGACGATAATTTTCATATTTCTAGACTTAGGCTTAAAAACTTGGCGTTAGAGGGTGAGAAATCGAAACAACCCCCAAACGTCCCCGTGGGTGGCACCAAAACCTCCCACGGGACCAATGTAACTCGTAGGAACTGACACCGCAGTTGCGTAACTCTCGGTTTGAGAACACGACTTTAATTTGCATATTTCTACACTTAAGCAAAACATGGCGTTAGAGGGTGAGAACACAAAACAGCCCTCGAACGGCCCCGTGGGTGGCACCAACACCTCCCACGGGACCAATGTAACTCGTAGGAACTGACACCGCTGCCGTGGGACTCCCAGTTTGAAAATAAGACGATAATTTTCATATTTATACTCTTAGGCTTAAAAACATGGCGTTAGAGGGTGAGAACACGAAACAGCCCCCGAACGGCCCCGTGGTTGGCACCAACACCTCCCAAGGGACCAATGTAACTCGTTGGAACTGACCTCGCAGCCCTGGGACTCTCGGTTTGAGAATACAATGATGATTTGAGTATTACAAGACTTAGTCTTAAAAACATTTCGTTAGAGGGTGACAACTTGTAACATCCCCCGAACGGCCCCTTGGGTGGCACCAACACCTCCCACGGGACCAATGTAAATGGTAGGAACAGAGCCCGCAGCCGCGAAACTCCCGGTTTCAGAATACGACGGTAATTTGCAAGTTGCTATACTTAGGCTTAAAAATATGCCCTTAGAGGGTGAAAACTCGAAACAGATCCCGAACGGCCTCGTGGGTGGCACCAACACCTCCCAAGGGACCAATGTAACTCGTAGGAACTGACCCCGCAGCCGCGGGACTCTCGGTTTGAGAATACGACGATAATTTGAGTATTTCTAGACTTAGGCTTAAAAACATGGCGTTAGAGGGGGAGAACTCTAAACAGCCCCCGAACGTCCCCATGGGTGGCACCAACACCTACCAAGGGACCAAGTTAACTCGTACGAATGGAGCCCGCAGCTACTGGACTCCCGGTTTTAGAATACGACTGTAATTTGCATATTTCTAGACTTACACTTAAAAACATGGCGTTAGAGGGTGAAAACTCGAAACAGACCCCGAACGGCCCCGTGGGTTGCACCAACACCTCCCACGGGACCAATGCAACTCGTATGAACTGACCTCGCAACCGCGGGACTCCTGGTTTGAGAATATGATGATAATTTGCGTATTTCTAGACTTATGCTTAAAAACATGGCGTTAGAGGGTGAGAACTTGAAACAACCCCCGAATGTCCGCATGGGCGGCACCAACACCTCCCAAGGGACCAATGTAACTCGTAGAAACTGACCCCGTAGTCGCGGGACTCCCGGTTTGAGAATACGATGGTAATTTTAATATTTCTAGACTTAGGCTTAAAAACATGGCGTTAGAGGGTGAAAACTCAAAACAGACTCCGAACAGCCTCGTGGGTGGCACCAACACCTCCAACGGGACCAATGTAACTCATAGGACCTGATCCCGCAACTGCGGGACTCCTGGTTTGAGAATACGACGCTAATTTGCATATTTCTAGACTTAGACTTAAAAACATGGCGTTAGTTCATGAAAACTCAAAACAGATTCCAAACGGCCCCGTCGGTGGCACCAACACCTCCAACGGGACAAATGTCACTCGTAGGAACTGACCCCGCAGCCGCGGGACTCCTGGTTTGGGAATACGAGGATAATTTGCATATTTCTAGACTTAGGCTTAAAAACATGGCGTTAGAGGGTGAGAACTCGAAACAGCCCCCACACGTCCCCGTGGGTGGCTCCAAAACCTCCCACGGGACCAATGTAACAACTAGGAACTGACACCGCAGTCGCAGAACTCCCGGTTTGAGAATACGACGGTAATTTGTATATTTCTAGACTTAAGCAAAACATGGTGTTAGAGGGAGAGAACACGAAACAGCCCCCGAACGGCCCCGTGGGTGGCACCAACACCTCTCGTAGGAACTGACACCGCTACCGCGGGACTCCCAGTTTGAGAATACGACGATAATTTGCATATTTCTACTCTTAGGCTTAAAAACATGGCGCTAGAGGGTGAGAACACGAAACAACCCCCGAACGGCCCCGTGGATGGCACCAAGACCGCCCACGGGACCAATGAAACTCGTAGGAACTGACCCGACAGTCGCGGGACTACCGATTTGGGAATACGAAGGTAATTTGTATATTTATAGATTTAGGCTTAAAAATATGGCGTTAGAGGGTGAGAACTCGAAACATCCCCCGAACGTCCCCGTGGGTGAAAACAACACTTCCCACGGGACCAATGTAACTCGTAAGAACTGACCCCGTAGCTGCGGGATTCCCGATTTGAGAATATGAAGGTAATTTATATATTTCTAGACTTAGGTAAAACATGGCGTTAGAGGGTGAAAACTCAAAACATCCCCGAACGGCCCTGTGTGTGGAACCAACACCTCCAACGGGACCAATGTAACTCGTAGGAACTGACCCCGCAGTCGCGAGACTCTCGATTTGAGAATACAATGATAATTTGCATATTTCTAGACTTAGGCTTAAAAATATGGCGTTAGAGGGTGAGAACACAAAATAGCCCACGAACGGCCCCGTGGGTGGCAGCAACACCTCCCACGGGACCAATGTAACTCGTAGGAACTGACCCCGCAGCCGCGGGACTCCCGGTTTGAGAATACGATGATAATTTTCATGTTTCTAGAGTTAGGCTTAAAAACATGGCGTTAGGGGGTGAGGACTCGAAACAGCCCCCGAACATCACCGTGGGTGGCACCAACACCTCCCACGGAGACCAGTGTAACTAGTAGGACCTAACCTCGTAGTCGCGGGACTCTCGATTTTAGAATACGACGATAAGTTACATATTTCTAGACTTAGGCTTAAAAACATGGCATTAGAGGGTGAGAACTCGAAACAGCCCCCGAACGTATCCGTGGGTGGCACCAACACCTCCCACGGGACCAATGTAACTCGTAAGAACTGACCCCGCAGCCGTGGGACTCTCGATTTTAGAATACGAAGCGAATTTGCATATTTATAGACTTATGCAAAAGATGGCTTTAGATTGTGAAAACTCGAAATAGACCCCGAACGACCCTGTGGGTGGTACCAACACCTCCAATGGGACAATTGTAACTCGTAAGAATGGATCCCGCAGTCGCGGGACTACCGGTTTGAGAATATGACGGTAATTAGCATGTTTCTAGACTTACGCTTAAAAACATGGCGTTAGAGGGTGAAAACTCGAGACAGACCCCGAACTGCCCCGTGGGTGGCACCAACACCTCCCACGGGACCAATGTAACTCATAGGAACGGACGCCGCAGCCGTGGGACTCTCGATTTTAGAATACGAAGGTAATTTGCATATTTCAAGACTTAGGATTAAAAACATGGCGTTAGAGGGTGAGAACTCGAAACATCCCCCAAACGTCCCCGTGGGTGGCACCAACACCTCCAACGGGACTAATGTAACTCGTAGGAACTGACCCCGCAGTCGCGAGACTCTCGGTTTGAGAATACAATGATAATTTGCATATTTCTAGACTTAGGCTTAAAAACATGGCGTTAGGGGGTGAGAACACAAAACAGCCCACGAACGGCCCTGTGGGTGGCACCAACACCTCCCACGGGACCAATGTAACTCGTAGGAACTGACCCCGCAGCCGCGGGACTCTCGGTTTGAGAATACGATGATAATTTGCATATTTCTGGAGTTAGGCTTAGAAACATGGCGTTAGAGGGTGAGACTCAAAACAGCCCCCGAACATCCCCGTGGGTGGCACCAACACCTCCCACGGGGACCAGTGTAACTAGTAGGACCTAACCTCGCAGTCGCGGGACTCCCGGTTTGAGAATACGATGATAAGTTACATATTTCTAGACTTAGGCTTAAAAACATGGCATTAGAGGGTGAGAACTCTAAACAGCTCCCGAACGTCTCCATGGGTGGCACCAACACCTCCCACGGGACCAATGTAACTCGTAAGAACTGACCCCGCAGCCGTGGGACACTCGATTTTAGAATACGAAGCGAATTTGCATATTTATAGACTTATGCAAAAGATGGCTTTAGATTGTGAAAACTCAAAATAGACCCCGAACGACCCCATGGGTGGTACCAACACCTCCAATGGGACCAATGTAACTCGTACGAATGGAGCCCGCAACCGCGGGACTCCTGGTTTGAGAATACGACAGTAATTAGCATGTTTCTAGACTTACGCTTAAAACATGGCGTTAGAGGGTAAAAACTCAAAACAGACCCCGAACTGCCCCGTGGGTGGCACCAGCACCTCCCACGGGACCAATGTAACTCATAGAACCGGACCCCGCAGCCGCGGGACTCCCAGTTTGAGAATACGATGACAATTTTCATATTTCTAGACTTGGGCTTAAAAACATGGCGTTAGAGGGTGAGAACTCGAAACAGACACCGAACGTCCCCGTGGGTTGCACCAACGCCTCCCACGGGACCAATGTAACTCGTAGGAACTGACCCCGCGACCTCGGGACTCCTGGTTTGAGAATACAATGTTAATTTGTATATTTCTAGACTAAGGTTTAAAAACATGGCGTTAGAGGGTGAAAACTCAAAACAGATTCCGAACGGCCCTGTGGGTGGCACCAACACCTCCAACGAGACCAATGTAACTCGTAGGAACTGACCCCGCAGCCGCGGGACTACTGGTTTGGGAATACGATGATAATTTTCATATTTCGAGACTTAGGCTTAAAAATATGGCGTTAGAGGGTGAGAAATCGAAGTAGCCCCCAAACGTCCCCGTGGGTCGCACCAAAACCTCCCACGGGACCAATGTAACTCATAGGAACTCACACCGCAGTCGTGGAACTCTCGGTTTGAGAATACGACTTTAATTTTCATATTTCTACACATAAGTAAAACATGGCGTTAGAGGGTGAGAACACAAAACAGCCCTCGAACGGCCCCGTGGGTTGCACCAAAACCTTTCACGGGACCAATGTAACTCGTTGGAACTGACACCGCTGCCTCGGGGCTCGCAGTTTGAGAATACGACGATAATTTGCATATTTATACTCTTAGTCTTAAAACATGGCGTTAGAGGGTGAGAACACGAAACAGCCCCCGAATGGCCCCGTGGGTGGCACCAACACCTCCCACGGGACCAGTGTAACTCGTAGGAACTGACCCGACAGCCACGGGACTCCCGATTTCTGAATACGAAGGTAATTTATATATTTCTAGACTTAGGCTTAAAAATATTGCGTTAGAGGTTGAGAACTCGAAACATCCCCTGAACGTCCCTGTGGGTGGACCCAACACCTCCCACGGGACCAATGTTACTCGTAAGAACTGACCCCGCAGCTGCGGGATTCCCAATTTGAGAATACGAAGGTAATTTACATATTTCTAGACTTAGGTAAAACATGGCGTTAGAGGGTGAAAACTCAAAATAGCCCCCGAATGGCCCTGTGGGTGGCACCAACACCTCCAACGGGACCAATGTAACTCGTAGGAACTGACCCCGCAGTCGCGGGACTCTCGGTTTGAGAATACAATGATAATTTGCATATTTCTAGACTTAGGCTTAAAAACATGGCGTTAGAGGGTGAGAACACAAAACAGCCCACGAACGGCCCTGTGGGTGGCACCAACACCTCCCACGGGACCAATGTAACTCGTAGGAACTGACCCCGCAACCGCGGGACTCCCGGTTTGAGAATACGATGATAATTTGCATATTTCTAGACTTAGGCTTTGAAACATGGCGTTAGAGGGTGAGAACTCGAAACAGCCCCGGAACGTCCCCGTGGGTGGCACCAACACCTCCCACGGGGACGAGTGTAACTCGTAGGACCAAACCCCACAGTCGCGGGACTGCCGGTTTGAGAATAAAATGATAAGTTGAATATTTCTAGACTTAGGCTTAAAAACATGGCGTTAGAGGGTGAGAACTCGAAACAGCCCTCGAACGTCCCCGTGGGTGGCACCAACACCTCCCACGGGACCAATGTAACTCGTAAGAACTGATCCCGCAGCTGTGGAACTCATGATTTTAGAATAAGAAGGTAATTAGCATATTTCTAGACTTATGCAAAACATGGCGTTAGATTGTGAAAACTCGAAACAGACCCCGAACGACCCCGTGGGTGGCACCAACACCTCCAACGGGACCAATGTAACTCGTACGAATGGAGCCCAGAGTCGTGGGACTCCCGGTTTGAGAATATGACGTTAATTAGAATGTTTCTATACTTACGCTTAAAAACATGGCGTTAGAGGGTGAAAACTCGAAACAGCCCACGAACGGCCCCGTGGGGGGCACCAACACCTCCCACGGGACCAATGTAACTCGTAAGAACTGACCCCGCAGCCGTGGGACTCTCGATTTTAGAATACGAAGGTAATTTACATATTTCTAGACTTAGGCTTAAAAACATGGCGTTAGAGGGTGAGAACTCGAAACACCCCCCAAACGTCCCCGTGGGTGGAACCAACACCTCCCACGGTACCAATGTAACTCGTAGGAACTGACACCGCAGTCGCAGAACTCCCAGTTTGAGAATACGACTGTAATTTGCATATTTCTGGACTTTAGCAAAACATGGCGTTAGAGGGTGAGAGCAGGAAACAGCCCCCGAACGGCCCCGTGGGTGGCACCAACACCTCCCACGGAACCAATGTAACTCGTAGGAACTGGCACCGCTGCCGCGGGACTCCCAGTTTGAGAATACGACGATAATTTACATATTTCTAGACTTAGGCTTAAAACCATGGCGTTAGAGGGTGAGAACACGAAACAGCCCTCGAACGGAAATGTGGGTGGCACCAACACCTCCCACGAGACCAGTGTAACTCGTAGGAACTGACCCGACAGCCGCGGGACTCCCTATTTGTGAATAGGATGGTAATTTGTATATTTCTAGACTTAGTCTTAAAAATATGGCGTTAGAGGGTGAGAACTCGAAACATCCCCCGAACGTCCCCGTGGGTTGAACCAACACCTCCCATGGGACCAATGTAACTCGTAAGAACAGACCCTGCAGCTGCGGGATTCCCAATTTTAGAATACGAAGGTAATTTACATATTTATAGACTTAGGTAAAATATGGCGTTAGAGGGTGAAAACTCAAAACAGCCCCCGAACGGCCTTGTGGGTGGCACGAACACCTCTAACGGGACCAATGTAACTCGTAGGAACTGATCCACAGTCGCGGGACTCATGGTTTGAAAATAAAATGATAATTTGCATATTTCTAGACTTAAGCTTAAAAACGTGGCGTTAGAGGGTGAGAACACAAAACAGCCCACGAACGGCCCCGTGGGTGGCACCACCACCTCCCACGGGACCAATATAACTCGTAAGAACTGACCCCGCAGCCGTGGGACTCTCGATTTTAGAATACGAAGGTAATTAGAAAGTTTCTAGACTTATGCAAAACATGGTGTTAGATTGTGAAAACTCGAAACAGACCCCGAACGACCCCGTGGGTGGAACTAAGGCCTCCAACGGGACCAATGTAACTCGTATGAATGGAGCCCGCAGCCGCGGGACTCCCGGTTTTAGAATACGACGGTAATTAGCATGTTTCTAGACTTACGCTTAAAAACATGGCGTTAGAGGTTGAAAACTCGAAACAGACCCCGAACGGCCCCGTGGGTGGCACCAACACCTCCCACGGGACCAATGTAACTCGTAGGAACTAACCCCGCAGCCGCGGGACTCTCGGTTTGAAAATAGGACGATAATTTGTGTATTTATAGACTTAGGATTAAAAACGTGGCGTTAGAGGGTGAGAACTCGAAACAGACACCGAACAACCCCGTGGGTGGCACCGACACCTCCCACGGGACCAATGTAACTCGTAGGAACTGACCCCGGAGCCGCGGGACTCCCGGTTTGAGAATACAACGGTAATTTGCATATTTCTAGACTAAGCTTTAAATACATGGCATTAAAGGGTGGAAACTCAAAACAGATTCCGAACGACCCCGTGGGTTGCACCAACACCTCCAACGGGACCAATGTAACTCGTAGGAACTGACTCCGCAGCCGCGGGACTCATGGTTTGGGAATATGATGAAAATTTGCATATTTTTAGACTTAGTCTTAAAAACATGGCGTTAGAGGGTGAGAACTCGAAACAGCCCCCAAACGTCCCCGTGGGTGGCACCAAAACCTCCCACGGGACCAATGTAACTAGTAGGAACTGACACCGCAGTCGCGAAACTCTCGGTTTGAGAATATGACTGTAATTTGCATATTTCTAGACTTCAGCAAAATACGGCGTTAGAGGGTGAGAACACGAAACAGCCCCCGAACGGCCCCGTGGGTGGCACCAGCACCTCCCACGGGACCAATGTAACTTGTAGGAACTGACACCGCTGCCGCGTGACTCCCAATTTGAGAATACGACGATAATTTGCATATTTATACTCTTAGGCTTAAAAACATGGCGTTAGAGGGTGAGAACACCAAATAGCCCCCAAAAGGCTCCGTGGGTGGCACCAACACCTCCCACGGGACCAGTGTAACTCGTAGGAACTGACCCGACAGCCGTGGGACTCCCGAATTGTGAATACGAAGGTAATTTGTATATTTCTAGACTTAGGCTTAAAAATATGGCGTTAGAGGTTGAGAAATCGAAACATCCCCCGAACGTCCCCGTGGGTGAAACCAACACCTCCCACGGGACCAATGTAACTCGTAAGAACTGACCCCGGAGCTGCGGGATTCCCGATTTGAGAATACGAAGGTAATTTACATATTTCTAGACTTAGGTAAAACATGGCGTTAGAGGGTGAAAACTCAAAACAGCCCCCGAACGGCCCTGTGGGTGGTACCAACACGTCCAACGGGACCAATGTAACTCGTAGGAACTGACCCCGCAGTCGCGGGACTCTCGGTTTGATAATATAATGATAATTTATATATTTCTGGACTTAGGCTTAAAAACATGGCGTTAGAGGGTGAGAACACAAAATAGCCCACGAACGGCCCCGTGGGTGGCACCAACACCTCCCACGGGACCAATGTAACTCGTAGGAACTGACCCCGCAGCCACGGGACTCCCGGTTTGAGAATACGATGATAATTTGCATATTTCTAGACTTAGGCTTAAAAACATGGCGTTAGAGGGTGAGAACTCGAAACAGCCCCCGAACATACCCGTGGGTGGCACCAACACCTCCCACGGGGACCACTGTAACTCGTAGGACCTAACCCCGCAGTCACGGGACTCCCGATTTGAGAATACGACCATAAGTTAAATATTTCTAGACTTAGAGTTAAAAACATGGCATTAGAGGGTGAGAACTCGAAACAGCCCCCGAACGTCCCCGTGGGTGGCACCAACACCTCCCACAGGACGATTGTAACTCGTAAGAACTGACCCCGCAGCCGTGGGACTCTCGATTTTAGAATACGAAGGTAATTTGTATATTTCAAGACTTATGTAAAACATGGCGTTAGATTGTGAAAACTCGAAACAGACCCCGATCGACCCCGTGGGTGGCACCAACACCTCCAACGGAACCAATGTAACTCGTACGAATGGAGCCCACAGTCGCGGGACTCCCGGTTTGAGAATACAACGGTAATTAGCATGTTTCTAGGCTTACGCTTAAAAACATGGCGTTAGAGGGTGAAAACTCGAAATAACCCCCGAACGTCCCCGTGGGTGGCACCAACACCTCCCACGGGACCAATGTAACTCGTAGGAACTGACCCCGCAGCTGCGGCACTCCCGGTTTGAGAATACAACGGTAATTTGCATATTTCTAGACTAAGGCTTAAAAACATGGCGTTAGAGGGTGAAAACACAAAAAAGATTCCGAACGGCCCCGTGGGTGGCACCAACACCTCCCACGGGGACCACTGTAACTCGTAGGAACTGACCCCGCAGCCGCGGGACTCCTGGTTTGGGAAGACGATGATAGTTTGCATATTTTTAGACATAGGCTTAAAAACATGGTGTTAGAGGGTGAGAACTCGAAACAACCCCCAAACGTCCCCGTGGGTGGCACCAACACCTCCCACGGGACCAATGTAACTCGTAAGAACTGACTCCGCAGTCGCGGAACTCCCAATTTGAGAATATGACTGTAATTTTCATATTTCTAGACTTAAGCAAAACATGGCGTTACGGGTGAGAACACGAAACAACCCCCGAACGGCCCCGTGGGTGGCACCAACACCTCTGACGGGACCAATGTAACTCGTAGGAACTGGCACCCGCTGCCGCGGGACTCCCAGTTTGAGAATACGACGATAATTTGCATATTTCTAGACTTAGGCTTAAAAACATGGCGTTAGAGGGTGAGAACACGAAACAGCCCCCGAACGGAAATGTGGGTGGCACCAACACCTCCCACGAGACCAGTGTAACTCGTAGGAACTGGCCCGACAGCCGCGAGACTCCAGATTTGTGAATACCAAGGTATTTTGTATATTTTTAGACTTAGGATTAAAAATATGGCGTTAGAGGGTGAGAACTCGAAACATCCCCCAAACGTCCCCGTGGGTTGAAACAACACCTCCCACGGGACCAATCTAACTTGTAAGAACTGACCCCGCAGCTGCGGGATTCCCGATTTGAGAATACAAAGGTAATTTACATATTTCTAGACTTAGGTAAAACATGGCGTTAGAGCGTGAAAACTCAAAACGGCCCCGAACGGCCCTGTGAGTGGCACCAACGCCTCTAACGGGACCAATGTAACTCGTAGGAACTGACCCCACAGTCGCGAGACTCTCGGTTTGAGAATACAATGATAATTTGCATATTTCTAGACTTAAGCTTAAAAACATGGCGTTAGAGGGTGATAATACGAAACAGCTCACGAACGGCCCCGTGGGTGGCACCAACACCTCCAACCGGACCAATGTAACTCGTAGGAACTGACCCCGCAGCCGTGGAACTCCTGGTTTGAGAATTCGAAGCATATTTCTAGACTTAGGCTTAAAAACATGCCGTTAGATGGTGAGAACTCGAAACAGCCCCCGAACGTCCCCGTAGGTGGCACCAATACCTCCCAAGGGACCAATGTAACTCGTAGGAACTGACCCCGCAGTCGCGGGACTCCTGATTTGAGAATACGACTGTAATTTGCATGTTTCCAAACTTAAGAAAAAACATGGCGTGAGAGAGTGAAAACTTGAAACAGCCCCCGAACGATCCCGTGGGTGGCACCAACACCACCCATGGGACCAATGTAACTCCTAGGAACTGATCCCGCAGCCACGGGACTCCCGTTTTGGGAATACAAGGATAATTTTCATATTTCTGGACATAGGCTTAAAACCATGGCGTTAGAGGGTGAAAACTCGAAACAACCCCTGAACATCTCCTTGGGTGGCACCAAGACCTCCCACGGGACCAATGTAACTCGTAGGAACTGACCCCGTAGCTGCGGGACTCTCAGTTTGAGAATACGACGGTAATTAGCATATTTCTAGACTTACGATTGAAAACATGGTGTTAGAGGGTGAAAACCCGAAACAGACACCGAACGTCCCCGTGGGTGGCACCAACACCTCCCACGGGACCAATGTAACTCGTAGGAACTGACCCCGCAACCGCGGGACTCCCGGTTTGAGAATACAATGGTAATTTGCATATTTCTAGACTAAGGCTTAAAAACATGGCATTAGAGGGTGAAAACTCAAAACAGATTCCGAACGGTCCCGTGTGTGGCACCAACACCTCCAACGGGACTAATGTAACTCGTAGGAATTGACCCCGTAGCCGCGGGACACCTGGTTTGGGAATCCGATTATAATTTGCATATTTCTAGACTTAGGCTTAAAAACATGGCGTTGGAGGGTGAGAACTCGAAACAGCCCCCAAACGTCCCCGTGGGTGGCACCAACACCTCCTACGGGACCAACGTAACTCGTAGGAACTGACACCGCAATCGAAAAACTCCCGGTCTGAGAATACGACTATAATTTGCACATTTCTAGACTTAAGCAAAACATGGCGTTAGAGGGTGTGAACAAGAAACAGCCCCCAAACGGCCCCGTGTGTGGCACCAACGCCTCCCACGGGACCAATGTAACACGTAGGAACTGACACCACTGCAGTGGGACTCCCAGTTTGAGAGTACGACAATAATTTGTATATTTCTAGACTTAGGCTTAAAAACATGGCGTTAAAGGGTGAGAACACGAAACAGCCCCCGAACGGCCCCGTGGGTGGCACCAACACCTCCCACGGGACCAATATAACTCGTAGGAACTGACCCAATAGCCTCGGGAATCCCGATTTGTGAATACGAAGGTAATTTGTATATTTATAGACTTAGGCTTAAAAATATGGCGTTAGAGGGTGAGAACTCAAAACATCCCCCGAAAGTCCCCGTGAGTGGAACCAACACCTCCCACGGGACCAATGTAACTCGTGAGAACTGACCCTGCAGCTGCGGGATTCCCGATTTGAGAATATGAAGGTGATTTACATATTTCTAGACTTAGGTTAAACATGGCGTTAGAGGGTGAAAACTCAAAACAGCCCCCGAACGGCCCTGTGGGTGGCACCAACACCTTTAACGGGACCAATGTAACTCGTAGGAACTGACCCCGCAGTCGCGGGACTCTCGATTTGAGAATACAATGATAATTTTCATATTTCTAGACTTAGGCTTAAAAACATGGCATTAGAGGGTGAGAACATGAAACAGCCCACGAACGTCCCCGTGGGTGGCACCAACACCTCCCACGGGACCAATGTAACTCGTAGGAATTGATCTCGTAGCCGCGGGACTCCCGGTTTGAGAATACAATGATAATTTGCATATTTCTAGACTTAGGATTAAAAACATGGCATTAGAGGGTGAAAACTCAAAACAGACTCCGAACGACCCCGTGGATGGCACCAACACCTCCAACGGGACTAATGTAACTCGTAGGAACTCACCCCGCAGCCGCGGGACTCCTGGTTTGAGAATACGATGATAATTTGCATATTTCTAGACTTAGGCTTAAAAATATGGCGTTAGAGGGTGAGAACTCGAAACAGCCCTCGAACGTCCCCGTGGGTGGCACCAATACCTCCCACGGTACCAATGTAACTCGTAGGAATTGACCCCGCAGCCGCGGGACTTTCCGATTTGAGAATACGACTGTAATTTGCATATTTCTAGACTTAAGCAAAACATGGCGTTAGAGGGTGAAACTTCGAAACAGCCCCCGAACGGTCCCGTGGGTGGCACCAACAACTCCTACGGGACCAATGTAACTCGTAGGAACTGACCCCGCAGCCGCGGGACTCCCGGTTTAAGAATACAATGATAATTTGCATATTTCTAGACTTAGGATTAAAAACATGGCGTTAGAGGGTAAAAACTCGAAACAACCCCCGAACGTCCCTGTGGGTGGCACCAAGACCTCCCACGGGACCAATGTAACTCGTAGGAACTGACCCCGCAGCCGCGGGACTCTCAGTTTGAGAATACGACAGTAATTAGCATATTTCTAGACTTACATCTAAAAAATGGCGTTAGAGGGTGAAAACTCGAAACAGACACTCAACGTCCCCGTGGGTGGCACCAACACCTCCCACAGGACCAATATAACTCATAGGATCTAACCCCGCAGCCGCAGGACTCTCGATTTGAGAATACGACGATAATTTGGATATTTCTGGGCTTAGGCTTGAAAACCTGGCGTTAGAGGGTGAGAACTCGAAACAGCCCCCGAACGTCAGCGTGGGTGGCACCAACACCTCCCACGGGACCAATGTAAGTCGTTGGAACTGACCCCGCAGCCGCGGGACTCCTGGTTTGAGAATACGACGGTAATTTGCATATTTCAAGACTTAGGCTTAAAAACATTGCATTAGAGGGTGAAAACTAAAAACAGACTCCGAACGTCCCCGTGGGTGGCACCAACACCTCCAACGGGACCAAAGTAACTCGTAGTAACTGACCCCGCTGCCGCGGGACTCCTGATTTGAGAATACGACGATAATTTGCATATTTCTAGACTTAGGCTTAAAAACATGGCGTTAGAGGGTGAGAACTCAAAACAGCCCCCGAACGTCCCTGCGGGTGGCACTAACACCTCCCACGGGACCAATGTAACTCGTCAGAACTGACCCCGCTGCTGTGGGACTCCCGGTTTGAGAATACGACTGTACTTTGCATATTTCTAGACTTAAGCAAAACATGGTGTTAGAGGGTAAAAACTCGAAATAGCCCCCGAACGGCCCCGTGTATGGCACCAACACCTCCCACGGGACCAATTTAACTTATAGGAACTGACCCCGCAGCCGCGGGACTCTCGGTTTGAGAATACGACGATAATTTGCATATTTCTAGATTTAGGCTTAAAAACATGGCGTTAGAGGTGAATAACTCGAAACAGCCCCCGAACGGCCCCGTGGGTGGCACCAACACTTCCCACGGGACCAATGTAACTCGTAGGAACTGACCCCGCTGTCGCGAGACTCTCGATTAGAGAATACGACGATAATTTGCATATTTCTTGACTTAGGCTTAATAACATGGCGTTAGAGGGTGAGAACTCGAAACAGCCCCCGAACAGCCCCGTGGGTGCACAAACACCTCCCATGGGACCTATGTAACTCGTAGGAACTGACCCCGCAGCCGTTTGAATCCCAGTTTGAGAATACGAAGGTTATTTGCATATTTCTAGACTTAGGTTGAAAAACATGGCGTGAGAGGGTGAAAACTCGAAACAGCCCGGAACGGCCCCGTGGGTGGCACCAACACCTCCCAAGGGATCAATCTAACTCGTAGGAACTGACACCGTAGCCACGGGACTCCCGGTTTGAGAATAAGAAAGTAATTTGCATATTTCTTGACTTAGGCTTAAAAATATGGTGTTAGTGGGTGAATACTCGAAACAGCCCCTGAACGGCCCCATGGGTGGCACCAACACCTCCCACGGGACCAATGTAACTCGTACGAATGGAGCCCACAGCCGCGGGACTCCCGCTTTGAGAATACGACGGTAATTAGCATGTTTCTAGACTTACGCTTAAAAACATGGCGTTAGAGGGTGAAAACTTGAAACAACCTCCGAACGTCCCCGTGGGTGGCAGCAACACCTCCCACGGGACCAATGTAACTCGTAGGAACTGACCCCGCAGCCGCGGCACTCCCGGTTTGAGAATACAACGGTAATTTGCATATTTCTAGACTAAGGCTTAAAAACATGGCGTTAGAGGGTGAAAACACAAAACAGATTCCGAACGGCCCCGTGGGTGGCACCAACACCTCCAACGGGACCAATGTAACTCGTAGGAACTGATCCCGCAGCCGCGGGACTCCTGGTTTGGGAATACGACGATAACTTGCATATTTTTAGACTTAGGCTTAAAAACATGGTGTTAAAGGGTGAGAACTCGAAACAGCCCCCAAACGTCCCCATGGGTGGCACCAACACCTCCCACGGGACCAATGTAACTCTTAAGAACTGACACCGCAGTCGCGAAACTCCCAGTTTGAGAATACGACTGTAATTTGCATATTTCTAGACTTAAGCAAAACATGGCGTTACGGGTGAGAACACGAAACAGCCCCCGAACGGCCCCGTGGGTGGCACCAACACCTCCCACGGGACCAATGTAACTCGTAGGAACTGGGACCGTTATCGCGGGACTCCCAGCTTGAGAATACGACGATAATTTGCATATTTCTACACTTAGGCTTAAAAACATGGCGTTAGAGGGTGGGAACACGAAAGAGCCCCCGAACGGAAATGTGGGTGGCACCAACACCTCCCACGAGACCAGTGTAACTCGTAGGAACTGGCCCGACAGCCGCGGGACTCCCAATTTGTGAATACCAAGGTAATTTGTATATTTCTAGACTTAGGCTTGAAAATATGGCGTTAGAGGGTGAGAACTCGAAACATCCCCCGAACGTCCCCGTGGGTTGAACCAACACCTCCCACGGGACCATTGTAACTCGTAAGAACTGACCCCGCAGCTGCGGGATTCCTGATTTCAGAATACGAAGGTAATTTAAATATTTCTATACTTAGGTAAAACATGGCGTTAGAGGGTGAAAACTCAAAACGGCCCCGAACGGCCCTGTGGGTGGCACCAACGCGTCTGACGGGACCAATGTAACTCGTTGGAACTGACCCCGCAGCCGCGGGACTCCTGGTTTGAGAATACGACGGTAATTTGCATATTTCAAGACTTAGGCTTAAAAACATTGCATTAGAGGGTGAAAACTAAAAACAGACTCCGAACGTCCCCGTGGGTGGCACCAACACCTCCAACGAGACCAAAGTAACTCGTAGTAACTGACCCCGCAGCCGTGGGACTCCTGGTTTGAGAATACGACGATAATTTGCATATTTCTTGGCTTAGGCTTAGAAACATGGCGTTAGAGGGTGAGAACTCAAAACATCCCCCGAACGTCCCCATGGGTGGCACCAACACCTCCCACGGTACCAATGTAACTCGTAGGAATTGACCCCGCAGCTGCGGGACTCTCAGTTTGAGAATACGACGGTAATTAGCATATTTCTAGACTTACGATTAAAAACATGGTGTTAGAGGGTGAAATCTCAAAACAGACACTGAACGTCCTCGTGGGTGGCACCAACACCTCCCACGGGACCAATGTAACTCGTAGGAACTGACCCCGCAGCCGCGGGACTCCCGGTTTGAGAATAGGATGATAATGTGCATATTTCTAGACTTAGGATTAAAAACATGGCGTTAGAGGGTGAAAACTTAAAACAACCCCCGTAAGTCCCCATGGGTGGCACTAAGACCTCCCACGGGACCAATGTAACTCGTAGGAACTGACCCCGCAGCCGCGGGATTCTCAGTTTGAGAATACGACGGTAATTAGCATGTTTCTAGACTTGCGCGTAAAAACATGGCGATAGAGGGTGAAAACTCGAAACAGACACTGAACGTCCCCGTGGGTGGCACCAACACCTCCCACCGGACCAATATAACTCATAGGAACTAACCCCGCTGCCGCAGGACTCCCGGTTTGAGAATACGACGATAATTTGTGTATTTCTACACTTAGGCTTAAAAACCTGGCGTTAGAGGGTGAGAACTCGAAACCGCCCCCGAACGTCAGCGTGGGTGGCACCAACACCTCCCACGGGACCAATGTAACTCGTTGGAACTGACCCCGCAGCCGCGGGACTCCTGGTTTGAGAATACGACGGTAATTTGCATATTTCAAGACTTAGGCTTAAAAACATTGCATTAGAGGGTGAAAATTAAAAACAAACTCCGAACGTCCCCGTGGGTGGCACCAACACCTCCAACGAGACAAAAGTAACTCGTAGTAACTGACCCCGCAGCCGCGGGACTCCTGGTTTGAGAATACGATGATAATTTGCATATTTCTTGACGTAGGCTTAAAAACATGGCGTTAGAGGGTGAGAACTCAAAACAGCCCCCGAACGTCCCTGCGGGTGGCACTAACACCTCCCACGGGATCAATGTAACTCGTCAGAACTGACCCCGCTGCCACGGTACTCCCGGTTTGAGAATATGACTGTACTTTTCATATTTTTAGACTTAAGCAAAACATGGCGTTAGAGGGTAAAAGCTTGAAACAGCCCCCGAACGGCCCCGTGTATGGCACCAACACCTCCCACGGGACCAATTCAACTCGTTGGAACAGATCCCGCAGCCACGGGACTCCCGGTTTAATAATACGACGATAATTTTCATATTTCTACATTTAGGCTTAAAAACATGGCGTTAGAGGTGAATAACTCGAAACAGCCCCCGAACGGCCCCGTGGGTGGCACCAACACTTCCCACGGGACCAATGTAGCTCGTAGGAATTGACCCCGCTGCCGCGGGACTCTCGGTTAGAGAATACGATGATAATTTGCATATTTCTTGACTTAGGCTTAAAAACATGGCGTTAGAGGGTGAGAACTCGAAACAGCCCCTGAACGTCCCCATAGGTGGCACCAACACCTCCCACGGGACCATTGTAACTCGTACGAACTGACCCCACAGCCACGGGACTCCCAGTTTGAGAATACGACGATTATTTGCATATTTCTAGACATAGGCTTAAAAAATGGCGTTCGAGGGAGAGGACACGAAACCGCCCCCGAACGGCCCCGTGGGTGGCACCAACACCTCTCATGGGACCAATGTAACTCATTGGAACTGACCCCGCAATCGTGGGACTCCTGGGTTTGATAATACGACGATAATTTGCATATTTCTCGACTTAGGCTTAAAAACATGGCGTTAGAGGGTGAGAACTCGAAACAGCCCCCGAACGGCCCCGTGGGTGGCACCAACATCTCCCACGGGACCAATGTAACTCGTAGGAACTGACCCCGCAGCCGCGGGACTCCCGGTTTTAGAATACGACGATAATTTGCATTTTTAGACTTAGGCTTAAAAACATGACGTTAGAGGGTGAAAACTCGAAACAGCCCCGAACGGCCCAGTGGGTGGCACCAACACCCCCACGGGACCAATGTAACTCATAGGAACTGACCCCGCAGCCGCGGGACTCCCGATTTCAGAATACGATGGTAATTTGCATATTTCTTAACTTAGAGTTAAAAACATGGCATTATCGGGTGAAAACTAAAAACAGACTCCGAATGGCCCCGTGGGTGGCACCAACACCTCCAATGGGACCAATGTAACTTTTAGAAACTGACCCCGCAACCACGGGACTCCTGGTTTGAGAATACAATGATAATTTGCATATTTCTAGACTTAGGCTTAAAAACATGGCATTTGAGGGTGAGAACTCGAAACAGCCCCCGAACGTCCCGTGGGTGGCACCAACACCTCCCACGGGACCAATGTAACTCGTAGGAACTGACCCCGCAACCGCGGGACTCCCGATTAGAAAGTACGACTATAATTTGCATATTTTTAGGCTTAAGCAAAACATGGCATTAGAGGGTAAAAACTCGAAACTGCCCCCCGAACGGCCCCGTGGATGGCACCAACACCTTCCACGGGACCAATTTAACTCGTAGGAACTGACCCCACACCCACAGGACTCCCGATTTGAGAATACGACAATAATTTGTATATTTTTAGACTAAGTTTAAAAATATAGCGTTAGAGGGTGAAAACTCGAAACAACCCCCGAACGGCCCCGTGGGTGGGACCAACACCTCCCACGGGACCAATGTAACTCGTAGGAACTGCCCCTCCACCGCGCGACTCGCGGTTTGAGAATACGATGATAATTTTCATATTTTTAGACTTAGGCTTAAAAACATGGCGTTAGAGGGTGAGAACTCGAAACAGCCCCGAACGTCCCCGTGCGTGCACAAACACCTCCCACGGGACCTATGTAACTCGTAGGAACTGACCCCGCAGCCGCTGGAATCCCAGTTTGAGAATACGAAGGTAATTTGCGTATTTCTAGACTTAGGCTTAAAAACATGGCGTTAGAGGGTGAAAACTCGAAACAGCCCGGAACGGCCCCGTGGGTGGCACCAACACCTCCCACGGGACCAATGTAACTCTTAAGAACTAACCCCATAGCCGCGGGACTGTCAGTTTGAGAATACGATGATAATTTGCATATTTCTGGACTTAGGCTTAAAAACATGGCGTTAGAGGGTGAAAACTCGTAATAGCCCCCGTACGTCCCCGTGGGTGGCACCAACACCTTCCCCGGGACCAATGTAACTCGTAGGACTGACCCAATAACCGCGGGACTCCCGGTTTGAGAATACGGATGTAATTTGCTTATTTCTAGACAAAGGTTTAAAAACATGGCGTTAGAGGATGAGAACTCGAAACAGACCCCAACGGCCCCGTGGGTGGCACCAACACCTCCCACGGGACCAATGTAACTCGTAAGAACTGACCCCGTGACCGCGGGACTCCCAATTTGACAATACGATGGTAATTTGCGTATTTCTACACATAGGATTATAAATATGGCGTTAGAGGATGACAACTCCAAACAGCCCCCGAACGTCCCATGGGTGGCACCAACACCTCCCACGGGACCAATGTAACTGGTAGCAACTGACCCCGCAGCCACGGGACTCCCGGTTTGAGAATACGACGATAATTTTCATATTTCTAGAGTTAGGCTTAAAAACATGGCGTTAGTGGGTGAAAACTAGAAACATCCCCCGAATGGCCCCGTAGGTGGCACCAACACCTCCCACGGGACCAATGTAACTGGTAGTAACTGACCCCGCAGCCGCGGGACTCCCGGTTTTAGAATACGACGATAATTTTCATATTTTTAGATTAGGCTTAAAAACATGGCATTAGTAGGTGAAAACTCGAAACATCCCCCGAACGGCCCCGTGGGTGGCACGAGCACATCTCACGGGACCAATGTAACTCATAGGAACTGACCCCGCAACCGCGGGACTCCCTGTTTGAGAATACGACGATAATTTGCATATTTCTCGACTTTGGCTTAAAACCATGGCGTTAGAGGGTGAGAACTCGAAACAGCCCCCGAACGGCCCCGTGGGTGCCACCAACACCTCCAACGGGACCAATGTAACTCGTAGGAACTGACCGCGCAGCCACGGGACTCCCGGTTTTAGAATACGACGATAATTTGCATTTTTAGACTTAGGCTTAAAAACATGACGTTAGAGGGTGAAAACTCGAAACAGCCCCGAACGGCCCCGTGGGTGGAACCAAGACCTCCCACGGAACCAATGTAACTCATTGGAACTGACCCCGCAGCCGCGGGACTCCCGGTTTCAGAATATGACGGCATTTTTCATATTTTCAGACTTAGACTGAAAAACATGGCCTTAGAGGGTGAGAACTCGAAACATCCCCCGAACGTCCCCGTGGGTGCACAAACACCTCCCACGGGACCGATGTAACTCGTAGGAACTGACCCCGCAGCTGCGGGAATTCCAGTTTGAGAATACGAAGTAATTTTCGTATTTATAGACATAGGTTTAAAAACATGGCGTTAGAGCGTGAGAACTCGAAACAGAACCCGAACGGCCCTGTGGGTGGCACCAACACCTCCCACGGGACCAATGTATCTCGTAGGAACTGACACCGCAGCCGCGGGACTCCCGGTTTGAGAATACGAAAGTAATTTGCATATTTCTAGACTTAGGCTTAAAAATATGGTGTTAGTGGGTGAAAACTCAAAACAGCCCCTGAACGGCCCCATGGGTGGCACCAACACCTCCCACGGGACCAATGTAACTCGTAGGAACGGACCCTGCAGCCGCGGGGCTTCTGGTTTGAAAATATGACGATAATTTACATATTTCTAGACATAGGCTTAAAAACATGGCATTAGAGGGTGAGAACACGAAACAGCCCCCCGAACGTCCCCGTGGGTGACACCAACACCTCCCACGAGACTAATGTAAGTCGTTGGAACTGACCACGTAGCCGCGGGACTCCCGATTTGAGAATACGAAGGTAATTTGCATATTCTTAGACTTAGGCTTAAAAACATGGCGTTAGTGGGTGAAAACTCAAAACAACCCCCGAACGGCGCCGTGGGTGGCACCAACACCTCCCACGGGACCAATGTAACTCGTAGGAACAGACCCCGCAGCCGCGAGACTCTCGGTTTGCGAATACGATGATAATTTGCTTATTTTTAGACATAGGATTAAAAACATGGCGTTAAAGAGTGAGAACACGAAATAACCCCCGAACGGCCCTGTGGGTGGCGCCATCACCTCTCACGGGACCAATGTAACTCGTAGGAACAGACCCCACAGCAGCGGGAGTCCCCGTTTGAGAATACGACGATAATTTGCGTATTTCTAGACTTATGCTTAAAAACATGGCATTAGAGGGTGAAAACTCGAAACAGCCCCCGAACGGCCCTGTGGGTGGCACCAACACCTTCAACGGGACCAATGTAACTCGTAGGAACTGACCCCGCAGCCACGGGACTCCCGGTTTGAGAATACGATGATAATTTTTATATTTCTAGACTTAGGCTTAAAAACATGGCGTTAGAGGGTGAGAACTCGAAACGGCCCCTGAACGTCTCCGTGGGTGTACAAACACCTCCCACGGGACCAATGTAACTCGTTGGAACTGACCCCGTAGCTGCGGGAATCCCAGTTTGAGAATACGAAGTAATTTTCGTATTTCTAGACATAGGCTTTAAAACATGGCGTTAGAGCGTGAGAACTCGAAACAGAACCCGAACGGCCCCGTGGGTGGCACTAACACCTCCAACGGGACCAATGTAACTCGTAGGAACTGACCCCGCAGCCGCGGGACACTCGGTTTGAGAATACGACGATGATTTGCATATTTCGAGACTTAGGCTAAAAAACATGGCATTAGAGGGTGAAATAACCCCCGAATGGCCCCGTGGGTGACACCAACACCTCCCACGGGACCAATGTAACTCGTAGGAACTGACCCCGCAGCCACGGGACTTCCGATTTGAGAATACGACGATAATTTTCATATTTCTAGACTTAGGCTTAAAAGCATGGCGTTAGAGGGTGAGAACTCGAAACAGCCCCCGAACGTCCCCGTGGGTGACACCAACACCTCCCACGAGACTAATGTAACTCGTAGAAACTGAGCCCGTAGCCGCGGGAATCCCGATTTGAAAATACGAAGGTAATTTGCCTATTCTTAGACCTAGGCTTAAAAAACATGGCATTAATGGGTGAAAACTCGAAACAACCCCCGAACGGCGCCGTGGGTGGCACCAACACCTCCCACGGGACCAATGTAACTTGTAGGAACAGACCCCGCAGCCGCGAGACTCCCGGTTTGCGAATACGATGATAATTTGCTTATTTTTAGACATAGGCTTAAAAATGTGGCGTAAAAGGGTGAGAACACGAAATAGTCCCCGAACGGCCCCGTGGGTGGCGCCAACACCTCTCACGGGACCAATGTAACTCGTAGGAACAGACCCCACAGCAGCGCGAGTCCCGTTTTGAAAATACGACAATAATTTGCATATTTCTAGACTTATGCTTAAAACACATGGCGTTAGAGGGTGAGAACTCGAAAAAACCCCCGAACGGAACCGTGGGTGTCCCCAACACCTCCCACGGGACCAATGTAACTCGTTGGAACTGACCCCGCAGCCGCGGGAAACTCGGTTTGAGAATACGACGATAATTTGCATATTTCTAGACTTAGGCTAAAAAACATGGCATTAGAGGGTGAGAACTCGGAACAACCCCTGAACGTCCCCGCGGGTGTACAAACACCTCCCACGGGACCAATGTAACTCCTAGGAACTGACCCTGTAGCCGCGGGAATCCCAGTTTGAGAATACGAAGTAATTTTCCTATTTCTAGCATAGGCTTAAAAATAGGGCGTTAGAGCGTGAGAACTCGAAACAGAACCCGAACGGCCCCGTGGGTGGCACCAACACCTCCCCCGGGACCAATGTAACTCGTAGGAACTGACACCGCAGCCGCGGGACTCCCGGTTTGAGAATACAAAAGTAGTTTGCATATTTCTAGACATAGGCTTAAAAACATGGCATTAGAGGGTGAGAACACGAAACAGCCCCCGAATGGTCACGTGGGTGGCACCAACAACTCTCACGGGACCAATGTACCTCGTAGGAACTGACCTCGCAGCCGCGGGACTCCCAATTTCAGAATACGATGATAATTTGCATATTTCTAGACTTAGGCTTAAAAACATGGCGTTAGTGGGTGAGAACTCGAAACATCCCCCAAACGGCCCCGTGGTGGCACCAACACCTCCCACGGGACCAATGTAACTCGTAGGAACTGACCCCGCAGTCGCAGGACACTCGGTTTGAGAATACAGCGATAATTTTCAAATTTCTAGACTTAGGCTTAAAAAATGGCATTAGAGGGTGAGAACTCGAAACAGCTCCCCGAACGTTCCCGTGGGTGTACAAACACCTCCCACGGGACCAATGAAACTCGTAGAAACTGACCCCGCAGCCGCGGAAATCCCAGTATTAGAATATGAAGGTAATTTGCATATTTCTAGACTTAGGCTTAAAAACATGGCGCTAGAGGGTGAAAACTCGAAACAGCCCCCGAACGGCCTCGTGGGTGGCACCAACACCTTCCACGGGACCAATTTAACTCTTAAGAGCTGACCTCGCAGCCGCGGGACTCTCAGTTTGACAATACGACGATAATTTGCATATTTCTGGACTTAGTCTTAAAAACATTGCGTTAGAGGGCGAAAATTCGAAACATCCCCCGTACGGTCCCATGGGTGGCACCAACACCTCCCACGGGACCAATGTAACTCGTAGGAACTGACCCCGCAGCCGCGGGGCTCCCGGTTTGAAAATACGACGATAATTTACATATTTCTAGACATAGGCTTAAAAACATGGCATTAGAGGGTGAGAACACGAAACAGCCCCCGAACGGTCACGTGGGTGGCACCAACAACTCTCACGGGACTAATGTAACTCGTAGGAACTGACCTCGCAGTCGCGGGACTCCCAATTTCAGAATACGATGATAATTTGCATATTTCTATACTTAGGCTTAAAAACATGGCGCTAGTGGGTGAGAACTCGAAACAGCCCCCAAACGGCCCCGTGGTGGCACCAACACCTACCACGGGACCAATGTAACTCGTAGGAACTGACCCCGCAGCCGCGGGACACTCGGTTTGAGAATACAACGATAATTTGCATATTTCTAGACTCAGGCTTAAAAAATGGCATTAGAGGATGAGAACTCGAAACAGCCCCCGAACGTCCCCGTGGGTGCACAAACACCTCCCACGGGACCAATGAAACTGACCCCGCAGTCGCGGAAATCCCAGTATTAGAATATGAAGGAAATTTGCATGTTTCTAGACTTAGCCTTAAAAACATGGCGTTAGAGGGTGAAAACTCGAAACAACCCCCGAACGGCCCCGTGGGTTTCACCAACACCTCCCACGGGACCAATGTAACTCGTTGGAACTGACCCCGCAGTCGCGGGACTCCTGGTTTGAGAATACGACGATAATTTGCATATTTCTAGACTTAGGCTTAAAAACATGGCGTTAGAGGGTGAGAACTCGAAACGGCCCCTGAACGTCCCCGTGGGTGTACAAACACCTCCCACGGGATCAATGTAACTCGTTGGAACTGACGCCGCAGCCGCGGGACTCCCGGTTCGAGAATACGACTGTAATTTGCATATATCTAGACTAAAGCAAAACATGGCGTTAGAGGGTGAAAACTCGAAACAACCCTTGAACGGCCCCGTGGGTGGCACTAACACCTCCCACGGGACCGATGTAACTCATAGGAACTGACCTCGCAGCCGCGGGACGTCCTGTTTGAGAATATGACGATTATTTGCATATTTTTATACTTAGGCTTAAAAACATGGCGTTAGAGGGTGAAAACTTGAAACAGCCCCCGAACGTCCCCGTGGGTGGCACCAACACTTATCACGGGACCAATGTAACTCGTAGGAACTGACCCTACAGCCACGGGACTTTCGATTTGAGAATACGACGATAATTTTCATATTTATAGACTTAGGCTTAAAAACATGGCATTAGAGGGTGAGAACTCGAAACAGCCCCCGAACGTCCCCGTGGGTGACACCAACACCTCCCACGAGACAAATGTAACTCGTAGGAACTGTCCCCGTAGCCGCAGGACTCCCGATTTGAGAATACGAAGGTAATTTGCATATTCTTAGACTTAGGCTTAAAAACATGGCGTTAGTGGGTGAAAACTCGAAACAACCCCCGAACGGCGCCGTGGGTGGCACCATCACCTCCAACAGGACCAATGTAACTCGTAGGAACAGACCCCGCAGCCGCGAGACTCCCGGTTTGCGAATACGATGATAATTTGCTTATTTTTAGACATAGGCTTAAAAACATGGCGTAAAAGGGTGAGAACACGAAATAGTCCCCGAACGGCCCCGTGGGTGGCAGCAACACCTCTCACGGGACCAATGTAACTCGTAGGAACAGACCCCACAGCAGCGGGAGTCCCGGTTTGAAAATACGACAATAATTTGCATATTTCTAGACTTATGCTTAAAACACATGGCGTTAGAGGGTGAGAACTCGAAAAAACCCCCGAACGGAACCGTAGGTGTCCCCAACACCTCCCATGGGACCAATGTAACTCGTTGGAACTGACCCCGCAGCCGCGGGACACTCGGTTTGAGAATACGACGATAATTTGCATATTTCTAGACTTTGGCTAAAAAACATGGCATTAGAGGGTGAGAACTCGAAACAACCCCTGAACGTCCCCGTGGGTGTACAAACACCTCCCACGGGACCAATGTAACTCGTAGGAACTGACCCCGTAGCCGCGGGAATCCCAGTTTGAGAATACGAAGTAATTTTCGTATTTCTAGACATAGGCTTAAAAACATGGCGTTAGAGCGTGAGAACTCGAAATAGAACCCGAACAGCCCCGTGGGTGGCACCAACACCTCCCCCGGGACCAATGTAACTCGTAGGAACTGACACCGCAGCCGCGGGACTCCCGGTTTGAGAATACGAAAGTAATTAGCATATTTCTAGACATAGGCTTAAAAACATGGCATTAGAGGGTGAGAACACGAAACAGCCTCCGAACGGTCACGTGGGTGGCACCAACAACTCTCACGGGACCAATGTACCTCGTAGGAACTGACCTCGCAGCCGCGGGACTCCCAATTTCAGAATACGATGATAATTTGCATATTTCTAGACTTAGGCTTAAAAACATGGCGTTAGTGGGTGAGAACTCGAAACATCCCCCAAACGGCCCCGTGGTGGCACCAACACCTCCCACGGGACCAATGTAACTCGTAGGAACTGACCCCGCAGCCACAGGACACTCGGTTTGAGAATACAACGATAATTTTCATATTTCTAGACTTAGTCTTAAAAAATGGCATTAGAGGGTGAGAACTGGAAACAGCCCCCCGAACGTCCCCGTGGGTGTACAAACACCTCCCACGGGACCAATGAAACTTGTAGAAACTGACCCCGCAGCCGCGGAAATCCCAGAATTAGAATATGAAGGTAATTTGCATATTTCTAGACTTAGGCTTAAAAACATGGCGTTAGAGGGTGAAAACTCGAAACAGCCCCCGAACGGCCTCGTGGGTGGCACCAACACCTTCCACGGGACCAATTTAACTCTTAAGAACTGACCTCGCAGCCGCGGGACTCTCAGTTTGACAATACGACGATAATTTGCATATTTATGGACTTAGTCTTAAAAACATTGCGTTAGAGGGCGAAAATTCGAAACATCCCCCGTACGGTCCCATGGGTGGCACCAACACCTCCCACGGGACCAATGTAACTCGTAGGAACTGACCCCGTAGCCGCGGGGCTCCCGGTTTGAAAATACGACGATAATTTACATATTTCTAGACATAGGCTTAAAAACATGGCATTAGAGGGTGAGAACACGAAACAGCCCCCGAACGGTCACGTGGGTGGCACCAACAACTCTCACGGGACTAATGTAACTCGTAGGAACTGACCTCGCAGTCGCGGGACTCCCAATTTCAGAATACGACGATAATTTGCATATTTCTATACTTAGGCTTAAAAACATGGCGTTAGTGGGTGAGAACTCGAAACAGCCCCCAAACGGCCCCGTGGTGGTACCAACACCTCCCACGGGACCAATGTAACTCGTAGGAACTGACCCCGCAGTCGCGGGACACTCGGTTTGAGAATACAACGATAATTTGCATATTTCTAGACTCAGGCTTAAAAAATGGCATTAGAGGGTGAGAACTCGAAACAGCCCCCGAACGTCCCCGTGGGTGCACAAACACCTCCCACGGGACCAATGAAACTCGTAGAAACGGACCCCGCAGCCGCGGAAATCCCAGTATTAGAATATGAAGGAAATTTGCATGTTTCTAGACTTAGCCTTAAAAACATGGCGTTAGAGGGTGAAAACTCGAAACAACCCCCGAACGTCCCCGTGGGTTTCACCAACACCTCCCACGGGACCAATGTAACTCGTTGGAACTGACCCCGTAGCCGCGGGACTCCTGGTTTGAGAATACGACGATAATTTGCATATTTCTAGACTTAGGCTTAAAAACATGGCGTTAGAGGGTGAGAACTCGAAACGGCCCCTGAACGTCCCCGTGGGTGTACAAACACCTCCCACGGGACCAATGTAACTCGTTGGAACTGACGCCGCAGCCGCAGGACTCCCGGTTCGAGAATACGACTGTAATTTTCATATTTCTGGACTAAAGCAAAACATGGCGTTAGAGGGTGAAAACTCGAAACAGCCCCCGAACGTCCCCGTGTGTGGCACTAACACCTCCCACGGGACCGATGTAACTCGTAGGAACTGACCCCGCAGCCACGGGACGTCCTGTTTGAGAATATGACGATTATTTGCATATTTCTATACTTAGGCTTAAAAACATGGCGTTAGAGGGTGAAAACTTGAAACAGCCCCCGAACGTCCCCGTGGGTGGCACCATCACTTATCACGGGACCAATGTAACTCGTAGGAACTGACCCTGCAGCCACGGGACTTCCGATTTGAGAATACGACGATAATTTTCATATTTATAGACTTAGGCTTAAAAACATGGCGTTAGAGGGTGAGAACTCGAAACAGCCCCCGAACGTCCCCGTGGGTGACACCAACACCTCCCACGAGACTAATGTAACTCGTAGTAACTGACCCCGTAGCCGCAGGACTCCCGATTTGAGAATACGAAGGTAATTTGCATATTCTTAGACTTAGGCTTAAAAACATGGCGTTAGTGGGTGAAAACTCGAAACAACCCCCGAACGGCGCCGTGGGTGGCACCAACACCTCCCACGGGACCAATGTAACTCGTAGGAACAGACCCCGCAGCCGCGAGACTCCCGATTTGCGAATACGATGATAATTTGCTTATTTTTAGACATAGGCTTAAAAACATGGCGTTAAAGGGTGAGAATAAGAAATAGCCCCTGAATGGCCCCGTGGGTGCCGCCAACACCTCTCACGGGACCAATGTAACTCGTAGGAACAGACCCCAGAGCAGCGGGAGTCCCGATTTGAGAATACGACGATAATTTGCATATTTCTAGACTTATGCTTAAAAACATGGTGTTAGAGGGCGAGAACTCGAAACAACCCTCGAACGGCACCGTGGGTGGCCCCAACACCTCCCACGGGACCAATGTAACTCGTTGGGACTGACCCCGCAGCCGCGGGACACTCGGTTTGAGAATACGACGATAATTTTCATATTTCTAGACTTAGGCTAAAAAACATGGCATTAGAGGGTGAGAACTCGAAACAGCCCCTGAACGTCCCCGTGGGTGTACAAACACCTCCCACGGGACCAATGTAACTCGTAGGAACTGACCCCGCAGCCACGGGAATCCCAGTTTGAGAATACGAAGGTAATTTGCATATTTCTAGACTTAGGCTTAAAAACATGGCGTTAGAGGGTGAGAACTCGAAATAGACCCCGAACGGCCCCGTGGGTGGCACCAACACCTCCCACGGGACCAATATAACTCGTAGGAACTTACCCCGCGACCGTGCGACTCCCGGTTTGAGAATACGACGATAATATTAATATTTCTAGACTTAGGAAAAGCATGGTGTTAGAGGGTGAAAACTCGGAACAACCCCTGAACGTCTTCGTGGGAGGCACCAACACCTCCCACGGGACCAATGTAACTCGAAGGAACTGATACAGCAACCGCGGGACTCCCGGTTTGAGAATACGAAAGGTAATTTGCATATTTCTAGACATAGGCTTAAAAACATGACGTTAGAAGGTGAGAACTCAAAACAGACCCCGAACGGCCCCGTGGGTGGCACCAACACCTCCCACGGGACCAATGTAACTCGTAGGAACTGACCCCGCGACCTCGGGACTCCCGGTTGGAGAATACGATGATAATTTGAATATTTCTAGACCTAGGAAAAACATGGCGTTAGAGGGTAAAAACTCAAAACAGCCCCCGAACGGCCCCGTGGGTGGCACCCACACTTCCCACAGGACCAATGTAACTTGTAGGAACTGACCCCGCAGCCGGGGGACCCTCGGTTTGAGAATACGAGGGTAATTTGAGTATTTTTACACAGGATTATAAACATGGCGTTAGAGTGTGAGAACTCCAAACATCCCCCGAACGTCCCGGTGGGTGGCACCAACACCTCCCACGGGACCAATGTAACTCGTAGCAAATGACCTCGTAGCCGCGGGACACCCGGTTTGAGAATAGGACGATAATTTGCATATTTTTAGTCTTAGGCTTAAAAACATGGCGTTAGAGGGTGAGAACTCAGAACAACCCCCGAACGTCCCCGTGGGGGGCAGCAACACCTCCCACGGGTCCAATGTAACTCATAGGAACTGACCCCGCAGCCACGGTACTCCCGGTTTGAGAATACGATGGTAATTTGCATATTTCTAGACTTAAGCAAAACATGGCGTTAGTGGGTGAAAACTCGAAACATCCCCTGAACGGCCCCGTGGGTGGCACCAAGACCTCCCACGAGACCAATGTAACTCGTAGGAACTGACCCCGCAGCCACGGGAATCCCGGATTGAGAATACATCGATAATTTGCAAATTTGTAGACTTAGGCTTAAAAACCTGACGTTAGAGGGTGAAAACTCGAAACAGCCTCTGAACGGCCCTGTGGGTGGCACCAACAGCTCCAACGGGACCTATGTAACTCGTAGGAACTGACCCCGCAGCCACGGGACTCCCGGTTTGATAATACGACGATAATTTGCATATTTATAGATTTTGGCTTAAAAACATGGCGTCAGAGGGTGAGAACACGAAACAGCCCCCAAACGGCTCCATTGGTGGCACCAACACCTCCCACGGGACCAATGTAACTCGTAGCAACTAACCCCGTAGCCGCGGGACTCCCTATTTGAGATTACGAAGATAATTTTCATATTTCTAGACTTAAGTTAAACATGGCGTTAGAGGGTGAAAACTCGAAACAACCCCTGAACGGCCCTGTGAGTGGCACCAACACCTCCAACGGGATCAATGTAACTCGTAGGAACTGACCCCGCAGCCGCGGGACTCCCGGTTTGAGAATACAACGATAATTTGCATATTTCTAGACTTAGGCTTAAAAACACGGCATTAAAGGGTGGGAACTCGAAATAGGCTCCTGACGTCCCCGTGGGTGGCACCAACAGCTCCCACGGGACCAATGTAACTCATAGGAACAGACCCCGCAACCGCGGGACTCTCGGTTTGAGAATTCGACTTTAATTTGCATATTTCTAGACTTAAGCAAAACATGGCATTAGAGGGTGAAAACTCGAAACAACCCCCGAACGACCCCGTGGGTGGCACCAACACCTCCCACGGGACCAATGTAACTTCTAGGAACTCACCCTGCAGCCGCGGGACTCTCGATTTGAGAATAAGACGATAATTTGCATATTTCTAGACTTAGGCATAAAAACATCGCGTTAGAGGGTGAGAACTCAAAACAGCCCCCGAACGTCCCCGAGGGTGGCACCAATACCTCCCACGGAACCAATGTAACTCGTAAAAATATGGCGTTAGAGGGTGAAAACTTCAAACAGCCCCCAAACGGCCCCGTGGGTGGCACCAACACCTCCCACAGGACCAATGTAACTCGTAGGAACTGACCCCACAGCCGCGGGACTCCCGGTTTGAGAATACGACGATAATTTGCATATTTTTAGACTTAGGCTTAAAAACATGGCGTTAGAGGGTGAAAACTCGAAACCGCCCCCGAACGGCCCCGTGGTTGACACCAACACCTCCCACGGGACCAATGTAACTCATTGTTACTGACCCCGCAACCGCGGGACTCCCGGTTTGAGAATACGACTGTAATTTGCATATTTCTAGACTTAAGCAAAACATGGATTTAGAGGGTGAAAACTCGAAACAGCCCCCGAACGTCCCCGTGGGAGGCACCAACACCTCCCACGGGACCAATGTAACTCGTAAAAACATGGCATTAGAGGGTGAAAACTCGAAACAGCCCCCGAACGGCCCCGTGGGTGGCACCAACACCTCCCACCGGACCAATGTAACTCGTAGGAACTAACCCCACAGCCGTGGGACTCTCGGTTTGAGAATACAATGATAATTTGCATATTTTTAGACTTAGGCTTAAGAACATGGCGTTAGAGTGTGAAAAACTCGAAACAGCCCCCGAACGGCCCCGTGGTTGGCAGCAACACCTTCCACGGGACGAATGTTACTCGTAGGAACTGACCCCGCAGCCGCGGGACTCTCGGTTTGAGAATACGGTGATAATTTGCATATTTTTAGACATAGGCTTAAAAACATGGTGTTAGAGGTTGAGAACTCGAAACAGCCCCCGAACGTCCCCGTGGGTGCACAAGCACCTCCCACGGTACCAATGTAACTCGTAGGAACTGACCCCGCAGATACGGGAATCCCAGTTTGAGAATACGAAGGTAATTTTCATATTTCTTGACTTAGGCTAAAAAACATGGCGTTAGAGGGTGAAAAGTCGAAACAGCCCCGGAACGTCCCCGTGGGTGGCACCAACACCTCCCACGGGACCAATGTAACTCGTAAGAACTGACCTCGCAGCCGCGGGACTCTCGGTTTGAGAATACGATGATAATTTGCATATTTATAGACTTAGGCTTAAAAACATGGCGTCAGAGGGTGAAAACTCGAAACATCTCCTGAACGGCCCCATGGGTGGTACCAACACTCCCACGGGACCAATGTAACTCGTAGGAACTGACCCCGTAACCGCGGGACTCCCGATTTGAGAATACGAAGGTAATTTGCATATTTCTAGACTTAGGCTTAAAAACATGGCGTTAGAGTGTGAAAACTCGAAACAGCCCCCGAACGGCCCCGTGCGTGGCATCAACACCTCCCACGGGACCAATGTACCTCTTAAGAACTGACCTCGCAGCCGCGGGACTCTCAGTTTGACAATAGGACGATAATTTATATATTTTGGGACTTAGGCTTAAAAATATGGCGTTAGAGGGTGAAAATTCGAAACAACCCCCATACGTCCCCGTGGGTGTCACCAACACCTCCCACGTAACCAATGTAACTCGTAGGAACTGACCCCACAACCGCGGGACTCCCGGTTTGAGAATACGAAGGTAATTTGCGGATTTTTAGACATAGGCTTAAAAACATGGCGTTAGAGGGTGAGAACTCGAAACAGACCCAAAACGGCCCCGTGGGTGGCACCAACACCTCCCACGGGACCAATGTAACTCGTAGGAACTGACCCCGCGACAGCGGGACTCTCGGTTTGAGAATACGACGATAATTTGAATATTTCTAGACCTAGGAAAAACTTGGCGTTAGAGGGTAAAAACTCGAAATAGCCCCCGAACGGCCCCGTGGGTGGCAC
This sequence comes from Sambucus nigra, assembly GCA_949130495.1. Classification (NCBI taxonomy): domain Eukaryota; kingdom Viridiplantae; phylum Streptophyta; class Magnoliopsida; order Dipsacales; family Adoxaceae; genus Sambucus; species Sambucus nigra. Next base: position 72,747,740 of record OX422215.1, read on the forward strand.
CAACACCTCCCACCGGACCAATGTAACTTGCAGGAACTGAACCCGAAGCCACGGGACTCTCGGTTTGAGAATACGATGGTAATTTGCATATTTTTACACAGGATTATAAACATGGAGTTAGAGGGTGAGAACTCCGAACAACCCTCGAACGTCCCCGTGGGTGGCACCAACACCTCCCACGGGACTAATGTAACTCGTAGCAACTGACCCCGCACCCGCGGGACTCCAGGTTTGAGAATAGGACTATAATTTTCATATTTCGAGACTTAAGCTTAAAAACATGGCGTGAGAGGGTGAGAACTCGAAACAGCCCCCGAACGTCCCCGTGTGGGGAACCAACACCTCCCACGGGTCAAATGTAACTCGTAGGATCTGACCCCGCATCCGCGGGACTCCCGGTTTGAGAATACGGTGGTAATTTGCATATTTCAAGACTTAAGCAAAACATGGTGTTAGAGGGTGAAAACTCGAAACAACCCCCAACGTCCCCGTGGGTGGCACCAACACCTCCCACGGGACCAATGTAACTCGTAGGAACTGACCCCGCAGCCGCGAGAATCCCGATTTGAGAATACAACGATAATTTGCATATTTTTAGACTTAGGCTTAAAAATATGGCGTTAGAGGGTGAGAACTCGAAACAGCCTCCAAACGGCCCCGTGGGTGGCACCAACACCTCCAACGACACCTATGTAACTCGTAGGAACTGACCCCGCAGCCGCGGGACTGCTGATTTGAGAATACGACGATAATTTGCATATTTCTAGACTTAGGATTAAAAACATGGCGTCAGAGGGTGAGAACACGAAACAGCCCCTGAACGACCCCGTGGGTGGCACCAACACCTCCCAGGGGACCAGTGTGACTCGTAGGAACTAACCTTGTCGCCGCGGGACTCTCGATATGAGAATACGACGATAAGTTGCATATTTCAAGACTTAGGCTTAAAACATGGCTTTAGAGGGTGAGAACTCGAAACAACCCCCGAACGTCCCCGTGGGTGGAACCAACACCTCCCTCGGGACCAATGTAACATGCAGGAACTGACCCCGCAGCCACGGGACTCCCGATTGGAGAATACGATGATAATTTGAATATTTCTAGACTTAGGCTGAAAAACATGGCGTTAGAGGGTGAGAACTCGAAACAGCCCCCGAACGTCCCCGTGGGTGGCACCAACACCTCCCACGGGACCAATGTAACTCATAGGACATAGCCCCGCAGCGACGGGACTCCTGGTTTGAGAATACGTCTGTAATTTGCATATTTCTAGACTTAAGCAAAACATGGCGTTAGAGGGTGAAAACTCGAAACATCCCCCGAATGGCCCCGTGGGTAGCACTAACACCTCCCAAAGGACCAATGTAACTCGTAGGAAATGACCCTGCAGGCGCGGGATGTGCGGTTTGAGAATATGATGATTATTTGCATATTTTTATACTTAGGCTTAAAAACATGGCGTTAGAGGGTGAAAACTTGAAACAGCCCCCGAACGTCCCCGTGGGTGGCACCAACACCTCCCACGGGACCAATGTAAATCGCAGGAACTGACCCCGCAGCCGCGAGAATCCCGATTTGAGAATACAACGATAATTTATATATTTTTAGACTTAGGCTTAAAAATATGGCGTTAGAGGGTGAGAACTCGAAACAGACTCCAAACGGCCCCGTGGGTGGCACCAACACCTCCAACGACACCTATGTAACTCGTAGGAACTGACCCCGCAGCCGCGAGACTGCTGATTTGAGAATACGATGATAATTTGCATATTTCTAGACTTAGGATTAAAAACATGGCGTCAGAGGGTGAGAACACGAAACAGCCCCCGAACGACCCCGTGGTTGGCACCAACACCTCCCAGGGGACCAGTGTGACTCGTAGGAACTAACCTTGCCGCCGCGGGACTCTCGATATGAGAATACAATGATAAGTTGCGTATATATAGACTTAGGTTTAAAAACATGGCGTTAGAGGGTGAGAACTCGAAACAAACCCCGAACGTCCCCGTGGGTGGCACTAACACCTCCCACGGGACCAATGCAACTCGTAGGAACTGACTCCGCAGCCGCGGGACTCCCAATTTGAGAATACGACGATAATTTGTATATTTCTAGACTTTGGCTTAAAAACATGGCGTCGGAGGGTGAGAGCACAAAACAGCCCCCGAACGGCCCCGTGGGTGGCCCCAACACCTCCCGCGGGACCAATGTAACTGATAGCAACTTACCCCGGAGCCGCGGGACTCCCGGTTTGAGAATACGATGATAATTTGCATATTTCTAGACTTAGGCTTAAAAAATAGCGTTAGAGGGTGAGAACTCGAAACAGCCCCCGAACGGCCCCGTGGGTGGCACTAACACCTCCCACGGGACCAATGTAACTCGTAGTAACTGACCCCGCAGCCGCGGGACTCCCGTTTTGAGAATACAACGATAATTTGCATATTTCTTGACTTTGGCTTAAAACATGGCGTCAGAGGGTGAGAACACGAAATAGCCCCCGAACGGCGCCATGGGTTGCACCAACACCTCCCAAGGGACCAGTGTGACTCGTAGGAACTAACCTCGCCGCCGCGGGACTCCCGATTTGAGAATACAACGATAAGTTGCATATTTCAAGACTTAGGCTTAAAACATGGCATTAGAGGGTGAGAACTCGAAACAACACCCGAACGTCCCCGTGGGTGGAACCAACACCTCCCACGGGACCAATGTAACTCGCAGGAACTGACCCCGCAGCCACGGGACTCCCGATTGGATAATACGACGATAATTTGCATATTTCTTGACTTAGGCTGAAAAACATGGCGTTAGAGGGTGAGAACTCGAAACAGCCCCCAAACGTCCCTGTGGGTGGTACCAACACCTCCCACGGGACCAATGTAACTCGTAGGAAGTGACCCCGCAGCCGCAGGACTCCAGGTTTGAGAATACGTCTGTAATTTTCATATTTCTAGACTTAAGCAAAACATGGTGTTAGAGGGTGAAAACTCGAAATAGCCCCCGAACGGCCCCGTGGGTGGCACCAACACCTCCCACGGGACCAATGTAACTCGTAGGAACTGACCCCCCAGCAGCGGGACTCTCGGTTTGTGAATACGACGATAATTTGCATATTTCTAGACATAGGCTTAAAAATAGGGCGTTAGAGGGTGAGAAGACGAAACAGCCCCCGAACGGCCCCGTGGGTGGCACCAACACCTCTCACGGAACAAATGTAACTCGTAGGAACTGACCCTGCAGCCGCGGGACTCCCGATTTGAGAATACGACGATAATTTGCATATTTCTAGACTTAGGCTTAAAAACATGGCGTTAGAGGGTGAGAACTCAAAACCGCCCCCACACGGCACCGTGGGTGGCACCACCACCTCCCACAAGACCAATTTAACTCGTAGGAACTGACCCAACAGCCGTGGGACACTCAGTTTGAGAATACGATGATAATTTGAATATTTCTAGACTTAGGTTTAAGAACATGGCATTAGAGGGTGAGAATTCGAAACAGCCCCCGAACGTCCCCGTGGCTGCACAAACACCTCCCACGGGACCAATGTAACTCGTAGGAACTAACCCCGCAGCCCCGGGAATCCCAGTTTGAGAATACAAAGGTAATTTTCATATTTCTAGACTTAGGCTTAAAAACATGGCGTTAGAGGGTGAAAACTCGAAACAGCCCCCGAACGGCCCCGTGGGTGGCACCAACACCTCCTACGGGACCGATGTAACTCTTAAGAACTGACCCCGCAGCCGCGGGACTCTCGGTTTGAGAATACGACGATAATTTGCATATCTCTGGACTTAGGCTTAAAAACAGGGCGTTAGAGGGTGAAAATTCAAAACAGCCCCCGTACTTCCCCGTGGGTGTCACCAACACCTCCCATGGGACCAATGTAACTCGTAGGAACTGACCCCGCAACCGCGAGACTCCAGGTTTGAGAATACGAAGGTAATTTCCGTATTTCTAGACATAGGCTTAAAGACATGGCGTTAGAGGGTGAGAACTCGAAACAGACCCCGAACGGCCCCATGGGTGGCACCAACACCTCCCACGGGACCAATGTAACTTGTAGGAACTGACCCCGCGACCGCGGGAGTCCCGGTTTGAGAATACACCGATAATTTGAATATTTCTTGAGAACGTATGTGCTCGCGTTCAAATGATAAACTTATATATTAAACACCTTTTAACCCAAACAAACCCTAAACATGCAATAGTATGTGATTGAATAAGATAATGAACTAAGCAAGATCATTCAAACACATGCTTGTGAGGAAAAATCCCCCAAAGGGGCAAAACCATTTATTTTCATTATAATATTGTAAATGCACAATTTTGGATTACTATGAAAATACAAGTGACTAAGAATTAGCCTCAGGTGTCGGATTCTGTAGTCGGCGGCTGGAAATGTCCCTTTCTAGGAGGGCTGCAATGAAGAAAAAGAACGGTCTTCTCCACAAGGGTATGAACAGCAAAACTGTGTTCCTGGGTTGCAATGTGATTCACAAATGTTTGGAAATTTGTGTGAATCAAAAACCTAGAGTCTTGGGCTCAATAGGTGAAGACTTAGAGTTTTTGTGCTCTGAAAATCATGTATGGAAGTCTTGCAAATCAACTCCCCCGAAGTTGGTATTTATAGGAAAACAGATGAAGAGATCCACGTTCTTAAAACCTAAAATTCTATCCAGCGTACAGGTACCCCGAACCGGTTCGGGTACCCTGCGAACCGGTTCGCCCCCCGAACCGGTTCAGGCTGGGTTCGGGAAAACTCGCTGGGAACAGGGGCTAAACACTTAGAAAAATTCCCAGAATTTTCAATGTAAATATCTCCATTTTCAACGGGCCATAACTTGTTCACCGTAGCTCGGATTGAGGTGCCGTTTCTTCCAGTATCTTTGTTCCGGTAAGTTCTTCAACTTTCCAGTTGACCGGTCCTCCAGACGGTGGTTGTAAAATTACCAATTTTCCCTTGAATATCCCTATCAAGCCTTGTTGCACTGTTTTGACTTCTCTTGCGTACCACTTGTATTACGAGCCTAAAATCATGGAACGTGAAGTCGTTGAGGCAGATGAGGGACACATGATGGAGATCATAAATGCTTGATTCACGGAATTTGGATTGAGGCCGTCATATGAGATCGTGTAAGGACGTGCCAAATGTAACGGCGTACGACATACAAAATTGTAAGATAACAGACATGAGAAAAATATCCTTACAAATATCCCCCTATGTCTATGCCGGTACATACATAAAAAATCTGAATTATCGAATAATAACATTGCCTATACAAATATACCCTTCCATGAACCCAAAACTGAAAAGGTACAATTGAATAAGACTTCATCATTTATTCTTCAACTCTTCAGGAATCTTCAACGCTTTTCTCATCAGGGTGTGTAACTGATCATCAATGTTGTACCTACACACATGAGACAAAGCAAATACCAAGTGACATATCGAGTTTGAAATGAGATAAAAATATATAGCAATTTATGATAAAACTCAAAAGATCAAAAAACTCCCCCATAATAAGACAATTCATTCTCCCCCTTTTTATGATGTCCCCAAATAGACAAATGAGAGAAATAATTCAAACAAGCAATGACGGGGTGTCACAAGGAAATACACAACTATTTTTTGAATTTTTCAATATTTTTTTAAAACAAAATCACACCATGAATAAACACAGGACAACCAAGTCGATGATGACGAAAATGAATGGGTGTGATCAAATTCGATAGGAAAATCAATGCATACAAACATGACATATGTGCACGATGAATATCGGATACTCCTAACAAATGAACTCAAAGTCTTCCTTTGGTGTAAAAAAAATGGAAATATAAGACATTGACTCAATCAAATCAACAAATCAAAGTTAAAAATGATTTCTACACCAATAACGTCCAAAACTATTTCATGCTTGTTCAGGACTTTCAAGGAAGTGCAAACCCGTTTATATTCTCCAACCAAACTCCCTCAGATTTTTATTTTTAATAGAGGCTTTCTAAATTCTCAAACTTTGGAGAATTGATGGTGAAACCTAAGTGGCCCATATTTGGCATGAATGGCTTTTTATTGCCTTTAAATTTTTTGCGGGCTCTTTTAACCTCTTTGGACCCCGGATAATAAAATTCCTCCATTTTTTAGGTCCTTTTGAACGGTGGCTTTTGCGTAAAGAAGTGATAATTATCTTTCGCAGCCCCTCCCCGTTCTTAAATAAACACCCAGTCTCACAAAAACGGTTTTTACATGCATTCTAATCTTGCCAAGTTTTATCGCATATTGTAAGTTGTATAGACAGAATTGAGATGGAAACACTCAAGCCAACATGTGATAGACAAGTACAATAATCAAATACAGCCGAGCATGTGTGCAATAAAGGAGATAGGAGTCAAACATGTAGGAAAATATCACTAATTACATCTCAAGGACTCCAATCAATGCAAAGCACATGGATGAAATGATGTAGCGTCTCAAATCTCTATCAAATGGTCACATGGATAAATGGAATGAATTTGTGACTTGGCTATCTTAAAAGTTCATCCATAAAAAAGGTGCAAAAATACAAAAATCTTTTTGGATTTTTCTCAAAATTTTTATATACAAAAACAAAAATCTTTTTGGATTTTTCAAAAGAATAAATAAATAACTGTACAACAGAAAAATGATGCATATAAAACAAACTAGCAATAGGAAGCATATAATATGAACATGAAAAAGCATCCTATTCTAGACATGGACCAACCCCTCAGTCAACTATGCAAATCCCCAAAGACTTCCGAAGACTCTCAAATCTAAGGGCATCTAAAAGTTTCGTGAAAATATCGGCTAACTGACGGTCGGTAGGAACAAAACTCAAGGATACGACTTTCTCCTCAACTACCTGTCGTATAAAGTGCTCACGTATCCTAATGTGCTTTGTGCGAGAATGCTGGACTGGATTGCGGGATATGTGTATCGTGCTTGTGTTATCACAGGAAATGGTCATGTGTCCTGTGAAATCCCATAATCCTCTAGCATTTGCTTCATCCATAAGAGTTGCGTGCAACAACTACCGGCGGCTATGTACTCAGCCTCCGCAGTGGACAAGGAGATGGAATTTTGCTTCTTGCTCAGCCAGGAGACAAGAGCAGAACCAAAATAGAAACACCCACCAGAAGTGATCCTACAACCATTTACATCCCCGACCCAATCAACATCTGAATAGGCAGACAAACGGTCATCAGTATCAAAGGAATACCAAATACCGTATGAGAGAGTCCCACTCACGTATTTAATAATACATTTTAGAGCAAGTAAATGAGACTCTTTCGGGGATGCCTGATATCGCGCACAGACTCCAACACCAAAGGCTATGTCGGGACGACTGGCAGTCAAGTAGAGAAGACTACCAATCATACTCCGATACAAGGTTTGCTCTACGTCCTTGCCTGAAGTGTCCTTACTAAGCTTGGTCGTGGTACTCATAGGTGTACGTGCATGCTTAGCGGAGTCTAAACCAAATTTCTTCACTAGGTCTATAGCATACTTGGATTGGGAGATGAACATCCCATTCTCTAGCTGACGAACGTGGAGACCAAGGAAGTAAGTAAGCTGACCAACCATGCTCATCTCAAACTCACTTTTCATATCCTCTTCAAAGTAATGAGCATGTTGAGCGCACGTGGATCCAAAGACTATGTCGTCCACATAGACTTGCGCAACCAAAATTGCACCGTCATCTCTCCTGACGAACAACGTCATATCAACTCCCCCTATCTTGAAGCCACGGGCTAAGAGATAGGAAGTAAGCCTCTCGTACCAAGCACAGGGTGCTTGCTTCAAACCATACAAGGCATTCCTCAGATAGTAGACGTGCTCTGGGTGCTGAGGGTCTTCAAACCCTTTTGGTTATTCCACGTAAAACTCCTCCTATAGAATGCCATTTAGAAAGGCACTCTTGACATCCATCTGATATAACTTGAAGCGCAAATGACATGCGATGGCGAGTAGTAGGCGGACGGACTCAAGCCTCGCAACAGGAGCAAATATCTCCCCAAAGTCTACACCCTCTATCTGTGTGTAGCCTTGAGCGACCAACCTAGCTTTGTTTCGGATTATGGTACCATGATCATCCATTTTATTCTTAAAAATCCACCGGGTACCTATCACATTAGTCTAACTAGGTCGGGGGACAAGTTCCCAGACATTGTTCTTTTTAAACTGAAGCAACTCATCCTGCATAGTAGATATCCAGTGTTCATCCTTGAGTGCTTCTTTATGGTTCTTGGGCTCGACTTTGGACGTGTAGAAAAGATGGCTAACAACGTTCTCTAGCTGAGCACGAGTCTTGACCCCTAGAGTGGGATCAACAACAATAGCAGACGGGTCATGACTCTTGCGAACCCAAGCAGGTGTGTCCCCTAACACAGGAGTGGGGACCACAGAGTGTGTGTGGGGGATAAGTGGATCACTGTTAGATGTGTCCTCATCCTCACACTGAAGGTTTGGATCAATAACCGTCGGAGGTTCGTCATCTTGTACGGTGATGTTTATTAATTCCATAACCTTAGATCTCTTCAGGTTAAAAACCCGGTACGCTCTGCTATTCGATGAATATCCTAGAAATATCCCCTCGTCGCTCCGGGAGTTGAACTTTCCTAATTTCTCTCTATCCCGTAGGATGTAGCATTTACTCCCCAAAATACGGAAATATGCCAAGTTGGGCTTCTTGCTAGTCCACAACTCATAAGGAGTTTGAAGTGTGTGTGGACGCAAATAAACCCTATTCACCGTGTGGCATGCAGTAGACACTGCCTCTGCCCAAAATCTCCTAGAAATTTTACGACCTAGAATCATAGATCTAGCCATTTCCTGGATTGTTCTATTATTTCTCTCAACAATCCCATTTTGCTGAGGAGTCTTCACAGCAGAAAACTCATGTTTGATCCCAAGGCTATCACAATACAAATCCAACTTTGCTTCCTTAAATTCAGTGCCGTTGTCACTACGTACTCTGTTAATAGTGACTCCGTGTTGATTTTGTAGGACACGGCACTTGGTCATTAAAAACTCTACAGCATCGGATTTCTCTCTCAGAAAACCTACAATGGAGTACCTGGAGAAATCGTCTACCATCACGAGGATATACCTCTTACCACCCAAACTCTCAGTACGAGTAGGACCCATAAGATCCATGTGAATAAACTCAAGAATATGAGAAGTGGTAATGGAATGCAACTTTCTATGGGGACTACAAATTTGTTTTCCCAACTGACAGGGTCCACAAACCGTCGAGGTTGACTTTCCAAGCGATGGTAAGCCACGTACTAGGTCCTTTTTAGCTAAGCGATTGAGATCTCTAACGTTCACGTGACCTAGACGTTGGTGCCATAAATCCATAGGTGTGATCGTGGCGCTGTTGCAGACAAGTGAGGACGTGGGCTCAGTCCCATATCAGTTATCCTTTGTCCTTACCCCTTGCACTAACAGTTTACCGGCTTGATTATAGACTTTACAAGTATCCCGGTCAAACTTTACTGCAAAGTCAGCGTCGCACAGCTGGCTAATGCTGAGAAGGTTTGGTTTCAAACCTTTGACGAACAAAACATTTTCTAGCTTAGGAAATCCAGGTAACTCGACAGTACCTCGTCCTACAATGCTAGACTTGCTCCCATATCCAAAGGTGACTCTTCCATCCTGATAGTCCCCAAGAGTCTTAAAAAATGAGGCATCACCTGTCATGTGTCTGGAGCACCCACTATCAAAATACCACTGTGAGGTATTATGTGCTTTGAAATCAACATGAACAACAAAAGCCTTTTTATCTTTCTTAGGTACCCAAGTCGAGATGACCTTTTGATTGCCTTTGTTTTTGTTGGTTTTATCTGGAATGTGAGAAGCATTCACTAACGGCAAAGACATCCATCATAATTCGTCCATTAAACTCTGGGTCATGGCAGCTAAGAACTCAACTTGCTCTCTCAGACTAGAAAACTCATCAGTATGATGTGGTGGAGAAGTAGTACGTCGTGTCCGACCCATGCTATAGCAAGACTCCCTAAGGTGGCCTTTTCTTTTGCAATAAGTACAAAAGAACACAGTCAAGACGGACCTTGGTTTGCTTTTCTTGGTCGAACTCTCCTTCGATGTTTTTGACGATGGCCATAAGGGTTCGTAGTAAACTCAGGAACTGGTCCAGGTTCAATTTAGGATGTGGAGGAACCATCATAACCAATTCCTTGCCGATCACCAAAACCTAAAGCGGGGCCGAGGAGCATCTTTCCCATCTTCCCAGATCTGTCCTCGATTTGTACCTTGACTTCCCGTGCTTTCTCAAGATCATGAGTCAGCTGGGCAATAAGGGTTTCAAGTTTCTTTCGAGTCTCCACGGAGGAATGGAGATGACTCGTAAGACTATCCACTTGTTTAGTCAAGTCCCCTCTCTCTTTCTCTAAAACACTCTCTCTCTCTAAACGAACTCTCTTTCTCGACACAGGCAGATTCTCTCTCTCTCAGGGCGGTGAAGGTGGAGGAATCTCTTTCTCTCGCCTTTCTTAAATCTTCCTCTAAGCCGGTGATCTTAAGAACTAGAGCTTTGTTACGTTTTTTAGTTTTAATAGACTTATAATATAACTCAGCGTAGGCGCGTTGAATATAACTTTCGTTCTCACTTGAGTCATCCTCCCCCTCACTCACATCGATCTCACTATCGAGGTGTCCATGTGTAGCATCATCTTCATCGTTGTGAAGAGAACTAGGAGTGCTCACTTAACTGGCCATGAATGCGGTGAAGTTACACTCATGCGGTGACTCATCTCCTGAATCCACCGTCTCGACCTCGCTGTCGTCTCTAAGAGTAGCATTAAGGACAGCTTTTCCTTTCTCTCTATTCAGACGAGTGGCACACTCAAAGGCTCTATGACCCCTACCATCGCACTCAAAGCATCTCTCACTTTCTTTCTTAAGAGGATCTTTAAAATCTTTTTCATTTTTCTTTTCAAACTTATTTTTCTCAAATTTCTTTTTATCTTTAAAATTACCATTTTTCTTAAATTTGAGAATCCTCTTGAATTTTTTTTGCAAAAAGATCCAAATCATCTAAGTCAAAATCACACTCAGAATCTGACGTGTCAGTCTCTTTCTTTCTAGATGACTCTACCCTCTTTCTAGCCAACCCTTCACTCCTTCTCTCTTGGGCATTAAGTGCAATTCCCTTATCTTTAGATTTAGCAATTTTAGGGAACATATCAATTTCATAAGTTGCAAATCTCCTACAAGTTCTTCCAATTTTAGCGTATTTAAATTACCCATAGAATTTAGCACAGTGACTTTAGGGATAAAACGCTAAGGCAAAGAACGAAGAATCTTTTTAACAACTCTATCATTAGGAATATGTTCACCAAGATTAAAGCTAGTATTCACAATGTCAGAAAGTCTAGCATAAAATTCATCAAAGCATTCAGATTCATGCATGGTGATGGTTTCAAATTGAGTTGTCAAATTTTGCAACTTAGATTCTTTCACAGCATTAGTTCCTTCATGGGTGAGTTGTAAAACATCCCATGCCTCTTTTGACGTGGTGCACGTCATTATGCGTTTGAACTCATCAGGTGTGACAGACCCTGAAATAGCACTTAGACCTTTAGAATTAAAAGATGACCATTTAAATTATTCTTCAGTCTAAGAAGTGACAGGTTTCAAGTTGATCACATTATCAACAGTCACGGAGGGAGGAGTCCACCCTCTTTCAACTAAAATCCAAACCCTTTCATCTATGTCTTTTAAAGCCGACCTCATTCGGGCTTTCCAATAAGCATAATTTGTCCCGTCAAAAACATGCATTTTATTATATAACTTCTCCATTTGAACACTCACTTTTTCAAAAATCAATTTTTTTCAGAAAATTGATATATTAGAAAAATTTTACGAAAAATAGGAATACGCGATAGATTAGCGTAACCTGCTCTGATACCAATTTGAGAACGTATGTGCTCGCGTTCAAATGATAAACTTATATACTAAACACCTTTTAACCCAAACAAACCCTAAACATGCAACAGTATGTGATTGAATAAGATAATGAACTAAGCAAGAACATTCAAACACATGCTTGTGAGGAAAAATCCCCCAAAGGGGTAAAACCATTTATTTTCATTATAATATTATAACTGCACAATTTCGGATTACAATGAAAATACAAGTGACTAAGAATTACCCTCAGGTGTCGGATTCTGTAGTCGACGGCTGGAAATGTCCCTTTCCAGGAGGTCTGCAATGAAGAAGAAGAACGGACTTCTCCACAAGGGTATGAACAGCAAAACTGCGTTCCTGGGTTGCAAAGTGATTCACAAGTGTTTGGAAATTTGTGTGAATCAAAAACCTAGAGTTTTGGGCTCAATAGGTGAAGACTTAGAGTTTTTGTGCTCTGAAAATCATGTATGGAAGTCTTGCAAAACAACTACTCCCCCGAAGTTGGTATTTATAGGAAAACAGATGAAGAGATCCACGTTCTTAAAACCTAAAATTCTATCCAGCGTACAGGTACCCCAAACCAGTTCGGTTACCCTGCGAACCGGTTCGCCCCCCGGAACCGGTTCGGGCTGGGTTCGGGAAAACTCGCTGGGAACAGGGGCTAAACACTTAGAAAAATCCCAGAATTTTCAATGTAAATATCTCCATTTTCAACGGGCCATAACTTATTCACCGTAGCTCGGATTGAGGTGTCGTTTCTTCCAGTATCTTTGTTGCAGCAAGATCTTCAACTTTCCAGTTAACCAATCCTCCAGATGGTGGTTGTAAAATTACCAATTTTCCCTTGAATATCCCTATCAAGCCTTGTTGCACTGTTTTGACTTCTCTTGCGTACCACTTGTATTACGAGCCTAAAATCATGGAACGTGAAGTCGTTGAGGGACACATGATGGAGATCATAAATGATTAATTATCGAAATTCGGATTGAGGCCGTCATATGAGATCGTGTAGGGACGTGCCAAATGTAACGGCGTACGACATACAAAACTGTAAGATAACGGACATGAGAAAAATGTCCTTACATTTCTAGACATAGGATAAACATGGCGCTAGAGGGTGAAAACTCGAAACAGCCCCCGAACGGCCCCGTGGGTGGCACCAACACCTCCCACGGGACCAATATAACTTGTAGGAACTGAACCCGCAGCCGCGGGACTCCCGATTAGAGAATACGACGGTAATTTGCATATTTATACACAAGATTATAAACATGGCGTTAGAGGGTGAGAACTCCGAACAGCCCCCGAACGTCCCCGTGGGTGGCACCAACACCTCCCACGGGACCAATGTAACATGTAGCAACTGACCCCGCAGCCGCGGGACTCCCGGTTTGAGAATAGCCCGATAATTTGCATATTTATAGACTTAGGCTTAAAAACATGGTGTTAGAGGGTGAGAACTCGAAACAGCCCCCGAACATCCCCGTGGGGGGCACCAACACCTCCCATGGGTCCAATGTAACTCGTAGGAACAGACCCCACAGCCAAGAGACTCCCGATTTGAGAATGCGACGGTAATTTGTATATTTCTATACTTAAGCAAAACAAGGCGTTAGAGAGTGAAAACTCGAAACATCCCCCGAACGACCCCGTGGGTGGCACCAACACCTCCCACGGGACCAATGTAACTCGTAGGAACTGACCCCGTAGCCTCGGGAATCCCGGTTTGAGAATACAATGATAATTTGCAAATTTTTAGACTTAGGCTTAAAAACATGGCGTTAGAGGGTGAAAACTCGAAACAGCCTTCGAACAGCTGGCACCAACACCTCCAACGGGACGTATGTAACTCGTAGGAACTGACCCCGCATCCGCGGGACTCCTGGTTTGCGAATACGACGATAATTTGCATATTTCTAGACTTAGGCTTAAAAACATGGCTTTAGAGGGTGAGAACTCGAAATAGCCCCCGAACGTCCCCGTGGGTGGTACCAACACCTCCCACGGGACCAATGTAACTCGTAGAAACTGACCCCGTAGCCGTGGGACTCCCGGATTATGAATACGACTGTAATTTGCATATTTCTAGACTTAAGCCAAACATGGCGTTAGAGGGTGAAAACTCGAAACAACCCCCGAACGGCCACGTGGGTGGCACTAACACCTCCCACGGGACCAATGTAACTCATAGGAAGTGACCCCGCAGCGGTGGGACTCCCGGTTTGAGAATATGATGATTATTTGCATATTTTTATAGTTAGACTTACAAAGATGGCGTTAGAGGGTGAGAACTCGAAACAGCCCCCGAACGGCCCCGTGGGTGGCACTAACACCTCCCACGGGACCAATGTAACTCGTAGGAACTGACCCCACAGCCGCGGGACTCTCGGTTTGAGAATACGATGATAATTTGCATATTTCTAGACTTTGGCTTAAAAACATGGCGTCAGAGGGTGAGAACACGAAACAGCCCCCGAACGGCCCCGTGGGTGGCTTCAACACCTCCCAGGGGACCAGTGTGACTCGTAGGAACTAACCTCGCCGCCGCGGGACTCCCGAATTGAGAATATGACGGTAATTTGTATATTTCTAGACTTAATCAAAACAAGGCGTTAAAGGGTGAAAACTCGAAACAGCCCCCGAACGACCCCGTGGGTGGCACCAACACCTCCCACGGGACCAATGTAACTCGTAGGAAAAGACCCCGTAGCCTCGGGAATCCCAGTTTGAGAATACAACGATAATTTGTAAATTTTTAGACTTAGTCTTATAAACATGGCGTTAGAGGGTGAAAACTCGAAACAGCCTCCGAACGGCTGGCACCAACACCTCCAACGGGACGTATGTAACTCGTAGGAACTGACCCCGCATCCGCGGGACTCCTGGTTTGAGAATACGACGATAATTTTCATATTTCTAGACTTAGGCTTAAAAACATGGCTTTAGAGGGTGAGAACTCGAAACAGCCCCCGAACGTCCCCGTGGGTGGCACCAACACCTCCCACGGGACCAATGTAACTCGTAAGAACTAGCCTCGCAACTGCGAGACTCCCGATTTGAGTTTATGAAGATAATTTGCATATTTCTAGACTTAGGTAAAACATGTCATTAGAGGGTGAAAACTCAAAACATCCCCCGAATGACCCTGTGGGTGGCACCAACACCTCCAACGGGACCAATGTAACTCGTAGGAACTTACCCCGCAGCCGCGGGACTCCCAGTTTGAGAATACGACTATAATTTGGATATTTCTAGACTTAGGCTTAAAAACATGGCATTAGAGGGTGAAAACTCAAAACGGACTCTGAATGGCCCCATGGGTGGCACCAACACCTCTTACAGGACCAATGTAACTCGTAGCAACCGACCCCACAGCCGCAGGACTCTCGGTTTGCGAATACGATGATAATTTGCATATTTTTAGACTTAGGCTTAAAAACTTGGCGTAAGAGGGTGAAAACTCGAAACAGACCCCGAACGGCCCCGTGAGTGGGACCAACACCTCCCACGGGACCAATTTAACTCATAGGAACTGACCCCGCAACCGCGGGACTCCCGGTTTGAGAATACGACTGTAATTTGAATATTTCTAGCCTTAAGGAAAACATGGCGTTAGAGGGTGAAAACTCGAAACAGCCCCCGAACTGCCCGTGGATGGCACCAACACCTCCCAAGGGACCAATGTAACTCGTAGGAACTCACCCCGCAGCCGCGAGACCAATCTAACTCGTAAAAATATGGTGTTAGAGGGCGAAAACTCGAAACAGCCCCTGAACGGCCCCGTGGGTGGCACCAACACCTCCCACAGGACCAATGTAACTCGTAGGAACTGAGCCCGCAGCCGCGGGACTCCCAGCTTGGGAATACGAAGGTAATTTGCATATTTCTAGACATAGGCTTAAATACATGGCGTTAGAGGGTGGGAACCTAAAACAGACCTCGAACGGCCCCGTGGGGGGCACCAACCCCTTCCACGGGGCCAATGTAACTCGTAGGAACTGACACCGCGACCGCAGGACTCCCGGTTTTAGAATTCGAAGATAATGTGAATATTTCTAGACCTAGGAAAAACATGGCTTTAGAGGGTGAAAACTCGAAACATCCCCCGAACGGCCCCGTGGGTGGCAGCAACACCTCCCACGGGACCAATGTAACTCGTAGGAACTCACCCTGCATCCGCGCGACTCGCGGTTTGAGAATATGACGATAAATTGCATATTTCTAGACTTATGCTTAAAAACATGGCGTTAGAGGGTAAGAACTCGAAACAGCCCCCGAACGTCCCTGTGGGTGGCACCAACACCTCCCACGGGACCAATGTTACTCGTAGGAACTGACCCCGCAGCCACGGGACTCTCGGTTTGAGAATACAACGATAATTTGCATATTCCTAGACTTAGGCTTAAAACATGGCATTAGAGGTTGAGAACTCCAAACAGCCCCCGAACGCCCCCGTGGGGGCAACAAACACCTCCCACGGGACCAATGTAACTCGTAGGAACTGACCCCGCAGCCGCGGGAATCCCAGCTTGGGAATACGAAGGCAATTTGCATATTTCTAGACTTAGGCTTAAAAACGTGGTGTTAGATGGTGAAAACTCGAAACAGCACCCGAACGGCCCCGTGGGTGGCACCAACACCTCCCACGGGACCAATGTAACTCGTAAGAACTGACCCCACATCCGCGGGACTCTCGGTTTGAGAATACGACGATAATTTGCATGTTTCTCGACTTAGGTTTAGAAACATGGCGTTAGAGGGTGAAAACTCAAAAAAGCCCCGAATGGTCCCGTGGGTGGTACCAACACCTCCCACGGGACCAATGTAACTCGTAGGAACTGACCCCGCAATCGTGGGACTCCCGGTTTGAGAATACGAAGGTAATTTGTGTATTTCTAGACATAGGCTTAAAAACATGGCATTAGAGGGTGAGAACTCGAAACAGACCCCGAACGGCCCCGTGGGTGGCACCAACACCTCCCACGGGACCAATGTAACTCGTAGGAACTGACCCTGCGACCGTGCGACTCCCGGTTTGAGAATACAACAATAATTTGAATATTTCTAGACATAGGAAAAACATGGCGTTAGAGGGTGAAAACTCTAAACAGCCGCCGAACGGCCCCATGGGTGGCACCAACACCTCCCAAGGAACTAATGTAACTTGTGGGAATTGACCTCATAGCCGCGGGACTCCCGGTTTGAGAATACGACGGTAATTTGTGCATTTCTACACATACTATTATAAGCATGGCGTTGGAGGGTGAGAACTCCAAACAACCCCCGAACGTCCCCGTGGGTGGCACCAACACCTCTCACGGGACCAATGTAGCTCGTAGTAACTGACTCCGCAACCGCGGGAATCTCGATTTGAGAATACGATGATAATTTGCATATTTCTAGACTTAGGCTTAAAAACATGGCCTTAGAGGGTGAGAACTCGAAACAACCCCCGAACGTCCCCGTGGGTGGCACCAACACCTCCCACGGGACCAATGTAACTCGTAGGAACTAACACCGTAGCCGCGGGACTCCCGGTTTGAGAATACGACTATAATTTTCATATTTCTAGACTTAAGCCAAACATGGCGTTAGAGGGTTAAAGCTCGAAACAGTCCCCGAACGGCCCCGTGGGTGGCACTAACACCTCCCACGGGACCAATGTAACTCGTAGGAACTGACCCCGCAGCCGCGAGACTCCCGATTTGAGAATACGACGATAATTTGCATATTTCTAGACTTTGGCTTAAAAACATGGCGTCAGAGGATGAGAACACGAAACAGCCCACGAACGGCCCCGTACGTGGCACGAACACGTCCCAGGGGACCAGTGTGACTCGTAGGAACTAACCTCGCCGCCGTGGGACTTTTAATTTGAGAATACGATGATAAGTTGCATATTTCTAGACTTAGGCATAAAAACATGGCGTTAGAGGGTGAGAACTCGAAACAGCCGCCGAACGTCCCCGTCGGTGGCACCAACACCTCCCACGGGACCAATGTAACTCGTAAGAACTGACCTCGCTGCCGCGGGACTCCCGATTTGAGATTACGAAGATAATTAGCATATTTCTAGACTTAGGTAAAACATGGCGTTAGAGGGTGAAAACTCAAAACAGCCCCCGAACGACCCTGTGGGTTGCACCAACACCTCCAACGGGACCAATGTAACGCGTAGGAACTGACCCCACAACGCGGGACTCTCGGTTTGAGAATACAACGATAATTTGCATATTTCTATACTTAGGCTTAAAAACATGGCGTTCGAGGGTGAGAACTCCAAACCGCCCCCGAACGTCCCCGTGGGTAGCACCAACACGTCCCACGGGATCAATGTAACTCGTATAAACATGGCGTTAGAGGCTGAAAACTTGAAACAGCCCCCGAACGGCACCGTGGATGGCACCACCACCTCCCACGGGACCAATGTAACTCGTAGAAACTGACCCCGCAGCCGCGGGACTCCCGGTTTGAGAATACGACGATAATTTGCATATTTTTAGACGTAGGCTTAAAAACATGGCGTTAGAGGGTGAAAACTCGAAACTGCCTCCGAACGGCCCCGTGGGTGGCACCAACACCTCCCACGGGACCAATGTAACTCGTAGGAACTGACCCTTCAGCCGCACGACTAGCGGTTTGAGAATACGACGATAATTTACATATTTTTAGACTTAGGCTAAAAAACATGGCGTTAGAGGGTGAGAACTCGAAACAGCCCCCGAATGTCCTCGTGGGTGGCACTAACACCTCCCACGGGACCAATATAACTCATAAAAATAAGGTGTTAGAGGGTGAAAACTCAAAACAGCCCCCTAAGGGTCCCGTGTGTGGCACCAACTCCTCTAACGGGACCAATGTAACTCGTTGGAACTGACCCCGCAGCCGTGGGACTCCGGGTTTGAGAATACGACGATAATTTGCGTATTTTTAGACTTAGGCTTAAAAACGCGGCGTTACAGGGTGAAAAACTCGAAACAGCCCCCGAACGGCCCCGTGGTTGGCACCAACACCTCCCACGGGACCAATCTTACTCGTAGGAACTGACCCCGCAGCCGCGGGACTCTCGGTTTGAGAATACGATGATAATTTGCATATTTCTAGACTTAGGTTTAAAAACATGGCGTTAGAGGTTGAGAACTCGAAATAACCCCCGAACGTCCCCGTGGGTGCACAAACACCTCCCACGGGACCAATGTAACTCGTAGGAACTGACCCCAGAGATGCGGGAATCCCAGTTTGAGAATACGAAGGTAATTTGCATATTTCTAGACTTAGGCTTAAAAACATGGCGTTAGAGGGTGAAAACTCGAAACAGCCCCCGAACGTCCCCGTGGGTGGTACCAACACCTCCCACGGGACCAATGTAACTCGTAGGAACTGACCCCGCAACCGCGGGACTCCCGGTTTGAGAATACGAAGGTAATTTGCGTATTTCTAGACATAGGCTTAAAAACATAGCGTTAGAGGGTGAGAACTCGAAATTAACCCCGAACGGCCCGCAGGTGGCACCAACACCTCCCACGGGACCAATATAACTCGTAGGAACTGACCCCGCGACTGCGCGACTCCCGATTTGAGAATACGATGATAATATTAATATTTTTAGACTTAGGAAAAACATAGCGGTAGAGGGTGAAAACTCGAAACACCCCCCGAACGGCCCCGTGGGTGGCACCAACACCTCCTACGGGACCAATGTAACTTGTAGAAACTGACCCCGCAGCCGTGGCACTCCCGGTTTGAGAATACGACGGTAATTTGCGTATTTCTACACATAGGATTACAAACATGGCGTTAGTGGGTGAGAACTCCAAACAGCCCCCGAACGTCCTTGTGGGTGGCACCAACACCTCCCACGGGACCAATGTAACTCGTAGCAACTGACCCCGCTGCCGCGGGACTCCCGATTTGAGAATACAACGGTAATTTGCATATTTCTAGACTTAGGCTTAAAAACATGGCCTAAGAGGATGAAAACTCGAAATAGCCTCTGAACGGCCCCGTGGGTGCACCAACACCTCCCACGGGAGCAATGTTACTCGCAGGAACTGACCCCGCAGTCGCGGGTCTCCCGATTTGAGAATACGACGATAATTTCATATTTTTAGACTTAGGCTTAAAAACATGGCATTAGAGGGTGAGAACTCGAAACATCTCCCGAACGTCCCCGTGGGTGGCACCAACACCTCCCACGGGACCAATGTAACTCGTAGGAACTGACCCCGTAGCCGCGGGACTCCCTATTTGAGAATACGAAGGTAATTTGCCTATTTCTAGACTTAGGCTTAAAAACATGGCGTTAGTGGGTGAAAACTTGAAACATCCCCCGAACGACCCCATGGGTGGCAGCAACACCTCCCACGAGACGAATTTAACTCGTAGGAACTGACCCCGCAGTCGCAGGGCTCTCGGTTTGCGAATACGACGATAATTTGAATATTTCTAGACGTAGGCCTAAAAACAGGGCGTTAGAGGGTGAGAAGACGAAACAGCCCCCGGACGGCCCCGTGGGTGGCACCAACACTTCTCACGTGACCAATGTAACTCGTAGGAACTGACCCCACAGCCGCGGGACTCCCGGTTTGAGAATAAGACGATAATTTGCATATTTTTAGACTTAGGCTTAAAAACATGGCGTTAGAGGGTGAGAACTCAAAACAGCCCCCGAACGGCCCCGTGGGTGGAACCAACAAGTCCCACGGGACCAATGTAACTCATAGGAACTGACCCCGCAGCCGCGGGACACTCGGTTTGAGAATTCGATGATAATTTGCATATTTTTAGACTTAGGCTTAAGAACATGGTATTAGAGGGTGAGAACTCGAAACATCCCCCGAACGTCCCCGCGGCCACGGGAATCCCAATTTGAGAATACGACTGTAATTTGAATATTTGTAGCCTTAAGCAAAACATGGCGTTAGAGGGTGAAAACTCGAAACAGCCCCCGAACTGCCCCGTGGGTGGCACCAACACCTCCCACGGGACGAATGTAACTCGTAGGAACTCACCCCGCAGCCGCGGGACTACCGGTTTGATAAGATGATGATAATTTGCATATTTTTATACTTACGCTTAAAAACATGGCGTTAAAGGGCGAAAACTTGAAACAGCCCCCGAACGTCCCCATGGGTGGCACCAACACCTCCCAAGGAATCAATGTAACTCGTAAGAACTGACCCCGCAGCCGCGGGACTCTCGATTTGAGAATACGATGATAATTTGCAAATTTCAAGACTTAGGCTTAAAAACATGGCGTTAGAGGGTGAGAACTCGAAACAGCCCCCGAATGTCCTCGTGGGTGGTACCAACACCTACCACGGGACTAATGTAACTCATAAAAACATGACGTTAGAGGGCGAAAACTTGAAACAGCCCCCGAACGGCCCCGCGGGTGGCACCAATGCCTCCCACGGGACCAACATAACTCGTAAGAACTGACCCCGCGGCCGCAGGACTCCCGCTTTGAGAATGCGACGATAATTTGCATATTTTTAGACTTAGGTTTAAAAACATGGCGTTAGAGGGTGAAAACTCGAAACAGCCCTCGAACGGTCCCGTAGGTGGTACCAACACCTCCCACGGGACCAATGTAACTGGAAAGGAACTCACCTTGCACACGCGCGACTCGCGGTTTGAGAATACTACGATATTTTGCATATTTCTAGACTTAGGCTTAAAAACATGGCGTTAGAGGGTGAGAACTCGAAACATCCCCCGAACGTCCCCGTGTGTGGCACCAACACCTCCCACGGGACCAATGTAACTCGTAAAAATATGGTGTTAGAGGGTGAAAACTCGAAACAGACCCCGAACGGCCCCGTGGATGGCACCAACACCACCCACGGGACCAATGTAACTCGTAGGAACTGACCCCGTAGCCGCGGGACTCCCGATATGAGAATACGACTGTAATTTGAATATTTCTAGACTTAAGCCAAACATGGCGTTAGAGGGTGAAAACTCGAAACTGCCCCCGAACGGCCCCATGGGTAGCACCAACCCCTCCCACGGTACCAATGTTACTCGTAGGAACTGACCCCGCAGCCGCGGGACTCTCGGTTTGAGAATATGACGATAATTTGCATATTCCTAGACTTAGGCTTAAAACATGGCGTTAGAGGTTGAGAACTCCAAACAGCCCTCGAACGTCCCCGTGAGGGCACAAACACCTCCTACGGGACCAATGTAACTCGTAGGAACTGACCCCGCAGCCGCGGGAATCCCAGCTTGGGAATACAAAGGTAATTTGCATATTTATAGACTTAGGCTTAAAAACGTGGTGCTAGAGGGTGAAAACTCAAAACAGCCCCCGAACGGCCCCGTGGGTGGCACCAACACCTCCCACGGGACCAATGTAACTCGTAAGAACTGACCCCGCAGCCGCAGGACTCTCGGTTTCAGAATACGACGATAATTTGCATATTTCTAGACTTAGGCTTAAAAACATGGCGTTAGAGGGTGAAAACTCAAAATAGCCCCCGAATGGCCCCGTGGGTGGCACAAAAACCTCCCACGGGAGCAATGTAACTCGTAGGAACTGACCCCGCAATCGCGGGACTCCCGATTTGAGAATACGAAGGTAATTAGCGTATTTCTAGACATAAGCATAAACACATGGTGTTAGAGGGTGAGAACTCGAAACAGACCCCGAACGGCCCCGTGGGTGGCTCCAACACCTCCCACGGGACCAATGTAACTCATAGGACCGCGATCGTGCGACTCCCGGTTTGAGAATTCGACAATAATTTGAATATTTCTAGACATAGGAAAAACATGGCGTTAGAGGGTGGATACTCGAAACAACCGCCGAACGGCCCCATGGGTGGCACCAACACCTCCTACGGAACCAATGTAGCTTGTAGGAATTGACCCCGCAGCCGCGGGACTCCCGGTTTGAGAATACGACGGTAATTTGTGTATTTCTACACATAGTATTATAAACATGGCGTTGGAGGGTGAGAACTCCAAACAGCCCCCGAACGTCCCCGTGGGTGGCACCAACACCTCCCACGGGACCAATGTAACTCGTAATAACTGACCTCGCAGCCGCGGGAATCTCAATTTGAGAATACGACGATAATTTCCATATTTCTAGACTTAGGCTTAAATACATGGCGTTAGCGGGTGAGAACTCAAAACATCCCCCGAACGTCACCGTGGGTGGCATCAACACCTCCCACGGGACCAATGTAACTCGTAGGAGCTGACGCCATAGCTGCGGGTCTCTCGGTTTGAGAATACGACTATAATTTGCATATTTCTAGACTTAAGCCAAACATGGCGTTAGAGGGTGAAAGCTCGAAACAGCCCCCGAACGGCCCCGTGGGTGGCACTAACACCTCCTACGGGACCAATGTAACTCGTAGGAACTGACCCCGCAACCGCGAGACTCCCGGTTTGAGAATACGACGATAAGTTGCATATTTCTAGACTTAGGCTTCAAAACATGGCGTTAGAGGGTGAGAACTCGAAACAGTCCCCGAACGTCCCCGACGGTGGCACCAACACCTCCGACGGGACCAATGTAACTGGTAAGAACTGACCTCGCAGCCGCGGGACTCCCGATTTGAGATTACGAAGATAATTTGCATATTTCTAGACTTTGGTAAAACATGACGTTAGAGTGTGAAAACTCAAAACAGCCCATCGAACGACCCTGTGGGTGGCACCAACACCTCCAACGGGACCAATGTAACTCGTAGGAACTGACCCCGGAGCCGCGGGATTCTCGGTTTGAGAATATGACGATAATTTGCATATTTCTAGACTTAGGCTTAAAAACATGGCGTTAGAGGGTGAGAACTGCAAACAGCCCCCGAACGTCCCCGTGGGTGGCACCAACACATCCCACAGGACTAATGTAACACGTAGGAAGTGACCCCACAGCCGCGGGAATCTCGATTTCAGAATGCGACGATAATTTGCATATTTCTAGACTTAGGCTTAAAAACATGGCGTTAGAGGGTGAGAACTCGAAACAGCCCCCGAACGTCCCTATGGGTGGCACCAACACCTACCACGGGACCAATGTAACTCATAAAAACATGGCGTTAGAGGGTGAAAACTCAAAATATCCCCCGAAGGGCCCCGTGGGTGGCACCAACACCTCCAACGGCACCAATGTAACTCGTAGGAACTGACTCCGCAGCCGTGGGACTCTGGGTTTGAGAATACGACGATAAGTTGCGTACTTTTAGACTTAGGCTTAAAAACGTGGCGTTACAGGGTGAAAAACTCGAAACATCCCCCGAACGGCCCCGTGGTTGGCACTAACACCTCCCACAGGACCAATCTTACTCGTAGGAACTGACCCCACAGCCGCGGGACTCTCGGTTAGAGAATACGACGATAATTTACATATTTATAGACTTAGGCTTAAAAACATGGCGTTAGAGGTTGAGAACTCGAAATTGCCCCCGAACATCCCCGTGGGTGCACAAACACCTCCCACGGGACCAATGTAACTCGTAGAAACTGAACCCGCAGCTGCGGGAATCCGAGTTTGAGAATACGAAGGAAGGTTGAATACCCAGGGTGAAAATTCGAAACAGCCCCGTGGGTGGCTCCAACACCTCCCACGGGACTAATGTAACACGTAGGAAGTGACCCCGCAGCCGCGGGAATCTCGATTTCAGAATGCGACGATAATTTGCATATTTCTAGACTTAGGTTTAAAAACATGGCGTTAGAGGGTGAAAACTCGAAACCGCCCCCGAACAGCCCCGTGGGTGCCACCAACACCTCCCACAGGACCAATGTAACTCGTAGGAACTGACCCCGCAATCGCGGGACCCCCGGTTTGAGAATACGAAGGTAATTTGCGTATTTCTAGTCATAGGCTTAAAAACATGGCGTTAGAGGGTGAGAACTCGAAACAGACCCTGAACGGCCCCGTGGGTGGCACCAACACCTCCCACGGGACCAATGTAACTCGTAGGAACTGACCCCGCGACCGTGCGACTCCCGGTTTGAGAATACGACAATAATTTGAATATTTCTAAACATAGGAAAAACATGGCGTTAGAGGGTGAAAACTCGAAACAGCCGACGAACAGCCCCGTGGGTGGCACCAACACCTCTAACGGTACCAATGTAACTTGTAGGAATTGACCCCGCAACCGCGGGACTCCCGGTTTAAGAATACGACGGTAATTTGTGTATTTCTACACATAGTATTATAAACATGGCGTTGGAGGGTGAGAACTCCAAACAGCCCTCGAACGTCCCCGTGGGTGGCACCAACACCTCCCACGGGACCAATGTAACTCGTAGTAACTGACCCCGCAGCCGCGGGAATCTCGATTTGAGAATACGAAGATAATTTGCATATTTCTAGACTTAGGCTTAAAAACATGGCGTTAGAAGGTGAGAACTCGAAACATCCCCCGAACATCCCCGTGGGTGGGACCAACACCTCCCACGGGACCAATGTAAATCGTAGGAACTGACATCGTATCCACAGGACTCCCGGTTTGAGAATACGACTATAATTTGCATATTTCTAGACTAAAGCCAAACATGGCGTTAGTGGGTGAAAGCTCGAAACAGCCCCCGAACGGCCCCGTGGGTGGTACTAACACCTCCCACGGGACCAATGTAACTCGTAGGAACTGACCCCGCAGCCGCGACACTCCCGGTTTGAGAATACGACGATAATTTGCATATTTCTATACTTTGGCTTAAAAACATGGCGTCAGAGGGTGAGAACACGAAACAACCCCCAAACGGCCCCGTGGGTGGCACCAACACGTCCCAGGGGACCAGTGTGACTCGTAGGAACAAACCTCGCCGCCGCGGGACTCCCAATTTGAGAATACGATGATAAGTTGAATATTTCTAGACTTAGGCTTAAAAACATGGCATTAGAGGGTGAGAACTCGAAACAGCCCCCGAACGTCCCCGTCGGTGGCACCAACATCTCCCACGGGAGCAATGTAACTCGTAAGAACTGACCTCGCAGCCGCAGGACTCCCAATTTGAGATTACGAAGATAATTTTCATATTTCTAGACTTAGGTAAAACATGGCGTTAGAGGGTGAAAACTCAAAACAGCCCCCGAACGACCCTGTGGGTGGCACCAACACCTCCAACGGGACCAATGTAACTCATAGGAACTGACCCCGCAGCCGCGGGACTCTCGGTTTGAGAATACGATGATAATTTGCATATTACTAGACTTAGGCTTAAAAACAGGGCGTTAGAGGGTGAGAACTCCAAACAGCCCCCGAACGTCCCCGTGGGTGGCACCAACACGTCTCATGGGACCAATGTAAATCGTATAAACATGGCATTAGAGTCTGAAAACTTGAAACAGACCCCGAACGGCCCCGTGGGTGGCACCACCACCTCCCACGGGACCAATGTAACTCGTAGGAACTGACCCCGCCGCCGCGGGACTCTCGGTTTGAGAATATGACAATAATTTGCATATTTTTAGACTTAGGCTTAAAAATATGGCGTTAGAGGGTGAATACTCAAAACAGCCCCCGAACGGCCCCGTGGGTGGCACCAACACCTCCCACGGGACCAATGTAACTCGTAGGAACTGACCCTGCAGCCGTACGACTCGCGGTTTGAGAATGCGACGATAATTTGCATATTTCTAGTCTTAGGCTTAAAAACATGGCGTTAGAGGGTGAGAACTCGAAATAGCCCCCGAACGTCCCCGTGGGTGGCACCAACACCTCCCACGGGACCAATGTAACTCGTAAAAACATGGCGTTAGAGAGTGAAAACTCAAAACAGCCCCCGAAGGGCCCCGTGCGTGGCACTAACACCTCCAACGGGACCAATGTAACTCGTAGGAACTGACCCCGCAGCCGTGGGACTCCGGGTTTGAGAATACGATGATAATTTGTGTATTTTTAGACTTAGGCTTAAAAACATGGCGTTACAGGGTGAAAAACTCGAAACAGCCCCCGAACGGCCCCGTGGTTGGCACCAACACCTCCCACGGGACCAATCTTACTCGTAGGAACTGACCCCGCAGCCGCGGGACTCTCGGTTTGAGAATACGATGATAATTTGCATATTTCTAGACTTAGGCTTAAAAACATGGCGTTAGAGGTTGAGAACTCGAAATAGCCCCCGAACGTCCCCGTGGGTGAACAAACACCTCCCACGGATCCAATGTAACTCGTAGGACCTGACCCTACAGCCGCGGGACTCCCGGTTTGAGAATACAACGGTAATTTGCATATTTCTAGACTTAGGCTTAAAAACATGGCGTTAGAGGGTGAAAACTCGAAACAGCCCCCGAACGGCCCCGTGGGTGGCACCAACACCTCCCACGGGAGCAATGTAACTCGCAGGAACTGACCCCGTAGCCACGGGAGTCCCGATTTCAGAATACAATGATAATTTGCATATTTTTAGACTTAGTCTTAAAAACATGGCGTTAGAGAGTGAGAACTCGAAACAGCCCGCCGAACGGCCTCTTGGGTTGCACCAACACCTCCCACGGGACCAATGTAACTCGTTGGAACTGACCCCGCAGCCGTGGGACACTCGGTTTGAGAATACGATGATAATTTGTATATTTCTAGACTTAGTCTTAAAAACATGGCATTAGAGGGTGAGAACTCAAAACAGCCCCCGAACGTCCCCGTGGGTGGCACCAACACCTCCCACGGGACCAATCTAACTTGTAGGAACTGACCCCGTAGCCGGGGGACTCCCGATTTGAGAATACGATGATAATTTGCATATTTCTAGACATAGGCTTAAAAACTGGGCGTTAGAGGGTGAGAAGACGAAACAGCCCCCGAACGGCAACGTGGGTGACACCAACACTTCTCACGGGACCAATGTAACTCGTAGGAACTGACCCCATAGCCGCTAGACTACCGGTTTGAGAATACGACGATAATTTGCATATTTCTAGACTAAGGCTTAAAAACATGGCGTCAGAGGGTGAGAACTCGAAACAACCCCCGAACGGCCCCGTGGGTGGAACCAACAAGTCCCACTGGACCAATGTACTTCGTAGGAACTGACCCCACAGCCGCGGGACACTCGGTTCGAGAATACGATGATAATTTGCATATTTCTAGACTTAGGCTTAAGAACATGGCATTAGAGGGTGAGAACTCGAAACAGCCCCCGAACGTCCCCGTGGGTGCACAAACACCTCCCACGGGACCAATGTAACTCGTAGGAACTGACCGTGCGACCCATGATTTGAGAATACAACAATAATTTGAATATTTCTAGACATAGTAAAAACATGGCGTTAGTGGGTGAAAACTCGAAACAACCGCCGAACGGCCCCGTGGGTGGCACCAACACCTCCTACGGAACCAATGTAACTTTTAGGAATTGACCTCATATCCGCGGGACTCCCGGTTTGAGAATACGATGATAATTTTCAAATTTCTAGACGTTGGCTTAAAAACATGGCGTCAGAGGGTGAGAACACGAAACAGCCGCCGAACGGCCCCGTGGGTGGCACCAACACATCCCAGGGTACCAGTGTGACTCGTAGGAACTAACCTCGCCGCCGCGGGACTCTCGATTTGAGAATACGATGATAAGTTGCATATTTATAGACTTAGGCTTAAAAACATGGCGTTAGAGGGTGAGAACTCGAAACAGCCGCCGAACGTCCCCGTCGGTGTAACCAACACCTCCCATGGGACCAATGTAACTCGTAAGAACTGACCTCGCAGCCGCAGGACTCCCGATTTGAGATTACGAAGATAATTTACATATTTCTAGACTTAGATAAAACATGGCGTTAGAGGGTAAAAACTCGAAACAGCCCCCGAATGGCCCCGTGGGTGGCACCAACACCTCCCACAGGACCAATGTAACTCTTAAGAACTCACCCCGCAGCCGCGGGACTCTCGGTTTGAGAATACAATGATAATTTGCATATTTATGAACATAGGCTTAAAAACAGGGCGTTAGAATGTGAAAATTCGAAACAGCCCCCGTACGTCCCCGTGGGGGGCACCAACACCTCCCACCGATCCAATGTAACTCGTAAGAACTGACCCCGCAGCCGTGGGACTCTCGATTTGAGAATACGATGGTAATTTGCATATTTTTAAACTTAAGCAAAACATGGCGTTAAAGGGTGAAAACTCGAAACAGCCCTCGAACGGCCCCGTGGGTGGCACCAAAACCTCCCCCGGGATCCATGTAACTCGTAGGAACTGACCCCGTAGCCTCGGGAATCCCGGTTTGAGAATACAAAGATATGTTACAAATTTTTAGACTTAGGCTTAAAAACATGGCGTTAGAGGGTGAAAACTCGAAACAGCCTCTAAATGGCCCCGTGGGTGGCACCAACACCTCCAACGGGATCAATGTAACTCATAGGAACTAAGACCGCAGCCGCGGGACTCTTGGTTTGAGAATACGACGATAATTTGCATATTTCTAGACTTAGGCTTAAAAACATGGCGTTAGTGGGTGAGAACTCGAAACAGCCCCCGAACGTCCCAGTGGGTGGCACCAACACCTCCCACGGGACCAATGTAACTTGTAGGAACTGACCCCGTAGCCGCGGTACTCCCGGTTTGAGAATACGACTATAATTTGCATATTTCTAGACTTAAGCCAAACGTGGCGTTACAGGGTGAAAGCTCGAAACAGCCACCGAACGGCCCCCTGGGTGGCACTAACACCTCCCACGGGACCAATGTAACTTGTAGGAACTGACCCCGCAGCGGCGAGACTCCCGGTTTGAGAATACGACGATAATTTCCATATTTCTAGACTTTGGCTTAAAAACATGGCGTCAGAGGGTGAAAACACGAAACAGCCCCCGAACGGCACCGTGGGTGGCACCAACACGTCCCAGGGGACCAGTGTGACTCGTAGGAACTGACCCCGTAGCCGCGGCACTCCCGGTTTGAGAATATGACTATAATTTGCATATTTCTAGACTTAAGCCAAACGTGGCGTTACTGGGTGAAAGCTCGGAACAGCCACCGAACGGCCCCCTGGGTGGCACTAACACCTCCCACGGGACCAATGTAACTCGTAGGAACTGACCCCGCAGCCGCGAGACTCCCGGTTTGATAATACGACGATAATTTCCATATTTCTAGACTTTGGCTTAAAAACATGGCGTCAGAGGGTGAGAACACGAAACAGCTGCCGAACGGCCCTGTGGGTGGCACCAACACGTCCCAGGGGACCAGTGTCACTCGTAGGAACTAACCTCGCCGCCGTGGGACTCTCGATTTGAGAATACGACGATAAGTTGCATATTTCTAGACTTAGGCTTAAAAACATGGCGTTAGAGGGTGAGAACTCGAAACAGCCGCCGAACGTCCCCGTCGGTGTAACCAACACCTCCCACGGGACCAATGTAACTCGTAAGAACTGACCTCGCAGCCGCGGGACTCCCGATTTAAGATTACGAAGATAATTTACATATTTTTAGACTTAGGTAAAACATGGCGTTAGAGGATAAAAACTCGAAACAGCCCCCGAACGGCCCGGTGGGTGGCACCAACACCTCCCACGGGACCAATGTAACTCTTAAGAAACTCACCCCGCAGCCGCGGGACTCTTGGTTTTAGAATACGGTGATAATTTGCATATTTCTGGACATAGGCTTAAAAACAGGGTGTTAGAGTGTGAAAATTCGAAACAGCCCCCGTACGTCCCCGTGGGGGGCACCAACACTTCCCACCGGTCCAATGTAACTCGTAAGAACTGACCCCGCAGCCGTGGGACTCCCGGTTTGAGAATACGATGGTAATTTGCATATTTTTAAACTTAAGCGAAACATGGCGTTAGAGAGTGAAAACTCGAAACAACCCTCGAACGGCCCCGTGGGTAGCACCAACACCTCCCCCGGGACCCATGTAACTCGTAGGAACTGACCCCGTAGCCTCGGGAATCCCGGTTTGAGAATACAAAGATATGTTACAAATTTTTAGACTTAGGCTTAAAAACATGGCGTTAGAGGGTGAGAACTCGAAACAGCCCCCGAACGTCCCCGTGGGTGGCACCAACACCTCCCACGAGACCAATGTAACTCGTAAGAACTGACCTCGCAGCCGCGGGACTCCCGATTTGAGATTATGAAGATAATTTACATATTTCTAGACTTAGGTAAAACATGGCGTTAGAGGGTAAAAACTCGAAACAGCCCCCGAACGGCCCCGTGGGTGGCACCAACACCTCCCACGGGACCAATGTAACTCTTAAGAACTAACCCCGCAGCCGCGGGACTCTCGGTTTGTGAATACGGTGATAATTTGCATATTTCTGGACATAGGTTTAAAAACAGGGCGTTAGAGTGTGAAAATTCGAAACAGCCCCCGTACGTCCCCGTGGGGGGCACCAACACCTCCCACCGGTCCAATGTAACTCGTAAGAACTGACCCCGCAACCGTGGGACTCCCGGTTTGAGAATACGATGGTAATTTGCATATTTTTAAACTTAAGCAAAACATGGCGTTAGAGGGTGAAAACTCGAAACAGCCCTCGAACGGCCCCGTGGGTGGCACCAACTAGGCCTGTCAATGGATCGGATTTTATCCGAATCCGAATCCGAATCCGATCCGTTTAAGCGGATATGGATCATGCCTAAAATCCGATTATCCGATTACCCGATTATCCGTTTATTAAATGGAGCGGATTTGGATTCATATGCTCCGATCCGTTAATAATCCGATCCGATTAATATTTTTAATATACATATATAAATTATATATAATATATTTTTCATTAATATATATTGTATTTAATAATATTTTATATACATATTTTACATATTTATTATAATAGTTCTCTATTTCATTATTTATTTTTATGGAACATTTGCAAAATAAATTTATGAAATAAGAGTTGAAAATAAAAATGTTGCAAATCAAGTTTAAGATAAATGGATAATCGGATAATCGGATCCGATCCGAATCCGTTTAATATTAACGGATATGGATTTGGATTTGCCTGATCCGATCCGATTAATAAACGGATCAGATCCGAATCCGTTTAACATAAACGGATATGGATTTGGATTTGCCTGATCCGGTCCGAATCCGATCCGTTTACAGGCCTAGCACCAACACCTCCCCCGGGACCCATGTAACTCGTAGGAACTGACCCCGCAGCCTCGGGAATCCCGGTTTGAGAATACAAAGATATGTTGCAAATTTTAGACTTAGGCTTAAAAACATGGCGTTAGAGGGTGAAAACTCGAAACAGCCTCTGAACGGCCCTGTGGGTGGCACCAACACCTCCAACGGGATCTATGTAACTCGTAGGAACTGACCCCGCACCCGCGGGACCCTTGGTTTGAGAATACGACGATAATTTACATATTTCTAGACTTAGGCTTAAAAACATGGCGTTAGTGGGTGAGAACTCGAAACAGCCCCCGAACGTCCCAGTGGGTGGCACTAACACCTCCCACGGTACCAATGTAACTCGTAGGAACTGACCCCGTAGCCGCGGCACTCCCGGTTTGAGAATACGACTATAATTTGCATATTTCTAGACTTAAGTCAAACGTGGCGTTACAGGGTGAAAGCTCGAAACAGCCACCGAACGGCCCCCTGGGTGGCACTAACACCTCCCACGGGACCAATGTAACTCGTAGGAACTGACCCCGTAGCCGCGAGACTCCCGATTTGAGAATACGACGATAATTTCCATATTTTTAAACATTGGCTTACAAACATGGCCTCAGAGGGTGAGAACACGAAACAGCCCCCGAACGGCACCCTGGGTGGCACCAACACGTCCCAGGGGACCAGTGTGACTCGTAGGAACTGACCCCGTAGCCGCGGCACTCCCGGTTTGATAATACGACTATAATTTGCATATTTCTAGACTTAAGCCAAACGTGGCGTTACAGGGTGAAAGCTACAAACAGCCACCGAACGGCCCCCTGGGTGGCACTAATACCTCCCACGAGACAAATGTAACTCGTAGGAACTGACCCCGCAGCCGCGAGACTCCCGGTTTGAGAATACGACGATAATTTCCATATTTCTAGACTTTGGCTTAAAAACATGGCGTCAGAGGGTGAGAACACGAAACAGCACCCGAACGGCACCGTGGGTGGCACCAACACGTCCCAGGGGACCAGTGTGACTCGTAGGAACTAACCTCGCCACCGCGGGACTCCCGATTTGAGAATATGATTTGAGAACACGAAACAACACCCGAACGGCCCCGTGGTTGGCACCAACACCTCCCACGGGACCAATCTTACTCGTAGGAACTGACCCCGCGGCCGCGGGACTCTCGGTTTGAGAATACGACGATAATTTGCATATTTTTAGACACATGCATAAAAACAGGGCGTTAGAGGGTGAGAAGACGAAATAGCCCCCGAACGGCCCCGCGGGTGGCCCCAACATTTCTCACGGAACCAATGTAACTCGTAGGAACTGACCCCACAACCGCGGGACACCCGGTTTGAGAATACGATAATAATTTTCATATTTCTAGACTAAGTCTTAAAAACATGGCGTTAGAGGGTGAGAACTCGTAACAGCCCCCGAACGGCCCCGTGGGTGGAATCAACAAGTCCCACGGGACCAATGAAACTCGTAGGAACTGACCCCGCAGCCGCAGGACACTCGGTTTGAGAATACGATGATAATTTGCATATTTCTAGACTTAGGCTTAAAAATATGGCGTTAGAGGGTGAGAACTCGAAACAGCCCCCGAACGTCCCCGTGGGTGGCACCAACACCTCCCACGGGACCAATGTAACTCGTAGGAACTGACCTCGTAGCCGCGGGACTCCCGATTTGAGAATACAAAGGTAATTTGCATATTTCTAGACTTAGGCTTAAAAACATGGCGTTAGTGGGTGGAAACTCGAAACAGCCCCCGGACGACCCCATGGGTGGCAGCAACACCTCCCACGGGACCAATGTAACTCGTAGGATTTGACCCCGCAGTCGCGGGACTCTCGGTTTGCGAATACGATGATAATTTGCATATTTCTAGACATAGGCTTAAAAACAGGGCGTTAGAGGGTGAGAAGACGAAACAGCCCCCGAACGGCCCCGTGGGTGGCACCAACACTTCTCACAGGACCAATGTAACTCGTAGGAACTGACCCCACAGCCGCGGGACTCCCGGTTTGAAAATACGACGATAATTTGCATATTTCTAGACTAAGGCTTAAAAACATGGCGTTAGAGGGTGAGAACTCGAAACAGCTCCCGAACGGCCCCGTGTGTGGAACCAACAAGTCCCACGGGACCAATGTAACTCATAGGAACAGATACCGCAGCCGCAGGACACTTGGTTTGAGAATACGACGATAATGTGCATATTTCTAGACTTAGGCTTAAGAACATGGCATTAGAGGGTGAGAACTCGAAACAGCCCCCGAACGTCCCCGTGGGTGCACAAACACCTCCCACCGGACCAATGTAAATCGTAGGAACAGACGCCGCAGCCACAAGAATCCTAGTTTGAGAATATGAAGGTAATTTGCATATTTCTAGACTTAGATTTAAAAACATGGCGTTAGAGGGTGAAAACTCGAAACAGCCCCCGAACGGCCCCTTGGGTGGCACCAACACCTCCAACGGGACCAATGTAACTCGTAGGAACTGACCCCGTAGCCGCGGGACTCCCGATTTGAGAATACGAAGGTAATTTGCATATTTCTAGACTTAGGCTTAAAAACATGGCGTTAGTGGGTGAAAACTCGAAACAGCCCCCGTACGTCCCCATGGGGGGAACCAACACCTCCCACCGGTCCAATATAACTCGTAGGAACTGACCCCGCAGCCGCGGGACTCCCGGTTTGAGAATACGATGGTAATTTGCATATTTCTAGACTTTGGCTTAAAAAAATGGCGTTACAGGGTGAAAACTCAAAACAGCTCCCGAACGACCCCATGGGTGGCAGCAACACCTCCCACAGTACCAATGTAACTCGTAGGAACTGACCCCGCAATCGCGGGACTCTCGGTTTGTGAATACGATGATAATTTGCATATTTCTAGACATAGGCTTAAAAATGGGGCGTTAGAGGGTGAGAAGACGAAACAGCCCCGTGGGTGGCACCAACAGTTCTCACGGGACCAATGTAACTCGTAGGAACTGACCCCACAGCCGCGGGACTCCCGATTTGAGAATACGATGATAATTTGCATATTTCTAGACTAATGCTTAAAAACATGGCGATAGAGGGTGAGAACTCGAAACAGCCCCCGAACGGCCCCGTGGGTGGAACCAGCAAGTCCCACGGGACCAATGTAACTCGTAGGAACTGACCCCGCAGCCGCAGGACACTCGGTTTGAGAATACGACGACAATGTGCATATTTCCAGACTTAGGCTTAAGAACATGGCATTAGAGGGTGAGAACCCGAAGTAGCCCCCGAACGTCCCCGTGGGTGCACAAACACCTCCCACGGGACCAATGTAACTCATAGGAACAGATACCGCATCCACGGGAATCCTAGTTTGAGAATACGAAGGTAATTTGCATATTTTTAGACTTAGATTTAAAAACATGGCGTTAGAGGGTGAAAACTCGAAACAGCCCCCGAACGGCACCGTGGGTGGAACCAACACCTCCCACGGGACAAATGTAACTCGTAGGAACTGACCCCGTAGCCGCGGGACTCCCGATTTGAGAATACGAAGGTAATTGAAATTTTTTTAGACTTAGGCTTAAAAACATGGCGTTAGTAGTTGAAAACTTGAAATAGCCCCCGTACGTCCCCGTGAGGGGAACCAACACCTCCCACCGGTCCAATATAACTCGTAGGAACCGACACCGCAGCCGCGGGACTCCCGGTTTGAGAATACAATGGTAATTTGCATATTTTTAGACTTAAGGAAAACATGGCGTTAGAGGGTGAAAACTCGAAACTGCCCTCGAACGTCCCCGTGGGTGGCACCAACACCTCCCACGGGACCAATGTAACTCATTGGAACTGACCCCGTAGCCGCGGGACTCCCGATTTGAGAATACGATGGTAATTTGCATATTTCTAGATTTAGGCTTAAAAACATGGCGTTAGTGGGTGAAAACTCGAAACAGCCCCCGAACGACCCCATGGGTGGCAGCAAAACCTCCCACGGGACCAATGTAACTCGTAGGAACTGACCCCGCAATCGCGGGACTCTCGGTTTGCGAATACGATGATTATTTGCATATTTCTAGACATAGGCTTAAAAACAGGGCGTTAGATGGTGCGAAGATGAAACAGCCCCCGAACGGCCCCGTGGGTGGCACCAACACTTCTCACGGGACCAATGTAACTCGTAGGAACTGACCCCACATCCGCGGGACTCCCGGTTTAAGAATACGAGGATAATTAGCATATTTCTAGACTAAGTCGTAAAAACATGGCGTTAGAGGGTGAGAACTCGAAACAGCCCCCGAACGACCCCGTGGGTGGAACCAACAAGTCCCACGGGACCAATGTAACTCATAGGAACTGACCCCACAGCCGCAGGACTCTCGGTTTGAGAATACGACGATAATGTGCATATTTCTAGACTTAGGCTTAAGAACATGGCATTAGAGGGTGAGAACTCGAAACAGCCCCCGAACGTCCCCGTGGGTGCACAAACACCTCCCACGGGACCAATGTAACTCGTAGGAACGGACGTCGCAGCCACGGGAATCCTAGGTTGAGAATACGAAGGTAATTTGCATATTTCTAGACTTAGGTTTAAAAACAGGGTGTTAGAGGGTGAAAACTCGAAACAGCCCCCGAACGGCCCCGTGGGTGGCACCAACACCTCCCACGGAACCAATGTAACTCGTAGGAACTGACCCGTTGCCGCGGGACTCCCGATTTGAGAATACGAAGGTAATTTGCATATTTCTAGACTTAGGCTTGAAAACATGGCGTTAGTGGGTGAAAACTCGAAACAGCCCCCGTACGTCCCCGTGGGGGGCACCAACACCTCCCACCGGTCCAATGTAACTCGTAGGAACTGACCCCGCAGCCGCGGGACTCGCGGTTTGAGAATACGACGATAACTTGCATATTTCTAGACTTAGGCTTAAAAACATGGTGTTAGAGGGTGAGAACTCGAAACAGCCCCCGAACGTCCCCGTGGGTGGCCCAACACCTTCCACGGGACCAATGTAACTCGTAGGTACTGACCCCGTAGCTGCGGGACTCCCGGTTTGAGAATACGACTATAATTTGCATATTTCTAGACATAAGCCAAACATGGCGTTAGAGGGTGAAAACTAAAAACAGCCCCCGAACGACCCTGTGGGTGGCACCAACACCTCCAACGGGATCAATGTAACTCGTAGGAACTGACCTCGCAGCCGCGGGACTCTCGGTTTGAGAATACGACGATAATTTGCATATTTCTAGACTTAGGATTAAAAACTTGGTGTTAGAGGGTGAGAACTCCAAACAGCCCCCGAACGTCCCCGTGGGTGGCACCAACACCTACCACGGGACCAATCTAACTCAGATAAACTTGGCGTTAGAGGCTGAAAACTTGAAACAGCCCCCGAACGGCCCCATGGGTGTCACCAGCACCTCCCATGGGACCAATGTAACTCGTAGGAACTGACCCTGCAGCCGCGGGACTCCCGGTTTGAGGATACGACGATAATTTGCATATTTTTAGACTTAGGCTTAAAAACATGGCGTTAGAGGGTGAAAACTCGAAAATGCCCTCGAACGGCCCCGTGGGTGGCACCAACACCTCCCACGGGACCAATGTCACTCGTAGGAACTGACCCTGCAGCCGCACGACTCGTGGTTTGAGAATACGACGATAATTTGCGTATTTATAGACTTAGGCTTAAAAACATGGCGTTAGAGGGTGAGAACTCGAAACAGACCCCGAACGTCCCCGTGGGTGGCACCAACATCTACCATGGGACCAATGTAACTCGAAGAAACGTGGCGTTACAGGGTGAAAAACTCGAAACAGACCCCGAACGGCCCCGTGGTTGGCACCAACACCTCCCACGGGACCAATCTTACTCGTAGGAACTGACCCCGCAGCCGCGGGACTCTCGGTTTGAGAATACGACGATAATTTGCATATTTCTAGACTTAGGCTTAAAAAAATGGCGTTAGAGGGGGAAAATTCGAAACAGCCCCCGAACGGCCCCGTGGGTTGTACCAACACCTCCCTCGGGACCAATGTAACTCGTAGGAACTGACCCCGCAACTGCGGGACTCCCGGTTTGAGAATACAAAGGTAATTTGCATATTTCTTGACATAGGCTTAAAAACATGGCGTTAGAGGGTGAGAACTCGAAATAGACCCCTAACGGCCCCGTGGGTGGCACCAACACCTCCTATGGGACCAATGTAACTTGTAGAAACTGACCCCGCAGCTGTGGGACTCCCGGTTTGAGAATATGATGGTAATTTGTGTATTTCTACACATAGGATTACAAACATGGCGTTAGTTGGTGAGAACTCCAAACATCCCCCGAACGTCCCCGTGAGTGGCACCAACACCTCCCACGGGAGCAATGTAAATCGTAGCAACTGACGTCGCACCCGCGGGACTCCTGATTTGTGAATATAGCGGCAATTTGCATACTTCTAGACTTAGACTTGAAAACATGGCGTTAGAGGGTGAGAACTCAAAACAGCCACCGAACGTCCCCGTGGTGGCCACCAACACCTCCCATGGGAACAATGTAACTCGTAGGAACTGACCCCGCAGCCGCGGAACACCCGGTTTGAGAATACAACGGTAATTTGCATATTTCTATACTTAGGCCTAAAAACATGGCGTTAGAGGGTAAAAACTCGAAACATCCCCTGAACGGCCCCGCGGGTGGCACTAACACCTCCCACGAGAGCAATGTACCTCGTAGGAACTGACCCCGTAGCCGCGGGACTCCCGATTTGAGAATACGAAGGTAATTTGCATATTTCTAGACTTATGCTTAAAAACATGGCGTTAGTGGGTGAAAACTCGAAATAGCCCTCGAACGGTGCCATGGGTGGCACCAAAACCCTCCACGGGAACAATGTAACTCGTAGGAACAGACTCCGCAGCCGCGAGACTCCCGGTTTGTGAATACGATGATAATTTCTATATTTCTACACAGAGGCTTAAAAACATGGCGTCAGAGGGTGAGAACATGAAACAGCCCCCGAACGGCCCCGTGGGTGGCACCAACACCTCTCACGGGACCAATGTAACTCGTAGGAACTGACCCCGCAACCACGGGACTCCCAGTTTCAGAATACGACTATAATTTGTGTATTTCTAGACATAGGCTTAAAAACATGGCGTTAGAGGGTGAGAACTCGAAACAGACCCCGAACGGCCCCGTGGGTGGCACCAACACCTCCCACGAGACCAATGTAACTCGTAAAAACTGACACCGGGATCGCGCGACTCCCAGTTTGAAAATACGATGATAATTTAAAAAAATTTATACTTAGAAAAAACATGGCGTTAGAGGGTGAAAACTCGAAACGGCCCCCGAACGGCCCCATGGGTGGCACCAACACCTCCTACGGGACCAATGTAACTTGTAGGAACTGACCCCGCAGCCGCGGGACTCCCGATTTGAGAATACGACGGCAATTTGTGTATTTCTA
Organism: Sambucus nigra; assembly: GCA_949130495.1. Classification (NCBI taxonomy): domain Eukaryota; kingdom Viridiplantae; phylum Streptophyta; class Magnoliopsida; order Dipsacales; family Adoxaceae; genus Sambucus; species Sambucus nigra. The sequence goes on from OX422215.1 coordinate 72,787,195, forward strand.
CACATAGTATTTTAAACATGGCGTTAGTGGGTGAGAACTCCAAATAGCCCCCGAAAGTTCCCGTGGGTGGCACCAACACCTCCGACGGGACCAATGTAACTCGTAGCAACTGACCCCGCACCCGCGGGACTCCCGGTTAGAGAATACGATGATAATTTTCATATTTCTAGACTTAGGATTAAAAACATTACGTTAGAGGGTGAGAGCTTGAAACAACCACCGAACGTCCCCGTGGTGGGCACTAACACCTCCAACGGGACCAATGTAACTCGTAGGAACTGACCTCGCAGCCGCGGGACTCCCGGTTTGAGAATATGACAGTAATTTTCATATTTCTAGACTCAGGCTTAAAAACATGGCGTTAGAGGGAGAGAACTCGAAACAACCACCGAACGTCCCCGTGGGTGGCAACAACACCTCCCACGGGACCAATGTAACTCGTAGGAACTGACCCCGCGATCGCGCGACTCCCACTTTGAGAATAAGATGATAATTTGAAAATTTTTAGACTTAGGAAAAACATGGCGTTAGAGGGTGAAAACTCAAAACAGCCCCCGAACGGCCCCGTGAGTGGCACCAACACCTCCCACGGGACCAGTGTAAATCGTAGGAACTGACCCCGCGATCGCGCGACTCCCAGTTTGAGAATACGATGATAATTTGAAAATTTTTAGACTTAGGAAAAACATGGCGTTAGAGGGTGAAAACTCAAAACAGCCCCCGAACGGCCCCGTGGGTGGCACCAACACCTCCCACGGGACCAATGTAACTCGTAGGAACTGACCCTGCGATCGCGCGACTCCCAGTTTGAGAATACGATGATAATTTGAAAATTTTTAGACATAGGAAAAACATGGCGTTAGAGGGTGAAAACTCAAAACATCCCTCAAACGTCCCCGTGAGTGGCACCAACACCTCCCACGGGACCAATGTAACTCGTAAGAACTGACCTCGCAGCCGCGGGACTCCCAATTTGAGATTACGAAGATAATTTGCATATTTCTAGACTTAGGTAAAACATGGCGTTAGAGGGTGAAAACTCAAAAAAGCCCCCGAACGACCCTGTGGGTGGCGCCAACACCTCCAACGGGACCAATGTAACTCGTAGGAACTGACCCCACAGTCGCGGGACTCTCGATTTGCAAATACGATGATAATTTGCATATTTCTAGACATAGGCTTAAAAACATGGAGTTAGAGGGTGATAAGACGAAACAGCCCCCAAACGGCCCCGTGGGTGGCACCAACACTTCTTACGGGACCAATGTGACTCGTAGGAACTGACCCCACAACCGCGGGACTCCCGGTTTGAGAATACGATGTTAATTTGCATATTTCTAGACTTAGTCTTAAAAACATGGCGTTAGAGAGTGAGAACTCGAAACTGCCCCCGAACGGCCCCGTGGGTGGAATCAACAAGTCCCACGGGACCAATGTAACTCGCAGGAACTGACCCCGCAGCCGCGGGACACTCGGTTTGAGAATACGACGATAATTTTCATATTTCTAGACTTAGGCTTAAGAACATGGCATTAGAAGGTGAGAACTCTAAACAGTCCCCGAACGTCCCCGTGGGTGCACAAACACCTCCCACGGGACCAATGTAAGTCGTAGGAACTGACCCCGCAGCCACGGGAATCCCAGTTTGAGAATACGAAGGTAATTTTCGTATTTCTAGACTTAAGCTTAACAACATGGCGTTAGAGGGTGAAAACTCGAAACAGCCCCCGAACGGCCCCGTGGGTGTCACCAACACCTCTCACGGGACCAATGTAACTCGTAGGAACTGACCCCGCAGCCGCGGGACTCCCGATTTGATAATACGATGATAATTTACATATTTCTAGACTTTGGCTTAAAAAATGGCGTCAGAGGGTGAGAACACGAAACGTCCCCCGAACGGCCCTGTGGGTGGCACCAACGCCTCCCAGGGGTCCTGTGTGACTCGTAGGAACTAACCTCGCCGCCGCGGGACTCATGATTTGATAATACGACGATAAGTTGCATATTTCTAGACTTAGTCTGAAAAACATGGCGTTAGAGGGTGAAAACTCGAAACAGCCCCCGAACGGCGCCGTGGGTGGCACCAACACCTCCCACGGGACCAATGTAACTCGAAGGAACTGACCCCGAACCCGTGGGACTCCCGGTTTGAGAATATGAAGGTAATTTGTGTATTTCTTGACATAGGCTTAAAAACATGGCGTTAGAGGGTGAGAACTCGAAACAGCACCCGAACGGCCCCGTGGGTGGCACCAACACCTCCCACGGGACCAATGTAACTCGTAAGAACTGACCCCGCGACCGTGCGACTCCCGGTTTGAGAATACGACAATAATTTGAATATTTCTCGACTTAGGTTTAGAAACATGGAGTTAGAGGGTGAAAACTCAAAACAGCCCCGAATGGCCCCGTGGGTGGTACCAACACCTCCCACGGGACCAATGTAACTCATAGGAACTGACCCCGCAATCGTGGGACTCCCGGTTTGAGAATAGGAAGGTAATTTGTGTATTTCTAGACATAGGCTTAAAAACATGGCATTAGAGGGTGAGAACTCGAAACAGACCCCGAACGGCCCCGTGGGTGGCACCAACACCTCTCACGAGACCAATGTAACTCGTAGAAACTGATACCGCGATTGCGCGACTCCCAGTTTGAGAATACGATGATAATTTAAAAAAATTTATACTTAGGAAAAACATGGCGTTAGAGGGTGAAAACTCGAAACGGCCCCCGAACGGCCCCGTGGGTGGCACCAACACCTCCTACGGGACCAATGTAACTTTTAGGAACTGACCCCGCAGCCGCGGGACCCCCGATTTGAGGATACGACGGTAATTTGCGTATTTCTACACATAGTATTTTAAACATGGCGTTAGTGGGTGAGAACTCCAAATAGCCCCCGAAAGTTCCCGTGGGTGGCACCAACACCTCCGACGGGACCAATGTAACTCGTAGCAATTGACCCCGCACCCGCGGGACTCCCGGTTTAAGAATACGACGATAATTTGCATATTTCTAGACTTAGGATTAAAAACATGGCGTTAGAGGGTGAGATCTTGAAACAACCACCGAACGTTCCCGTGGGGGGCACTAACACCTCCCACGGGACCAATGTAACTCGTAGGAACTGACCCCGCAGCCGCGGGACTCCCGGTTTGAGAATATGACGGTAATTTGCATATTTCTAGACTTCGGCTTAAAAACATGGCGTTAGAGGTTGAGAACACGAAACAACCACCGAACGTCCCCGTGGGTGGCAACAACACCTCCCACGGGAGCAATGTAACTCGTAGGAACTGACCCCGTAGCCGCGAGACTCCCAATTTGAGAATACGAAGGTAATTTGCATATTTTTAGACTTAGGCTTAAAAACATGGCGTTAGTGGGTGAAAACTTGAAATATCCCCCGAACGACCCCATGGGTGGCAGCAACACCTCCCACGGAACCAATATAACTCGTAGGAACTGACCTCGAAGCCGCGGGACTCTCGGTTTCCGAATACGACGATAATTTGCATTTTTCTAGACATAGGCTTAAAAAAGGGTGTTAGAGGGTGAGAAGATGAAACAGCCCCCGAACGGCCCCGTGGGTGGCACCAACACTTCTTACGGGACCAATGTAACTCGTAGGAACTGACCCCACAACCGCGGGACTCCCGGTTATAGAATACGATGTTAATTTGCATATTTCTAGACTTAGGCTTAAAAACATGGCGTTAGAGGGTGAGAACTCGAAACTGCACCCGAACGGCCCCGTGGGTGGAATCAATAAGTCCCACGGGACCAATGTAACTCGTAGGAACTGACCCCGCAGCCGCGGAACACTCAGTTTGAGAATACGACGATAATTTTTATATTTCTAGACTTAGGCTTAAGAACATGGCATTAGAGGGTGAGAACTCAAAACAGCCCCCGAACGTCCCCGTAGGTGAACAAACACCTCCCACGGGACCAATGTAACTCGTAGGAACTGACCCCGCAACCGCGGGACTCTCGGTTTGAGAATACGAAGGTAATTTGCGTATTTATAGACATAGGCTTAAAAACATGGCGGTAGAGGGTGAGAACTCGAAACAGACCCCGAACGGCCCCGTGGGTGGCACCAACACCTCCCACGGGACCAATGTAACTCTTAAAAATTGACCCCGCAGCCGCGGGACTCTCGGTTTGAGAATACGATGATAATTTGCATATTTTCGGACTTAGGCTTAAAAACTGGGCGTTAGAGGGCGAAAATTCGAAATAGCCCCCGTACGTCCCCGTGGGTGGCACCAACACCTCCCACGGGACCAATGTAACTCATAGGAACTGACTCCGCAGCCACGGGAATCCCAGTTTGAGAATACGAAGGTAATTTACATATTTCTTGACTTAGGCTTAACAACATGACGTTAGAGGGTGAAAACTCGAAATAGCCCCCGAACGGCCCCGTGGGGGTCACCAACACCTCTCACGGGACCAATGTAACTCGTAGGAACTGACCCCGCAGCCGCGAGACTCCCGGTTTGATAATACGATGATAATTTGCATATTTCTAGACTTTGGCTTAAAAAAATGGCGTCAGAGGGTGAGAACACGAAACAACCCCCGAACGGCCCCGTGGGTGGCACCAACGCCTCCCAGGGGTCCAGTGTGACTCGTAGGAACTAACCTCGCCGACGCGGGACCCACGATTTGATAATACGACGATAAGTTGCATATTTCTAGACTTAGGCTGAAAAACATGGCGTTAGAGGGTGAGAACTCGAAACAGCCCCCGAACGTCCCCGTGGGTGGCACCAACACCTCCCACGAGACCAATGTAACTCGTAGAAACTGACACCGCGATCGCGCGACTCCCAGTTTGAGAATACGAGGATAATTTAAAAAAATTTAGACTTAGGAAAAATATGGCGTTACAGGATGAAAACTCGAAACGGCCATCGAACGGCCCCGTGGGTGGCACCAACACCTCCTAAAGGACCAATGTAACTTGTAGGAACTGACCCCGCAGCCGCGGGACTCCCGGTTTGAGAATACGACGGCAATTTGCGTATTTCTACACATAGTATTTTAAACATGGCGTTAGTGGGTGAGAACTCTAAATAGCCCCCGAAAGTTCCCGTGGGTGGCACCAACAACTCCCACGGGACCAATGTAACTCGTAGCAACTGACCCCGCACCCGCGGGACTCCCGGTTTGAGAATACGACGATAATTTGCATATTTCTAGACTTAGGATTAAAAACATGGCGTTAGAGGGTGAGAACTCGAAACAACCACCGAACGTCCCCGTGTGGGGCGCCAACACCTCCCACGGGACCAATGTAACTTGTAGGAACTGACCCCGCAGTCGCGGGACTCCCGGTTTGAGAATATGACGGTAATTTGCATATTTCTAGACTTAGGCTTAAAAACATGGCGTTACAGGGTGAGAACTCGAAACAACCACCGAACGTCCCCGTGGGTGGCACCAACACCTCCCAGGGGACCAATGTAACTTGAAGGATTTGACCCCGCATCCGTGGGACTCCCGGTTTGAGAATACGAAGGTAATTTTTGTATTTCTAGACATAGGCTTAAAAACATGGCATTAAAGGGTGAGAACTCGAAACAGACCCCGAACGGCCCCGTGGGTGGTACCAACACCTCCCACGGGACCAATATAACTCGTAGGAACTGACCCCGCGATCGCGCGACTCCCAGTTTGAGAATACGATGATAATTTGAAAATTTTTAGACTTATGAAAAACATGGCGTTAGAGGGTGAAAACTCGAAACAGCCCCCGGACGGCCCCATGGGTGGCACCATCACCTCCCACGGGACCAATGTAACTCGTAGGAACTGACCCCGCAGCCGCGAGAATCCCGGTTTGAGAATCCGACGATAATTTGCATATTTTTAGACTTAGGCTAAAAAACATGGCGTTAGACGATGAAAACTCGAAAAAGCCCCCGAACGGCACCATGGGTGGCACCAACCCCTCCCACGGGACGAATGTAACTCGTAGGAACTGACCCCGCAGGCGTGGAACTCTTGATTTGAGAATATGATGATAATTTGCATATTTCTAGACTTAGGCTTAAAAACATCGCGTTAGTGGGTGAAAACTCGAAACAGCCCCAAAACATCCCCGTGGGTGAGAACTCGAAATAACCCGCGAACATCCCCGTGGGTGACACCAACACCTCCCACGGGACCAATGTAACTCGTAGGAACTGACCCCGTAGCCGCGGGACTCCCGATTTGAGAATACGAAGGTAATTTCCATATTTCTAGACTTAGGCTTAAAAACATGGCGTTAGTGGGTGAAAACTCGAAACAGCCCCAAACGGCGCCGTGGGTGGCACCAACACCTCCCACGGGACCTATGTAACTCGTAGGAATAGAACCCGCCGCCACGAGACTCCCGGTTTGCTAATACGGCGAAAATTTGCATATTTCTAGACATAGGCTTAAAAATATGGTGTTAGAGGGTGAGAACTTGAAACAGCCCCCGAACGGCCCCGTGGGTGGAACCTGCACCTCTCACGGGACCAATGTAACTCGTAGGAACTGACTCCGCAGCAGCGGGACTCCCGGTTTGAGAATATGACTATAATTTGCATATTTCTAGAATTAAACTTAATAACAAGGCGTTAGAGGGTGAGAACTCGAAACAGCCCCCGAACGGCACCGTGGGTGGCCCCAACACCTCCCACGGGACAAATGTAACAAGTGTGAACTGACCCCGCAGCCGCGGGACACTCGATTTGAGAATACGACGATAATTTGCATATTTCTAGACTTAGGCTTAAAACATGGCATTAGAGAGTGAGAACTCAAAACAGCCCATGAACGTCCCCGTGGGTGCACAAACACCTCCCACGGGACCAACGTAACTCGTAGGAACTGACCCCGCAGGCACGGGAATCCCAGTTTGAGAATACGAAGGTAATTTGCATATTTCTAGACTTAGGCTTAAAAACATGGCGTTAGAAGGTGAGAACTCGAAACTGCCCCCGAACGGCCCCGTGGGTGACACCAACACCTCCCACGGGACCAATGTAACTCTTAAGAACTGACCCCGCAGCCGCAGGACTCTCGGTTCGAGAATACGATGATAATTTACATATTTCTGGACTTAGGCTTAAAAACATGACGCTAGAGGATAAAAATTCGAAACAGCCCCCGTACATCCCCGTGGGTGTCACCAACACCTCCCACAGGACCAATGTAACTCGATGGAACTGACACCGCAATCGCGGGACTCCCGATTTGAGAATACGAAATGTAATTTGCTTATTTCTAGACATAGGCTTAAAAACATGGCGTTAGAGGGTGAGAACTCGAAACAGACCCCGAACGTCCCCGTGGGTGGCACAAACACCTCCCACGGGACCAATGTAACTCGTAGCAACTGACCCCGCAGCCGCGGGACACCCTGTTTTATAATAGGACGATAATTTGCATATTTCTAGACTTAGGCTTAGAAGCATGGCGTTAGAGGGTGAGAACTCGAAACAGCCCCCGAACGTCCCCGTGGGGGGGACCAACACCTCCCACGGGTTCAATGTAACACGTAGGAACTGACCCCGCAGCCGCGGGACTCCCGATTTGAGAATACGACGGTAATTTGCATATTTCTAGACATAAGCAAGACATGGCGTTAGTGGGTGAAAGCTCGAAACATCCCCTGAACGGTCCCGTGGGTGGCACCAACACCTCCCACGGGACCAACGTAACTCATAGGAACTGAACCCGCAGCCGCGAGAATCCCGGTTTGGGAATACAACGTAATTTGCATATTATTAGACTTAGGCTTAAAAACATGGCGTTAGAGAGTGAAAACTCGAAACAGCCTCCGAACGGTACCGTGGATGGCACCAACACCTCCATAGGGACCTATGTAACTCGTAGGAACTGACCCCGCAGCCACAGGACTCCCGGTTTGAATATACGACGATAATTTGCATATTTCTTGATTTTGGCTTAAAAACATGGCGTCAGAGGGTGAGAACACAAAACAGCACCCAAACGGCCCCGTGGGTGGCACCAACACCTCCCAGGGACCAATGTAACTCATAGGAACTGACCCCGCAGCCGCGGGACTCCCTATTTGAGATTACGAAGATAATTGGCATATTTTTAGACTTATGTGAAACATGGCGTTAGAGGGGGAAAAATCGAAACAGCCCCCGAACGGCCCCATTGGGTGGCACCAACACCTCCAACGGGACCAATGTAACTCGTAGGAACTGATACCGCAGCCGCGGGACCCCCGGTTTGAGAATACGACGATAATTTGCATATTTTTAGACTTACGCTTAAAAACATGGCATTAGAGGGTGAAAACTCAAAACGTACTCTGAATGGCCCTGTGGGTGGCACCAACACCTCCAACAGGACCAATGTAACTCGTACGAACTGACCCCGCAGCCGCGGGACTCCTGGTTTGAGAATACGACGATAATTTGCATATTACTAGACTTAGGCTTAAAAACATGGCGTTAGAGGGTGAGAACTCGAAATAACCCCCGAACGTCACTGTGGGTGGAACCAACACATCCCACGGGACCAATGTAACTCATAGGAACTGACCCCGCAACCGCGGGACTCCTGGTTTGAGAATACGACTCTAATTTGCATATTTCTAGACTTAAGTAAAACATGGCGTTAGAGGGTGAAAACTCAAAACAGCCCCCGAACGTCCCTGTGGGTGGCACCAACACCTTCTACAGGACCAATGTAACTCGTAGGCACTGACCCTGCTGCCGCGGGACTCTCGGTTTGAGAATACGAAGATAATTTTATTATTTCTAGACTTAGGCTTAAAAACATGGCGTTAGAGGTTGAGAACTCGAAATACCCCCCGAACGTCCCCGTGGGTGCACAAACACCTCCCACGGGACCAATGTAACTCATAGGAACTGACCCCGCAGCCACGGAAATCCCAGTTTGAGAATACCAAAGTAATTTGCATATTTCTAGACTTAGGCTTAAAAACATGGCGTTAGAGGGTGAGAACTCGAAACATCCCGCGAACGGCCCCGTGGGTGGCACCAGCACCTCCCACGGGACCAATGTAACTCTTAACAACTGACCCCGCAGCCGCGGAACTCTCGGTTTTAGAATACGATGATAATTTGCATATTTTTGGACTTAGGCTTAAAAACATGGCGTTAGAGGGTGAACATTCGAAATAGCCCCCTTACGTCCCCGTGGGTGTCACCAACACCTCCCACATGACCAATGTAACTCGAACGAACGGACCTCGCAACCGCGGGACTCCCGGTTTGAGAATACGAAATGTAATTTGCATATTTCTAGACATAGGCTTAAAAACATGGCGTTAGAGGGTGAGAACTCAAAACAGACCCCGAACGGTCCCGTGGGTGGCACCAACACCTCCCACGGGACCAATGCAACTCGTAGAAACTGACCCCGCGACCTCGGGACTCCCGATTTGAGAATAGGATGATAATTTGAATATTTCTAGACCTAGGAAAAACATGGCTTTAGAGGGCAAAAAAACTCGAAACAGCCCCCGAACGGCCCCGTGGGTGGCACCAACACCTCCCACGGGACCAATGTAACTTGTAGGAACTGACCCCGCAGCCGCGGGACTCTCGGTTTGAGATTACGGCGATAATTTGCATATTTCTAAACTTAGGCTTAAAAACATGGCGTTAGAGGGTGAGAACTCCAAACATCCCCCGAACGTCCCCGTGGGTGGCACCAACACCTCCCACGGTACCAATGTAACTCGTAGGAACTGACCCCGCAGATGCGGGAATCCCAGTTTGAGAATACGAAGGTAATTTGCATATTTCTAGACTTCGGCTTAAAAACATGGCGTTAGAGGGTGAGAACTCGAAACATCCCGCGAACGGCCCCGTGGGTGGTACCAGCACCTCCCACGGGACCAATGTAACTCTTAACAACTGACCCCGCAGCCGCGGAACTCTCGGTTTGATAATACGATGATAATTTGCATATTTCTGGACTTAGTTTTAAAAACATGGCGTTAGAGGGTGAACATTCAAAATAGCCCCCGTACGTCCCCGTGGGTGTCACCAACACCTCCCACAGGACCAATGTAACTCGAACGAACGGACCTCGCAACCGCGGGACTCCCGGTTTGAGAATACGAAATGTAATTTGCATATCTCTAGACATAGGCTTAAAAACATGGCGTTAGAGGGTGAGAACTCAAAACAGACCCCGAACGGCCCCGTGGGTGGCACCAACACCTCCCACGGGACCAATGCAACTCGTAGAAACTGACCCCGCGACCTCGTGACTCCCGGTTTGAGAACAGGATGATAATTTGAATATTTCTAGACCTAGGAAAAACATGGCGTTAGAGGGAAAAAAAACTCGAAACAGCCCCCGAACGGCCCCGTGGGTGGCACCAACACCTCCCACGGGACCAATGTAACTTGTAGGAACTGACCCCGCAGCCGCGGGACTCCCGGTTTGAGAATACGACGGTAATTTGCGTATTTTTACACAGGATTATAAACATGGAGTTAGAGGGTGAGAACTCCAAACATCCCCCGAACGTCCCCGTGGGTGGCACCAACACCTCCCACGGGACCAATGTAACTCGTAGCAACTGACCCCACAGCCGCGGGACACCCGGTGTTAGAATAGGACGATAATTTAAATATTTCTAGACTTAGGCTTAAAAACATGGCGTTAGAGGGTGAGAACTTGAAACAGCCACCGAACGTCCCCGTGGGGGGCACCAACACCTCCCACGGGTCCAATGTAACTCGTAGGGACTGACCCCGCAGCCGCGGGACTCCCGGTTTGAGAATACGACGGTAATTTGTATATTTCTAGACTGGAGCAAAATATGGCGTTGGTGGGTGAAAACTCCAAACATCCCCTGAACGGCCCCGTGGGTGGCACCAACACCTCCCACGGGACCAACGTAACTCGTAGGAACTGACCCCGCAGCCGCTAGAATCACGATTTGGGAAGACAACGATAATTTGCATATTTCTAGACTTAGTCTTAAAAACATTGTGTTACAGAGTGAAACTCAAAACAGCCTCCGAACGGCCCCGTGGGTGGCACCAACACCTCCAATGGGACCTATGTAACTCGTAGGAACTGACCCCGCAGCCGTGGGAATCCCGGTTTGAGAATACGACGATAATTTGCATATTTCTAGATTTTGGCTTAAAAACATGGCGTCAGAGGGTGAGAACACGAAACAGCCCCCAAACGGCCCCGTGGGTGGCACCAACACCTCCCACGGGACCAATGTAACTCGTAGGAACTGACCCCGCAGCCGCGGGACTCCCTATTTGAGATTATGAAGATAATTTGCATATTTCTAGACTTACGTTAAACATGGTGTTAGAGGGTGAAAACTCGAAACAGCCCCCGAACGGCCCCATTGGGTTTCACCAACACTTCCAACGGGACCAATGTAACTCGTAGGAACTGACCCCGCAGCCGCGGGACTCCTGGTTTGAGAATACGACGATAATTTGCATATTTTTAGACTTACGCTTAAAAACATGGCATTAGAGGGTGAAAACTCAAAACGTACTCTGAATGGCCCTGTGGGTGGCACCAACACCTCCAACAGGACCAATGTAACTCGTAGGAACTGACCCCGCAGCCGCGGGACTCCTGGTTTGAGAATACGACGATAATTTGCATATTTCTAGACTTAGGCTTAAAAACATGGCGTTAGAGGGTGAGAACTCGAAATAGCCCCCGAACATCCCCGTGGGTGGAACCAACACCTCCCACGGGACCAATACAACTCGTAAGAACTGACCCCGCAGCCGCGAGACTCCTGGTTTGAGAATACGACTCTAATTTGCATATATTTAGACTTAAGCAAAACATGGCGTTAGAGGGTGAAAACTCGAAACAGCCCCCGAACGTCAACGTGGGTGGCACCAACACCTCCCACGGGACCAATGTAACTAATAGGAATTGACCCTGCAGCCGCGGGACTCTCGGTTTGAGAATACGATGATAATTTGCTTAGTTCTAGACTTAGGCTTAAAAACAAGGCGTTAAAGGGTGAGAACTCAAAATAGACCCCGAATGTCCCCGAGGGTGGCACCAACACATCCCACGGGACCAATGTTACTCGTAAAAACATGGCGTTAGAGGGTGAAAACTTGAAACAGCCCCCGAACGGCCCCGTGGGTGGCACCAACACCTCCCACAGGACCAATGTAACTCGTAGGAACTTACCTCGCAGCCGCGGGACTCCTGGTTTGAGAATACGATGATAATTGGTATATTTTTAGACTTAGGCTTAAAAACTTTGCGTTAGAGGGTGAAAACTCGAAACAGCCCCCGAAAGGGCCCCGTGGGTGGGACCAACACCTCCCATGGGACCAATGTAACTCATTGGAACAGACCCCGCAACCGCAGAACTCCCGGTTTGAGAATATGACTCTAATTTGCATATTTCTAGACTTAAGCAATACATGGCGTAAGAGGGTGAAAACTCAAAACAGCCCCCGAACGTCCCCGTGGGAGGCAACAACACCTCCCACGGGACCAATGTAACACGTAAAAACATGGCGTTAGATGGTGAAAACTCGAAATAGCCCCCGAACGGCCCCGTGGGTGACACCAACACCTGCCACGTGACCAATGTAACAGGGGGAACTGACCCCGCAGCCGTGGGACTCCCGGATTGAGAATACAACGATAATTTGCGTATTTTTAGTCTTAAGAATAAAAACATTGCGTTAGAGGGTGAAAAACTCAAAACAGCCCCCGAAAGGCCACGTGGTTTGCACCAACACCTTTCACGGGACCAATGTTACTCGTAGGAACTGACCCCGCTGCTGCGGGACTCTCGGTTTGAGAATACGACGATAATTTGCATATTTCTAAACTTAGTCTTAAAAACATGGCGTTAGAGGTTGAGAACTAGAAACAGCCCCCAAACGTCCTCGTGGGTGCACAAAGACCTCCCACGGGACCAATGTAACTCGTAGGAACTGACCCCGCAGGTGCGGGAATCCCAGTTTGAGAATACGAAGGTAATTTGCATATTTTTAGACTTCGGCTTAAAAACATGGCGTTAGAGGGTGAAAACTCGAAACATCCCCCGAACGGCCCCGTGGGTGGAACCAACACCTCCCACGGGACCAATGTAATTCGTAAGAACTGACCCCGCAACTGCGGGACTCCTGGTATGAGAATACGACGATAATTTCGCATATTTCTAGACTTAGGCTTAAACATGGCGTTAGAGGGTGAAAACTCGAAACAGCCCCCGAACGGCCCCGTGGGTGGTACCAATACCTCCCACGGGACCAATGTAACTCGTAGTAACTGACCCCGCAACCGCGGGACTCTCGGTTTGAGAATACGAAGGTAATTTGCGTATTTATAGACATAGGCTTAAAAACATGGCGTTAGAGGGTGAGAACTCAAAACAGACCCCGAACAGCCCCGTGGGTGGCACCATCACCTCCCATGGGACCAATGTAACTCGTAGGAACTGATCCCGCGACCGCGCGACTCCCGGTTTGAGAGTACGATGATAATTTGAATATTTCTACACTTAGGAAAAACATAGCGTTAGAGGGTGAAAACTCGAAACAGCCCCCGAACGGTACCGTGGGTCACACCAACACCTCCTATGGGACCAATGTAACTTATAGGAACTGACCCCGCAGCCATGGGACTCCCGGTTTGAGAATACGATTGAAATTTGTGTATTTCTACACATTGGATTACAAACATGGTGTTAGAGGGTGAAAACTCGAAACAGCCCCCGAACGTCCCCGTGGGTGGCACCAACACCTCCCACGGAACCAATTTAACTCGTAAGAACTGACCTTCCAGCCGCGGGACTCCCGATTTGAGATTATGAAGATAATTTGCATATTTCTAGACTTAGGTAAAACATGGCGTTAGAGGGTGAAAACTCAAAATATCCCCCGAACGACCCTGTGGGTGGCACCAACACCTCCATCGGGACCAATGTAACTCGTAGGAACTGACCCCGCAGCCGCGGGACTCCCGATTTGAGAATACGACTATAATTTGCATATTTCTAGACTTAGGCTTAAAAACATGGCATTAGAGGGTAAAAACTCAAAACGTACTCTGAATGGCCCTGTGGGTGGCACCAACACCTCCAACAAGACCAATGTAACTCGTAGGAACCGACCCCACAGCCGTGGGACTCCTGGTTTGAGAATACGACGATAATTTGCATATTACTAAACTTAGGCTTTAAAACATGGCGTTAGAGGGTGAGAAATCGAAACAGCCCCCGAACGTCCCCGTGGGTGGCACCAACACCTCCCACGGGACCAATGTAACTCATAGGAACTGACCCCGCAACTGCGGGACTCCCGGTTTGAGAATACGACTGTAATTTGCATATTTCTAGACTTAAGCAAAATATGGTGTTAGAGGGTGAAAACTCGAAACAGCCCCCGAACGGCCCCGTGGGTGCAACAACACCTCCCACGGAACCAATATAACTCGTAGGAACTCACCCCGCAGCCGCGGGACTACCGGTTTGAGAAGATGATGATAATTTGCATATTTTTATACTTACGCTTAAGAACATGGCGTTAGAGGGTGAAAACTCGAAACAGCCCCCGAACTTCCCCGTGGGTGACACCAACACCTCCCACGGGACCAATGTAACTCCTAGGAACTGACCCCGCAACCGCGCGACTCCCGGTTTGAGAATACGACTGTAATTTACATATTTTTAGACTTAAGGAAAACATAGCGTTAGAGGGTGAAAACTTGAAACAACTCCCGAACGTCCCCGTGGGAGGCACCAACACCTTCCATGGGACCAATGTAACACGTAAAAACATGGCGTTAGAGAGGGAAAACTCGAAACAGCCCCCGAACGGCCTCGTGGGTGACACCAACACCTGCCACGCGACCAATGAAACTCGTAGGAACTGATCCCGCAGCCGTGGGACTCCCGGTTTGAGAATACAATGATAATTTGCGTATTTTTAGTCTTAGGCTTAAAAACAAGGCGTTAGAGGGTGAAAAACTCGAAACAGCCCCCGAACGTCCCCGTGGTTTGAACCAGCACCTCCCACGGGACGAATGTTACTCGTAGGAACTGACCCGCAGCCGCGGGACTCCCGGTTTGAGAATACGGTGATAATTTGAAAATTTCTAAACTTAGGCTTCAAAACATGGCGTTAGAGGTTGAGAACTTGAAACAGCCCCCGAACGTCCTCGTGGGTGCACAAAGACCTCCCATGGGACCAATGTAACTCGTAGGAACTGACCCCGCAGATGCGGGAATCCCAGTTTGAGAATACGAAGGTAATTTGCATATTTCTAGACTTAGGCTTAAAAACATGGCGTTAGAGGGTGAAAACTTGAAACAGCCCCCGAACGGCCGCGTGGGTGGCACCAACACCACCCATGGTACCAATGGAACTCGTAAGAACTGACCCCGCAGCCGCGGGACTCTCGGTTTGAGAATACGACGATAATTTGCATATTTCTAGACTTAGGCTTAAAAATATGGCGTTAGAGGGTGAAAACTCGAAACAGCCCCCGAACGGCCCCGTGGGTGGTATCAACACCTCCCACGGGACCAATGTAACTCGTAGGAACTGACCCTGCAACCGAGGGACTCTCGGTTTGAGAATACGAAGGTAATTTGGGTATTTATAGACATAGGCTTAAAAACATGGCGTTAGAGGGTGAGAACTCGAAACAGACCCCGAACGTCCCCGTGGGTGGCACCAACACCTCCCACGGGACCAATGTAACTCGTAGGAACTAACCCCGCGACCGCGCGACTCCCGGTTTGAGAGTATGATGATAATTTTAATATTTCTAGACTTAGGAAAAACATAGCGTTAGAGGGTGAAAACTCGAAACAGCCCCCGAACGGTCCCGTGGGTGGCACCAACACCTCCTACGGGACCAATGTAACTTGTAGGAACTGACCCCGCAACCGCGGGACTCCCGGTTTGAGAATACGTTGGAAATTTGTGTGTTTCTTCACATAGGATTACGAACATGGCGTTAGAGGGTGAAAACTCGAAACAGCCCCCGAACGGCCTCATGGGTGGCATTAACACCTCCCACGGGAACATTGTAACTCGTAGGAACTGACCCCGCAGCCGCGGGACTCCCGGTTTGAGAATACAACGATAATTTGCATATTTTTACACTTTGACTTAAAAACATGGCGTCAGAGGGTGAGAACACAGAACAGCCCCCGACGGCCCCGTGGGTAGCACCAACACCCCCCAGGGGACCAGTGTGACTCGTAGGAACTAACCTCGCCGCTGCGGGACTCCCTAATTGAGAATACGACGATAGGTTGCATATTTCTAGACTTAGGCTTAAAAACATGGTGTTAGAGGGTGAGAACTCGAAACAGCCCCCGAACGTCCCCGTGGGTGGCACCAACACCTCCCACGGGACCAATGTAACTCATAAGAACTGACCTCGCAGCCGCAGGACTCCCGATTTGAGATTATGAAGATAATTTGTATATTTCTAGACTTAGGTAAAACGTGCCGTTAGAGGGTGAAAACTCAAAACCGCCCCCGAAAGACCCTGTGGGTGGCACCAACACCTCCAACGGGACCGATGTAACTCGTAGGAATTGACCCCGCAGCCGCAGGACTCCCGATTTAAGAATACGACTATAATTTGCATATTTCTAGACTTAGCCTTAAAAACATGGCATTAGAGGGTGAAAACTGAAAACGGACTCCAAATGTCCCCGTGGGTGGCACCAACAACTCCAACAGGACCAATGTAACTCGTAGGAACCGACCCCACAGCCGCGGGACTCCTGGTTTGAGAATACGATGATAATTTGCATATTTTTAGGCTTAGGCTTAAAAACATGGCGTTAGAGGGTGAGAACTCGAAACAGTCCCCGAACGTCCCCGTGGGTGGCACCAACACCTCCCACGGGACCAATATAACTTATAGGAACTGACCCCGCAACCGCGGGACTCCCGGTTTGAGAATACGACTGTAATTTGCATATTTCTAGACTTAAGCAAAACATGGTGTTAGAGGGTGAAAACTCGAAACAGCCCCCGAACGGCCCCGTGGGTGGCACCAACACCTCCCACGGAACCAATGTAACTCGTTGGAACTGACCCCGTAGCCGCGGGACTGCCGGTTTGACAAGATGACGATAATTTGCATATCTTTATACTTAGGCTTAAAAACATGGCGTTAGAGGGTGAAAATTTGAAACAGCCCCCGAACGTCCCCATGGGTGGCACCAACACCTGCCATGGGATCAATGTAACTCGTAGGAACTGACCCCGCAGCCGCGGGACTCTCGGTTTGAGAATACGATGATAATTTGCATATTTCTAGACTTAGGCTTAAAATCATAGCGTTTGAGGGTGAGAACTCGAAACAGCCCCCGAACGTCCCCGTGGGAGGCACCAACACCTCCCACGGGACCAATGTAACACGTAAAAACATGGTTTTAGAGGGTGAAAACTCGAAACAGCCCCCGAACGGCCCCGTGGGTGACACCAACTGCTGCCACGCGACCAATGTAACTCGTAGGAACTGACCCCGCAGCCGTGGGACTCCCGGTTTGAGAATACAATGATAATTTGCGTATTTTTAATCTTTGGCTTAAAAACATGGCGTTAGAGGGTGAAAAACTCGAAACATCCCCCGAACGGCCCCGTGGTTTGCACCAACACTTCCCACGGGACCAATGTTACTCATAGGAACGGACCCCGCAGCCGCGGGACTCTCGGTTTGAGAATACGGCGATAATTTGCATATTTCTAAACTTAGGCTTAAAAACATGGCGTTAGAGGTTGAGAACTAGAAACAGCCCCCGAACGTCCTCGTGGGTGCACAAAGACCTCCCACGGGACCAATGTAACTCGTAGGAACTGACCCCGCAGATGCGGGAATCCCAGTTTGAGAATACGAAGTTAATTTCCATATTTCTAGACTTAGGTTTAAAAACATTGCGTTAGAGGGTGAAAACTCGAAACAGCCCCCGAACGGCCCCGTGGGTGGCACCAACACCTCCCACGGGACCAATGTAACTCGTAACAACTGACCCCACAGCCGCGGGACTCTCGGTTTGAGAATACGACGATAATTTCCATATTTCTAGACTTAGGCTTAAAAACATGGCATTAGAGGGTGAAAACTCAAAATAGCCCCGGAACGGCCCCGTGGGTGGTACCAACACCTCCCATGGGACCAATGTAACTCGTAGGAACTGACGACGCAACCGCGGGACTCTCAGTTTGAGAATACGAAGGTAATTTGCGTATTTATAGACATATGCTTAAAAACATGGCGTTAGAGGGTGAGAACTCGAAATAGACCCCGAACGGCACCGTGGGTGGCACCAACACCTCCCACGGGGCCAATGTAACTCGTAGGAACTGACCCCGCGACCGCACGACTCCCGGTTTGAGAGTTCGACGATAATTTGAATATTTCTAGACTTAGGAAAAACATAGCGTTAGAGGGTGAAAACTCGAAACAGCCCCCGAACGGTCCCGTGGATGGCACCAACACCTCCTACGGGACCAATGTAACTTGTAGGAACTAACCCCGCAGCCGCGGGACTCCCGGTTCGAGAATACGATGGAAATTTGTGTATTTTTACACATAGGATTACGAACATGGCGTTAGAGGATGAAAACTCGAAACAGCCCCCGAACAGCCTCGTGGGTGGCACTAACACCTCCCACGGGAACATTGTAACTCGTAGGAACTGACCCCGCAGCCGCGGGACTCCCGGTTTGAGAATAAGACGATAATTGGCATATTTTTAGACTTTGACTTAAAAACTTGGCATCAGAGGGTGAGAACACGAAACAGCCACCGACGGCCCCGTGGGTGGCACCAACACCCTCCAGGGGACCAGTGTGAGTCGTAGGAACTAACCTCGCCGCCGCGGGACTCCCGAATTGAGAATACGACGATAAGTTGTATATTTCTAGACTTAGGATTAAAAACATGGCATTAGAGGGTGAGAACTCGAAACAGCCCCCGAACGTCCCCATGGGTGGCACCAACACCTCTCACGGGACCAATGTAGCTCGTAAGAACTGACCTCGCAGCTGCGGGACTCCCGATTTTAGATTATGAAGATAATTTGCTTATTTCTAGACCTAGGTAAAACATGGTGTTAGAGGGTGAAAACTCAAAACAGTCCCCGAACGACCCTGTGGGTGGCACCAACACCTCCAACGGGACCAATGTAACTCGTCGGAACTGACCCCGCAGCCGCGGGACTCCCGATTTGAGAATACGACTAAAATTTTCATATTTCTAGATTTGGGCTTAAAAACATGGCATTAGAGGGTGAAAACTCAAAACGGACTCTAAACGTCCCCGTGGGTGGCACCAACAACTCGAACTGGACCAATATAACTCGTAGGAACCGACCCCACAGCCGCGGGACTCCTGGTTTGAGAATACGACGATAATTTGCATATTTCTAGACTTAGGCTTAAAAACATGGCGTTAGAGGGTGAGAACTCGAAACAGCCCCCGAACGTCCGCGTGGGTGGCACCAACACCTCCCACGGGAACAATATAACTCATAGGAACTGACCCCGCAACCGCGGGACTCCCGGTTTGAGAATACGACTGTAATTTGCATATTTCTAGGCTTAAGCAAAACATGGTGTTAGAGGGTGAAAACTCGAAACAGCCCCTGAACGGCCCCGTGGGTGGCACCAACACCTCCCACGGGACCAATGTAACTCGTAGGAACTGACCCCGCAGCCGCGGGACTATCGGTTTGAGAAGATGATGATAATTTGCATATTTTTCTACTTAGGCTTAAAAACATGGCGTTAGAGGGTGAAAACTTGAAACCGCTCCCGAACGTCCCCATGGGTGGCACCAACACCTCCCATGGGATCAATGTAACTCATAGGAACTGACCCCGCAGCCGCGGCACTCTCGGTTTGAGAATACGATGATAATATGCATAATTTAGACTTAGGGTTAAAAACGTGGCGTTAGAGGGTGAGAACTCGAAACAGCCCCCGAACGTCCCCGTGGGAGGCACCAACACCTCCCACAGGACCAATGTAACACGTAAAACATGGCGTTAGAGGGTGAAAACTCGAAACAGCCCCCGAACGGCCCCGTGGGTGACACCAACACCTGCTACGCGACCAATGTAACTCGTAGGAACTGACCCCGCAGCCGTGGGATTCCCAGTTTGAGAATACATTGATAATTTGCGTATTTTTAGTCTTAGGCTTAAAAACATGGCGTTAGAGGGTGAAAAACTCGAAACGGCCCTGTGGTTTGCACCAACACCTCCCACGGGACCAATGTTACTCGTAGGAATGGACCCCGCAGCCGCGGGACTCTCGGTTTGAGAATACGGTGACAATTTGCATATTTCTAAACTTAGGCTTAAAAACATGGCGTTAGAGGTTGAGAACTAGAAACAGCCCTCGAACGTCCTCGTGGGTGCACAAAGACCTCCCACGGGACCAATGTAACTCGTAGTAACTGACCCCGCAGATGCGGGAATCCCAGTTTGAGAATACGTAGGTAATTTGCATATTTCTAGACTTAGGCTTAAAAACATGGCGTTAGAGGGTGAAAACTCGAAACGGCCCCGTGGGTGGCACCAACACCTCCCACGGGACCAATGTAACTCGTAAGAACTGACCCCGCAGCCGCGGGACTCTCGGTTTGAGAATACGACGATAATTTGCATATTTCTAGACTTAGGCTTAAAAACATGGCGTTAGAGGGTGAAAACTCGAAACAGCCCCCGAACGGTCCCGTGGGTGGCACCAACACCTCATACGGGACCAATGTAACTTGTAGGAACTGACCCCGCAGCCGCGGGACTCCCGGTTTGAGAATACGATGGAAATTTGTGTATTTCTACACGTAGGATTACGAACATGGCGTTAGAGGGTGAAAACTCGAAACAGCCCCCGAACGGCGTCGTGGGTGGCACTAACACCTCCCACAGGAACATTGTAACTCGTACGAACTGACCCCACAGCCACGGGACTCCCGGTTTGAGAATACGACGATAATTTGTATATTTTTAGACTTTAACTTAAAAACATGGCGTCAGAGGGTGAGAACACGAAACAACCCCGACGGCCCCGTGGGTGGCACCAACACCCCCCAGGGGACCAGTGTGACTCGTAGGAACTAACCTCGCCGCCGCGGGACTCCCGAATTTAGAATACGACGATAAGTTGCATATTTCTATACTTAGGCTTAAAAACATGGCGTTAGAGGGTGAGAACTCAAAATAGCCCCCGAACGTCCCCGTGGGTGGCACCAACACCTCCAACGGGACCAATGTAACTCGTAAGAACTAACATCGCAGCCGCGGGACTCCCGATTTGAGATTATGAAGATAATTTGCATATTTCTAGACTTAGGTAAAACATGGAGTTAGAGGGTGAAAACTCAACACAACCCCCGAATGACCCTGTGGGTGGCACCAACACCTCCAACTGGACCAATGTAACTCGTAGTCACCGACCCTACAGCCGCGGGACTCCTGGTTTGAGAATACGACGATAATTTGCATATTTCTAGAATTATCTTAAAAACATGGCGTTAGAGGGTGAGGACTTGAAACAGCCCCCGAACGTCCCCGTGGGTGGCACCAACACCTCCCTCGGGACCAATATATCTCAAGGAACTGATCCCGCAACCGCGGGACTCCCGGTTTGAGAATACGACTGTAATTTGCATATTTCTAGACTTAAGCAAAACTTGGTGTTAGAGGGTGAAAACTCGAAACAGCCCCCGAACGGCCCCGTGGGTGGCACCAACACCTCCCACGGGACCAATGTAACTCGTAGTAACTGACCCCGTAGCCGCGGGACTTCCGGTTTGAGAAGAGGACGATAATTTGCATATTTTAATACGTAGGCTTTAAAACATGGCGTTAGAGGGTGAAAACTTGAAACAGCCCTCGAACGTCCCCATGGGTGGCACCAACACCTCCCATGGGATCAATGTAACTCGTAGGAACTGAACCCGCAGCCACGGGACTCTCGGTTTGAGAATACGATGATTATTTGCATATTTCTAGAATTAGGCTTAAAAACATGGCGTTAGAGGGTGAGAACTCGAAACAGCCCCCGAACGTCCCCGAGGGTGGTACCAACACCTCCCACGGGACCAATATAACTCATAGGAACTGACCCCGCAACCGCGGGACTCCCGGTTTGAGAATACGACTGTAATTTGCATATTTCTAGACTTAAGAAAAACATGGTGTTAGAGGGTGAAAACTCGAAACAGCCCCCGAACGACCCCGTGGGTGGCACCAACACCTCCCACGGGACCAATGTAACTCGTAGGAATTAACCCCGCAGCCGCGGGACTACCGGTTTGAGAAGATGATGATAATTTGCATATTTTTCTACTTAGGCTTAAAAACATGGCGTTAGAGGGTGAAAACTTGAAATAGCCCCCGAACGTCCCCATGGGTGGCACCAACACCTCCCATGGGATCAATGTAACTCGTAGGAACTGACCCCGCAGCCGCTGTACTCTCGGTTTGAGAATACGATGATAATATGCATGTTTCTAGACTTAGGGTTAAAAACGTGGCGTTAGAGGGTGAGAACTCGAAACAGCCCCCGAACGTCCCCGTGGGAGGCACCAACACCTACCACGGGACCAATGTAACACGTAAAAACATGGCGTTAGAGGGTGAAAACTCGAAACAGCCCCCGAACGGCTCCGTGGGTGACACCAACTGCTGCCACGCGACCAATGTAACTCGTAGGAACTGACCCCGCAGCCGTGGGATTCCCGGTTTGAGAATACAATGATAATTTGCGTATTTTTAGTCTTAGGCATAAAAACATGGCGTTAGAGGGTGAAAAACTCGAAACAGCCCCCGAACGGCCCCGTGGTTTGCACCAACACCTCCCACGGGACCAATGTTACTCGTAGGAACGGACCCCGCAGCCGCGGGACTCTCGGTTTGAGAATACAGTGATAATTTGCATATTTCTAAACTTAGGCTTAAAAACATGGCGTTAGAGGTTGAGAACTAGAAACAGCCCCCGAACGTCCTCGTGGGTGCACAAAGACCTTCCACGGGACCAATGTAACTCGTAGGAACTGACCCCGCAGATGGCTTGAATCCCAATTTGAGAATACGTAGGTAATTTGCATATTTCTAGACTTAGGCTTAAAAACATGGCGTTAGAGGGTGAAAACTCGAAACAGCCCCCGAACGGCCCCGTGGGTGGCACCAACACCTCCCACGGGACAAATGTAACTCGTAAGAACTGACCCCGCAGCCGCGGGACTCTCGGTTTGAGAATACGACGATAATTTGCATATTTCTAGACTTAGGCTTAAAAACATGGCGTTAGAGGGTGAAAACTCGAAACAGCCCCCGAACGTCCCCGTGGGTGGTACCAACACCTCCCACGGGACCAATGTAACTCGTAGGAACTGACCCCGCAACCGCGGGACTCTCGGTTTGAGAATACGAAGGTAATTTGCGTATTTATAGACATAGGCTTAAAAACATGGCGGTAGAGGGTGAGAACTCGAAACAGACCCCGAACGGCCCCGTGGGTGGCACGAACACCTCCCACGGGACCAATGTAACTCGTAGGAACTGACCCCGCGACCGCACGACTCCCGGTTTGCGAGTACGACGATAATTTGAATATTTCTAGACTTAGAAAAAACATAGCGTTAGAGGGTGAAAACTCGAAACAGCCCCCGAACGGTCCCGTGGGTGGCACCAACACCTCCTACGGGACCAATGTAACTTGTAGGAACTGACCCCAGAGCCGCGGGACTCCCGGTTTGAGAATACGATGGAAATTTGTGTATTTCTACACATAGGATTACGAACATGGCGTTAGAGGGTGAAAACTCGAAACATCCCCCGAACGGCCTCGTGGGTGGCACTAACACCTCCCACAGGAACATTGTAACCTTTATGAACTGACCCCACAGCCGCGGGACTCCCGGTTTGAGAATACGACGATAATTTGCATATTTTTAGACTTCGACTTAAAAACATGGCGTAAGGGGGTGAGAACACGAAACAGCCCCCGACGGCCCCGTGGGTGGCACCAACACCCCCCAGGGGACCTGTGTGACTCGTAGGAACTAACCTCGCCGCCGCGGGACTCCCGAATTTAGAATACGACGATAAGTTTAATATTTCTATACTTAGGCTTAAAAACATGGCGTTAGAGGGTGAGAACTCAAAATAGCCCCCGAACGTCCCCGTGGGTGGCACCAACACCTCCAACGGGACCAATGTAACTCGTAAGAACTAACATCGCAGCCGCGGGACTCCCGATTTGAGATTATGAAGATAATTTGCATATTTCTAGACTTCGATAAAACATGGAGTTAGAGGGTGAAAACTCAACACAACCCCTGAACGACCCTGTGGGTGGCACGAACACCTCCAACGGGACCAATGTAACTCGTAGGAACTGACCCCGCAGCCGCGGGACTCCCGATTTGAGAATACGACTATAATTTGCATATTTCTATACTTAGGCTTAAAAACAAGGCATCAGAGGGTGAAAAATCAAAACAGACTCTAAACGACCCCGTGGGTGGCACCAACACCTCCAACTGGACCAATGTAACTCGTAGGAACCGACCCTACAGCCGCGGGACTCCTGGTTTGAGAATACGACGATAATTTGCATATTTCTAGGCTTAGGCTTAAAAACATGGCGTTAGAGGGTGAGAACTTGAAACAGCCCCCGAACGTCCCCGTGGGTGGCCCCAACACCTCCCTCGGGACCAATATATCTCAAGGAACTGACCCCGCAACCGCGGGACTCCCGGTTTGAGAATACGACTATAATTTGCATATTTCTAGACTTAAGCAAAACTTGGTGTTAGAGGGTGAAAACTCGAAACAGCCCCCGAACGGCCCCGTGGGTGGCACCAACACCTCCCACGGGACCAATGTAACTCGTAGTAACTGACCCCTTAGCCGCGGGACTTCCGGTTTGAGAAGAGGACGATAATTTGCATATTTTAATACTTAGGCTTTAAAACATGGCGTTAGAGGGTGAAAACTTGAAACAGCCCCCGAACGTCCCCATGGGTGGCACCAACACCTCCCATGGGATCAATGTAACTCGTAGGAACTGAACCCGCAGCCGCGGGACTCTCGGTTTGAGAATACGATGATTATTTGCATATTTCTAGACTTAGGCTTAAAAACATGGCGTTAGAGGGTGAGAACTCGAAACAGCCCCCGTACGTCCCCGGGGGTTGCACCAACACCTCCCACGGGACCAATGTAACTCGTAAGAACAGACCCCGCAGCCGCGGGACTCCCGATTTGAGAATACGACGATAATTTGCATATTTCTAGACGTAGGCTTAAAAACATGGCGTTAGAGGGTGAGAACTCGAAACAGACTCCGAACGGACCCGTGGGTGGCACTAACACCTCCAATGGGACCAATGTAACTCGTAGGAACTGACCCCGCAGCCGCGGGACTACCGGTTTGAGAAGATGATGATAATTTGCATATTTTTCTACTTAGGCTTAAAAACATGGCGTTAGAGGGTGAAAACTTGAAACAGCCCCCGAACGTCCCCATGGGTTGCACAACACCTCCCCTGGGATCAATGTAACTCGTAGGAACTGACCCCGCAGTCGCGGCACTCTCGGTTTGAGAATACGATGATAATATGCATATTTCTAGACTTAGGGTTAAAAACGTGGCGTTAGAGGGTGAGAACTCGAAACAGCCCCCGAACGTCCCCGTGGGAGGCACCAACACCTACCACGGGACCAATGTAACACGTAAAAACATGACGTTAGAGGGTGAAAACTCGAAACAGCCCCCGAACGGCCCCGTGGGTGACACCAACACCTGCCACGCGACCAATGTAACTCGTAGGAACTGACCCCGCAGCCGTGGGATTCCCGATTTGAGAATACAATGATAATTTGCGTATTTTTAGTCTTAGGCATAAAAACATGGCGTTAGAGGGTGAAAAACTCGAAACAGCCCCCGAACGGCCCCGTGGTTTGCACCAACACCTCCCACGGGACCAATGTTACTCGTAGGAACGGACCCCGCAGCCTCGGGACTCTCGGTTTGAGAATACGGTGATAATTTTCATATTTCTAAACATAGGCTTAAAAACATGGCGTTAGAGGTTGAGAACTAGAAACAACCCCCGAACGTCCTCGTGGGTGCACAAAGACGTCCCACGGGACCAATGTAACTCGTAGGAACTGACCCCGCAGATGCGGGAATCCCAGTTTGAGAATACGTAGGTAATTTGCATATTTCTAGACTTAGGCTTAAAAACATGGCGTTAGAGGGTGAAAACTCGAAACAGCCCCCGAACGGCCCCGTGGGTGGCACCAACACCTCCCACGGGACCAATGTAACTCGTAAGAACTGACCCCGCAGCCGCGGGACTCTCGGTTTGAGAATACGACGATAATTTGCATATTTCTAGACTTAGGCTTAAAAACATGGCGTTAGAGGTTGAAAACTCGAAACAGCCCCCGAACGGTCCCGTGGGTGGTACCAACACCTCCCACGGGACCAATGTAACTCGTAGGAACTGACCCCGCAACCGCGGGACTCTCGGTTTGAGAATACGAAGGTAATTTGCGTATTTGTAGACATAGGCTTAAAAACATGGCGGTTGAGGGTGAGAACTCGAAACAGACCCCGAACGGCCCCGTGGGTGGCACGAACACCTCCCACGGGACCAATGTAACTCGTAGGAACTGACCCCGCGACCGCGCGACTCCCGGTTTGCGAGTACGACGATAATTTGAATATTTTTAGACTAGGGAAAACCATAGCGTTAGAGGGTGAAAACTCGAAACAGCCCCCGAACGGTCCCGTGGGTGGCACCAACACCTCCTACGGGACCAATGTAACTTGTAGGAACTGACCCCGCAGCCGCGGGACTCCCGGTTTGAGAATACGATGGAAATTTGTGTATTTCTACACATAGGATTACGAACATGGCGTTTGAGGGTGAAAACTCGAAACAGCCCCCGAACGGCCTCGTGGGTGGCACTAACACCTCCCACAGGAACATTGTAACTCGTAGGAACTGACCCCATAGCCGCGGGACTCCCGGTTTGAGAATACGACGATAATTTTCATATTTTTAGACTTTGACTTAAAAATATGGCGTCAGAGGGTGAGAACACGAAACAGCCCCCGACGGCCCCGTGGGTGGCACCAACACCCCCCAGGGGACCAGTGTGACTCGTAGGAACTAACCTCGCCGCCGCGGGACTCCCGAATTTAGAATACGACGATAAGTTGCATATTTCTAGACTTAGGCTTAAAAACATGGCGTTAGAGGGTGAGAACTCAAAATAGCCCCCGAACGTCCCCGTGGGTGGCACCAACACCTCCAACGGGACCAATGTAACTCGTAAGAACTAACATCGCAGCCGCGGGACTCCTGATTTGAGATTATGAAGATAATTTGCATATTTCTAGACTTAGGTAAAACATGGAGTTAGAGGGTGAAAACTCAACACAACCCCCGAACGACCCTGTGGGTGGCACCAACACCTCCAACGGGACCAATGTAACTCGTAGGAACTGACCCTGCAGCCGTGGGACTCCCGATTTGAGAATACGACTATAATTTGCATATTTCTAGACTTAGGCTTAAAAACATGGCATTAGAGGGTGAAAAATCAAAACGGACTCTAAACGACCCCGTGGGTGGCACCAAACCTCCAACTGGACCAATGTAACTCGTAGGAACCGACCCTACAGCCGCGGGACTCCTGGTTTGAGAATACGACGATAATTTGCATATTTCTAGGCTTAGGCTTAAAAACATGGCGTTAGAGGGTGAGAACTTGAAACAGCCCCCGAACGTCCCCGTGGGTGGCACCAACACCTCCCTCGGGACCAATATATCTCAAGGAACTGACCCCGCAACCGCGGGACTCCCGGTTTGAGAATACGACTGTAATTTGCATATTTCTAGACTTAAGCAAAACTTGGTGTTAGAGGGTGAAAACTCGAAACAGCCCCCGAACGGCCCCGTGGGTGGCACCAACACCTCCCACGGGACCAATGTAACTCGTAGTAACTGACCCCGTAGCCGCGGGACTTCCGGTTTGAGAAGAGGACGATAATTTGCATATTTTAATACTTAGGCTTAAAAACATGGCGTTAGAGGGTGAAAACTTGAAACAGCCCCCGAACGTCCCCATGGGTGGCACCAACACCTCCCATGGGATCAATGTAACTCGTAGGAACTGAACCCACAACCGCGGGACTCTCGGTTTGAGAATACGATGATTATTTGCATATTTCTAGACTTAGGCTTAAAAACATGGCGTTAGAGGGTGAGAACTCGAAACAGCCCCCGAACGACTCCGTGGGTGGCACCAACACCTCCCACGGGACCAATGTAACTCTTAAAAACTTGACGTTAGAGGGTGAAAACTTGAAACAGCCTCCGAACGGCCCCGTGGGTGGCACCCTCGCCTCCCACGGGACCAATGTAACTCGTAGGAACTGACCCCGCAGCCGCGGGACTTTCGATTTGAGAATACGACGATAATTTGCATATTTTTAGACTTAGGTTTAAAAACACGGCGTTAGAGGGTGAAAACTCGAAACATCCCCCGAATGTCCCCGTGGGTGGCACCAACACCTCCCACGGGATAAATGTAACTCGTAGGAACTGACCCCGCAGCCGCGCGACTTGCGGTTTGAAAATGCGACGATAATTTTCATATTTCTAGACTTAGGGTTAAAAACATGGCGTTAGAGGGTGAGAACTCGAAACAGCCCCCGAACGTCCCCGTGGGTGGACCCAACACCTCCAACGGGACCAATGTAACTTATAAAAACATGGCGTTAGAGGGTGAAACCTCGACACAGCCCCAGAACGGCCCCGTGGGTGGCACCAACACCTCCCACGGGACCAATGTAACTCTTAGGAACTAACCCCGCAGCCGCGGGACTCCCGGTTTGAGAATACGAAGGTCATTTGCATATTTCTAGACATAGGCTTAAAAGCATGGCGTTAGAGGGTGAGAACTCGAAACAGACCTCGAACGGCCCCGTGGGTGGCATTAGCACCTCTCACGGGACCAATGTAACTCGTAGGAACTGACCCCGCGACCGCGGGACTCTCGGTTTGAGAATACGACGATAATGTGAATATTTCTAGACCTAGGAAAAACATGGCGTTAGAGGGTGAAAACTCGAAACAGCCCCCGAACGGCCCCGTGGGTGGCCCCAACACCTCTCACGGGACCAATGTAACTCGTAGGAACTGACCCCGCAGCCGTGAGACTCTCGGTTTGAAAATACGAAGATAATTTTCATAGTTCTAGACTTATGCTTAAAAATATGGCGTTAGAGGGTGAGAACTCGAAACATCCCCCGAACGTCCCCGTGGGTGGCACCAACACCTTCCACGGGACCAATGTAACTCGTAAAAACCTGCCATTAGAGGGTGAAAACTTGAAACAGACCCCGAACGGCCCCGTGGGTGGCACCAACACCTCCCACGGGACCAATGTAACACGTAGGAACTGACCCCGCATCCGCGGGACTCCCGGTTTGAGAATATGACGATAATTTGCATATTTTCAGACTTAGGCTTAAAAACATGGCGTTAGAGGGTGAAAACTCGAAACAACCCCCGAATTTCCCCGTGGGTGGCACCAACACCTCCCACGGGACCAATGTAATACGTAGGAACTGTCCCTACAGCCGCGCGACTCGCGGTTTGAGAATACGACAATAAATTGTACTTTTCTAGACTTAGGTTCAAAAATATGGCGTTAGAGGGTGAGAACTCGAAACAGCCCCCGAACATCCCCGTGGGTGGCACCAACACCTCCCACGGGACCAATGTAACTCGTAAAAACATGGCGTTAGAGGGTGAAAACTCTAAACATCCCCCAAACGGCCCTATGGGTGGCAACAACACCTCCCACGGGACCAATATAACTCGTAGGAACAGGCTTCGCAACCGCTCGACTCCCGGTTTGAAAATACGACAATAATTTGCGTATTTTTAGACTTAGGCTTAAACACATGGCGTTAGAGGGTGAAAAACTCGAAACAGCCCCCGAACGGCCCCATGGGTCGCACCAACACCTCCCACGGGACCCATGTTACTCGTAGGAACTGACCCCGCAGCCGCGGGACTCTCGGTTTGAGAATATGATGATAATTTGCATATTTCTAGACTTAGGCTTGAAACATGGCGTTAGAGGTTGAGAACTCCAAACAGCCCCCGAACGTCCCCGTGGGTGCACAAACACCTCCCACGGGACCCATGTAACTCGTAGGAACTGACCCCGTAGTCGCTGGAATCCCAGCTTGAGAATACGAAGGTAATTTGCATATTTCTAGACTTAGGGTTAAAAACGTGGTGTTAGAGGGTGAAAACTCAAAACAGCCCCCGAACGGCCCCGAGGGTGGCACCAACACCTCCCACGGGACCAATTTAACCCGTAAGAACTGACCCCACAGCCGCGGGACTCTCGGTTTGAGAAGACGATGATAATTTGCATATTTCTAGACTTAGGCTTAAAAACATGGCGTTAGAGGGTGAAAACTCGAAACATCCCCGAACGGCCCCGTGGGTGGCACCAACACCTCCCACGGGACCAATGTAACTCGTAAGAACTGACCCCGCAATCGGGGGACGCCCGGTTTGAGAATACGAAGGTAATTTGCGTATTTCTAGACATAGGCTTAAGAACATGGCGTTAGACAGTGAGAACTCGAAACAGACCCAGAACGGCCACGTGGGTGGCACCAACACCTCCCACAGGACCAATGTAACTCGTAGGAACTGAAACCGCGACCGTGCGACTCCCGGTTTGAGAATACGACGATAATTTGAATATTTCTAGACCTAGGAAAAACATGGCGTTAGAGGGTGGAAAACTCGAAACAGCCCCCGAACGGCCCCATGGGTGGCACCAACACCTCCCACGGGGCCAATGTAACTCGTAGGAACTAACTCCGCAGTCGCAGGAATCCCGGTTTGATAATACGACGATAATTTGCAAATTTTTAGACTTAGGCTTAAAAACATGGTGTTAGAGGGTGAAAACTCAAAATAGCCCCCGAACGGCCCCGTGGGTGGCACCAACACCTCCCACGGGACCAATGTAACTCGTAGCAACTGACCCCGCAGCTGCGGGACTCCCGATTTAAGAATACGACGATAATTTGAATATTTTTAGACTTAGGCTTGAAAACATGGCGTTACACGGTGAGAACTCGAAACAGCCCCCGAACATCCCCGTGGGTGGCACCAACACCTCCCATGGGACCAATGTAACTCGTAGGAACTGACTCCGTAGCCGCGGGACTCTCGATTTGAGAATACGAAGGTAATTTGCATATTTCTAGACTTAGGCTTGAAAATATGGCGTTAGTGGGTGAAAACTGGAAACAGCTCCCGAACGGCCCCGTGGGCGGCACCAACACCTCCCACGGGACCAATGTAACTTGTAGGAACTGGCCCCGTAGCCACGGGACTTCTGGTTTGCGAATACGATGATAATTTGCATATTTCTAGACATAGGCTTAAAAACAGGCCGTTAGAGGGTGAGAACACGAAACAGCCGCCGAACGGCCCCGTGGGTGGCAGTAACACCACTCACGGGACCAATGTAACTTGTAGGAACTAACCCCGCAGCCGCGGGACTCCCGGTTTGAGAATACGACGATAATTTGCATATTTCAAGACTTAGGCTTAAAAACATGGCGTTAGGGAGTGAGAACTCGAAACAGCCCCCGAACGGCCCCGTGGGTGGCACCAACACCTCCCACGGGACCAATGTAACTCGTTGGAACTGACCCTGGAGCCGCGGGACACTCGATTTGAGCATACGATGATAATTTGCATATTTTTAGACTTAGGCTGAAAAACATGGCATTAGAGGGTGAGAACTCGAAACAGACCCCGAACGGCCCCGTGGGTGACACCAACACCTCCCATGGACCCAATATAACTTTTAGGAACTGACCCTGCAGCCGCGGGACTCTCGGTATGAGAATACGACGGTAATTTGCATATTTCTACACAGTATTATAAACATGGCGTTAGATGGTGAGAACTCCAAACAGCCCCCGAACGTCCCCGTGGGTGGCACCAACACCTCCCACGGGACAAATGTAACTCGTAGCAACTGACCCCACAGTCGCGGGACTCCCGGTTTGAGAATAGGACGATAGTTCACATATTTCTAGACTTAGGCTTAAACACATGGCGTTAGAGGGTGAGAACTCGAATTAGCCCCCGAACGTCCCCTTGGGGGGGACAAACACCTCCCACGGGTCCAATGTAACTTGTAAGAACTGACCCCACACCCGCGGGACTCTCGGCTTGAGAATACGATGGTAATTTGCATATTTTTAGACTTAAGAAAAACATGGCGTTAGAGGGTGAAAACTCGAAACTGTCCCCGAACAGCCCCGTGGCTGGCACCAACACCTCCCCCGGGACCCATGTAACTCGTAGGAACTGACCCCGTAGCCTCGGGAATCCCGGTTTGAGAATACGACGATAACTTTCAAATTTTTAGACTTAGGCTTAAAAACATGGCGTTAGAGGGTGAAAACTCGAAGCAGCCTCTGAACGGCCCCGTGGGTGGCACCAACACCTCGAACGGGATCTATGTAACTCGTACGAACTGACCCTGTAGCCGTGGGACTCCTTGTTTGAGAATACGACCATAATTTTATATTTCTAGACTTAGGCTTAAAAACATGGCGTTAGAGAGTGAGAACTCGAAACAGCCCCCGAACATCCCCGTGGGTGGCACCAACACCTCCCACGGGACCAATGTAACTCATAGGAACTGACCCCGTAGCCGCGGGACTCCCGATTTGAGAATACGACTGTAATTTGCATATTTCTAGACTTAAGCCAAACATGGCGTTAGAGGGCGAAAACTCGAAACAGCCCCCGAACGGCCCCGTGGGTGGCACTAACACCTCCCACGGGACCAATGTAACTCGTAGGAACTGACCCCGCAGCCGCGAGACTCCCGGTTTGAGAATATGACAATAATTTGCATATTTCTAAACTTTGGCTTAAAAACATGGCGTCAGAGGGTGAGAACAC
Source organism: Sambucus nigra (assembly GCA_949130495.1). Taxonomy (NCBI): domain Eukaryota; kingdom Viridiplantae; phylum Streptophyta; class Magnoliopsida; order Dipsacales; family Adoxaceae; genus Sambucus; species Sambucus nigra. The sequence goes on from OX422215.1 coordinate 72,820,240, forward strand.
GAAACTACCCCCGAACGGCCCCGTGGGTAGTACCAACACCTCCCAGGGGACCAGTGTGACTCGTAGGAACTAACCTCGCCGACGTGGGACTCCTGATTTGAGAATACGATGATAAGTTGCATATTTCTAGACTTAGGCTTAAAAACATGGCGTTAGAGGGTGAGAACTCGAAACAGCCCCCAAACGTCCCCGTCGGTGGCACCAACACCTCCCATGGGACCAATGTAACTCGTAAGAACAAACCTCGCAGCCGCGAGACTCCCGATTTGGAATTACGAAGATAATTTTCATATTTCTAGACTTAGGTAAAACATGGCGTTAGAGGGTAAAACTCAAAACAGCCCCCGAACGACCCTGTGGGTGACACCAACACCTCCAACGGGACCAATGTAACTCATAGGACCTGATCCCGCAGTCGCGGGACTCTCGGTTTGAGAATACAACGATAATTTTCATATTTCTAGACTTAGGCCTAAAAACATAGCATTAGAGGGTGAAAACTCAAAACGGACTCTGAACGTCCCCATGGGTGGTACCAACACCTCCAACAGGACCAATGTAACTCGTAGGAACTGACCCCGTAGCCGCGGGACTCCTGGTTTGAGAATACGATGATAATTTGCATATTTCTTGACTTAGGCTAAAAAACATGGCGTTAGAGGGTGAGAACTAGAAACAACCCCCAAACGTCCCCGTGCGTGGCACCAACACCTCCCACGGGACCAATGTAACTCGTAAAAACAAGGCGTTAGAGGGTGAAAACTTGAAACAGCCACCGAACGGCTCCGTGGGTGGCACCAACACCTCCCAAGAGACCAATGTAACTCATAGAAACTGACCCCGCAGCCGCGGGACTCCCGGTTTGAGAATACGACGATAATTTGCGTATTTCTAGAATTAGCTTAAGAACATGGCGTTAGAGGGTGAGAACTCGAAACAGCCACCGAACGTCCCCGTGGATGGCACCAACACCTCTAGGGACCAATGTAACTCGTATGAATGGAGCCCGCAGCCGCGGGACTCCCAGTTTGAGAATACGATGTTAATTAGCAGATTTCTAGGCTTACGCTTAAAAACATGGTGTTAGAGGGTGAGAACTCGAAACAGCCCCCGAACGTCCCCGTGGGGGGCACCAACACCTCCCACGGGTCCAATGTGACTCGTAGGAACTGACCCCGCAGCCGCGGGACTCCCGGTTTGAGAATACGATGGTAATTTTCATATTTCTAGACTTAAGCAAAACATGGCGTTACAGGGTGAAAACTCGAAATAGCCCCCGAACAGCCCCGTGGGTGGCCCCAACACCTCCCACGGGACCAATGTAACTCGTATGAATTGACCCCGCAGCCGCGGGAATCCCGGTTTGAGAATACAATAATAATTTGCATATTTTTAGACTTAGGCTTAAAAACATGGCGTTAGTGGGTGAAAACTCGAAACAGCCTCCAAACGGCCCCGTGGGTGGCACCAATACCTCCAACAGGACCTATGTACCTCGTAGGAACTGACCCCGCAGCCGCGGGAGTCCTGGTTTGAGAATACGACGATAATTTGAGTATTTCTAGACTTAGGCTTAAAAACATGGCAATAGAGGGCGAGAACTCGAAACAGCCCCCGAACGTCCCCGTGGGTGGCACCAACACCTCCCAAGGGACCAATGTAACTCTTACGAACGGAGCCCGCAGCCGCGGGACTCCCGGTTTGAGAATACGACGGTAATTAGCATATTTCTAGACTTACGCTTAAATCAAGTCGTTAGAGGGTAAGACTAGAAACAGCCCCCGAACGTCCCCGTGGGGGGGACCAACACCTCCCATGGGTCCAATGTAACTCGTAAGAACTGACCCCGCAGCCGCGGGACTCCCGATTTGAGAATATGACGGTAATTTGCATATTTCTAGACTTAAGGAAAACATGGCGTTAGAGGGTGAAAACTCGAAACAGCACCTGATCGGCCCCGTAGGTGGCACCAACACCTCCCACGGGACCAATGTAACTCGTAGGAACTGACCCCGCAGCCGCGGGAATCCCAGTTTGAGAATGCAATGATAATTTGTATATTTTTAGACTTAGGCTTAAAAACATGACGTTAGAGGGTGAAAACTCGAAACAGCCTCCGAACGGCCCCGTGGGAGGCACCAACACCTCCAACGGGACCTATGTAACTCGTAGGAACTGACCCCGCAACCGCGGGACTCCAGGTTTGAGAATACGATGATAATTTGCATATTTCTGGACTTAGGCTTAAAAACATGGCGCTAGAGGGTGAGAACTCAAAATAGCCCCCGAACGTCCCTGTGGGTGGCACCAACACCTCCCACGGTACCAATGTAACTCGTTGGAACTGACCCCACAGCCGCGGGACTCGCGGTTTGAGAATACGACTGTAATTTGCATATTTCTAGACTGAAGCCAAACATGGCGTTAGAGGGTGAAAACTCGAAACAGCCCTCGAACGGCCCCGTGGGTGGCACTAACACGTCCCACGGGTCAAATGTAACTCGTAGGAACTGACCCCGTAGATGCGGGACTCCCGCTTTGAGAATACGACTATGATTTGAATATTTCTAGAATTTGGCTTAAAAATGTGGCGTCAGAGGGTGAGAACACGAAACAATCCCCGAACGGCCCCGTGGGTGGCACCAACACCACCCAGGGGACCAGTTTGACTCGTAGGAACTAACCTCGCCGCCGCGCGACTCCCGGTTTGAGAATACAACGATAAGTTGCATATTTCTAGACTTAGGCTTAAAAATATGGCGTTAGAGGGTGAGAACTCGAAACAGCCCCCGAAGTCCCCGTGGGTGGTAAAAACACCTCCCACGGGACCAATCTAACTCGTAAGAACTGACCTCGCAGCCGTGGGACTCCCGATTTGAGATTACGAAGATAATTTGCATCTTTCGAGACTTAGGTAAAACATTGCGTTAGAGGGTGAAAACTCAAAACAGCCGCCGAATGACCCTGTGGGTGGCACCAACACCTCCAACGGGACCAATGTAACTCGTAGGAACTGACCCCGCAGCTGCGGGACTCCCGGTTTGAGAATACTATGATAATTTACATATTTCAATACTTAGGCTTAAAAACATGGCATTAGAGGGTGAAACCTCAAAACGTACTCTGAACGGCCCCGTGGGTGGCACCAACACCTCCAACAGGACCAATGCACCTCGTAGGAACTGACCCCGCAGCCGTGGGACTCGTAGTTTGAGAATACAACTGTAATTTTCATATTTCTAGACTTAGGCTTAAAAACATGACTTTAGAGGGTGAAAATTCAAAACAGCCTCCGAACGGCCCCGTGGGTGGCACCAACACCTCCAACGGGACCTATGTAACTCGTAGGAACTGACCCCGCAGCCCCGGGACTCCTGGTTTGAGAATACGATGATAATTTACATATTTCTAGACTAAGGCTTAAAAATATGGCGTTAGAGGGTTAGAACTCGAAACAGCCCCCGAACGTGCCCGTGGGTGGCAGCAACACCTCTCACGGGAGCAATGTAACTCGTAGGAACTGACCCCGCAGCCGCGAGACTCCCAGTTTGAGAATACGACTGAAATTTCCATATTTCTAGACTTAAGCCAAACATGGCGTTAGAGGGTGAAAACTCGATACAGCCCCCGAACGTCCCCATGGGTGGCACTAACACCTCCCACGGGACCAATGTAACTCGTAGGATCTGACCCCGCAGCCGCGGGACTCCCGGTTTGTGAATATGACGATAATTTGCATATTTCTAGAATTAGGCTTAAAAACATAGCGTTAGAGGGTGAGAACACGAAACAGCCCCCGAAAGTCCCCGTGGGTGGCACTAACACCTCCCACAGGACCAATGTAACTCGTAAAAACATGGCGTCAGAGGGTGAAAACTTGAAACAACCCCCGAACGGCCCCGTGGGTGGCACCAACACCTCCCACGGGATCATGTAACTCGTAGGAACTGACCCCGCAGCCGCGGGACTCCCGGTTTCAGAATACGATGATAATTTGCATATTTTTAGACTTAGGATAAAAAACATGGCGTTAGAGGGTGAAAAATCGAAACAGCCCCCGAATGGCCCCGTGGGTGGCACCAACACCTCCCACAGGACCAATGTAACTCGTAGGAACTAACCCCGCAGCCGCGGGACTCCCGGTTTGAGAAAACGACGATAATTTGAATATTTTTAGACTTAGGATTAAAAACATGGCGTTAGAGGGTGAAAACTCGAAACAGCCCCTGAACGGCCCCGTGGGTGGCACCAACACCTCCCACGGGACCAATGTAACTCGTAGGAACTGACCATGAAGCCGCGTGACTCGCGGTTTGAGAATACGACGATAATTTGCATATTTCTAGACTTTGGTTAAAAACATGGCATTAGAGGGTGAAAACTCGAAACAGCCCCCAAACGGCCCCGTGGTTGGCACCAACCCCTCCCACGGGACTAATGTAACTCGTAGGACTGACCCTGCGGCCGCGCAACTCCCGGTTTGAGAATACGACGATAATTTGAATATTTCTAGACTTAGAAAAAACATGGCGTTAGAGGGTGAAAACTCGAAACAGCTTTCGAATGGCCCCGTGGGTGGCACCAACACCTCCCACGGGACCAATGTAACTTGTAGGAACTGACCCCGCATCCGCGGGACTCCCAGTTTGAGAATACCACGATAATTTACATATTTTTAGATTTAGGCTTAAAAACATGGCGTTAGAGGGTGAGAACTAAAAACAGCCCCCGAAAGTCTCCGTGGGTGGCACCAACACTTCCCATGGGACCAATGTAACTCGTAAGAACTGACCTCGCGGCCGCGGGACTCCCGATTTGAGATTACGAAGATAATTTTCATATTTCTAGACTTAGGTAAAACATGGCGTTAGAGGGTGAAAACTCAAAACAGCCCCCGAACGACCCACTGGGTGGCACCAACACCTCCAATGGAACCAACGTAACTCGTAGGAACTGACCCCGCAGCTGCGGCACTCCCGGTTTGAGAATACTATGATAATTTACATATTTCTATACTTAGGCTAAAAAACATGGCGTTAGAGGGTGAGAACTCGAAACGGACTCTGAACGGCCCTGTGGGTGGAACCAACACCTCCAACAGGACCAATGTACCTGGTAGGAACTGACCCCGTAGCCGCAGGACTCGTGGTTTGAGAATACGACTGTAATTTTCATTTTTCTAGACTTAGGCTTAAAAACATGGCATTAGAGGGTGAAAACTCAAAACAGCCTCCGAACGGCCTCGTGGGTCGCACCAACACCTCCAACGAGACCTATGTAACTCGTAGGAACTGACCCCGCAGCCGCGGAACTCCTGGTTTGAGAATACGACGATAATTTACATATTTCTAGACTTAGGCTTAAGACTACGGCGTTAGAGGGTGATAACTCGAAATAGCCCCCGAACGGCCCCGTGGGTGGCACCAACACCACCCACGGGACCAATGTAACTCGTAGGAACTGACCCCGCAGCCACGGGACTTCCGGTTTGAGAATACGACTATAATTTCCATATTTCTAGACTTAAGCCAAACTTGGGGTTAGAGGGTGAAAACTCGATACAGCCCCCGAACGTCCCCATGGGTGGCACTAATACCTCCCACGGGACCAATGTAACTCGTAGGAACTGACCCCGCAGCCGCCGGACTCCCGGTTTGAGAATACGACGATAATTTGCATATTTCTAGACTTAGGCTTAATAACATGGCGTTAGAGGGTGAGAACTCGAAACAGCCCCCCAAAAGTCCCCGTGGGTGGCACTAACACCTCCCACGGGACCAATGTAACTCGTAAAAACATGGCGTCAGAGGGTGAAAACATGAAACAACCCCCGAACGGCCCCGTGGGTGGCACTAACACCTCCCACGGGACCAATGTACCTCGTAGGAACAGACCCCGCAGCCGCGGGACTCCCGGTTTGAGAATACGATGTTAATTTGCATATTTTTAGAATTAGGATTAGAAACATGGCGTTAGAGGGTAAAAACTGGAAACAGCCCCTGAACGGCCCCGTGGGTGGAACCAACACCTCCCACGGGACCAATGTAACTCGTAGGAACTGACCATGCAGCCGCGCGACTCCCGGTTTGAGAATATGACTATAATTTGCATATTTTTAGACTTAAACCAAACATGTCGTTAGAGGGTGAAAACTCGAAATATCCCCCGAATGGCCCCTTGGGTGGCACCAACACCTCCCACGGGACCAATGTAACTCGTAGGAACTGACCCCGCAGCCGCGGGACTCCCGGTTTGAGAAAACGACGATAATTTGCATATTTTTAGACTTAGGATTAAAAACATGGCGTTAGAGGGTGAAAACTCGAAACAGTCCCTGAACGGCCCCGTGGGTGGCACCAAAACCTCCCACGGGACCAATGTAACTCGTAGGAACTGACCATGCAGCCGCGCGACTCGCGGTTTGAGAATACGATGATAATTTGCATATTTCTAGACTTAGGTTAAAAACATGGCGTTAGAGGGTGAAAACTCGAAACATCCCCCAAACGGCCCCGTGGTTGGCAGCAACCCCTCCCACGGGACCAATGTAACTCGTAGGACTGACCCCGTGGCCGCGCGACTCCCGGTTTGAGAATACGACGATAATTTGAATATTTCTAGACTTAGGAAAAATATGGCGTTAGAGGGTGAAAACTCGAAACTGCCCCCGAACGGCCCCGTGGGTGGCACCAACACCTCCCACGGGACCAATGTAACTTGTAGGAACTGACCCCGCAGCCGCGGGACTCCCAGTTTGAGAATACCATGATAATTTACATATTTATAGACTTAGGCTTAAAAACATGGCGTTAGAGGGTGAGAACTCGAAACAGCCCCCTAAAGTCCCCGTGGGTGGCACTATAACCTCCCACGGGACCAATGTAACTTGTTGGAACTGACCCCGCAGTCGTGGGACTCCCGGTTTGAGAATACGAGAGTAATTTGCGTATTTCTACACAAAGGATTATAAACATGGCGTTAAAGGGTGAGAACTCCAAACAGCCCCCGAACGTCCACGTGGGTGGAACCAACACCTCCCCCGGGAAAAATGTAACTCGTAGCCACTGACCCCGCAGCCGTGGGACTCCCGATTTGATAATACGATGATAATTTGCATATTTATAGACTTAGGCTTAAAAACATTGCGTTAGAGGGTGAGAACACGAAACAGCCCCCGAACGTCCCCGTGGGGGGCACCAACACTTCCCATGGGACCAATGTAACTCGTAAGAACTGACCTCGCGGCCGCGGAACTCCCGATTTGAGATTACGAAGATAATTTGCATATTTCTGGACTTAGGTAAAACATGGCGTTAGAGGGTGAAAACTCGAAACAACCCCCGAACGATCCTGTGGGTGGCACCAACACCTCCAATGGGACCAACGTAACTCGTAGGAACTGACCCCGCAGCTGCGGCACTCCCGGTTTGAGAATACTATGATAATTTACATATTTCTATACTTAGGCTTAAAAACATGGCGTTAGAGGGTGAGAACTCGAAACGGACTCTGAACGGCCCCGTGGGTGGCACCAATACCTCCAACAGGACCAATGTACCTCGTCGGAACTGACCCCGTAGCCGCGGGACTCGTGGTTTAAGAATATGACTGCAATTTTCATTTTTCTAGACTTAGGCTTAAAAACATGGCGTTAGATGGTAAAAACTCAAAACAGCCTCCGTACGGCCCCGTGGGTCGCACCAACACCTCCAACGGGACCTATGTAACTCGTAGGAACTGACCCCGCAGCCGCGAGACTCCCGGTTTGAGAATTCAATGATAATTTGCATATTCCGAGACTTAGGCTTAAAAACATGGCATTAGAGGGTGAGAACTCGAAACAGCCCACGAACGTCCCCGTGGGTGCCACCAACACCTTCCACGGGACCAATGTAACTCGTAGGAATTGACCCCGCAGCGGGGGGACTCCCGATTTGAGAATAGGAAGGTAATTTGCATATTTTTAGGCTTAGGCTTAAAAACATGGCGTTTGTGGTTGAGAACTCAAAACATCCTCCGAACATCCCCGTGGGTGCACCAACACCTCCCACGGGACCAATGTAACTCGAAAGAACTGACCCCGCAGCCGCGGGACTCCTGATTTGAGAATACGACGATAATTTGCATATTTCTAGACATAGGCATAAAAACATGGTGTTAGAGGGTGAGAACACGAAACAGCCCCCGAACGGCCCCGTGGGTGGCACCAACACTTCCCACGGGACCAGTGTAACTCGTAGAAACTGACCCCGCAGCCACGGGACTCCCAATTTTAGAATACGGCAATAATTTGCATATTTCAATACTTAGCCTTAAAACATGGCTTTAGAGGGTGAGAACTCGAAACATCCCCCGAACGTCCCCGTTGGTGGCACCAACACCTCCCACGGGACCAATGTAACTCGTAAGAACAGACCCCGCAGCCGCGGGACTCCCGATTTGAGAATACGAAGGTAATTTGCATATTTTTAGATTTAGGCTTAAAAGCATGGCGTTAGAGGGTGAGAACTCGAAACAGCCCCGGAACGTCCCCGTGGGTGGCACCAACACCTCCCACGGGACCAATGTAACTCGTAGGAATTGACCCCGTAGCCTCGGGACTCCCGATTTGAGAATACGAAGGTAATTTACATATTTCTAGACTTAGGCTTAAAACTATGGTGTTAGAGGGTGAGAACTCGAAACAACCTCCAAACGGCCCCGTGGGTGGCACCAACACCTCCCACGGGACCAATGTAACTCGTAGGAACTGACCCCGCAGCCACGGGACTTCCGGTTTGAGAATACGACAATAATTTCAAGATTTCTAGACTTAAGCCAAACAAGGGGTTAGATGGTGAAAACTTGATACAGCCCCCGAACGTCCCCATGGGTGGCACTAACACCTCCCACGGGACCAATGTAACTCGTAGGAACTGGCACCGCAGTCGCGGGACTCCCGGTTTGAGAATACGACGATAATTTACATATTTCTAGACTTAGGCTTAAAAACATGGCGTTAGAGGGTGAGAACTCGAAACAGCCCCCGAAAGTCCCCGTGGGTGGCACTAACACCTCCCACGGGACCAATGTAACTCGTAAAAACATGGCGTCAGAGGGTGAAAACTTCAAACAACCCCCGAACGGCCCCGTGGGTGGCACCAACACCTCCCACGGGACCAATGTAACTCGTAGGAACTGACCCCGCAGCCGTGGGACTCGTAGTTTGAGAATACAACTGTAATTTTCATATTTCTAGACTTAGGCTTAAAAACATGACTTTAGAGGGTGAAAATTCAAAACAGCCTCCGAACGGCCCCGTGGGTGGCACCAACACCTCCAACGGGACCTATGTAACTCGTAGGAACGGCCCCGTGGGTGGCACCAACACCTCCCGGTTTGAGAATACGACTGTAATTTGCATATTTTTAGACTTAAGCCAAACATGTCGTTAGAGGGTGAAAACTCGAAATATCCCCCGAATGGCCCCTTGGGTGGCACCAACACCTCCCACGGGACCAATGTAACTCGTAGGAACTGACCCCGCAGCCGCGGGACTCCCGATTTGAGAAAACGACGATAATTTGCATATTTTTAGACTTAGGATTAAAAACATGGCGTTAGGGGGTGAAAACTCGAAACACTCCCTGAACGGCCCTGTGGGTGGCACCAACACCTCCCACGGGACCAATGTAACTCGTAGGAACTGACCATTCAGCCGCGCGACTCGCGGTTTGAGAATACGACGATAATCTGCATATTTCTAGACTTAGGTTAAAAACATGGCGTTAGAGGGTGAAAATTCGAAACATCCCCCAAACGGCCCCGTGGTTGGCAGCAACCCCTCCCACGGGAACAATGTAACTCGTAGGACTGACCCCGTGGCCGCGCGACTCCCGGTTTGAGAATACGACGATAATTTGAATATTTCTAGACTTAGGAAAAACATGGCGTTAGAGAGTGAAAACATGAAACAGCCCTCGAACGGCCCCGTGGGTGGCACCAACACCTCCCACGGGACCAATGTAACTCGTAGGAACTGACCATGCATCCGCGCGACTCGCGGTTCGAGAATACGAAGATAATTTGCATATTTCTAGACTTAGGTTAAAAACATGGCCTTAGAGGGTGAGAACTCGAAACAGCCCCCTAAAGTCCCCGTGGGTGCCACTATAACCTCCCACGGGACCAATGTAACTTGTAGGAACTGACCCCGCAGTCGTGGGACTCCCGATTTGAGAATACGAGAGTAATTCGCGTATTTCTACACAAAGGATTATAAACATGGCGTTAAAGGGTGAGAACTCCAAACAGCCCCCGAACGTCCCCGTGGGTGGCACCAACACCTCCCCCGGGACAAATGTAACTCGTAGCCACTGACCCCGCAGCCGCGGGACTCCCGATTTGATAATACGATGATAATTTGCATATTTCTAGACTTAGGCTTAAAAACATTGCGTTAGAGTGTGAGAACACGAAACAGCCCCCGAACGTCCCCGTGGGGGGCACCAACACTTCCCATGGGACCAATGTAACTCGTAAGAACTGACCTCGCGGCCGCGGGACTCCCGATTTGAGATTACGAAGATAATTTGCATATTTCTAGACTTAGGTAAAACATGGCGTTAGAGAGTGAAAACTCAAAACAGCCCCCGAACGACCCTGTGGGTGGCACCAACACCTCCAACGGGACCAATGTAACTCGTAGGAACTGACCCCGCAGCCGCAGAACTCGTGGTTTGAGAATACGACGATAATTTGCATATTTCTAGACTTAGGCTTAAAAAATGGCGTTAGAGGGTGAGAACTCGAAATAGCCCCCGAACGTCCCCATGGGTGGCATGAACACCTCCCACGGGACCAATGTAAGTCATAGGAACTGACCCCACAGCCGCGGGACTCCCGGTTTGAGAATACCACTGTAATTTACATATTGTTAGACTTAAACAAAACATGGCGTTACAGGGTGAAAACTCGAAACAGCCCCCGAACGGTCCCGTAGGTGGCACCAACACCTCCCTCGAGACCAATGTAACTCGTAGGAACTGAGCCCGCAGCCGCGGGACCCCCGGTTTTAGAATATGACGATAAATTGAATATTTTTATACTTAGGGTTAAAAACATGGTGTTAGGGGGTGAAAATTTCAAACAACCCCGAACGTCCCCGTGGGTGGAACCAACACCTCCCACGGGACCAATGTAACTCATAGGAACTGAGCCCGTAGTCCCGGGACTCACGGTTTGAGAATACGACGATAATTTTCATATTTCTAGACTTATGCTTAAAAACATGGCGTTAGAGGGTGAGAACTCGAAACAGCCCCCGAAAGTCCCCGTGGGTGGCACTATAACCTCCCACGGGACCAATGTAACTCGTAAAAACATGGCGTTAGAGGGTGAAAACTTGAAACAGGCCCCAAACGGCCCCGTGGGTGGCACCAACACCTCCCACGGGACCAATGTAACTCGTAGGAACTGACCCCGCAGCCGAGGGACTCCCGGTTTGAGAATACGACGATAATTTGCATATTTTTAGACTTAGGATTAAAAGCATGGCGTTAGAGGGTGAAAACTCGAAACAGCCCCTGAACGGCCCCGTGGGTGGCACCAACACCTCCCATGGGACCAATGTAACTCGTAGGAATGACTAGCAGCTGCGCGACTCGCGGTTTGAGAATACGACGATAATTTGCATATTTCTAGACTTAGGTTAAAAACACGGCGTTAGAGGGTGAAACCTCGAAACAACCCCCAAACGGCTCCGTGGTTGGCACCAACACCTCCCACGGGACCAATGTAACTCGTAGGAAGTGACCCCGCGACCACGCGACTCCCGGTTTGAGAATACGGTGATAATTTGAATATTTCTAGACTTAGAAAAAACATGGTGTTAGAGGGTCAAAACTCAAAACAGCCCCCGAACAGCCCCGTGGGTGGCACCAACACCTCCCACGGGACCAATGTAACTTATAGGAATAGACCCCGTTGCCGCGGGACTCCCAGTTTGAGAATACGATAGTAATTTGCGTATTTCGACACATAGTATTATAAACATGGCGTTAGAGGGTGAGAACTCCAAACAGCCCCCGAACGTCCCCGTGGATGGCACCAACACCTCCCACGGGACCAATTAACTCGTAGGTACTGACCCCGCAGCCGCGGGACTCCTGGTTTGAGAATACGACGATAATTTGCATATTTCTAGACTTAGGCTTAAAAACATGGCGTTAGAGGGTGAGAACTCGAAACAGCCCCCGAACGTCCCCGTGGGTGGCACCAACACCTCCCAAGGGACCAATGTAACTCGTACGAATGGAGCCCGCAGCCGCGGGACACCACCGGTTTGAGAATATGACAGTAATTAGCTTATTTCAAGACTTTTGCATAAAAACATGGCGTTAGCGGGTGAGAACTCGAAACAGCGATCGAACGTCCCCGTGGGTGGCACCAACACCTCCCACGGTTCCAATGTAACTCGTAAGAACTGACTCCCCAATCGCGGGACTCCCGATTTGAGAATACGAAGGTAATTTGCATATTTCTAGACATAGGCTTAAAAACATGGCGTTAGAGGGTGAGAACACGAAACAGCCGCCGAACGGCCCCGTGGGTGGCACCAACACCTCCCACGGGATCAATGTAACTCGTAGGAACTGACCCCGCAGCCGCGGGACTCACGGTGTGAGAATACGACGATAATTTTAATATTTCTAGACATAGGAAAAACATGGCGTTAGAGGGTGAAAACTCGAAACAGCCCCCAAACGGCCCCGTGGGTGGCACCAACACCTCCCACGGGACCAATGTAACTTGTAGGAACTGACCAAGAAGCCGCAGGACTCCCAGTTTGAGAATACGAGGGTAATTTGCGTATTTCTACACAAAGGATTATAAACATGGCGTTAAAGGGTGAGAACTCCAAACAGCTCCCGAACGTCCCCGTGGGTGGCACCAACACCTCCCCCGGGACAAATGTAACTCGTAGCCACTGACCTCGCAGCCGCGGGACTCCCGATTTGATAATACGACGATAATTTGCATATTTCTAGACTTAGGCTTAAAAACGTTGCGTTAGAGGGTGAGAACACGAAACAGCCCCCGAATGTCCCCGTGGGGGGCGCCAACACCTCCCACGGGACCAATGTAACTCGTAATAACTGACCCCGCAGCCACGGGAGTCCCGGTTTGAGAATACGATGGTAATATGCATATCTCTAGACTTAAGCAAAACATGGCATTAGAGGGTGAAAACTCAAAACAGCCCCCGAACGGCCCCGTGGGTGGCACCAACACCTCCCACGGGACCAATGTAACTCGTAGGAAACTGACCCCGCAGCCGCGGGAATCCCGATTTGAGAATATGACGATAATTTGCATATTTTTAGACTTAGGCTTAAAAACATGGCGTTAGAGGGTGAAAACCCGAAACTGCTTCCGAATGGCCTCGTGGGTGTAAGGGTGTAAACGGGTCGGGTCTGGATCGGGTCTGGGTATATCGAGATCCGATCCGGGTATATTTTTAACGGATCGGGTCTTACCCGATTACCCGACGGGTCTCAGAAAATGGATCCAGACCCGGATCCGTTAAGGACTCGGAGACCCGACCCGAATACCCGACCCGATTATATATATATATAAAAAACTGTTTTTATATATATATATATATATAAATAAATAAAATTGTTTTTATATAAATATAACTTATATTTATATAAAAACAGTTTTATATAAAAACAATATAAAAACTGTTTATATATATATATATATATATAAGTTATATTTATATAAAAACAGTTTTATTTAAAAACAGTTTTTATATAAATGTTTTTATATAAAATAAAACTGTTTATATATATTTATATATATATATATATATATATATATAAAAACAGTTTTATTTTATATAAAAACTGTTTTTTATATAAAACTGTTTTTATATAAATGTTTTTATATAAAATAAAACTGTTTATATATATATATATATATATATATATATAAATAAATAGTTTTTTATGAAATATATATATATTTTATAAAAAACTATATATATATTTTATAAAATATATATATATTTTATAAAAAACTATTTATTTTTATATATATATATATATATATATAATATTATATATAAATAGATATTTATTATATTATATATATACACATTCGGGTCGGGTCCTTATCGGATCGGAGTCATGTATATCCAGATCCGATCCATTAACTAATCGGGTAATCGGATAATCGGGTCTATAAAATTTGCTCAGATCCGTTAATTTAGGTCGGGTCCGGATCGGGTCCGGGTCCAGACCTGGTCCATTGACAGCCCTACGTGGGTGGCACCAACACCTCCAACGGTACCAATGTAACTCGTAGGAACTGACCCCGCAGTCGCGGGACTCCGGGTTTTAGAGTACAACGATAATTTGCATATTTCTAGACTTAGGGTTCAAAAATGGCGTTAGAGGGTGAGGACTCGAAACAGCCCCTGAACGTCCCCGTGGGTGGCACCAACACCTCCCACGGGACCAATGTATCTCGTAGGAACTGACCCCGCAGCCCCGGGACTCCCGGTTTGAGAATACAATGATAATTTGCATATTTCTAGACTTAGGCTTAAAAACATGGCGTTAGAGGATGAGAACACGAAGCCGCCCCCGAACGGCCCCGTGGGTGGCACCAACACCTCCCACGGCACCATTGTAACTTGTAGGAATTGACCCCGCAGCCGCGGGACTCCCGGTTTGTAGAATACGATGATAATTTGCATATTTTTAGACTTAAGAAAAACATGGCGTTAGAGGGTGAAAACTCGAACAGCCCCCGAACGGACCCTTGGGTGGCACCAAGACCTCCAACGGGATCAATGTAACTCATAGGAACTGACCCCGCAGCTGCGGCACTCCCGATTTGAGAATACGAAGGTAATTTGCATATTTCTAGACATAGGCTTAAAAACATGGCATTAGAGGGTGAGAACACGAAACAGCCGCCGAACGTCCCCGTGGGTGGCACCAACACCTCCCATGGGACCAATGTAACTCGTAGGAACTGACCCCGCAGCCGCGGGAGTCCCGGTTTGAGAATATGACTGTAATTTGCATATTTCTAGACTAAGGCCTAAAAACATGGCGTTAGAGGGTGAAAACTCGAAACAGCCCCCGAACGTCCCCATGGGTGGCACCAACACCTCCCATGGGATCAATGTAACTCGTAGGAACTGACCCCGCAGCCGCGGGACTCTCGGTTTGAGAATACGATTTTAATTTACATATTTCCTGACTTAGGCTTAAAAATATGGCATTAGAGGGTGAGAACTCGAAACAGACCTTGAATGTCCCCGTGGGTGTCACCAACACCTCCCACGGGACCAATGTAACTCGTAAAACATGGCGTTAAAGGGTGAAAACTCGAAACAGCCTCCGAACGGCCCCATGCGTGGCACCAACACCTCCCACGAGACCAATGAAACTCATAGGAACTAACCCCACAGCCGTGGGACTCTCGATTTGAGAATACGACGGTAATTAGCATCTTTCTAGACTTACGCTTAAAAACATGGCGTTAGAGAGTGAAAACACGAACAAAACACCTCCAACGGGACCAATGTAACTCGTAGGAACTGACCCCGCAGCCGCGGGACTCCCGCTTTGAGAATACGACGATAATTTGCGTATTTCTAGACTTAGACTTAAAAACATGGCGTTAGAGGATTAGGACTCGAAGCAGCCCCTGAACGTCCCCGTGGGTGTCACCAACACCTCCCACGGGACCAATGTATCTCGTAGGAACTGACCCCGCAGCCTCCCGACTCCCGGTTTGAGAATACAACGATAATTTGAATATTTTTAGACTTAGGCTTAAAAACATGTCGTTAGAGGGTGAGAACTCCAAAGACCCCCCGAATGTCCCCGTAGGTGGCACCAACACCTCCCACGGGACAAACGTAACTCGTAGGAACTCACCCCGCGACCGCGGGACTCCTGGTTTTTGAATACGACTATAATTTTCATATTTCTAGACTTAGGCTTAAAAACATGGCGTTAGAGGGTGAGAACTCGAAACAGCTCCCGAACGTCCCCGTGGGTGGGACCAACACCTCCCACCGGACCAATATAACTCGTAGGAACTGACCCCGCAGCCGCGGGACTCCCGGTTTGAGAATACGACTGTAATTTTCATATTTCTAGACTTAAGCAAAACATGGCGTTAGAGGGTAAAAACTCGAAACAGCCCCCGAACGGACCTGTGGGTGGCACCAACACCTCCCACGAGACCAATGTAACTCGTATGAACTGACCCCGCAGCCGCAGGACTCCCGATTTGAGAATACGACGGTAATTTGCATATTTCTAAACTTAAGCAAAACATGGCGTTAGAGGGTGAAAACTCGAAACAGCCCCCGAACGGCCCCATGGGTGGCACCAACACCTCCCACGGGACCAATGTAACTCATGAGAATTGACCCCGCAGCCTCAGGACTCTCGGTTTGAGAATACGATGATAATTTACATATTTCTAGACTCAGGCTTAAAGACATGGCGTTAGAGGGTGAGAACTCAAAACAGCCCCCGAACGTCCCCGTGGGTGGCACCAACACCTCCCACGGGACCAAATAACTCGTAAAAATATGGCGTTAAATAGTGAAAACTCAAAACAACCCCCAAACGGCCCCGTGGGTGGCACCAACACCTCCCACGTGACCAACGTATCTCGTAGGAACTGACCCCGCAGCCGCGGGACTCTCGGATTGAGAATACGATGGTAATTTGCATTTTTCTAGACTTCGGCTTAAAAACATGGCATTAGAGGGTGAAAACTCAAAATGGACCCCGAACGGCCCCGTGGGTGGCACTAACACCTCCCGCGGGACCAATGTAACTCGTAAGAACTGACCCCGCAGCCGCGGGACTCCCGATTTGAGAATATAACAGTAATTTGCATATTTCTAAACTTAAGCAAAACTTGGCGTTAGAGGGTGAAAACTCGAAACAGCCCCCGAACGGACCCGCAGGTGGTACAAACACCTCCCACGGGACCAATGTAACTCGTACTAACTGACCCCGCAGCCTGGGGACTACCGATTTAAAAATATGACAATAATTTGCATATTTTTAGACTTAGGCTTAAAAACATGGCGTCAGAGGATGAAAACTCGAAACTACCCTAGAACGTCCAGGTGAGTGGCACCAACACCTCCCACAGGACCAATGTTACTCGTAGGAAGTGACCCCGTAGCCGCGGGACTCCCTATTTGAGAATACGAAGGTACTTTGCATATTTCCACACTTATGGTTAAAAACATGGCGTTAGTGGGTGAGAACTCGAAACAGCCCCCGAATGACCCCGTGGGTTGTACCAACACCTCCCACGGGACCAGTGCAACTCGCTAGAACTGACCTCGCAGCCGCGGGACTCCCGGTTTGAGAATATGACGATAATTTCCATATTCCTAAACTTAGGCTTAAAACATGGCGTTAGAGGGTGAGAACTCGAAACAGCCCCCGAACGTCCCCGTGGGTGGCACCACCACCTCCCACGGGTCCAATGTAACTCGTAAGAACTGACTCCCCAGCCGCGGGACACCCGATTTGAGAATACGATGGTAATTTGCATATTTCTAGACATAGGCTTAAAAACATGGAGTTAGAGGGTGAGAACACGAAATAGCCGCCGAACGGCCCCGTGGGTGGCACCAACACCTCCCACGGGACCAATGTAACTCATAGGAACTGACCCCGCAGCCGCGGAACTCGCAATTTGAGAATACGACGGTAATTGGCATATTTCTTGACTTAGGCTTAAAAACATGGCGTTAGAGGGTGAGAACTCAAAACAGACTCCGAACGGACCCGTGGGTCGCACCAACACCTCCCACGGGACCAATGTTACTCATAGGAACTGACCCCGCAGCCGCGGGACTCCCGATTTGTGAATACGATGATAATTTTCTTATTTCTAAACTTAGGCACAAAAACTTGGCGTTAGAGGGTGAGAAATTGAAACAGCCCCCGAACGTCCTGATGGGTGGCACCAACACCTCCCACGGGACCAATGTAACTCGTAGAAACAGACCCCGCAGCCGCGGGTCTCCCGATTTGAGAATACGATGGTAATTTGCGTATTTATAGACTTAGGCTTAAAAACATGGCGTTAGAGGGTGAGAAATCGAAACAGACTCCGAACGGGCCCGTGGGTGGCACCAACACCTCCCACGCGACCAATGTAACTCATAAAAACATGGCATTAGAGGGTGAAAACTCGAAACAGCTCCCGAACGGCCCCGTGGTTGGCACCAACACCTCCCACGGGACCAATGTAACTCGTAGGAACTGACCCCGCAGCTGCGGGACTCCTGGTTTGACAATACGACGATAATTTGCATATTTTTAGACTTTGGCTTAAAAACATGGCGCTAGAGGGTGAGAACTCGAAACAGCCCCCGAACGTCCCCGTGGGTGGCACCAACACCTTCCACGGGACCAATGTAACCCGGTGGAACTAACCCCGCAGCTGTGGGACTCCCGATTTGAGAATACGACGGTAATTTGCATATTTCTACACTTAAGCAAAACATTGCGTTAGAGGGTGAAAACATGAAACAGCCCCCGAACGGCCCCGTGGGTGGCACCAACACCTCCCACGGGACCAATGTAACTCGTAGGAACTGACCCCGTGACCGTGGGGCTCCCGGTTTGAGAATACGAAGATAATTTGAATATTTCTTGACATAGGCTTAAAAACATGGCGTTAGAGGATTAGAACTCGAAACAGCCCCCGAACATCCCCGTGGGAGGTACCAACACCTCCCACGCGACCAATGTAACTCGTAGGAACTAACCCCGCATCCGTGGGACTCCCGATTTGAGAATACGACGAGAATTTGCATATTTTTAGACTTAGGTTTAAAAACATGGCGTTAGAGAGTGAAAACTCGAAACAGCCCCCGAAAGGCCTGGTGGGTGGCACCAACACCTCCCACGGGACCAATGTAACTCTCAAGAACTGACCCCGCAGCCGCGGAACTCTCGGTTTGAGAATACGATGATAATTTGCATATTTCTAGACTTAGGCTTAAAAACATGGCGTTAGAGGATGAGAACTCGAAACAGCCCCCGAATGTCCCCGTGGGTGGCACCAACACCTCCCACGGGACCAATGTAACTCGTAGGAACTGACCCCGTAGCCGCGGGACTCCCGGTTTGAAAATACGACTGTAATTTGCATATTTCTAGACTTAAGCCAAACATGGCGTTAGAGGGTGAAAACTCGAAACAGCCCCCGAATGGCCCCGTGGGTGGCCTTAACACCTCCCACGGGACCAATGTAACTCGTAGGAACTAACCCCGCAGCCGCGGGACTACCGGTTTGAGAATACGAGGATAATTTGAATATTTTAAGACTTACTCTTAAAAATATGGCGTTCAAGGGTTAAAACTCGAAACATCACCCGAACGGCCCCGTGGGTGGCACCACCACCTCCCACGGGACTAATGTAACTCGTAAGAACTGACCCCGCAGCCGTGGGACTCTCGGTTTGAGAATAAAACGATAATTTGTATATTTCTGAACTTAGGCTTAAAAACATTGCGTTAGAGGGTAAAAACTCGAAACAGCCCCCGTACGGCCCCGTGGGTGGCACCAACACCTCCCACGGGACCAATGTAACTCGTAGGAACTGGCCCCGCAACTGCGGGACACCCTGTTTGATAATACGAAGGTAATATGCGTATTTCTGGACATAGGCTTAAAAACATGGCGTTAGAAGGTGAGAACTCCCGATTTGAGAATACGACGCTAATTTGCATATTTATAGACTTAGGCTTAAAAACATGGCGTTAGAGGATGAGAACTCGAAACAGCCCCCGAACGTCCCCGTGGGTGGCACCAACACCTCCCACGGGACCAATGTAACTCTTAGGAACTGACCCCGCGACCACAGGACTCCCGGTTTGAGAATACGAATATAATTTGAATATTTCTAGACTTAGGAAAAACATGTCGTTAGAGGGTGAAATCTCCAAACAGCACCCAAACGGTCCCGTGGGTGGCGCCAACACCTCCAACGGGACAAATGTAACTCGTAGGAACTGACCCCGCAGCCACGGGACTCTTGATTTCAGAATATGATGATCATTTTCTAATTTCTAGACTTAGGCTTAAAAACATTGCGTTAGAGGGTGAGAACTCGAAACAGCACCCGAACGTCCCCGTGGGTGGCACGAACACCTCCCACGGGACCAATGTAACTCCTAGGAACTGACCCCGCCGCCGCGGGACTCCCGGTTTGAGAATACGACTGTAATTTGCATATTTCTAGACTTAAGCAAAACATGGTGATAGAGGGTAAAAACTAGAAACATCCCCCAACAGCCCCCGAACGGCCCCGTGGGTGGCACCAACACCTCCCATGGGACAAATGTAACTCGTACGAACTGACCCCGCAGCCGCGGGACTCCCGATAGGAGAATACGACTGTAATTTGCATATTTTTAGACTTAAGCAAAACATGGCGTTAGAGGGTGAAAACTTGAAACAGCCCCCGAACGGACCTGTGGGTGGCACCAACACCTCCCAGGAGACCAATGTAACTCGTAGGAACTAACCCCGCAGCCATGGGACTCCCAATTTGAGAATATGACTACAATTTGCATGTTTTTATACTTAGGGTTAAAAACATGGCGTTAGAGGGTGAAAACTCGAAACAGCCCCCGAACGGCCCCATGAGTGGCACAAACACCTCCCACGGGACCAATGTAACTCGTAGGAACTGACCCTGCAGTTCCGGGACTCTTGATTTGAGAATACGACAATAATTTACATATTTCTAGAGTTAGGCTTAAAAACATGGCGTTAGAGGGTGAGAACTCAAAACAACCCCCGAATGTCCCCGTGGGTGGCACCAACACCTCTCACGGGACCAATGTAACTCGTAAAAACATGGCGTTTCAGGTGAAAACTCGAAACATCCCCAGAACGGCCCCGTGGGTGGCACCAACACCTCCCACGGGACAAATGTACCTCGTAAGAACTGACCCATGCAGCCGCGCGACTCGCGGTTTGAGAATACGACGATAATTTGCATATTTCTTAACTTAGGCTTAAAAACAAGGCGTTAGAGGGTGAGAACTCGAAATAGAACACATCCCGCGGGACCAATGTAACTCGTAAAAACTGACCCCTCAGCCGCGGGACTCCCGGTTTGAGAATACGACGATAATTTGCGTATTTCTAGAATTAGGCTTAAAAACATGGCGTTAGAGGGTAAGGACTCGAAACAACCCCCGAACGTCCCCGTGGGTAGCACCAACACCTCCCACGGGACCAATGTATCTCGTAGGAACTTACCCCGCAGCCCCGGGACTCCCGGTTTGAGAATACAACGATAATTTGCATATTTTTAGTCATAGGGTTAAAAACATGGCGTTAGAGGGTGAGAACTCGAAAGAGCCCCCGAATGACCCCGTGGGTGGCACCAACACCTCCCACGGGACCAATATAACTCTTAGGAATTGACCCCGCAGCCGAGGGACTCCCGATTTGAGAATACGACTGTAATTTGCATATTTTTAGACTTAAGCAAAACATGGCGTTAGATTATAAAAACTCGAAACAGCCCCTGAACGACCCCGTGGGTGACACCAACACCTCCCACGGGACCAATGTAACTCGTAGGAACTGACCCCACAGTCGTGGGACTCCCGATTTGAGAATACAACTATAATTTGCATATTTTTAGACTTAGGGTTTAAAAAATGGCGTTAGAGGGTGAGACCTCGAAAGAGCCCCCGAATGACCCCGAGGGTGGCACCAACACCTCCCACGGGACCAATATAACTCGTAGAAATTGACCCCGCAGCCGCGGGACTCCCGATTTGAGAATACGACTGTCATTTGCATATTTTTAGACTTAGGATTAAAAAGATGGCGTTAGATTATAAAAACTCGAAACAGCCCCTGAACGACCCCGTGGGTGACACCAACACCTCCCACGGGACCAATGTAACTCGTAGGAACTGACTCCGCAGTCGCTGGACTCTCGGTTTGAGAATACGATGGTAATTAGCATATTTCTAGGCTTACGCTTAAAAATATGGCGTTAGAGGGTTAAAGTTCGAAACAGGAGACCTCCCACGGGACCAATGTTACTCGTAGGAACTGACCCCGTAGCTGCGGGACTCCCGGTTTGAGAATACAACGATTATTTGCGTATTTCTAGACTTAGGATTAAAAACATGGCTTTAGTGGGTGAGAACTCGAAACAGCCCCCGAACGTCCCCGTGGGTGGCACCAACACCTCCCACTCGACCAATGTATCTCGTACGAACTGACCCCGCAGCCGCGGCACTCTCGGTTTGAGAATACGATGGTAATTTGGATATTTCTAGACTTAGGCTTAAAAACATGGCATTAGAGGGTGAAAACTCAAAACGGACCCTAAACGGACCCGTGGGTGGCACCAACACCTCCAACAGGACCAATGTAACTCGTAGGAACTGACCTCGCAGGCGAGCGACTCCCGATTTGAGAATACGACTGTAATTTGCATATTTATAGACTTAAGCAAAACATGGCGTTAGAAGGTGAAAACTCAAAACATCCCCCGAACGGCCCCGTGGGTGGCACCAACACCTCCCATGGGACCAATGTAACTCGTAGAAACTGACCCCGCATCCGCGGGAATCACGATTTGTGAATACGACGATAATTTCCATATTTTTAGACTTAGGCTTAAAAACATGACGTTAGAGGGTGAAAACTCGAAACAGCCCCCGAACGGCCCCGCGGGTGGCACCAACACCTCCCACGGGACCAATGTAACTCGTAGGAACTGACCCCACAGCCGCGAGACTCCCGATTTGTAAATACGACAATAATTTGCATATTTTTAGACTTAGGCTTAAAAATATGGCGTTAGAGGGTGAGAACTCGAAACTGCCCTCGAACGTCCCCGTGGGTGGCACCAACACCTCCCACGGGACCAATGTAACTCGTAGGAAGTGACCCCGCAGCTGCCGGACTCCCGATTTGAGAATACGAAGGTACTTTGTATATTTCTAGACTTAGGCTTAAAAACATGGCGTTAGAGGGTGAGAATTCGAAACAGCTCCCGAACGTCCCCGTGGGTGGCACCAACACCTCCCACGGGACCAATGTAACTCCTAGAAACTGACCCCGCCACTGCGGGACTCACGATTTGAGAATATGACTGTAATTTGCATATTTCTAGACTTAAGCAAAACAAGGCGTTAGAGGGTGAAAACGAGAAACAGCCCCCGAACGGCCCCGTGGGTGGCACCAACACCTCCCATGGGACAAATGTAACTTGTACGAACTGACCCCGCAGCCACGGGACACCCGGTTTGAGAATACTACTGTAATTTGCATATTTCTAGACTTAAGCAAAACATGGCGTTAGAGGGTGAAAACTCGAAACAGCCCCCGAACGGACCTTGGGTGACACCAACACCTCCCAAGAGACCAATGTAACTCGTAGGAACTAACCCCGCAGCCACAGGACTCCCGATTTGAGAATATGATGACAATTTGCATGTTTTTATACTTAGGGTTAAAAACATGGCTTTAGAGGGTGAAAACTCGAAACAGCCCCTGAACGGCCCCATGAGTAGCACAAACACCTCCCACGGGACCAATGTAACTCGTAGGAACTGACCCCGCAGCCGCGGGACTCTCGATTTGAGAATACGACGATAATTTACATATTTCTAGAGTTAGGCTTAAAAACATGGCGTTAGAGGGTGAGTACTCGAAACAGCCCCCGAACGTCCCCGTGGGTGGCACCAACACCTCCCACGAGACCAATGTAACTCGTAAAAACATGGCGTTAAAGAGTGAAAACTCGAAACAGCCCCCGAACGGCCCCGTGGTCGGCACCAACACCTCCTATGAGACCAATGTAAATCGTAGGAACTGACCCCGCAGCCGCGGGACTCTCGGTCTGAGAATAGGACGGTAATTAGCATCTTTCTAGACTTACGCTTAAAAACATGGCGTTAGAAGGTGAAAACTCGAAACAGAACACCTCCCACGGGACCAATGTAACTCGTAGGAACTGACCCCGCAGCCACGGGACTCCCGGTTTGAGAATACGAGGATAATTTGCGTATTTCTAGAATTAGGCTTAAAAACATGGCGTTAGAGGGTGAGGACTCGAAACAGCCCCCGAACGTCTCCGTGGGTAGCACCAACACCTCCCACGGGACCAATGTATCTCGTAAGAACTGACCCCGCAGCCCCGGAACTACCGGTTTGAGAATACAACGATAATTTGCCTATTTTTAGTCTTAGGTTTAAAAACATGGCGTTAGAGGGTGAGAACTCGAAAGAGCCCCCGAATGTCCCCGTGGGTGGCACCAACACCTCCCACGGGACCAATGTAACTCGTAGGAACTGACACCACAGCCGCGGGACTCCCGATTTGAGAATACAACTATAATTTGCATATTTTTAGACTTAAGCAAAACATGGCGTTAGATTATAAAAACTCGAAACAGCCCCTGAACGGCCCGTGGGTGACACCAACACCTCCCACGGGACCAATTTAACTCGTAGGAACTGACCCCACAGTGCTGGGACTCCCGGTTTGAGAATACGACGACAATTATATATTTTTAAACTTTGGCTTAAAAACATGGCGTTAGAGGGTGAAAAACTCGAAACAGCCCCCGAAAGGCCCCGTGGGTGGCACCAACACCTCCCACGCGACCAAGGTAACTCGTAGGAACTGACCCCGCAGTCGCTGGACTCTCGGTTTGAGAATACGACGGTAATTAGCATATTTCTAGACTTACGCTTAAAACATGGCGTTAGAGGGTTAAAGTTCGAAACAGGACACCTCCCACGGGACCAATGTTACTCGTAGGAACTGACCCCGTAGCTGCGGGACTCCCGGTTTGAGAATACGACGATTATTTGCGTATTTCTAGACTTAGGATTAAAAACATGGCTTTAGTGGGTGAGAACTCGAAATAGCCCCCGAACGTCCCCGTGGGTGGTACCAACACCTCCCACTCGACCAATGTATCTCATACGAACTGACCCCGCAGCCGCGGCACTCCCGGTTTGAGAATACGATGGTAATTTGGATATTTCTAGACTTAGGCTTAAAAACATGGCATTAGAGGGTGAAAACTCAAAACGGACTCTGAACGGACCCGTGGGTGGCACCAACACCTCCAACAGGACCAATGTAACTCGTAGGAACTGACGCCGCAGGCGAGCGACTCCCGATTTGAGAATACGACTGTAATTTGCATATTTATAGACTTAAGCAAAACATGGCGTTAGAAGGTGAAAACTCAAAACATCCCCCGAACGGCCCCGTGGGTGGCACCAACACCTCCCATGGGACCAATGTAACTCGTAGAAACTGACCCCGCAGCCGCGGGAATCACGATTTGTGAATACGACGATAATTTGCATATTTTTAGACTTAGGCTTAAAAACATGACGTTAGAGGGTGAAAACTCGAAACAGCCCCCGAACGGCCCTGCGGGTGGCACCAACACCTCCCACGGGACCAATGTAACTCGTAGGAACTGACCTCGCAGCCGCGAGACTCCCGATTTGTAAATACGACAATAATTTGCATATTTTTAAACTTAGGCTTAAAAACATGGCGTTAGAGGGTGAGAACTCGAAACTGCCCTCGAACGTCCCCATGGGTGGCACCAACACCTCCCACGGGACCAATGTAACTCGAAGGAAGTGACCCCGCAGCCGCGGGACTCCTGATTTGAGAATACGAAGGTACTTTGTATATTTTTAGACTTAGGCTTAAAAACATGGCGTTAGAGGGTGAGAATTCGAAACAGCTCCCGAACGTCCCCGTGGGTGGCACCAACACCTCCCACGGGACCAATGTAACTCCAAGGAACTGACCCCGCCGCCGCGGGACTCCCGATTTGAGAATATGACTGTAATTTGCATATTTCTAGACTTAAGCAAAACATGGCGTTAGAGGGTGAAAACGAGAAACAGCCCCAAACAGCCCCCGAACGGCCCCGTGGGTGGCACCAACACCTCCCATGGGACAAATATAACTTGTACGAACTGACCCCGCAGCCACGGGACTCCCGGTTTGAGAATACTACTGTAATTTGCATATTTCTAGACTTAAGCAAAACATGGCGTTAGAGGGTGAAAACTCGAAACAGCCCCCGAACGGACCTGTGGGTGGCACCAACACCTCCCAGGAGACCAATGTAACTCGTAGGAACTAACCCCGCAGCCACAGGACTCCCGATTTGAGAATATGATGACAATTTGCATGTTTTTATACTTATGGTTAAAAACATGGCGTTAGAGGGTGAAAACTCGAAACAGCCCCTGAACGGCCCCATGAGTGGCACAAACACCTCCCACGGGACCAATGTAACTCGTAGGAACTGACCTCGCAGCCGCGGGACTCTCGATTTGAGAATATGACGATAATTTACATATTTCTAGAGTTAGGCTTAAAAACATGGCGTTAGAGGGTGAGAACTCGAAACATCCCCCGAACGTCCCCGTGGGTGGCACCAACACCTCCCACGAGACTAATGTAACTCGTAAAAACATGGCGTTAAAGGGTGAAAACTCGAAACAGCCCCCGAACGGCCCCGTGGGTGGCACCAACACCTCCTACGAGACCAATGTAACTCGTAGGAACTGACCCCGCAGCCGCGGGACTCCCGGTTTGAGAATACGACGATAATTTGCGTATTTCTAGAATTAGCTTAAAAACATGGCGTTAGAGGGTGAGGACTCGAAACAGCTCCCGAACGTCCCCGTGGGTAGCACCAACATCTCCCACGGGACCAATGTATCTCGTAAGAACAGACCCCGCAGCCCCGGAACTCCCGCTTTGAGAATACAATGATAATTTGCCTATTTTTAGTCTTAGGTTTGAAAACATGGCGTTAGAGGATGAGAACTCGAAAGAGCCCCCGAATGTCCCCGTGGGTGGCACCAACACCTCCCACGGGACCAATGTAACTCGTAGGAACTGACACCGCAGTCGCGGGACTCCCGATTTGAGAATACAACTATAATTTGCATATTTTTAGACTTAAGCAAAACATGGCGTTAGATTATAAAAACTCAAAACAGCCCCTGAACGGCCCGTGGGTGACACCAACACCTCCCACGGGACCAATTTAACTCGTAGGAACTGACCCCGCAGTGCTGGGACTCCCGGTTTGAGAATACGACGACAATTTATATATTTTTAAACTTAGGCTTAAAAACATGGCGTTAGAGGGTGAAAAACTCGAAACAGCCCCCGAAAGGCCCCGTGGGTGGCACCAACACCTCCCACGCGACCAAGGTAACTCGTAGGAACTGACCCCGCAGTCGCTGGACTCTCGGTTTGAGAATACGACGGTAATTAGCATATTTCTAGACTTACGCTTAAAAACATGGCGTTAGAGGGTTAAAGTTCGAAACAGGACACCTCCCACGGGACCAATGTTACTCGTAGGAACTGACCCCGTAGCTGCGGGACTCCCGGTTTGAGAATACGACGATTATTTGCCTATTTCTAGACTTAGGATTAAAAACAAGGCTTTAGTGGGTGAGAACTCGAAATAGCCCACGAACGTCCCCGTGGGTGGCACCAACACCTCCCACTCGACCAATGTATCTCGTACGAACTGACCCCGCAGCCGCGGCACTCCCGGTTTGAGAATACGATGGTAATTTGGATATTTCTAGACTTAGGCTTAAAAACATGGCATTAGAGGGTGAAAACTCGAAACGGACCCTGAACGGACCCGTGGGTGGCACCAACACCTCCAACAGGACCAATGTAACTCGTAGGAACTGACCCCGCAGGCGAGCGACTCCCGATTTGAGAATACGACTGTAATTTGCATATTTCTAGACTTAAGCAAAACATGGCGTTAGAAGGTGAAAACTCAAAACATCCCCCGAACGGCCCCGTGGGTGGCACCAACACCTCCCATGGGACCAATGTAACTCGTAGAAACTGAACCCGCAGCCGCGAGACTCCCGATTTGTAAATACGACAATAATTTGCATATTTTTAGACTTAGGCTTAAAAACATGGCGTTAGAGGGTGAGAACTCGAAACTGTCCTCGAACGTCCCCGTGGGTGGCACCAACACCTCCCACTGGACCAATGTAACTCGAAGGAAGTGACCCCGCAGCCGCGGGACTCCCGATTTGAGAATACGAAGGTACTTTGTATATTTCTAGACTTAGGCTTAAAAACATGGCGTTAGAGGGTGAGAATTCGAAACAGCTCCCGAACGTCCCCGTGGGTGGCACCAACACCTCCCACGGGACCAATGTAACTCGTAAAAACATTGCATTACAGGTGAAAACTCGAAACAGCCCCCGATCGGCCCCTTGGGTGGCACCAACACCTCCCGTGGGACCAATGTAACTCGTAGAAACTGACCCCGTAGCCGCGGGAATCACGATTTGTGAATACGACGATAATTTGCATATTTTTAGACTTAGGTTAAAAACATGACGTTAGAGGGTGAAAACTCGAAACAACCCCCGAACGGCCCCGCGGGTGGCACCAACACCTCCCACGGGACCAATGTAACTCGTAGGAACTGACCCCGCAGCCGCGAGACTCCCAATTTGTAAATACGACAATAATTTGCATATTTTTAGACTTAGGCTTAAAAACATGGCGTTAGAGGGTGAGAACTCGAAACTGCCCTCGAACGTCCCCGTGGGTGGCACCAACACCTCCCACGGGACCAATGTAACTCGAAGGAAATGACCCCGCAGCCGCGGGACTCCCGATTTGAGAATACGAAGGTACTTTGTATATTTCTAGACTTAGGCTTAAAAACATGGCGTTAGAGGGTGAGAATTCGAAACAGCTCCCGAACGTCCCCGTGGGTGGCACCAACACCTCCCACGGGACCAATGTAACTCTTAGGAACTGACCCCGCCGCCGCAGGACTCCCGATTTGAGAATATGACTGTAATATGCATATTTCTAGACTTAAGCAAAACATGGCGTTAGAGGGTGAAGACGAGAAACAGCCCCCGAACGGCCCCGTGGGTGGCACCAACACCTCCCATGGGACAAATGTAACTTGTACGAACTGACCCCGCAGCCACGGGACTCCCGGTTTGAGAATACTACTGTAATTTGCATATTTATAGACTTAAGCAAAACATGACGTTAGAGGGTGAAAACTTGAAACAGCCCCCGAACGGACCTGTGGGTGGCACCAACACCTCCCGGGAGACCAATGTAACTCGTAGGAACTAACCCCGCAGCCACAGGAGTCCCGATTTGAGAATATGATGACAATTTGCATGTTTTTATACTTAGGGTTAAAAACATGGCGTTAGAGGGTGAAAACTCGAAACAGCCCCTGAACGGCCCCATGAGTGGCACAAACACCTCCCACGGGACCAATGTAACTCGTAGGAACTGACCCCGCAGCCGCGGGACTCTCGATTTGAGAATACGACAATAATTTACATATTTCTAGAGTTAGGTTTAAAAGCATGGCGTTAGAGGGTGAGAACTCGAAACATCCCCCGAACGTCCCCGTGGGTGGCACCAACACCTCCCACGAGACCAATGTAACTCGTAAAAACATGGCGTTAAAGGGTGAAAACTCGAAACAGCCCCTGAACGGCCCCGTCGGTGGCACCAACACCTCCTACGAGACCAATGTAACTCGTAGGAACTGACCCCGCAGCCGCGGGACTCTCGGTCTGAGAATACGACGGTAATTAGCATCTTTCTAGACTTACGCTTAAAAACATGGCGTTAGAAGGTGAAAACTCGAAACAGAACACCTCCCACGAGACCAATGTAACTCGTAGGAACTGACCCCGCAGCCGCGGGACTCCCGGTTTGAGAATACGATGATAATTTTCGTATTTCTAGAATTAGCATAAAAACATGGCGTTAGAGGGTGAGGACTCGAAACATCCCCCGAACGTCCCCGTGGATAGCACCAACAACTCCCAC
The DNA here is from genome assembly GCA_949130495.1 of Sambucus nigra. Lineage (NCBI taxonomy): Eukaryota > Viridiplantae > Streptophyta > Magnoliopsida > Dipsacales > Adoxaceae > Sambucus > Sambucus nigra. The sequence continues at coordinate 72,850,187 of OX422215.1, forward strand.
GGGACCAATGTATCTCGTAAGAACTGACCCCGCAGCCCCGGAACTCCCGGATTGAGAATACAATGATAATTTGCCTATTTTTAGTCTTAGGTTTGAAAACATGGCGTTAGAGGATGAGAACTCGAAAGAGCCCCCGAATGTCCCCATGGGTGGCACCAACACCTCCCACGGGACCAATGTAACTCGTAGGAACTGACACCGCAGCCGCGGGACTCCCGATTTGAGAATACAACTATAATTTGCATATTTTTAGACTTAAGCAAAACATGGCGTTAGATTATAAAAACTCGAAACAGCCCCTGAACAGCCCGTGGGTGACACCAACACCTCCCACGGGACCAATTTAACTCGTAGGAACTGACCCCGCAGTGCTGGGACTCCCGGTTTGAGAATACGACGACAATTTATATATTTTTAAACTTAGGCTTAAAAACATGGCGTTAGAGAGTGAAAAACTCGAAACAGCCCCCGAAAGGCCCCGTGGGTGGCACCAACACCTCCCACGCGACCAAGGTAACTCGTAGGAACTGACCCCGCAGTCGCTGGACTCTCGGTTCGAGAATACGACGGTAATTAGCATATTTTTAGACTTACGCTTAAAAACATGGCGTTAGAGGGTTAAAGTTCGAAACAGGACACCTCCCACGGGACCAATGTTACTCGTAGGAACTGACCCCGTAGCTGCGGGACTCCCGGTTTGAGAATACGACGATTATTTGCATATTTCTAGACTTAGGATTAAAAACATGGCTTTAGTGGGTGAGAACTCGAAACAGCCCCCGAACGTCCCCGTGGGTGGCACCAACACCTCCCACTCGACCAATGTATCTCGTACGAACTGACCCCGCAGCCGCGGCACTCCCGGTTTGAGAATACGATGGTAATTTGGATATTTCTAGACTTAGGCTTAATAACATGGCATTAGAGGGTGAAAACTCAAAACGGACCCTGAACGGACCCGTGGGTGGCACCAACACCTCCAACAGGACCAATGTAACTCGTAGGAACTGACCCCGCAGGAGAGCGACTCCCGATTTGAGAATACGACTGTAATTTGCATATTTTTAGACTTAAGCAAAACATGGCGTTAGAAGGTGAAAACTCAAAACATCCCCCGAACGGCCCCGTGGGTGGCACCAACACCTCCCATGGGACCAATGTAACTCGTAGAAACTGACCCCGCAGCCGCGGAAATCACGATTTGTGATTACAACGATAATTTGCATATTTTTAGACTTAGGCTTAAAAACATGACGTTAGAGGGTGAAAACTCGAAACAGCCCCCGAACGGCCCCGCGGGTGGCACCAACACCTCCCACGGGACCAATGTAACTCGTAGGAACTGACCCCGCAGTCGCGAGACTCCCGATTTGTAAATACGACAATAATTTGCATATTTTTAGACTTAGGCTTAAAAACATGGCGTTAGAGGGTGAGAACTCGAAACTGCCCTCGAACGTCCCCGTGGGTGGCACCAACACCTCCCACGGGACCAATGTAACTCGAAGGAAGTGACCCCGCAGCCGCGGGACTCCCGATTTGAGAATACGAAGGTACTTTGTATATTTCTAGACTTAGGCTTAAAAACATGGCGTTAGAGGGTGAGAATTCTAAACAGCTCCCGAACGTCCCCGTGGGTGGCACCAACACCTCCCACGGGACCAATGTAACTCCTAGGAACTGACCCCGCCGCCGCGGGACTCCCGATTTGAGAATATGACTGTAATTTGCATATTTCTAGACTTAAGCAAAACATGGTGTTAGAGGGTGAAAATGAAAAACAGCCACCAACAGCCCCCGAACGGCCCCGTGGGTGGCACCAACACCTCCCATGGGACAAATGTAACTTGTACGAACTGACCCCGCAGCCACGGGACTCCCGGTTTGAGAATACTACTGTAATTTGCATATTTCTAGACTTAAGCAAAACATGGCGTTAGAGGGTGAAAACTCGAAACAGCCCCCGAACGGACCTGTGGGTGGCACCAACACCTCCCAGGAGACCAATGTAACTCGTAGGAACTAACCCCGCAGCCACAGGAGTCCCGATTTGAGAATATGATTACAATTTGCATGTTTTTATACTTAGGGTTAAAAACATGGCGTTAGAGGGTGAAAACTCGAAACAGCCCCTGAACGGCCCCATGAGTGGCACAAACACCTCCCACGGGACCAATGTAACTCGTAGGAACTGACCCCGCAGCCGCGGGACTCTCGATTTGAGAATACGATGATAATTTACATATTTCTAGAGTTAGGCTTAAAAACATGGCGTTAGAGGGTGGGAACTCGAAACATCCCCCGAACGTCCCCGTGGGTGGCACCAACACCTCCCACGAGACCAATGTAACTCGTAAAAACATGGCGTTAAAGGGTGAAAACTCGAAACAGCCCCCGAACGGCCCCGTGGGTGGCACCAACACCTCCTGCGAGACCAATGTAACTCGTAGGAACTGACCCCGCAGCCGCGGGAGTCTCGGTCTGAGAATACGACGGTAATTAGCATCTTTCTAGACTTACGCTTAAAAACATGGCGTTAGAAGGTGAAAACTCGAAACAGAACACCTCCCACGGGACCAATGTAACTCGTAGGAACTGACCCCGCAGCCGCGGGACTCCCGGTTTGAGAATACGACGATAATTTGCGTATTTCTAGAATTAGCTTAAGAACATGGCGTTAGAGGGTGAGGACTCGAAACAGCCCCCGAACGTCCCCGTGGATATCACCAACAACTCCCGCGGGACCAATGTATCTCGTAAGAACTGACCCCGCAGCCCCGGAACTCCCGATTTGAGAATACAATGATAATTTTCCTATTTTTAGTCTTAGGTTTGAAAACCTGGCGTTAGAGGATGAGAACTCGAAAGAGCCCCCGAATGTCCCCGTGGGTGGCACCAACACCTCCCACGGGACCAATGTAACTCGTAGGAACTGACACCGCAGCCGCGGGACTCCCGATTTGAGAATACAACTATAATTTGCATATTTTTAGACTTAAGTAAAACATGGCGTTAGATTATAAAAACTCGAACCAGCCCCTGAACGGCCCGTGGGTGACACCAACACCTCCCACGGGACCAATTTAACTCGTAGGAACTGACCCCGCAGTGCTGGGACTCCCGGTTTGTGAATACGACGACAATTTATATATTTTTAAACTTAGGCTTAAAAACATGGCGTTAGAGGGTGAAAAACTCGAAACATCCCCCGAAAGGCCCCGTGGGTGGCACCAACACCTCCCACGCGACCAAGGTAACTCGTAGGAACTGACCCCGCAGTCGCTGGACTCTTGGTTTGAGAATACGATGGTAATTATCATATTTCTAGACTAACGCTTAAAAACATGGCGTTAGAGGGTTAAAGTTCGAAACAGGACACCTCCCACGGGACCAATGTTACTCGTAGGAACTGACCCCGTAGCTGCGGGACTCCCGGTTTGAGAATACGACGATTATTTGCATATTTCTAGACTTAGGATTAAAAACATGGCTTTAGTGGGTGAGAACTCGAAACAGCCCCCGAACGTCCCCGTGGGTGGCACCAACACCTCCCACTCGACCAATGTATCTCGTACGAACTGACCCCGCAGCCGCGGCACTCCCGGTTTGAGAATAAGATGGTAATTTGGATATTTCTAGACTTAGGCTTAAAAATATGGCATTAGAGGGTGAAAACTCAAAACGGACCCTGAACGGACCCGTGGGTGGCACCAACACCTCCAACAGGACCAATGTAACTCGTAGGAACTGACCCCGCAGGCGAGCGACTCCCGATTTGAGAATACGACTGTAATTTGCATATTTCTAGACTTAAGCAAAACATGGCATTAGAAGGTGAAAACTCAAAACATCCCCCGAACGGCCCCGTGGGTGGCACCAACACCTCCCATGGGACCAATGTAACTCGTAGAAACTGACCCCGCAGCCGCGGGAATCACGATTTGTGAATACGACGATAATTTGCATATTTTTAGACTTAGGCTTAAAAACATGACGTTAGAGGGTGAAAACTCGAAACTGCCCCCGAACGGCCCCGCGGGTGGCACCAACACCTCCCACGGGACCAATGTAACTCGTAGGAACTGACCCCGCAGCCGCGAGACTCCCGATTTGTAAATACGACAATAATTTGCATATTTTTAGACTTAGGCTTAAAAACATGGCGTTAGAGGGTGAGAACTCGAAAATGCCCTCGAACGTCCCCGTGGGTGGCACCAACACCTCCCACGGGACCAATGTAACTCGAAGGAACAGACCCCGCAGCCGCGGGACTCCCGATTTGAGAATACGAAGGTACTTTGTATATTTCAAGACTTAGGCTTAGAAAAATGGCGTTAGAGGGTGAGAATTCGAAACAGCTCCCGAACGTCCCCGTGGGTGGCACCAACACCTCCCACGGGACCAATGTAACTCGTAAAAACATTGCATTACAGGTGAAAACTCGAAACATCCCCCGATTGGCCCCTTGGGTGGCACCAACACCTCCCATGGGACCAATGTAACTCCTAGAAACTGACCCCGCAGCCGCGGGAATCACGATTTGTGAATACGACGATAATTTGCATATTTTTAGACTTGGGTTAAAAACATGACGTTAGAGGGTGAAAACTCGAAACAGCCCCCGAACGGCCCCGCGGGTGGCACCAACACCTCCCACGGGACCAATGTAACTCGTAGGAACTGACCCCGCAACCGCGAGACTCCCGATTTGTAAATACGACAATAATTTGCATATTTTTAGACTTAGGCTTAAAAACATGGCGTTAGAGGGTGAGAACTCGAAACTGCCCTCGAACGTCTCCGTGGGTGGCACCAACACCTCCCACGGGACCAATGTAACTCGAAGGAAGTGACCCCGCAGCCGCGGGACTCCCGATTTGAGAATACGAAGGTACTTTGTATATTTCTAGACTTAGGCTTAAAAACATGGCGTTAAAGGGTGAGAATTCGAAACAGCTCCCGAACGTCCCCGTGGGTGGCACCAACACCTCCCACGGGACCAATGTAACTCCTAGGAACTGACCCCGCCGCCGCGGGACTCCCTATTTGAGAATATGACTGTAATTTGCATCTTTCTAGACTTATGCAAAACATGGCGTTAGAGGGTGAAAACGAGAAACAGCCCCCGAACGGCCCCGTGGGTGGCACCAACACCTCCCATGGGACAAATGTAACTTATACGAACTGACCCCGCAGCCACGGGACTCCCGGTTTGAGAATACTACTGTAATTTGCATATTTCTAGACTTAAGCAAAACATGGCGTTAGAGGGTGAAAACTCGAAACAGCCCCCGAACGGACCTGTGGGTGGCGCCAACACCTCCCAGGAGACCAATGTAACTCGTAGGAACTAACCCCGCAGCCACGGGACTCCCGATTTGAGAATATGATGACAATTTGCATGTTTTTATACTTAGGGTTAAAAACATGGCGTTAGAGGGTGAAAACTCGAAACAGCCCCTGAACGGCCCATGAGTGGCACAAACACCTCCCACGGGACCAATGTAACTCGTAGGAACTGACCCCGCAGCCGCGGGACACTCGATTTGAGAATACGACGATAATTTACATATTTCTAGAGTTAGGCTGTAAAACATGGCGTTAGAGGGTGAGAACTCGAAACAGCCCCCGAACGTCCCCGTGGGTGGCACCAACACCTCCCACGAGACCAATGTAACTCGTAAAAACATGGCGTTAAAGGGTGAAAACTCGAAACAGCCCCCGAACGGCCCCGTGGGTGGCACCAACACCTCCTACGAGACCAATGTAACTCGTAGGAACAGACCCCGCAGCCGCGGGACTCTCGGTCTGAGAATACGACGGTAATTAGCATCTTTCTAGACTTACGCTTAAAAACATGGCGTTAGAAGGTGAAAACTCGAAACAGAACACCTCCCATGGGACCAATGTAACTCGTAGGAACTGACCCCGCAGCTGCCGGACTCCCGGTTTGAGAATACGACGATAATTTGCGTATTTCTAGAATTAGGCTTAAAAACATGGCGTTAGAGGGTGAGGACTCGAAACAGCCCCCGAACGTCCCCGTGGGTAGCACCAACACCTCCCACGGGACCAATGTATTTCGTAAGAACAGACCCCGCAGCCCCGGAACTCCCGGTTTAAGAATACAACGATAATTTGCCTATTTTTAGTCTTAGGTTTAAAAACATGGCGTCAGAGGGTGAGAACTCGAAAGAGCCCCCGAATGTCCCCGTGGGTGGCACCAACACCTCCCACGGGACCAATGTAACTCGTAGGAACTGACACCGCAGCCGCGGGACTCCCGATTTGAGAATACAACTATAATTTGCATATTTTTAGACTTAAGCAAAACATGGCGTTAGATTATAAAAACTCGAAACAGCCCCTGAACGGCCCCGTGGGTGACACCAACACCTCCCACGGGACCAATTTAACTCGTAGGAACTGACCCCGCAGTCGTGGGACTCCCGATTTGAGAATACGACGACGATTTATATATTTTTAAACATAGGCTTAAAAACATGGCGTTAGAGGGTGAAAAACTCGAAACAACCCCCGAAAGGCCCCGTGGGTGGCACCAACACCTCCCACGCGACCAAGGTAACTCGTAAGAACTGACCCCGCAGCTGCGGGACTCTCGATTTGAGAATACGACGATAATTTGCGTATTTCTAGACTTAGGCTTAAAAACATGGCATTAGAGGGTGAGAACTCGAAACAGCCCCCGAACGTCCCCGTGGGTGGCACCAACACCTCCCACGGGACCAATATAACTCGTAAAAACATTGCATTACAAGTGAAAACTCGAAACAGCCCCCGATCGGCCCCGTGGGTGGCACCAACACCTCCCACGGACCAATGTAACTCATAGGAACTGACCCCACAGCCGCTGGACTCTCGGTTTGAGAATACGATCGTAATTAGCATATTTCTAGACTTACGCTTAAAAACATGGCGTTAGAGGGATAAAACTCGTAACAGAACACCTCCCACGGGACCACTGTTACTCGTAGGAACTGACCCCGTAGCTGCGGGACTCCCGGTTTGAGAATACGACGATTATTTGCGTATTTCTAGACTTAGGATTAAAAACATGGCTTTAGTGGGTGAGAACTCGAAACAGCCCCCGAACGTCCCCGTGGGTGGCACCAACACCTCCCACGGGACCAATGTATCTCGTACTTACTGACCCCGCAGCCGCGGGACTCTCGGTTTGAGAATACGTTGGTAATTTGGATATTTATAGACTTAGGCTTAAAAACATGGCATTAGAGGGTGAAAACTCAAAACGGACCTTGAACGGCCCCGTGGGTGGCACCAACACCTCCAACAGGACCAATGTAACTCGTAGGAACTGACCCCGCAGCCGAGCGACTCCCGATTTGAGAATACGACTGTAATTTTCATATTTCTAGACTTAAGCAAAACATGGCGTTAGAAGGTTAAAACAAAAAACATCCCCCGAACGGCCCCGTGGGTGGCACCAACACCTCCCACGGGACCAATGAAACTCGTAGAAACTGACCCCGCAGCCGCGGGAATCACGATTTGTTGATACGACGATAATTTTCATATTTCTAGACATAGGCTTAAAAACATGGCGTTAGAGGGTTAGAACTCGAAACAGCCCCCGAACACCCCCGTGGGAGGTACCAACACCTCTCACGGGACCAATGTAACTCGTAGGAACTGACCCCTCAGCCGTGGGACTCCCGATTTGAGAATACGACGAGAATTTGCATATTTTTAGACTTAGGTTTAAAAACATGGCGTTAGAGGGTGAAAACTCAAAACAGCCCCCGAAAGGCCCCGTGGGTGGCACCAACACCTCCCACGGGACCAATGTAACTCATAGGAACTGACCCCGCAGCAGCGGAACTCTCGATTTGAGAATACGACGATAATTTGCATATTTCTAGACTTAGGCTTAAAAACATGGCGTTAGAGGGTGAGAACTCTAAACAGCCCCCGAACGGCCCCGTGGGTAGCACCAACACCCCCCACGGGACCAATGTAACTCGTAAGAACTGGCCCCGCAGCCGTGGGACTCTCAGTTTGAGAATACGACGATAATTTGCATATTTCTGAACTTAGGCTCAAAAACATTGCGTTAGATGGTAAAAACTCGAAACAGCCCCGGTACGTCCCCGTGGCTGGCACCAACACCTCCCACGGGACCAATGTAACTCGTAGGAACTGGCCCCGCAATCGTGGGACTCGCGGTTTGAGAATACGAAGGTAATTTGGGTATTTCTGGACATAGGCTTAAAAACATGGCATTAGAAGGTGAGAACTCGAAACAGATCCCGAACGGCCCCGTGGGTGGCACCAACACCTCACACGGGACCAATGTAACTCGTAGGAACTGACCCCGTGACTGCGGGACTCCCAGTTTGAGAATACAAAGATAATTTGAATATTTCTAGACTTAGGAAAAACATGGCGTTAGAGGGTGAAAACTCGAAATAGCCCCAAGCAGTCCCGTGGGTGGCACCAACACCTCCCAAGGGACCAATGTAACACATAGGAACTGACCCTGCAGCCGCGGGACTCCCGGTCCGATAATATGACGGTAATTTGCGTATTTCTACACATAGGATTATAAACATGGCGTTAGAGGGTGAGAACTCGAAACAGCTCCCGAACGTCCCTATGGGTGGCACCAACACCTCCCACGAGACCAATGTAACTCGTAGGAACTGACCTCGCAGCCGCGGGACTCTAGGTTTGACAATACGACGATAATTTGCATATTTCTAGACTTAGGCTCAAAAACATGGCGTTAGAGGGTGAGAACTTGAAACAGCCCCCGAACGTCCCCGTGGGTGGCACCAACACCTCCCACGGGACCAATGTAACTCGTAAAAACATGGCGTTACAGGTGAAAACTCGAAACATCCCCAGAACGGCCCCGTGGGTGGCACCAACACCTCCCACGGGACCAATGTAACTCGTAGGAACTGACCCCGCATCCGCGGGAATCCCGATTTGAGAATACGTTGATAATTTGCATATTTCTAGACATAGGCTAAAAAACATGGCGTTAGAGGGTGAGAACACAAAACAGCCCCCGAACGGCCCCGTGGGTGGCACCAACACCTCCCACGGGACCAATGTAACTCGTAGGAACTGACCCCGCAGCCGCGGGACTCCCGATTTGAGAATACGACTGTAATTTGCATATTTCTAGCCTTACGCTTAAAAACATGGCGTTAGAGGGTGAGAACTCGAAATAGCTCCCGAACGTCCACGTGGGTGGCACCAACACCTCCGACGGGACCAATGTAACTCCTAGGAACTGACCCCGCAGCCGCGGGACTCCCAGTTTGAGAATACGACTGTAATTTGCATATTTCTAGACTTAAGTAAAACATGGCGTTAGAGGGTGAAAACTCGAAACAGCCCCCGAACGGACCTGTGGGTGGCACCAACACCTCCCAGGAGACCATTGTAACTCGTAGGAACTAACCCCGCAGCCACGGGACTCCCGATTTGATAATATGACGACAATTTGCATGTTCTTTTACTTGGCTTAAAAACATGGCGTTAGAGGATGAAAACTCGAAACAACCCCCGAATGGCCCCATGAGTGGCACAAACACCTCCCACGGGACCAATGTAACTCGTAGGAACAGACCCCGGAGCCTCGGGAATCTCGGTTTGAGAATACGATGATACTTTACATATTTCTAGACTTAGGCTTAAAAACATGGCGTTGGAGGGTGAGAACTCGAAACAGCCCCTCGAACGTCCCCGTGGGTGGCACCAACACCTCCCACGGGACCAATGTAAATCGTATAAACATGGTGTTAAAGGGTGAAAACTCGAAACAGCCCCCGAACGGACCCGTGGGTGGCACCAACACCTCCTACGAGACCAATGTAACTCGTAGGAACTGACCCCGCAGCCGCGGGACTTTCGGTTTGAGAATACGCCGGGTAATTAGCATCTTTCTGGACTTAAGCTTAAAAACATGGCGTTAGAAGGTGAAAACTAAAAACAGAACACCTCCCACGGGACCAATGTAACTCGTAGGAACTGACCCCGCAGCCGCGGGACTCCCGGTTTGAGAATACGACGATAATTTGCGTATTTCTAGAATTAGGCTTAAAAACATGGCGTTAGAGGGTGAGGACTCGAAACAGTCCCCGAACGTCCCCGTGGGTGGCACCAACACCTCCCACGGGACCAATGTATCTCGTAGGAACTGACCCCGTAGACCCTGGTCTCCCGGTTTGAGAATACAACGATAATTTGCATATTTTTAGTCTTAGGCTTATAAACATGGCGTTAGAGGGTGAGAACTCGAAAGAGCCCCCGAATGTTCCCGTGGGTGGCACCAACACCTCCCACGGGACCAATGTAACTCATAGGAACTGACCCCGCAGCCGCGGGACTCCCGATTTGAGAATACAACTGAAATTTACATATTTTTAGACTTAAGCAAAACATGGCGTTAGATTATAAAAACTCGAAACTGCCCTCGAACGTCCCCGTGGGTGGCACCAACACCTCCCACGGGACCAATGTAACTCGCAGGAAGTGACCCCGCAGTCGCGGGACTCCCGATTTGAGAATACGAAGGTACTTTGTATATTTCTAGACTTAGGCTTAAAAATATGGCGTTAGTGGGTGAGAACTCGAAACAGCCCCCGAACGACCCCGTGGGTGGTACCAACACCTCCCACGGGACCAGTGTAACTCGTAGGAACAGACCCCGCAGCCACGGGACTCCCGGTTTAAGAATACGATGATAATTTGTATATTCCTAGACTTAGGCTTAAAACATGACGTTAGAGGGTGAGAACTCGAAACAGCCCCCCGAACGTCCCCGTGGGTGGCACCAACACCTCCCACGGGTCCAATGTTACTCGTAAGAACAGACTCCCCAGTTGCGGGACTCCTGATTTGAGAAAACGAAGGTAATGTGCATATTTCTAGACATAGGCTTAAAAATATGGCGTTAGAGGGTGAGAACACGAAACAGCCGCTGAACGGCCCCGTGGGTGGCACCAACACCTCCCACAGGACCTGTGTAACTCGTAGGAACTAACCCCGTAGCCGCGTGACTCCTGGTTTGAGAATACGACGATAAGTTGAATATTTCTGGACTTAGGCTTAAAAACATGGCGTTAGAAGGTGAGAACTTGAAATAGCCCCCGAACGTCCACGTGGGTCGAACCAACACCTCCCACGGGACCAATGTAACTCGTTAGACCTAACCCCGTAGCTGTGGGACTCTCGGTTTGAGAATACGACTGTAATTTGCATATTTGTAGACTTAGGCAAAACATGGCGTTAGAGGGTGAAAACTCGAAACAGCCCCCGAATGGACCCGTGAGTGGCACCAACACCTCCAACGGGACAAATGCAACTCGTAGGAACTGACCCCACAGTCACGGGACTCCTGGTTTGAGAATACGACGATAATTTTCATATTTCTAGGCTTAGGCTTAAAAACATGACGTTAGATGGTGAGAACTCGAAACAGCTCCCGAACGTCCCCGTGGTTGGCACCAACACCTCCCAAGGGACCAATGTACCTCGTAAGAACTTACCTCGCGGCCGCGGGACTCCTGATTTGAGATTACGAAGATAATTTGCATATCTCTAGACTTAGGTAAAACATTGCGTTAGAGGGTGAAAACTCAAAACAGCCCCCGAACGTCCCTGTGGGTGGCAGCAACACCTCCCACGGGACCAATGTAACTCCTAGGAACTGACCCCGCAGCCGCGGGACACCCGGTTTGAGAATACTTCTGTAATTTATATATTTCTAGACTTAAGAAAACATGGCGTTAGAGGATGAAAATTGGAAACAGCCCCCGAACGGCCCCGTGGGTGGAACCAACACCTCCCACGGGACAAATGTAACTCGTACGAACTGACCCCGCAACCGTTGGGACTCCCGGTTTGAGAATACGACTGTAATTTGCATATTTCTAGACTTAAGCAAACAATGACGTTAGAGGGTGAAAAGTCGAAACAGCCCCGGGACAGACCTGTGGGTGGCACCAACACCTCCCACGAGACCCATGTAACTCGTAGGAACTAACCCCGCAGCCGCGGGACTCCCGAATTGAGAATATGAACGACAATTTGCATGTTTTTATACTTAAGCTTAAAAACATGGCGTTAGAGGGTGAAAACCCGCAACAGCCCCCGAACGGCCCCATGGGTGGCACCAACACCTCCCACGGGACCAATGTAACTCGTAGGAACGGACCCCGTAACCGCGGAACTCTCAGTTTGAGAATACGACGATAATTTACATATTTCTAGACTTAGGCTTAAAAACATGGCGTTAGAGGGTGAGAACTCGAAACAGCCCCCGAAGGTCCCCGTGGGTGGCACCAACACCTCCCACAGGACCAATGTAACTCGTAAAAACATGGCGTTAAAGGGTAAAAACTCGAAACAGCCCCCGAACAGCCCCGTGGGTGGCACCAACACCTCCTACAAGACCAATGTAACTCGTAGGAACTGACCTCGGATCCGCGGGACTCTCTCGGTTTGAGAATACGACGGTAATTAGCATATTTCTAGACTTACGCTTAAAAACATGGCGTTAGAAGGTGAAAACTCGAAACAAAACACCTCCCACGGGACCAATGTAACTCGTAGGAAATGACCCCGCAGCCGCGGGACTCCCGGTTTGAGAATACGACGATAATTTGCATATTTCTAGAATTAGGCTTAAAAACATGGCGTTAGAGGGTGAGGACTCGAAACAGCCCCCGAACGTCCCCATGGGTGGCACCAACACCTCCCACGGGACCAATGTATCTCATAGGAACTGACCCCGCAGCCGCGGGACTCACGGTTTGAGAATACAACGATAATTTGCATATTTTTAGACTTAGGCTTAAAAACATGGCGTTAGATGGTGAGAACTCAAAAGAGCCCCCGAATGTCCCCGTGGGTGGCACCAACACCTCCCACGGGACCAATGTAACTCGTAGGAACTGACCCCGCAGCCGTGAGACTCCCGATTTGAGAATTCGACTGTAATTTGTATATTTTTAGACATAAGTAGAACATGGCGTTAGACTATAAAAACTCGAAACATCCCCTGAACGGCCCCGTGGGGTGACACCAACACCTCCCATGGGACCAATGTGACTCGCAGGAACTGACCCCACAGCCGTGGGACTCCCGATTTGAGAATACAACGACAATTTGCATATTTTTAAACTTAGGCTTAAAAACATGGCGTTAGAGGGTGAAAACTCGAAACAGCCCCCGAATGGACCCCTGAGTGGCACCAACACCTCCAACGGGACAAATGCAACTCGTAGGAACTGACCCCACAGTCGCGGGACTCCTAGTTTGAGAATACGACGATAATTATCATATTTCTAGGCTTAGGCTTAAAAACATGACGTTAGATGGTGAGAATTCGAAACAGCTCCCGAACGTCCCCGTGGTTGGCACCAACACCTCCCAAGGGACCAATGTACCTCGTAAGAACTTACCTCGCGGCCGCGGGACTCCCGATTTGAGATTACGAAGATAATTTGCATATCTCTATACTTAGGTAAAACATGGCGTTAGAAGGTGAAAACTCAAAACAGCCCCCGAACGTCCCTGTGGGTGGCACCAACACCTCCCACGGGACCAATGTATCTCGTAGGAACTGACCCCGCAGCCGCGGGACTCCCGGTTTGAGAATACAACGATAATTTGCATATTTTTAGACTTAGGCTTAAAAACATGGCGTTAGATGGTGACAACTCAAAAGAGCCCCCGAACGTCCCCGTGGGTGGCACCAACACCTCCCACGGGACCAATGTAACTCATAGGAACTGACCCCGCAGCCGTGAGACTCCCGATTTGAGAATTCGACTGTAATTTGTATATTTTTAGACATAAGAAGAACATGGCGTTAGATTATAAAAACTCGAAACATCCCCCGAACGGCCCCGTGGGTGACACCAACACCTCCCATGGGACCAATGTGACTCGCAGGAACTGACCCCACAGCCGTGGGACTCCCGATTTGAGAATACAACGACAATTTGCATATTTTTAAACTTAGGCTTAAAAACATGGCGTTAGAGGGTGAAAACTCGAAACAGCCCCCAAAAGGCCCGTGGGTGGCATGAACACCTCCCACGGGACCAATGTAACTCGTAGGAACTGACCCTGCAGCCGCGGGACTCTCGGTTTGAGAATACGACGATAATTTGCATATTTCTAGACTTAGGCTTAAAAATATGGCGTTAGAGGGTGAGAACTCAAAACAGCCCCCGATCGTCCCCGTGGGTGGCACCAACACCTCCCGGGGGATGATTATAACTCGTAAAAACATGGCGTTACAGGTGAAAACTCGAAACAGCCCCCGAACGGCCCCGTGGGTGGCACCAACACCTCCCACCGGACCAATGTAACTCATAAGAACTGACCCCGCAGCCGCGGAACTCTCGGTTTGAGAATACGACGGTAATTAGCATATTTCTAGACTTATGCTTAAAAACACGGCGTTAGAGGGTTAAAACTCGAAATAAAACTCCTCCCACGGGACCAATGTTAATCGTAGGAACTGACCCCGCAGCCGCGGGACTCCCGATTTGAGAATACGACGATTATTTGTGTATTTCTAGACTTAGGATTAAAAACATGGCTTTAGTGGGTGAGAACTCGAAACAGCCCCCGAACGTCCCCGTGGGTGGCACCAACACCTCCCCCGGGACCAATGTATTTCGTAGGAACTGACCCCGCAGCCGCGGGACTCCCGGTTTGAGTATACGATGGTAATTTGCATATTTCTAGACTTAGGCTTAAAAACATGGCATTTGAGGGTGAAAACTCAAAACGGACTCTGAACGGCTCCGTGGGTGGCACCAACACCTCCAACAGTACAATTGTAACTCGTAGGAACTGACCCTGTAGCCGCGGGACTCCCGATTTGAGAATACGACGGTAATTTTAATATTTCTAGACTTAAGCAAAACATGGCGTTAGAAGGTGAAAACTCGAAACATCCCCCGAACGGCCCCGTGGGTGGCACCAACACCTCCCACGGGACCGATGTAACTCGTAGCAAGTGACCCCGCAGCCGCGGGACTCCCGATTTGAGAATAATAAGGTACTTTGCATATTTCTAGACTTAGGCTTAAAAACATGGCGTTAGTGGGTGAGAACTCGAAACAGCCATCGAACGACCCCGTGGGTGGTACCAACACCTCCCACAGGACCAGTCTAACTCATAGGAACTGACCCCGCAGCCGCGCGACTCCCGGTTTGAGAATACGATTATAATTTTCATATTCCTAGACTTAGGATTAAAACATGGCGTTAGAGGGTGAGAACTCGAAACAGCCCCGAACGTCCCCGTGGCTGGCACCAACACCTCCCACGGGTCCAATGTAACTCGTAAGAACTGACTACCCAGCCGCGGGACTCCCGATTTGAGAGTACGAAGATAATTTGCATATTTCAAGACATAGGCTTAAAAACATGGCGTTAGAGGGTGAGAACACGAAACAGCCGCCGAACGGCCCCGTGGGTGGAACCAACACCTCCCACGGGACCAGTGTAACTCGTAGCAACTGACCCCGCAGCCGCGGGACTCCCGGTTTGAGAATACGATGATAAGTTGAATATTTCTAGACTTAGGCTTAAGAACATGGCATTAGAGGGTGAGAACTTGAAACAGCTCCCGTACGTACCCGTGGGTGGAACCAACACCTCCCACGGGACCAATGAAACTCGTAAGAACTGACCCCGCAGCCGCGGGACTCCCGATTTGAGAATACGAATGTAATTTGAGTATTTTTAGACTTAGGAAAACAAGACGTTAGACGGTGAAAACTCGAAACAGCCCCCGAAAGGCCCCGTGGGTGACACCAACACCTCTAACGGGACCAATGTAACTCGTAGGAACGGAACCCGCAGCCGCGGGACTCCCGGTTTGAGAATACGACGGTAATTAGCATATTTCTAGACTTACGCTTAAAAACATGGCGTTAGAGGGTGAAAACTCGAAACAGACCCCGAACGGCCCCGTGGGTGGCATCAACACCTCCCACGGGACCAATGTAACTCATAGGAACTGACCCCGCAGCCGCGGGACTCCCGGTTTGAGAATACGATGATAATTTGCATATTTCTAAACTTAGGCACAAAAACGTGGCGTTAGAGGGTGAGAACTCGAAACAGCCCCCGAACGTCCCTGTGGGTGGCACCAACACCTCCCACGGGACCAATGTAACTCGTAAGAACAGACCCCGCAGCCGCGGGACTCCCGATTTGAGAATACGACGGTAATTTGCATATTTCTAGACTTAGGCTTAAAAACATGGCGTTAGAGGGTGAGAACTCGAAATAGACTCCGAACGGACCCGTGGGTGGAACCAACACCTCCCACGGGACCAATGTAACTCGTAAGAACTGACCCCGCAGCCGTGGGACTCCCGATTTGAGAATGCGAATGTAATTTTCGTATTTCTAGACTTAGGAAAAAAAGACGTTAGACGGTGAAAACTCGAAACAGCCCCCGAAAGGCCCCGTGGGTGACACCAACACCTCTAACGGGACCAATGTAACTCGTAGGAACGGACCCCGCAGCCGCGGGACTCCCTATTTGAGAATACGACGGTAATTAGCATATTTCTAGACTTACGCTTAAAAACATGGCATTAGAGGGTGACAACTCGAAACAGACTCCGAACGGACCCGTGGGTGGCACTAACACCTCCAACGGGACCAATGTAACTCGTAGGAACTGACCCCGCAGCCGCGGGACTCCCGGTTTGATAATATGACGATAATTTGCATATTTCTAGACTTAGGCTTAAAAACATTGAGTTAGAGGGTGAGAACTCGAAACAGCTCCCGAATGTCCCCGTGGGTGGCACCAACACCTCCCACGGGATCAATGTAAATCGTAGGAACAGACCCCGCAGTCGCGGGACTCCTAGTTTGACAATACGACGATAATTTGCATATATTTAGACTTAGGGTTAAAAACATGGCGTTAGAGGGTGAGAAGTCAAAACATCCCCCAAACGGCCCCATGGGTGGCACCAACACCTTCCACGAGACCAATGTTACTCGTAGGAACTAATCCCGCGACCGCGGGACTCCCAGTTTGAGAATACGACTGTAATTTGCACAATTTTAGACTTAAGAAAAACATGGGGTTAGAGGGTGAAAACTCGAAACAGCCCCCGAAAGGGCCCGTGGGTGGCACCAACACCTCCCATGCGACCAATGTAACTCGTAGGAACTGACACCGCAGCCGCGGGACTCTCGATTTGAGAATACGACGGTAATTTACATATTTCTAGACTTAGGCTTAAAAACATGGCGTTAGAGGGTGAGAACTCAAAACGTACTCCAAACGGACCCGTGAGTGGCACCAACACCTCCAACGGGACCAATGTAACTCGTAGGAACTGACCCCGCATCCGCGGGACTCCCGGTTTGATAATACGACGATAATTTGCATATTTCTAGACTTAGGCTTAAAATCATTGCGTTAGAGGGTGAGAACTCGAAACATCCCCCTAACGTCTCTGTGGGTGGCACCAACACCTCCCACGGGACCAATGTAACTCGTAGGAACAGACCCCGCAGCCGCGGGACTCCCGGTTATAGAATACGACGGTAATTTGTATATTTCTAGAGTTAGGTTTAAAAACATGGCGTTAGAGGGTGAGAACTCGAAACAGCCCCCGAACGTCCCCGTGGGTGGCACCAACACCTCCCACGGGACCAATGTAACTCATAGAAACTGACCCCGTAGCCGCAGGACTTCCGGTTTGATAATACGATGATAATTTGCATATTTCTAGACTTAGGCTTAAAAACATTGCGTTAGAGGGTGAGAACTCGAAACAGCACCCGAACGTCCCCATGGGTGGCACCAACACCTCCCACGGGACCAATGAAATTCGTAGGAACAGAACCCGCAACCGCGGGACTCCTGGTTTAACAATACGACGATAATTTTCATATTTTTAGACTTAGGCTGAAACACATGGTGTTAGACGGTGAGAACTCGAAACAGCCCCCGAATGGCCCCATGGGTGGGACCAACACCTTCCACGGGACCAATGTAACTCGTAGGAACTCACCCCGTAGCCGCGGTACTCCCGGTTTGAGAATACGACGGCAATTTTCATATTTCTATACTTAAGCAAAACATGATGTTAGAGGGTGAAAACTCGAAACTGCTCCCGAACGGCCCCGTGGGTGGTACCAAAACCCCCTATGGGCCAATGTAACTCGTATGAACTGACACCACAGCCGCGGGACTCCCGATTTGAGAATACGACGATAATTTACATATTTCTAGACATAAGCTTAAAAACATGGCGTTAGAGGGTGAAAACTCGAAACAGCCCCCGAAAGACCCCGTGGGAGGCACCAACACCTCCCACGTGACCAATGTAACTCGCAGGAAATAACCCCGCAGCCGCGGGACTCTCGGTTAGAGAATACGATGATAATTTCCATATTTCTAGACTTAGGCTTAAAAAGATGGCATTAGAGGGTGAGAACTCGAAGCAGCCCCCGAACGTCCCCGTGGGTGGCACCAACACCACCCACGGGACCAATATAACTCGTAAAAACAAGGCGTTTGAGGGTGAAAACTCGAAACAGCCCCCGATCGGCCCCGTTGGGGGCACCAACACCTCCCACGGGACCAATGTAACTCGTAGGAACTGACCCCGCAATCGCGGGACTCCCGGTTTGAGAATACGACTATAATTTGAATATTTTAAGATTTAGGCTTAAAAACATGGCGTTAGAGGGTGAAAACTCGAAACAGCCCCCGAACGTCCCCGTGGGTGGCACCAACACCTCCCACGGGACCAATGTAACTCGTAAGAACTGACCCTGCAGCCGCGGGACTCTCGATTTGAGAATACGACGATAATTTGCATATTTCAGGACTTAGGCTTAAAAACATGGAGTTAGAGGGCGAAAACTCGAAACAGCCCCCGTACGTCCCCGTGGGTGGCACCAACACCTCCCACGGGACCAATGTAACTCGTAGGAACTGGCCCCACAACCGCGGGACTCCCGATTTGATATTACGAAGGTAATTTGTGTATTTGTAGACATAGGCTTAAAAACATGGCGTTAGAAGGTGAGAACTCGAAACAGACCTCGAACGGCCCCTTGGGTGGCACCAACACCTCCCACGGGACAAATATAACTCGTAGGAACTAACCCCGCGATCGCGGGACTCACGGTTTGAGAATACGAAGATAATTTGAATATTTATGGACTTAGGAAAAACATAGCGTTAAAGGGTGAAAACTCGAAACAGACCCAAACGGTCCCGTGGGGGGCACGAACACCTCCCACGGGACAATTGTAACACATAGGAACTGAGCCTGCAGCCGCGGGACTCCCGGTCTGAGAATACGACGGTAATTTGCGTATTTCTACACATAGGATTATAAACATGGCGTTAGAGGATGAGAACTCCAAACAGCTCCCGAACGTCCCCGTGGGTGGCACCAACACCTCCCACGGGACCAATGTAACTCGTAGGAGCTGACCCCGCAGCCGCGGGACTCTCGATTTGAGAATACGATGATAATTTGCATATTTCTAGACTTAGGCTTAAAAACAAGGCATTAGAGAGTGAGAACTCGAAACAGCCCCCGAACGTCCCCGTGGGTGGCACCAACACCTCCCACGGGACAAATGTAACTCGTAGGAACTGACACCGCAGTCGCGGGACTCCTGGTTTGAAAATCATACGGTAATTTTCATATTTCAAGACTTAAGCAAAACATGGCGTTAGAGGGTGAAAACTCGAAACAGCACCCGAACGTCCCCGTGGGTGGCACCAACACCTCCCACGGGACCAATGTAACTCATAGGAACTGACCCCGCAACCGCGGGATTCCCCATTTGAGAATTCGTTGATAATTTGCATATTTTTAGACTTAGGCTTAAAAACATAGCGTTAGAGGGTGAAAACTCGAAACCGCCGCCGAACGGCCCCGTGGGTGGCACCAACACCTCCCACGGGACCAATCTAACTCGTAGGATCTGACCCCGCAACCGCAGGACTCACGCTTTGAGAATACGACAATAATTTGCATATTTTTAGACTTAGGCTTAAAAACATGGCGTTAGAGGGAGAGAACTTGAAACTGCCCCCGAAAGTTCCCGTGGGTGACACCAACACCGCCCACGGGATCGATGCAACTCGTAGTAACTGACCCTGCAGCCGCGGGACCCCCAATTTGAGAATACGAATGTAATTTGCATATTTCTAGACATAGGCCTAAAAACAAGGGGTTACTGGGTGAAAACTCGAAACAGCCCCCGAACGGCCTCGTGGGTGGCACCAACACCTCCCACGGGACCAGTGTAACTCGTTGGAACTGACCCCGTAGCCGCGGGACTCCCGATTTGAGAATACGATGATAATTTGCATATTTCTAGACTTAGGCTTAAAACATGGCGTTAGAGGGTGAGAACTCGAAACAGCCCCCGAACGTTCCTGTGGGTGGAACCAACACCTCTCACGGGACCAATGTAACTCGTAGGAACAGACCCCGCAGCCGCGAGACTCCCGGTTTGAGAATTCAATGATAATTTGCATATTCCGAGACTTAGGCTTAAAAACATGGCATTAGAGGGTGAGAACTCGAAACAGCCCACGAACGTCCCCGTGGGTGCCACCAACACCTTCCACGGGACCAATGTAACTCGTAGGAATTGACCCCGCAGCGGGGGGACTCCCGATTTGAGAATAGGAAGGTAATTTGCATATTTTTAGGCTTAGGCTTAAAAACATGGCGTTTGTGGTTGAGAACTCAAAACATCCTCCGAACATCCCCGTGGGTGCACCAACACCTCCCACGGGACCAATGTAACTCGAAAGAACTGACCCCGCAGCCGCGGGACTCCTGATTTGAGAATACGACGATAATTTGCATATTTCTAGACATAGGCATAAAAACATGGTGTTAGAGGGTGAGAACACGAAACAGCCCCCGAACGGCCCCGTGGGTGGCACCAACACTTCCCACGGGACCAGTGTAACTCGTAGAAACTGACCCCGCAGCCACGGGACTCCCAATTTTAGAATACGGCAATAATTTGCATATTTCAATACTTAGCCTTAAAACATGGCTTTAGAGGGTGAGAACTCGAAACATCCCCCGAACGTCCCCGTTGGTGGCACCAACACCTCCCACGGGACCAATGTAACTCGTAAGAACAGACCCCGCAGCCGCGGGACTCCCGATTTGAGAATACGAAGGTAATTTGCATATTTTTAGATTTAGGCTTAAAAGCATGGCGTTAGAGGGTGAGAACTCGAAACAGCCCCGGAACGTCCCCGTGGGTGGCACCAACACCTCCCACGGGACCAATGTAACTCGTAGGAATTGACCCCGTAGCCTCGGGACTCCCGATTTGAGAATACGAAGGTAATTTATATATTTCTAAACTTAGGCTTAAAAACATGGCGTTAGCGGGTGAAAACTCGAAACAGCCTTTGAACGTTCCCGTGGGTGGCACCAACACCTCCCACGGGACCAATGTAACTCGTAGGATCTGACCCCGCAACCCCGGGACTCACGATTTGAGAATACGACAATAATTTGCATAATTCTAGACACAGGATTAAAAACATGGCGTTAGAGGGTGAGAACACGAAACAGCCCCCGAACGGCCCCCTGGGTGGTACCAACACCTCCCACGGGACTAGTGTAACTCGTAGGAACTGACCCCGCAGCCGCGGGACTACTGATTTGAGAATACGACGATAATTTGCATATTTATAGACTTAGGCTTAAAACATGGCGTTAGAGGGTGAGAACTCGAAACAGCCCCCGAACGTCCCTGTGGGTGGCACCAACACCTCCCACGTGACCAATGTAACTCGTAAGAACTGACCCTGCAGCTGTGGGACTCCCGATTTGAGAATACGAAGTTAATTTTCATATTTCTAGACTTAAGCAAAACATGGCATTAGAGGGTGAAAACTCGAAACAGTCCCCAAACGGCCCCGTGGGTGGCACCAACACCTCCCACGGGACCAATGTAACTCGTAGGAACTGACCCCGCAGCTGCGGGACTCCCGATTTGAGAAGACGATGATAAGTTGCATATTTCTAAACTTAAGCTTAAAACATGGCGTTAGAGGGTGAGAACTCGAAACAGCCCCGAACGTCCCAGTGGGTGGCACCAACACCTCCCACGGGTCCAATGTAACTCGTAAGAACTGACTCCCCAACCGCGGGACTCCTGATTCGAGAATACGAAGGTAATTTGCATATTTCTAGACATAGGCTTAAAAACATGGCGTTAGAGGGTGAGAACACAAAACTGCCGCCGAACGGCCCCGTGGGTGGCAGCAACACCTCCCACGGGACTAGTGTAACTCGTAGGAACTGACCCCGTAGCTGCAGGACTCCCTATTTGAGAATACGAAGATAAGTTGAATATTTCTAGACTTAGGCTTAAAAACATGGCGTTAGAGGGTGAGAACTCAAAAAAGCCCCCGAACGTCCCCGTGGGTGGAACCAACAACTCCCAAGGGACCAATGTAACTCGTAAGAAGTGACCCCGCCGCCGCGGGACTCCCGATTTGAGAATACGAATGTAATTTGCATATTTCTAGTCTTAGGAAAACAAGACGTTAAAGGGTGAAAACTCGAAACATCCCCCGAAAGGCCCCGTGGGTGGCACCAACACCTCCAACGGGATCAATGTAACTCGTAGGAACGGAACCCGCAGCCGTGGGACTCCCGGTTTGAGAATACGATAATAATTAGCATATTTCTTGACTTACGCTTTAAAACATGGCGTTAGAGGGTAAAAACTCGAAACAGCTCCCGAACGTCCCCGTGGGTGGCACCAACACCTCCCACGGGACCAATGTAACTCATAGGAACTGACCCCGCAGCCGCGGGACTCCTGGTTTGATGAGAATACGACGATAATTTGCATATTTCTAAACTTAGGCACAAAAACATGGCGTTAGAGGGTGAGAACTCGAAGCATCCCCCGAACGTCCCTGTGGGTGGCATCAACACCTCTCACGGGACCAATGTAACTCGTAGGAACAGACCCCGCAGCCGCGGGACTCCCGGTTTTAGAATACGACGGTAATTTGCATATTTCTAGACTTAGGCTTAAAAATAAGGCGTTAGAGGGTCAGAACTCGAAACAGCCCCCGAACGTCCCCGTTGGTGGCACCAACACCTCCCACGGGACCAATGTAACTCATAGGAACTGACACCGCAGCCGCGGGACTCCCGCTTTGATAATACGACGATATTTTGCATATTTCTAGACTTAGGCTTAAAAACATTGCGTTAGAGGGTGAGAACTCGAAACAACCCCCGGACGTCCCCGTGGGTGGCACCAACACCTCCCACGGGACCAATGTACCTCGTAGGAACAGACCCCGCAGCCGCGGGACTCCTGGTTTGACAATATGACGATAATTTGCATATTTTTAGACTTAGGCTTAAAAACATGGTGTTAGAGGGTGAGAACTCGAAACAACCCCCGAACGGCCCCATGGGCGGCACCAACACCTTCCACGGGACCAATGTAACTCGTAAAAACATTGCATTACAGGTGAAAACTCGAAACAGCCCCCGATCGGCCCCTTGGGACCAATTTAAGTCGTAGGAACTTATCCCGCAGCCGCGGGACTCCCGATTTGAGAATACGATGATAATTTGCATACTTTTAGACTTAGGCTTAAAATCATGGCGTTAGAGGGTGAAAACTCTAAACAGCCCCCGAAAGGCCATGTGGGTGGCACCAATACCTCCCACGGGACCAATGTAACTTGTAGGAACTGACACCGCAACCGCGGGACTCCCGGTTTGAGAAGACGATAATAATTTGCATATTTCTGGACATAGGCTTAAAAACATGGCGTTAGAGTGTGAGAACTCGAAACAGCCCCCGAACGTCCCCATGGGAGGCGCCAACACCTGCCACGAGACCAATACAACTCGTAGGCACTGACCTCGCAGCCGCGGGACTCCCGGTTTGAGAATATGAAGGTAATTGGCATATTTCTAGACTTAGGCTAAAAACATGGCATTAGTGAGTGAAGACTCGAAACAACCACCGAACGGCCCCGTGGGTGGCACCAATACCTCCCACGGGACTAATGTAACTCGTAGGAACTGACCTCGCAGCCGCGGGACTTCCGATTTGAGAATGTGACGATAATTTGCATATTTTTAGACTTAGGCTAAAAAACAAGGCGTTAGACGGTGAGAACAAGAAACAGCCCCCGAACGGCCCCGTGGGTGGCACCAACACCTCTCACGGGACCAGTGTAACTCGTAGAAACTGCCCCCGTAGCCGCGGGACTCCCGGTTTGAGAATACGATGATAAGGTGCCTATTTCTAAACTTAGGCTTAAAAACATGGCATTAGAGGGTGAAAAGTCGAAACATCCCCCGAACTTCCCCATGGGTGGCACCAACACCTGCCACGGGACCAATGTAACTCGTAATAACTGACCCCGCAGCCATGGGACTCCCGATTTGAGAATACGATGGTAATTAGCATATTTCTAGACTTAGGCTAAAAAGCATGGCGTTAGAGGGTGAGAACTCGAAACAGCCACCGAACGTCCCCGTGGGTGGCACCAAGACCTCCCACGGGACTAATGTAACTCGAAGGAACTGACCCCGCAGCCGCGGGACTCCCGATTTGAGAATACGACGATAATTTTCATATTTCTAGACTAAGGCTAAAAAATAAGGCGTTCGACGGTGAGAACACGAAACCGCCCCCGAACGTCACCGAGGGTGGTACCAATACCTCCCACGGGACCAATGTAACTCTTAGGAACTGACCCCGCAGCCGCGGGACTCCCAATTTGAAATACGAAGGAAATTTGAATATTTCTAGACTTAGGCTTAAAAACATGGCGTTAGAGGGTGAGAACTCGAAACAGCCCCCGAATGTCTCCGTGAGTGGCACCAACACCTCCCACGGGACCAATATAACTTGCAAGAACTGACCCCGCAGCCGTGGGACTCCCGATTTGATAATATGAAGGTAATTTGTATATTTCTAGACTTAGGTAAAACATGGTGTTAGAGGGTGAAAACTCGAAACAGCCCCCGAACGGCCCCACGGGTGGCACCAAAACCTCAAACGGGACCAATGTAACTCGTAGGAACAGACCCCGCAGCCGCGGGACTCCCTCTTTGAGAATACAACGGTAATTACCATATTTCTAGACTTACGCTTAAAAACATGGCGTTAGAGGGCGAAAACTCGAAACAGACCCCGAACGGCCTCGTGGGTGGCACCAACACCTCCCACGGGACCAATGTAACTCGTAGAACTGTCCCCACAGCCGCGGGACTCCCGACTTGAGAATACGACGATTATTTGCATATTTGTAGACTTATGCTTAAAAACATGGCGTTAGAGGGTGAGAACTCGAAATAGCCCCCGAACGTCCCCGTGGGTGGCACCAACACCTCCCACGGGACCAATGTAACTCGTAGGAACTGAAGCCGCAGCCGCGGGACTCCCGGTTTGAAAATACGACTGTAATTTACATATTTGTAGACTTAGGCTTAAAAATGTGACTTTAGAGAGAGAAAACTCAAAACAGACTCCGAACGGCCCCGTGGGTGGCACCAATAGCTCCAACGGGACCAATGTAACTCGTAGGAACTGCCCCCGCAGTCGCAGGACTCCTGGTTTGAGAATACGAAGGTTATTTGCATATTTCAAGACTTAGGCTTAAAACATGGCGTTAGTGGGTGAAAACTAAAAACAGCCCTCGAACGGCCTCGTGGGTGGCAGCATCACCTCCCACGGGACTAATGTAACTCGTAGGAACTGACCCCGCAACCGCGGGATTCTCGGTTTGAGAATACGATGATAAGTTGCATATTTCAAGACTGAAGCTTAAAAACATGGCATTAGAGGGTGAAAACTCGAAACATCCCCCGAACATCCCCGTGGGTGGCACCAACACCTCCCACGGGACCAATGTAACTCGTAATTACTGACGCCGCAGCCGCGGGACTCCCGATTTAAGAATAAGATGGTAATTAGCATATTTCTAGAGTTAGGCTTAAAAACAGGGCGTTAGAGAGTGAGAACTCGAAACAACCCCCGAACGTCCCCGTGGGTGGCTCCAACACCTCCCACGGGACCAATGTAACTCGTAGGAACTGACCCCCCAGCTGCGGGACTCCCGGTTTGAGAATATGATGGTAATTTGCATATTTCTAAACTGAAGCAAAACATGGCGTTAGAGGGTAAAAACTCGAAACAACCCCCGAACGGCCCTGTGGGTGGCACCAACACCTCCCACGGGATTAATGTAACTCGTAGGAACTAATCCCGCAGCTGCGGTACTCCCAGTTTGAGAATACGACGATAATTTGCATATATTTAGACTTAGGCTTAAAAACATGGCATTAGAGGGTGAAAACTCGAAACAGCCCCCGAACGGCCCCGTGGGTGGCACCAACACCTCCCACGGAACCAATGTAACTCGTAAGAACTGACCTCGTAACCGCGGGACTCCCGGTTTGAGAATACGATGATAATTTGCATATTCCGAGACTTAGTCTTAAAAACATGGCGTTAGAGGGTGAGAAATCGAAACAGCCCCTGAACGTCCCCGTGGGTGGCACCAACACCTCCCACGGGACCAATGTAACTCGTAAGAACTGACCTCGCAGCCGCGGGACTCCCGGTTTGAGTATACGATGGTAATTTGCATATTTCTAGACTTAGGCTTAAAAACATGGCATTAGAGGGTGAAAACTCAAAACGGACTCTGAACGGCCCCGTGGGTGGCACCAACACCTCCAACAGTACAATTGTAACTCGTAAGAACTGACCCCGTAGCCGCGGGACTCCCAATTTGAGAATATGACGGTAATTCTCATATTTCTAGACTTAAGCAAAACATGGCGTTAGAAGGTGAAAACTCGAAACATCCCCCGAACGGCACCGTAGGTGGCACCAACACCTCCCACGGGACCAATGTAACTCGTAGGAAGTGACCCCGCAGCCGCGGGACTCCCGATTTGAGAATAATAAGGTACTTTGCATATTTCTAGACTAAGGCTTAAAAACATGGCGTTAGTGGGTGAGAACTCGAAACAGCCCCCGAACGACCCCGTGGGTGGTACCAACACCTCCCACGGGACCAGTCTAACTCATAGGAACTGACCCCGCAGCCGCGGGACTCCCGGTTTTAGAATACGATTATAATTTGCATATTCCTAGACTTAGGATTAAAACATGGCGTTAGAGGGTGAGAACTCGATACAGCCCCGGACGTTCCCGTGGGTGGCACCAACACCTCCCACGGGTCCAAAGTAACTCGTAACAACTGACTCCCCAGCCGAGGGACTCCCGATTTGAGAGTACGAAGATAATTTGCATATTTCTAGACATAGGTTTAAAAACATAGCGTTAGAGGGTGAGAACACGAAACAGCCGCCGAATGGCCCCGTGGGTGGAACCAACACCTCCCACGGGACCAGTGTAACTCGAAGGAACTCACCCCGCAGCCGCGGGACTCCCGGTTTGAAAATACGATGATAAGTTGAATATTTCTAGACTTAGGCTTAAGAACATGGCATTACAGGGTGAGAACTTGAAACAGCCCCCGTACGTCCCCGGGGGTTGCACCAACACCTCCCACGGGACCAATGTAACTCGTAAGAACAGACCCCGCAGCCGCGGGACTCCCGATTTGAGAATACGATGGTAATTTGCATATTTCTAGACTTAGGCTTAAAAACATGGCGTTAGAGGGTGAGAACTCGAAACAGACTCCGAACGGACCCGTGGGTGGCACTAACACCTCCAATGGGACCAATGTAACTTGTAGGAACTGACCACGCAGCCGCGGGACTCCAGGTTTGATAATACGACGATAATTTGCATATTTTTAGCCTTATGCTTAAAAACATTGAGTTAGAGGGTGAGAACTCGAAACATTTCCCGAACGTCCCCGTGGGTGGCACCAACACCTCCCACGGGATCAATGTAAATCGTAGGAAAAGACCCCGCAGCCGCGGGACTCCTAGTTTGACAATACGACGATAATTTGCATATTTTTAGACTTAGGGTTAAAAACATGGCGTTAGAGGGTGAGAACTCGAAACAGCCCCCGAACGGCCCCATGGGTGGCACCAACACCTTCCACGAGACCAATGTAACTCGTAGGAACTGATCCCGCGGCCGCGGGACTCCCGGTTTGAGAATACGACTGTAATTTTTATATTTTTAGACATAAGAAAAACATGGGGTTAGAGGGTGAAAACTCGAAACAGCCCCCGAACGGGCCCGTGGGTGGCACCAACACCTCCCATGGGACCAATGTAACTCGTAGGAACTGACACCGCAGCCGCGGGACTCTCGATTTGAGAATACGACGGTAATTTACATATTTCTAGACTTAGGCTAAAAAACATGGCGTTAGAGGGTGAGAACTCAAAACGGACTCCAAACGGACCCGTGGGTGGCACCAACACCTCCAACGGGACCAATGTAACTCGTAAGAACTGACCCCGCATCCGCGGGACTCCCGGTTGGATAATACGACGATAATTTGCATATTTCTAGACTTAGGCTTAAAATCATTGCGTTAGAGGGTGAGAACTCGAAACAGCCCCCTAACGTCTCCGTGGGTGGCACCAACACCTCCAACGGGACCAATGTAACTCGTAGGAACAGACCCCGCAGCCGCGGGACTCCCGGTTATAGAATACGACGGTAATTTGCATATTTCTAGAGTTAGGTTTAAAAACATGGCGTTAGAGGGTGAGAACTCGAAACAGCCTCCGAACGTCCCCGTGGGTGGCACCAACACCTCCCACGGGACCAATGTAACTCATAGGAACTGACCCCGCAGCCGCGGGACTCCCGGTTTGATAATACGATGATAATTTGCATATTTCTAGACTTAGGCTTAAAAACATTGCGTTAGAGGGTGAGAACTCGAAACAGCTCCCGAACGTCCCCGTGGGTGGCACCAACACCTCCCACGGGACCAATGAAATTCGTAGGAACAGACCCCACAGCCGCGGGACTCCTGGTTTAACAATACGACGATATTTTCCATATTTTTAGACTTAGGCTGAAAAACATGGTGTTAGAGGGTGGGAACTCGAAACAGCCCCCGAATGGCCCCATGGGTGGCACCAACACCTTCCACGGGACCAATGTAACTCGTAGGAACTGACCCAGCACCGCGGTACTCCCGATTTGAGAATACGACGATAATTTTCATATTTCTAGACTTAAGCAAAACATGGTGTTAGAGGGTGAAAACTCGAAACAGCTCCCGAACGGCCCCGTGGGTGGCACCAAAACTCCCCATGGGCCAATGTAACTCGTATGAACTAACACCGCAGCCGCGGGACTCCCGATTTGAGAATACGACGATAATTTACATATTTCTAGACATAAGCTTAAAAATATGGCGTTAGAGGTTGAAAACTCGAAACAGCCCCCGAAAGACCCCGTGGGTGGCACCAACACCTCCCACGGGACCAATGTAACTCGTAGGAAATAACTCCACAGCCGCGGGACTCTCGGTTTGAGAATACGACGATAATTTCCATATTTCTAGACTTAGGCTTAAAAACATGGCGTTAGAGGGTGAGAACTCGAAACAGCCCCCGAACGTCCCCGTCGGTGGCACCAACACAACCCACGGGACCAATGTAACTCGTAAAAACATGGAGTTTGAGGGTGAAAACTCGAAACAGCCCCTGAACGGCCCCGTTGGTGGCACCAACACCTCCCACAGGACCAATGTAACTCGTAGGAACTGACCCCGCAATCGCGGGACTCTCGGTTTGAGAATACGACTATAATTTGAATATTTTAAGACTTAGGCTTAAAAACATGGCGTTAGAGGGTAAAAACTCGAAACAACCCCCGAACGTCCCCGTGGGTGGCACCAACACCTCCCACGGGACCAATGTAACTCGTAAGAACTGACCCCGCACCCGCGCGACTCTCGATTTGAGAATACGACGATAATTTGCATATTTCAGGACTTATGCTTAAAAACATGGCGTTAGAGGGTGAAAACTCGAAACAGCCTTCGAACGTTCCCGTGGGTGGTACCAACACCTCCCACGGGACCAATGTAACTCGTAGGAACTAGCCCCGCAACCGCGGGACTCCCGATTTGATATTACGAAGGTAATTTGTGTATTTCTAGACATAGGCTTAAAAACATGGCGTTAGAAGGTGAGAACTCGAAACAGACCCCGAACGGCCCCGTGGGTGGCACCAACACCTCCCACGGGACAAATGTAACTCATAAGAACTGACCCCACGACCGCGGGACTCACCGTTTCAGAATACGAAGATAATTTGAATATTTCTAGTCTTAGGAAAAACTTGGCGTTAGAGGGAGAAAACTCGAAACAGACCCCAAACGGTCCCGTGGGTGGCACGAACACCTCCCACGGGACAATTGTAACACATAGGAACTGACCCTGCAGCCGCGAGACTCTCGGTCTGAGAATATGACGGTAATTTGCGTATTTCTACACATAGGATTATAAACATGGCGTTAGAGGATGAGAACTCCAAACAGCTCCCGAACGTCCCCGTTGGGTGGCACCAACACCTCCCACGGGACCAATGTAACTCGTAGGAACTGACCCCGCAGCCGCGGGACTCGTGGTTTGAGAATAGGACGATAATTTTCATATTTCTAGACTTAGGCTTAAAAACATGACGTTAAAGAGTGAGAACTCGAAACAACCCCCGAACGTCCCCGTGGGTGGCACCAACACCTCCCACGGGACCAATATAACTCGTAAGAACTGACCCCGCAGTCGCGGGACTCCCGGTTTGAGAATCATACGGTAATTTTCATATTTCTAGACTTAAGCAAAACATGGGGTTAAAGGGTGAAAACTCGAAACAGCCCCCGAACGTCCCCGTGGGTGGCACCAACACTTCCCACGGGACCAATGTAACTCGTAGGGACTGACCCCGCAACCGCGGGATTCCTGGTTTGAGAATATGTTGATAATTTGCATATTTTTGGACTTGGGCTTAAAAACATGGCGTTAGAGGGTGAAAACTCGAAACAGCCGTCGAACGGCCCCGTGGGTGGCACCAACACCTCCCACGGGACCAATGTAACTCGTAGGATCTGACCCCGTAACCGCGGGACTCACGATTTGAGAATACGATAATAATTTGCATATTTCTAGACATAGGATTAAAAACATGGCGTTAGAGGGTGAGAACACGAGACAGCCCCCGAACGGCCCCCTGGGTGGTACCAACACATCCCACGGGACCAGTGTAACTCGTAGGAACTGACCCCGCAGCCGCGGGACTACCAATTTGAGAATACGAGGATAATTTGCATATTTCTAGACTTAGGCTTAAAACATGGCGTTAGAGGGTGAGAACTCGAAACAACCCCCGAACGTCCCCGTGGGTGGCACCAACACCTCCCACGGGACCAATGTAACTCGTAAGAACTGACCCCGCAGCTGTGGGACTCCCGATTTGAGAATACGAAGGTAATTTGCATATTTCTAGACTTAAGCAAAACATGGCATTAGAGGGTGAAAACTCGAAACAGTCCCCGAACGGCCCCGTGGGTGGCACCAACACCTCCCACGGGATCAATGTAACTCGTAGGAACTGACCCCGCAGCTGCGGGACTTCCGATTTGAGAAGATGACGATAAGTTGCATATATCTAAACTTAGGCTTAAAACATGGCGTTAGAGGGTGAGAACTCGAAACAGCCCTGAACGTCCCAGTGGGTGGCACCAACACCTCCCACGGGTCCAATGTAACTCGTAAGAACTGACTCCCCAACCGCGGGACTCCTGATTCTAGAATACGAAGGTAATTTGCATATTTCTAGACATAGGCTTAAAAACATAGCGTTAGAGGGTGAGAACACGAAACAGCCGCCGAACGGCCCCGTGGGTGGCAGCAACACCTCCCACGGGACTAGTGTAACTCGTAGGAACTGACCCCGCAGCTGCGGGACTCCCGATTTGAGAATACGACGATAAGTTGCATATTTCTAGACTTAGGCTTAAAAACATGGCGTTAGAGGGTGAGAACTCAAAAAAGCCCCCGAACGTCCCCGTGGGTGGAACCAACACCTCTCAAGGGACCAATGTAACTCGTAAGAACTGACCCCGCCGCCGCGGGACTCCCGATTTGAGAATACGAATGTAATTTGCATATTTCTAGTCTTAGGAAAACAAGACGTTAGAGGGTGAAAACTCGAAACAGCCCCCGAAAGGCCCCGTGGGTGGCACCAACACCTCCAACGGGATCAATGTAACTCGTAGGAACGAAACCCGCAGCCGCGGGACTCCCGGTTTGAGAATACGATAGTAATTAGCATATTTCTAGACTTACGCTTTAAAACATGGCGTTAGAGGGTAAAAACTCGAAACAGACCCCGAATGTCCCCGTGGGTGGCACCAACACCTCCCACGGGACCAATGTAACTCATAGGAACTGACCCCGCAGCCGCGGGACTCCTGGTTTGAGAGTACGACGATAATTTGCATATTTCTAAACTTAGGCACAAAAACATGGCGTTAGAGGGTGAGAACTCGAAGCAGCCCCCGAACGTCCATGTGGGTGGCACCAACACCTCTCACGGGACCAATGTAACTCGTAGGAACAGACCCCGCAGCCGCGGGACTCCCGGTTTTAGAATACGATGGTAATTTGCATATTTCTAGACTTAGGCTTAAAAACATGGCGTTAGAGGGTGAGAACTCGAAACAGCCCCCGAACGTCCCCGTTGGTGGCACCAACACCTCCCATGGGACCAATGTAACTCATAGGAACTGACCCCGCAGCCGCGGGACTCCCGGTTTGATAATACGACGATAATTTGCATATTTCTAGACTTAGGCTTAAAAACATTGCGTTAGAGGGTGAGAACTCGAAACAGCCCCCGGACGTCCCCGTGGGTGGCACCAACACCTCCCAAGGGACCAATGTAACTCGTAGGAACAGACCCCGCAGCCGCGGGACTCCTGGTTTGACAATATGACGATAATTTGCATATTTTTAGACTTATTCTTAAAAACATGGTGTTAGAGGGTGAGAACTTGAAACATCCACCGAACGGCCCCATGGGTGGCACCAACACCTTCCACGGGACCAATTTAAGTCGTAGGAACTTATCCCGCAGCCGCGGGACTCCCGTTTTGAGAATACGATGATAATTTACATATTTTTAGACTTAGGCTTAAAATCATTGCGTTAGAGGGTGAAAACTCAAAACAGCCCCCGAAAGGCCATGTGGGTGGCACCAACACCTCCCACAGGACCAATGTAACTGGTAGGAACTGACACCGCAGTCGCGGGACTCCCGGTTTGAGAATACGATGATAATTTGCATATTTCTGGACATAGGCTTAAAAACATGGTGTTAGAGGGTGAAAACTTGAAACAGCCCCCGAACGGCCCCATGGGTTGTACCAACACGTCAAACTAGACCAATGTAACTTGTAGGAACGGACCCCGCAGCCGCGGGACTCCCTGTTTGAGAATACGACGGTAATTACCATATTTCTAGACTTACGCTTAAAAACATGGCGTTAGAGGGTGAAAACTGGAAACAGACCCCGAACGGCCTCGTGGGTGGAACCAACACTCCCACGGGACCAATGTAACTCATAGAACTGCCCCCACAGCCGCGGGACTCCCGATTTGAGAATACGATGATTATTTGCATATTTGTAGACGTATGCTTAAAAACATGGCGTTAGAGGGTGAGAACTCGAAACAGCCCCCGAACGTCCCCGTGGGTGGCACCAACACCTCCCACGGGACCAATGTAACTCGTAGGACCTGAAACCGTAGCCGCGGGACTCCCGGTTTGAGAATACGATGATAATTTGCATATTTGTAGACTTAGGCTTAAAAACATGGCTTTAGAGGGAGAAAACTCAAAACAGACTCCGAACGGCCCCGTGGGTGGCACCAATAGCTCCAACGGGACCAATGTAACTCGTAGGAACTGTCCCCGCAGTCGCAGGACTCCCGGTTTGAGAATACGAAGGTTATTTGCATATTTCAAGACTTAGGCTTAAAACATGGCGTTAGTGGGTGAAAACTAGAAATATCCCCCGAACGGCCTCGTGGGTGGCACCAACACCTCCCACGGGACCAATGTAACTTTTAGGAACTGACCCCGCAGCCGCGGGATTCCCGGTTTGAGAATACGATGATAAGTTGCATATTTCAAGACTTAGTCTTAAAAACATGGCATTAGAGCGTGAAAACTCGAAACATCCCCCGAACGTCCCCATGGGTGCAACAACACCTCCCACGGGACCAATGTAACTCGTAATAACTGACCCCGCAGCCGCGGGACTCCCGATTTGAGAATACGAAGGTAATTAGCATATTTCTATAGTTAGGCTTAAAAACAGGGCGTTAGAGGGTGAGAACTCGAAACACCCCCCGAACGTCCCCGTGGGTGGCACCAACACCTCCCACGGGACAATGTAACTCGTAGGAACTGACCCCCCAGCCGCGGGACTCCCGGTTTGAGAATATGACGGTAATTTGTATATTTCAAAACTGAAGCAAAACATGGCGTTAGAGGGTAAAAACTCAAAACAGCCCCCGAACGGTCCCGTGGGTGGCACCAACACCTCCCATGGGACCAATGTAACTCGTAGGCACTAATCCCGCAGCTGCGGGACTCCCGGTTTGAGAATACGCCGATAATTTGCATATATTTAGAATTAGGCTTAAAAACATGGCGTTAGAGGGTGAACTCTCGAAACAGCCTCCGAACGGCCCCGTGGGTGGCACCAACACCTCCCACGGGACCAATGTAACTCGTAAGAACTGACCTCGCAACCGCGGGACTCCCGCTTTGAGAATACGATGATAATTTGCATATTCCGAGACTTAGGCTTAAAAACATGGCGTTAGAGGGTGAGAACTCGAAACAGCTCCCGAACGTCCCCGTGGGTGGCACCAACACCTTCCACGGGACCAATGTAACTCGTAGAAACTGACCCCGCAGCGGGGGGACTCCCGATTTGAGAATAGGAAGGTAATTAGCATATTTCTAGGCTTAGGCTTAAAAACATGGGGTTAGTGGTTGAGAATTCGAAACAGCCCCCGAACGTCCCTGTGGGTGGGACCAACACATCCCACGGGACCAATGTAACTCGTAGGAACTGAACCCGCAGCCGTGGGACTCCCGGTTTGAGAATACGACAATAATTTGCATATTTCTAGACATAGGCTCAGAAACATGGCGTTAGAGGGTGAGAACATGAAACAGCCCCCGAACGGCCCCGTGGGTGGCACCAACACGTCCCACGGGGCCAGTGTAACTCGTAGAAACTGACCCCGCATCCACGGGACTCCCGATTTGAGAATACGACAATAATTTGCATATTTCTAGACTTAAGCTTAAAACATGGCGTTAGAGGGTGAGAACTCGAAACAGCCACCGAACGTCCCCGTTGGTGGTACCAACACCTCCCACGGGACCAATATAACTTGTAAGAACTGACCCCGTAGCCGCGGGACTCCCGATTTGAGAATACAAAGGTAATTTTCATATTTTTAGATTTAGACTTAAAAGCATGGCGTTAGAGAGTGAGAACTCGAAACAGCCTCCGAACGTCCCCGTGGGTGGCACCAACACCTCCCACGGGACCAATGTAACTCGTAGGAACTGACCCCGCAGCCGCGGGACTCCTGATTTGAGAATACGAAGGTAAATTGCATATTTCTAGACTTAGGCTTAAAAACATGGCGTTAGTGGGTGAAAACTCGAAACATCCTTCGAACGTCCCCATGGGTGGCACCAACACCTCCCACGGGATCAATGTAACTCATAGGAACTGACCCCCCAGTCGTGGGACTCCCGGTTTGAGTATATGACGGTAATTTTCATATTTTTAAACTGAAGCAAAACATGGCGTTAGAGGGTAAAAACTCGAAACAGCCCCCGAACGGCCCCGTGGGTGGCACCAACACCTCCCACGGGACCAATGTAACTCGTAGGCACTAATCCCGCAGCTGCGGAACTCCCGGTTTGAGAATACGACGATAATTTGCATATATTTAGACTTCGGCTTAAAAACATGGCGTTAGAGGGTGAAAACTCGAAACAGCCCCGAACGACCCCGTGGGTGGCACCAACACCTCCCACGGGACAAATGTAACTAGTAAGAACTGACCCCGCAGCCGTGGGACTCCCGATTTGAGAATACGATGATAATTTGCATATTCCGAGACTTAGGCTTAAAAACATGGCGTTAGAGGGTGAGAACTCGAAACAGCCCCCGAACGTCCCCGTGGGTGGCACCAATACCTTCCACGGGACCAATGTAACTCGTAGGAACTGTCCCCGCAGCGAGGGGACTCCCGATTTGAGAATAGGAAGGTAATTAGCATATTTCTAGGCTTAGGCTTAAAAA
Organism: Sambucus nigra; assembly: GCA_949130495.1. Lineage (NCBI taxonomy): Eukaryota > Viridiplantae > Streptophyta > Magnoliopsida > Dipsacales > Adoxaceae > Sambucus > Sambucus nigra. The sequence continues at coordinate 72,886,587 of OX422215.1, forward strand.
CATGGCGTTAGTGGTTGAGAACTCGAAACAGCCCCCGAACGTCCCCGTGGGTGGCACCAACACCTTCCACGGGACCAATGTAACTCATAGGAACTGACCCTGCAGCCACTGGACTCCCATTTTGAGAATACGACGATAATTTGCATATTTCTAGACATAGGCGTAAAAACATGGCGTTAGAGGGTTAGAACACGAAACAGCTCCCGAACGGCCCCGTGGGTGGTACCAACACCTCCCACGGAACAGTGTAACTCGTAGGAATTGACCCCGCAGCCGCGGGACTCCCGATTTGAGAATACGACGATAATTTGCATATTTCTAGACTTAGACTTAAAACATGGCGTTAAAGGGTGAGAACTCGAAACAGCCCCCAAAACGCCCCGTGGGTGGCACCAACACCTCCCACGGGACCAATGTAACTCGTAAGAACTGACCCCGCAGCTGCGGGACTCTCGATTTGAGAATACGAAAGTAATTTTCATATTTCTAGACTTAAGCAAAACATGGCGTTAGAGGGTGAAAACTCGAAACAATCCCCGAACGACCCCGTGGGTGGCACCAACACCGCCCACGCGACCAATGTTACTCATAGGAACTGACCCCGCAGCCGCGGGACTCCCGGTTTGAGAAGACGACGATAAGTTGTTTATTTCTAAACTTAGGCTTAAAAACATGGCGTTGGAGGGTGAGAACTCGAAACAGCCCCGAACGTCTCAGTGGGTGGCTCCAACACCTCCCACGGGACCAATGTAACTCGTAGGAACTGACCCCGCAGCCGCGGGACTCCCGATTTGAGAATACGATGGTAATTTTCATATTTCTACTTGGTTACTGATAATTTTAACTCATATATGCAATTTTTCAGCTTGATTAATTTTTTTATAAAACTACTTCGTTACTGATATTTTTTTATGTATCCTATTATTTGTAGGATTTTTGCACGCAGAACAAACGAAGGAGGCAATGGTCTACAACATGAAGATTGTTTATATGTTGTGGACATTCAGGATTTTGTTTTTTGTGTTACAGCCGTGCAGGCTTTTATTGTTTAGTTTTATGGTCGTACGGGCATTTATAATTTGATTGTTGAATTTTATGGCCGTGCGGGCTTTATAATAAGCAGGTTTTACATTTACAGGTTTTGGAATGTCAAGAAAATAGAGGAAACTCTGCCCAATTTTTTTTTGTCTTTGAATTATTAAGACGTGTAATATTTATAAGTTTGTATATATATTTGGTTATTAACAACATTCTCGATTCACAATTTGTGATTTTTTTTTTATTATTTTGCCAATAATAAATATTTGTAACACCTCGTATGCATCCAACGTTACACGTAGCAAGCGACGGTGCACTCACAGGACCCCCAATTTTAGGATTGGACCAGAAAAATGTGTATTTTTTTTAATTATAGTTAAATATGGTCATGGACTTTGTCCATAACTATTTTTATTTTTTTCGTCGTGCATAAAAATGGTCGCGGTCAAAGTCCGCGACCATTTTTTTTAATTTTTTTTTGTCACGGTTGTGGGTCGCGGACTTTAGCCGCGACCAATTTGTCACGGTTGTGGGTCACGGATGAGGGGCACGACCAATTTTTTTTTTTTGTCACGGATGTGGGTCGCGGACTTTGGCCGCAACCAATTTGTCATGGTTGTGGATCACGGATGAGGGCCGCGACCAATTTTTTTTTTTTTTCACGGATGTGGGTCGCGGACTTTGGCCGCGACCAATTTGTCACGGTTGTGGGTCACGGATGAGGGCCGCGACCAATTTTTTTGTCACGGATGTGGGTCGCGGACTTTGGTCGCGACCAATTTGTCACGGTTGTGGGTCACGGATGAGGGTCATGACCCGTCACGGTATGGGTCACGGCCCAAATCCGCGACCATCTGCCGTGACCCCTCTCGGTCATGACCATTTTTTTATCACGGACTTGGGCCGCGACCCACGAAAATGGTCACGGCCCAAGTCCGCGACCCACAGTTTTGGTCAGGGATTTTGACCGTGACCTATCGTCAGTTTTGGTGTAGTGGGTTCATGAGAGACTGAACCTTTAATCCTTTATGCAAATGAGCGATGCAACAGGACATGATAGTAGAGTATGTAGGCACCGCCTCGGGGTGCAATATATGTAGACATGATATATATATATATATATATATATATATATATATATATATATATATATATATATATATATATATATATATATATATATATATATATATATATATATATATATATATGAGATAGAGTGAATATATGTATATACTTGTGTTGATATCTACTGTGTGAATTTTTAGGTAATATTTATAATAAAATTTCGAAATGAATTAAGTAGCGGACACTTAATTGTATTAAACTGAAAATGCCAATTTAAACTAAAGTAGGGTTGGTTATATATATTTTACATTACGGGGGAAAGAATCGAGAACGATATCGGACTACGATGGGTTATTAGACAGGAAGAACTAGTTAGTATGGGAATAGAACTAGTGGGGTTTGGATATTCGCTAGGCTTGCAGACTAGATGAGAGGTGAACATTCCCGAGTTAGTTCGATAATTTAACATGATAAATATATGTTCTAATAAATCATTTTAAGCACTTGCTGATTTTTAAATTGTTTTCAACTCGAGCTCTGACCCGTTTTCTGCAAATCTCCTTTCTTGTCAAATTATTTTAGATGCTCAGCCACAGGGACACCAGGCTTAGGAGACTCACTCATTCGACGAATTGTAGTTGTTGTGGAGGCTACGGGACTTTGGTAGTAGACGCCTCTGAGTCTATCATTCCTTACTTTTAAGTTATATGCATCAGTTAGGACATGTCATCCCTTCTTATTTATATATTCAAAGATTTGATATTTAATTCATTACTCTTCGTAGTTGTTGGTTTTATTTAGTTGGATTACTGTATTGGATTTTGACTGGATGTGTTTACTCCAGCTCCCTTATATTTCGTCTGTTATTTCATTTCTTGTGAGACTGGTTAAATGGTGAATGTGTAACTATTTTATTACTTTGTGGTATTTTAATTGAAAAGATAAAATTTTGACATCAACTTTTCTTAAATATTAGGTGGGTAGTTTTAAGTATAAAGTTTTCGACAATGATGCATAATCTGAACCAACTGGAAATTCTGAATTAATTAATAAATGACTGATCACCCGGTATTTAATTAGGCGGGGTGTCACACTAGATAGTGAGCTGACATCATATTAATATAGTTACATGTACGATATTAGTAGTTTATCATCATCGTAAAAACATGTCTGATGGTTCGAGAACTATTGCGACCATACTGATACATCAGGAATGTATTGAACAAGACCAAATGTGAGATTCAAGTATAAGTGTTGACTAAATTAGACTTTCACAATTTCACAACATTTGCAAATGGTGCATAGATTTTTAATTCCGAGGATTATGAGAATTGGAATGTATACACAATTATTGCTTTGATTATTATGGGTGAGATTTAATTTATTGGGTTTAAATCTCCACAAGTTGGGCAATCATTGTAGGGACATTTTGTAGATCATAATCTGGAGGAATTTATGTGTAGGTGATATCTTGGATTATGATTCCTCCTTGATAATCTTATAAGTTTTAATTCTACTAGAATTCCTCATCGGTGGGTTATTTTATAATTTGGTAGATTATTGAGATCAAAGAATAAATAATTTTTTTCATGAAAATCGACTAGTTGCAAATTGAATTTCACCAAGCATTTATTGCATGCTTTACGCGGGGAATCATATTATGCGTTATTAAACTTTGCAAACAAGTCTTAATTATTCGAGTAATTCCGAGATAATTTGATTGGTGTGCAATTTTAATTATTTTGTATAATTAATTACAATTATAATGTATAGAAAATCTATCACACAAAGTTATATGAAATTTTAATATTTTTATTTGTAAGCTAATTTAACTATTAGTCTCGGGTCCCTACTATAGTCCATTACCCAAGTAGTAAGACCAAGTTCTATAGAAACCCTAATTATCCCACTCCAACTTCATGTGCCTATTTATATGGGTCTATGGAAGGGGAATAAATTGCATAACACATCTTAAGGGTTAGAGAGAGAAAAATACTATACACATTTTTGTGAAATGGCACCAAGTTTTCATCTCTAAGAATGTCCACATGGATGGATTTCTTTGGGGGATTATATACTAGAATATCTGAAGCAAATAGGGCATTCTAGGAAGGTTTTAGAGGTGGAAAAAACCTAGCCACATCACCTTCTACATCAAATACTTCTCCTCATTTGGATCAACTTCACAATCCTCAAAAGTATCGTGATCCGAACCCTAAATCTATTCTTAATATCTAGTTATTTTCCTCTTATTTATAATTCATGATCAATAAAAGTTCTTAGGGCAAAGAAATTGTTTAATAATGTTGGTCCCCAACAATATATAGGGAATGGTTAAGCCAAATAGCACATCCAACAACACATACGAGGAAGTTTCTTCCTTAACATATGTGAGATTTATCGACCACTTCAGCTTCATGGGTTGAATTGAATCCTAATTTCTATGACAATCTGGACGAAGAGGACAAGCATGCGTGTCACCGATCCACCTGGATATGAGTTAGACAACTAACAAAACCGAACATGGTTTCATAACTGAAACAAGTTTTAAGTTTGAAACGTAAACTTCTGACCTAAAGTCAGTTCCTACATGTAAGTTTCAATAGAAAGTACATCCCGCCCTTGTTCAATACAATTACAACTACACCTCTAAGAAGCCTTCAAGGTGGGATGTGTATTTGTAGTTCGTTTAGTTTTAATTATTGTTAAGTAGTTTTTCTAGTGTACTGGAGACTTATTATTGAAATACATTGAAGGGGAATACGATTTTAGTTAAATGTGTTAAGTCAGTGCAATTTAGATGTGCAATTGATTAAATAACAACGCGTAACAATTAAAATTTAAAGCTAAATTAAAAATAAAAATATAAAAAGTTAATTTCGAATATGTTTAAATTAACAAACAATTATTTTTTTAAACTACTTTGCCCGCACGACTTCCAGGTCATCCTCTCACTTGTCGAGTATGGGATTTTTCTTGTCCTTCTAATATGTGCATGTACGCGGTTCCATAACAGAGCAGTTGTTGTTTAGTATAACTTCTTATGCCTCTCTTTTCTCAGGATTATCCTTAATTGTGCTAAAATAAAACTTATTTGGTATCAGCCTTCATTGTTTTTTACTTGAGAGAGCTTAAGTGAGCGTTTATGTCTGCCATGAACTCGAACAAAGTGGTGGTGGAGGAACCGCTACTAAATTTTCTTCTCTTTCATGGCGTCTCTATCGATGGGTCGCTCAACACTCGGCTGGCTGAGTATGTCGAAGGGCGGATGCCTTTAACGACACGCCTTCCATAAAAGGCACACGACACGAGGCAGAGGATAATGTGGACTCAAAGATAGTGGGAGCGCATCACCCAGATGTCGACGAGGTCTTAGCATTTTTTAGTGGTTTTTACCATGTTTGGAGCTTGAAGTTATATTTTGAAGTGTCCTTGAGAGCAAGGTAACACTTCTTGAACTTGGAAGGGTCACTAATATCCACCTTGTAAGCGACTGCTACTCAACTCTTGTTTGACCTCACTGTTGGAGATTTTTAAAATAAGAGAGTAAGAGTTTTTGGGTGTAAAAGCCTTAAAAGCTTGTCCCACATTGGAAGTGTGTGGAAGAGGTGGGAAGCTAACCCAAATATAAAAGGGGATAGTGTCCCACATTGGAAAATGTACAAAGCTAAGTGTCACCACTAAGCTATAAAAGGGGTGGGCAACCTTTGAGTCCCACATTGGAAAAATGTTAAGAATTTGTACACTTAATAAGTACAAATGGAAGATGAAGAGTTAATTCATCTAGCATTTAAGAGGATATTCAAGAGACCTCAATACGGTGCGAAGCACCGTACGCACAGGCACACGCACACGCGCGCGCGCGCGCGCGCGCGTGCGGGTGCGGGGCAGTGGGCTGTAGAGGCGCTAGTGGCGCACTTTGCACTTCGCACGCCGCGTGTCCGCAGTGGTAGCGGGTTGCCGGGACTCGTCCGGCTCGAGCGCGGTCACTTTTTGGTTGACCCGTGCAAAACCGATTCGGTATTATTATACCTGTTCGGAATGGACTTAAGACTGTTGGCAATTAACAGTCATACCTGTTCGGAAATGACTTAATTCAACAGTCATGACTCTTGAAGACAAAGCCTTTCATTTTCTATAAATAAAGGCTGCCTAAAAACGGAATTACATTGATTACAAAAACCAGTTTCAGATTTCCAGACCCTTCTATTACTCTCTTACAATTTTCAGGAGATACAAACTCTCTTATTCTGTTTTGTGCACATAAACAGAATAAGAACTTGATTGACTGCTCTTCGCTGCTACATCCAAGGGCTGTCTTCAAATATACAAGTTGCAGACAGTGCAAGTGCTTCATTGTATCTTGAGTACGGATTTGCTGATTCCCGTTTGTATACCGAAATTCTTCGTGTGGGGCAAATACTGTATTTAGGAAAGTGACATCACGCCTTGAAGTTTTATAGTGACTATTCAGAAATCACATTGTTGTATTCAAGTTGACATTTTGAAATATATAAAGAGTTCCATTTCTGTATTTGCATTCATAATTTCCAACAATCTAAATACAGTATTTTGGAAATGGCCGACTCTTCCAAGTCACTTCGACAAATAACAGAAAGCTTTGTCAAGTTGGACCGTTTTGATGGTGGTAATTTTCTGCGTTGGCAGAAAAAGGTTCACTTTCTTCTAACAACATTGAAGATTGTATATGTCTTGTCACAACCGAAACCAAATGAAGATGAAGATGAAACCGTGGAACAGACTAGGCAACGCACAAAATGGGAGACCGATGATTATTTGTGTCGTGGTCACATTCTCAATGCACTTGCTGATAATTTGTTCGACTTGTACCAAAATGTTGGGACTGCAAAAACTTTATGGGAAACATTGGAGACCAAATATCTAACGGAAGACGCTACAAGTAAGAAGTTCCTTATCGGTCAGTTTCTAAGCTTTAAAATGCATGATAATAGGCCTGTGCTAGAACAATTTCATGACATCCAACGCATCATAAATCATTGCAAACTGAAAAAATTAAATATGGATGATAATGTAATTGTTGCAGCCATAATTGAAAAACTTCCTCCTTCTTGGAAAGACTATAAGAAAGAACTCAAACACAAAAAGGAGGATCTTTCACTTGAAGAATTAGAGACTCATTTAAGAATTGAACAAGAGTCTCGAATTCTAGATGGTAAAGAGGAACAAGAAAATTCTGTTTCTAAGGTCCATGTGGTGGAGGAAGGAAAGGAGCAAAAATATGGCAATCATGGAAAAAATAACAAGCGGAAGAATTTTTCAAATAATTCTAAAGCAAACAAAAAGAAGAAAGGAAATTGTTTTCATTGCAACAAACCAGGTCACTTCAAGAAGGATTGTCGTGAGTTCAAGAAACTAAAGGAAAAAGGAGGGACATCAGACACAAAGCAAAAATTTGCTGCTATGATATCCGAGGCTAATATGCTTGGAGAAGACAACTCTTGGTGGGTTGATTCTGGTGCCACAAGGCATGTTTGTAAGGACAAGAACTTGTTCTCTACCTATGAAACAGTGGAAGGAGATGTTCTCTATATGGGAAATTCATCTACAGCTGCGGTTAAAGGCAAAGGGACAGTGGATCTCGAATTCACTTCCGGGAAAATCCTTAGCCTCACCAATGTATTTCATGTTCCTGATGTTAGGAAAAATTTAGTTTCTGGAAGTCTTCTTAACAAATTTGGCTTTAAGCTTGTATTTGAGTCAGACAAATTTATTCTGACTAAGAATGGTACCTTTGTAGGCAAAGGATATTTGTATGAGGGCATGTTTAAGCTCAATATCAATGAAAAGGATTCTTCTGCTTATATCGTTGATTGTCTTTCATTATGGCATAGTCGTTTAGGACATGTTAATACAAAGAAAATGCATTTCATGGTTAATTTAAATTTGATTCCTAAATATGAGAATGATATGAATGAAAAGTGTAAAATATGCATGCAAACTAAAATAACAAGATTGCCTTTTCCTAAAATAGAAAAAACTACATCTTTGTTGCAATTAGTACATAGTGATGTTTGTGATTTGCATGGAACACCTACTAGAGGTGGTAGTAAATATTTTGCTACATTTATTGATGACTTTTCAAAATATTGTTACGTATATCTTTTAAACTCTAAGGATGATGTGCTTAATAGATTTAAGACATATAAAAATGAAGTTGAAAATCAATGTGATTCTAAAATAAAATGTCTTAGATCTGATAGAGGTGGTGAATATCACTTTCCTCAATTTTGTGAAGATATGGGAATTATACATGAAGTTACTGCACCTTATACACCACAACAAAATGGAGTAGCAGAAAGAAAAAATAGGACACTAACTGAAATGGTTAATGCTATGCTTTCTTATTCTGGTTTAAGTAAAGGTTTTTGGGGAGAAGCACTTTTAACTGCATGTCATATTCTGAATAGAATACCTGTTAAAGATAATAAGAAAACTCCTTACGAATTATGGAAGAATAGAAAACCTAATTTAGGTTATCTTAAAGTTTGGGGTTGTAGAGCTATTGTAAGAATACCTGAAACTAAGAGAAAGAAATTAGGAAGCAAAGGTGTTGAATGTATTTTCATAGGTTATGCACAACATAGTAAAGCCTATAGATTTTTGGTTAGTGAACCTAATGATTCTGTTGAGGTAAATACAATAATTGAATCGAGAGATGAAATTTTTTATGAACAAAGTTTTTCTTCTATTCCTAGAATTAATAATGAAAAAGAAGTAAGCACTCCTTCACAGTTACCTGGAACTCCACTAGTAGAACAAGAAGAGATTAGAAAAAGTAAAATACCTAGGAAAGAAAAAAGCTTTGGTCCCGACTTTGTAGTCTATCTTGTTGAAGGAACTAGAAACACATCTTGTAATCAATATGCTTTGACTCTTAGCGTTGAAACAGACCCACAAACTTATAGTGAGGCAATTAAGTCTGTAGATTCAGCATTTTGGAAAGAAGCTATAAATGATGAAATGGATTCAATTTTGGGTTATAAAACTTGGAAATTAGTAGACTTACCTCCAGGATCTAAACCCATTAAATGTAGATGGATTTTTAAAAAGAAAATGAAAATAGATGGAACAATTGATAAATTCAAGGCTAGATTGGTTGCTAAAGGTTTTACACAAAAAGAAGGAATTGATTATTTTGATACCTATGCACCTGTTGCTAGAACCGCCACTATTAGAATTTTAATTGCATTAGCATCTATATATAATTTTGAGATTCATCAAATGGATGTGAAAACTGCCTTTTTAAATGGTGACTTAGAAGAAGAAATTTACATGGAACAACCTGAAGGGTTTGTTATGCCTGGACAAGAAAACAAAGTATGTAAACTTATTAAGTCCTTATATGGCCTAAAACAAGCACCTAAACAATGGCATGAAAAATTTGATAAAGTCATTATTTCTTATGGTTTTAAAATTCATGAATCTGATAAGTGTGTTTATAGTAAATTTGCTAATGGTAAAGGTGTGATCATTTATTTATATGTAGATGACATGTTAATTCTTGGTACTGATTTAGAAAGCATTAATAATACTAAGAGTTTTTTGTCTTCTAAATTTGATATGAAAGATATGGGTGTAGCTGATGTCATATTAGGAATGAGAATAATAAGGAAAGATAAAAATATAATTCTCACTCAATCTCATTATGTTGAGAAAATTTTAAAGAAATTTAATCAGTTTGATTGCACACCTGTTAGTACACCTTTTGAACCACAGCTAAAGATGATCCCTAATAATGGTAGAGCTATTTCACAATTGGAATATGCACGAGTAATTGGTAGTTTAATGTATGCCATGACATGTACTCGACCTGATATTGCTTATGCTGTTGGTAAATTAAGTAGATATACTAGTAATCCAAGTTTATTGCATTGGCATGCTGTCAATAGAATATTAAAATATTTGAAAGGAACTATGGACTATGGTATATACTATAGTGGATATCCTTCAGTATTAGAAGGGTTTTCTGATGCCAGTTGGATAACTGAGCGGGAGGATCATTCCTCAACAAGTGGATGGATTTTCACTCTTGGTGGAGGAGCTGTTTCTTGGGGATCAAAGAAACAAACTTGTATAGCTGACTCTACTATGGCAGCTGAGTTTGTAGCATTAGCTGCAACTAGTAAAGAGGCAGAATGGTTAAGGAATTCATTGATTGAAATTCCAGTTTGGCCAAAACCAATGCCTCCAATATCTATACATTGTGATAGTGAGTCTACACTTTCCAGAGCTTATAGTAAAGTGTATAATGGAAAGTCTAGACATATTGGCCTGAGACATAGTTATGTCAGACAAATGATTACAGATAGTGTAATCACAGTGGATTATGTAAAATCAAGTCAAAATTTAGCTGATCCTTTTACAAAAGGTCTTGCAAGAGGACTGGTGTCTAAGACATCAATAGGGATGGGACTAAATCCCATTAATAATAATCACTCTTGATGGAAACTCAACTTGAAACTTGATATATTCAAGTCTCAAGTTCAATGATTAAAGTACATCATACGACGTGATTGTAAGCACTATGAAATTTAACATCCCAAGGATAAGTGCTTAGAACATGTAATGAATAATGAAAGAGGATGGGTTTAACCTTAATAGATTTATGGTGTTTTAAGTTACATGGACACCTATGATAATCTACCTATATGAGTGTGGAAGTGGTGCCGCTTCCTATGAGTATTGGGCTTGACTGTAAAGCACTCATGAAATCAAGGTACAGACACAAGGCCTAATTCATGTGTCGGCTTATATGGATAATCAGTGACTAAAAGATTTGTGTGTGAAGACAAATCCGGATAATCAATATAGATTGATAGTTCAAAGACAAGTCTACTATACTTTCATGGTTAACCTTGACGAATCTTCACAGGGTATTGGTTCAAGTCGTGAGACACCAATGCTTATACACAGTCTTACAGACAATCAAAGATTTACAAAACTTATTTTGAAAATGGTGGAGGAATGTTGGAGATTTTTAAAATAAGAGAGTAAGAGTTTTTGGGTGTAAAAGCCTTAAAAGCTTGTCCCACATTGGAAGTGTGTGGAAGAGGTGGGAAGCTAACCCAAATATAAAAGGGGATAGTGTCCCACATTGGAAAATGTACAAAGCTAAGTGTCACCACTAAGCTATAAAAGGGGTGGGCAACCTTTGAGTCCCACATTGGAAAAATGTTAAGAATTTGTACACTTAATAAGTACAAATGGAAGATGATGAGTTAATTCATCTAGCATTTAAGAGGCTATTCAAGAGACCTCAATACGGTGCGAAGCACCGTACGCACACGCACACGCGCGCGCGCGCGCGCGCGTGCGTTTGCGGGGCAGTGGGCTGTAGAGGCGCTAGTGGCGCACTTTGCACTTCGCACGTCGCGTGTCCGCAGTGGTAGCGGGTTACCGGGATTCGTCCGGGTCGGATCGCGGTAGCTCGGGCGCGGTCACTTTTTGGTTGACCCGTGCAAAACCGATTCGGTATTATTATACCTGTTCGGAATGGACTTAAGACTGTTGGCAATTAACAGTCATACCTGTTCGGAAATGACTTAATTCAACAGTCATGACTCTTGAAGACAAAGCCTTTCATTTTCTATAAATAAAGGCTGCCTAAAAACGGAATTACATTGATTACAAAAACCAGTTTCAGATTTCCAGACCCTGCTATTACTCTCTTACAATTTTCAGGAGATACAAATTCTCTTATTCTGTTTTTTGCACATAAACAGAATAAGAACTTGATTGACTGTTCTTCGCTGCTACATCCAAGGGCTGTCTTCAAATATACAAGTTGCAGACAGTGCAAGTGCTTCATTGTATCTTGAGTACGGATTTGCTGATTCCCGTTTGTATACCGAAATTCTTCGTGTGGGGCAAATACTATATTTAGGAAAGTGACATCACGCCTTGAAGTTTTATAGTGACTATTCAGAAATCACATTGTTGTATTCAAGTTGACATTTTGAAATATATAAAGAGTTCCATTTCTGTATTTGCATTCATAATTTCCAACAATCTAAATACAGTATTTTGGAAATGGCCGACTCTTCCAAGTCACTTCGACAAATAACAGAAAGCTTTGTCAAGTTGGACCGTTTTGATGGTGGTAATTTTCTGCGTTGGCAGAAAAAGGTTCACTTTCTTCTAACAACATTGAAGATTGTATATGTCTTGTCACAACCGAAACCAAATGAAGATGAAGATGAAACCGTGGAACAGACTAGGCAACGCACAAAATGGGAGACCGATGATTATTTTTGTCGTGGTCACATTCTCAATGCACTTGCTGATAATTTGTTCGACTTGTACCAAAATGTTGGGACTGCAAAAACTTTATGGGAAACATTGGAGACCAAATATCTAACGGAAGACGCTACAAGTAAGAAGTTCCTTATCGGTCAGTTTCTAAGCTTTAAAATGCATGATAATAGGCCTGTGCTAGAACAATTTCATGACATCCAACGCATCATAAATCATTGCAAACTGAAAAAATTAAATATGGATGATAATGTAATTGTTGCAGCCATAATTGAAAAACTTCCTCCTTCTTGGAAAGACTATAAGAAAGAACTCAAACACAAAAAGGAGGATCTTTCACTTGAAGAATTAGAGACTCATTTAAGAATTGAACAAGAGTCTCGAATTCTAGATGGTAAAGAGGAACAAGAAAATTCTGTTTCTAAGGTCCATGTGGTGGAGGAAGGAAAGGAGCAAAAATATGGCAATCATGGAAAAAATAACAAGCGGAAGAATTTTTCAAATAATTCTAAAGCAAACAAAAAGAAGAAAGGAAATTGTTTTCATTGCAACAAACCAGGTCACTTCAAGAAGGATTGTCGTGAGTTCAAGAAACTAAAGGAAAAAGGAGGGACATCAGACACAAAGCAAAAATTTGCTGCTATGATATCCGAGGCTAATATGCTTGGAGAAGACAACTCTTGGTGGGTCTATTCTGGTGCCACAAGGCATGTTTGTAAGGACAAGAACTTGTTCTCTGCCTATGAAACAGTGGAAGGAGATGTTCTCTATATGGGAAATTCATCTACAGCTGCGGTTAAAGGCAAAGGGACAGTGGATCTCGAATTCACTTCCGGGAAAATCCTTAGCCTCACCAATGTTTTTCATGTTCCTGATGTTAGGAAAAATTTAGTTTCTGGAAGTCTTCTTAACAAATTTGGCTTTAAGCTTGTATTTGAGTCAGACAAATTTATTCTGACTAAGAATGGTACCTTTGTAGGCAAAGGATATTTGTATGAGGGCATGTTTAAGCTCAATATCAATGAAAAGGATTCTTCTGCTTATGTCGTTGATTGTCTTTCATTATGGCATAGTCGTTTAGGACATGTTAATACAAAGAAAATGCATTTCATGGTTAATTTAAATTTGATTCCTAAATATGAGAATGATATGAATGAAAAGTGTAAAATATGCATGCAAACTAAAATAACAAGATTGCCTTTTCCTAAAATAGAAAAAACTACATCTTTGTTGCAATTAGTACATAGTGATGTTTGTGATTTGCATGGAACACCTACTAGAGGTGGTAGTAAATATTTTGCTACATTTATTGATGACTTTTCAAAATATTGTTACGTATATCTTTTAAACTCTAAGGATGATGTGCTTAATAGATTTAAGACATATAAAAATGAAGTTGAAAATCAATGTGATTCTAAAATAAAATGTCTTAGATCTGATAGAGGTGGTGAATATCACTTTCCTCAATTTTGTGAAGATATGGGAATTATACATGAAGTTACTGCACCTTATACACCACAACAAAATGGAGTAGCAGAAAGAAAAAATAGGACACTAACTGAAATGGTTAATGCTATGCTTTCTTATTCTGGTTTAAGTAAAGGTTTTTGGGGAGAAGCACTTTTAACTGCATGTCATATTCTGAATAGAATACCTGTTAAAGATAATAAGAAAACTCCTTACGAATTATGGAAGAATAGAAAACCTAATTTAGGTTATCTTAAAGTTTGGGGTTGTAGAGCTATTGTAAGAATACCTGAAACTAAGAGAAAGAAATTAGGAAGCAAAGGTGTTGAATGTATTTTCATAGGTTATGCACAACATAGTAAAGCCTATAGATTTTTGGTTAGTGAACCTAATGATTCTGTTGAGGTAAATACAATAATTGAATCGAGAGATGCAATTTTTTATGAACAAAGGTTTTCTTCTATTCCTAGAATTAATAATGAAAAAGAAGTAAGCACTCCTTCACAGTTACCTGGAACTCCACTAGTAGAACAAGAAGAGATTAGAAAAAGTAAAAGACCTAGGAAAGAAAAAAGCTTTGGTCCCGACTTTGTAGTCTATCTTGTTGAAGGAACTAGAAACACATCTTGTAATCAATATGCTTTGACTCTTAGCGTTGAAACAGACCCACAAACTTATAGTGAGGCAATTAAGTCTGTAGATTCAGCATTTTGGAAAGAAGCTATAAATGATGAAATGGATTCAATTTTGGGAAATAAAACTTGGAAATTAGTAGACTTACCTCGAGGATCTAAACCCATTAAATGTAGATGGATTTTTAAAAAGAAAATGAAAATAGATGGAACAATTGATAAATTCAAGGCTAGATCGGTTGCTAAAGGTTTTACACAAAAAGAAGGAATTGATTATTTTGATACCTATGCACCTGTTGCTAGAACCGCCACTATTAGAATTTTAATTGCATTAGCATCTATATATAATTTTGAGATTCATCAAATGGATGTGAAAACTGCCTTTTTAAATGGTGACTTAGAAGAAGAAATTTACATGGAACAACCTGAAGGGTTTGTTATGCCTGGACAAGAAAACAAAGTATGTAAACTTATTAAGTCCTTATATGGCCTAAAACAAGCACCTAAACAATGGCATGAAAAATTTGATAAAGTCATTATTTCTTATGGTTTTAAAATTCATGAATCTGATAAGTGTGTTTATAGTAAATTTGCTAATGGTAAAGGTGTGATCATTTGTTTATATGTAGATGACATGTTAATTCTTGGTACTGATTTAGAAAGCATTAATAATACTAAGAGTTTTTTGTCTTCTAAATTTGATATGAAAGATATGGGTGTAGCTGATGTCATATTAGGAATGAGAATAATAAGGAAAGATAAAAATATAATTCTCACTCAATCTCATTATGTTGAGAAAATTTTAAAGAAATTTAATCAGTTTGATTGCACACCTGTTAGTACACCTTTTGAACCACAGCTAAAGATGATCCCTAATAATGGTAGAGCTATTTCACAATTGGAATATGCACGAGTAATTGGTAGTTTAATGTATGCCATGACATGTACTCGACCTGATATTGCTTATGCTGTTGGTAAATTAAGTAGATATACTAGTAATCCAAGTTTATTGCATTGGCATGCTGTCAATGGAATATTAAAATATTTGAAAGGAACTATGGACTATGGTATATACTATAGTGGATATCCTTCAGTATTAGAAGGGTTTTCTGATGCCAGTTGGATAACTGAGCGGGAGGATCATTCCTCAACAAGTGGATGGATTTTCACTCTTGGTGGAGGAGCTGTTTCTTGGGGATCAAAGAAACAAACTTGTATAGCTGACTCTACTATGGCAGCTGAGTTTGTAGCATTAGCTGCAACTAGTAAAGAGGCAGAATGGTTAAGGAATTCATTGATTGAAATTCCAGTTTGGCCAAAACCAATGCCTCCAATATCTATACATTGTGATAGTGAGTCTACACTTTCCAGAGCTTATAGTAAAGTGTATAATGGAAAGTCTAGACATATTGGCCTGAGACATAGTTATGTCAGACAAATGATTACAGATAGTGTAATCACAGTGGATTATGTAAAATCAAGTCAAAATTTAGCTGATCCTTTTACAAAAGGTCTTGCAAGAGGACTGGTGTCTAAGACATCAATAGGGATGGGACTAAAGCCCATTAATAATAATCACTCTTGATGGAAACTCAACTTGAAACTTGATATATTCAAGTCTCAAGTTCAATGATTAAAGTACATCATACGACGTGATTGTAAGCACTATGAAATTTAACATCCCAAGGATAAGTGCTTAGAACATGTAATGAATAATGAAAGAGGATGGGTTTAACCTTAATAGATTTATGGTGTTTTAAGTTACATGGACACCTATGATAATCTACCTATATGAGTGTGGAAGTGGTGCCGCTTCCTATGAGTATTGGGCTTGACTCTAAAGCACTCATGAAATCAAGGTACAGACACAAGGCCTAATTCATGTGTCGGCTTATATGGATAATCAGTGACTAAAAGATTTGTGTGTGAAGACAAATCCGGATAATCAATATAGATGGATAGTTCAAAGACAAGTCTACTATACTTTCATGGTTAACCTTGACGAATCTTCACAGGGTATTGGTTCAAGTCGTGAGACACCAATGCTTATACACAGTCTTACAGACAATCAAAGATTTACAAAACTTATTTTGAAAATGGTGGAGGAATGTTGGAGATTTTTAAAATAAGAGAGTAAGAGTTTTTGGGTGTAAAAGCCTTAAAAGCTTGTCCCACATTGGAAGTGTGTGGAAGAGGTGGGAAGCTAACCCAAATATAAAAGGGGATAGTGTCCCACATTGGAAAATGTACAAAGCTAAGTGTCACCACTAAGCTATAAAAGGGGTGGGCAACCTTTGAGTCCCACATTGGAAAAATGTTAAGAATTTGTACACTTAATAAGTACAAATGGAAGATGAAGAGTTAATTCATCTAGCATTTAAGAGGCTATTCAAGAGACCTCAATACGGTGCGAAGCACCGTACGCACATGCACACGCGCGCGCGCGCGCGCGCGTGCGGGTGCGGGGCAGTGGGCTGTAGAGGCGCTAGTGGCGCACTTTGCACTTCGCACGCCGCGTGTCCGCAGTGGTAGCGGGTTGCCGGGTTTCGTCCGGGTCGGATCGCGGTAGCTCGGGCGCGGTCACTTTTTGGTTGACCCGTGCAAAACCGATTCGGTATTATTATACCTGTTCGGAATGGACTTAAGACTGTTGGCAATTAACAGTCATACCTGTTCGGAAATGACTTAATTCAACAGTCATGACTCTTGAAGACAAAGCCTTTCATTTTCTATAAATAAAGGCTGCCTAAAAACGGAATTACATTGATTACAAAAACCAGTTTCAGATTTCCAGACCCTGCTATTACTCTCTTACAATTTTCAGGAGATACAAATTCTCTTATTCTGTTTTGTGCACATACACAGAATAAGAACTTGATTGACTGTTCTTCGCTGCTACATCCAAGGGCTGTCTTCAAATATACAAGTTGCAGACAGTGCAAGTGCTTCATTGTATCTTGAGTACGGATTTGCTGATTCCCGTTTGTATACCGAAATTCTTCGTGTGGGGCAAATACTGTATTTAGGAAAGTGACATCACGCCTTGAAGTTTTATAGTGACTATTCAGAAATCACATTGTTGTATTCAAGTTGACATTTTGAAATATATAAAGAGTTCCATTTCTGTATTTGCATTCATAATTTCCAACAATCTAAATACAGTATTTTGGAAATGGCCGACTCTTCCAAGTCACTTCGACAAATAACAGAAAGCTTTGTCAAGTTGGACCGTTTTGATGGTGGTAATTTTCTGCGTTGGCAGAAAAAGGTTCACTTTCTTCTAACAACATTGAAGATTGTATATGTCTTGTCACAACCGAAACCAAATGAAGATGAAGATGAAACCGTGGAACAGACTAGGCAACGCACAAAATGGGAGACCGATGATTATTTGTGTCGTGGTCACATTCTCAATGCACTTGCTGATAATTTGTTCGACTTGTACCAAAATGTTGGGACTGCAAAAACTTTATGGGAAACATTGGAGACCAAATATCTAACGGAAGACGCTACAAGTAAGAAGTTCCTTATCGGTCAGTTTCTAAGCTTTAAAATGCATGATAATAGGCCTGTGCTAGAACAATTTCATGACATCCAACGCATCATAAATCATTGCAAACTGAAAAAATTAAATATGGATGATAATGTAATTGTTGCTGCCATAATTGAAAAACTTCCTCCTTCTTGGAAAGACTATAAGAAAGAACTCAAACACAAAAAGGAGGATCTTTCACTTGAAGAATTAGAGACTCATTTAAGAATTGAACAAGAGTCTCGAATTCTAGATGGTAAAGAGGAACAAGAAAATTCTGTTTCTAAGGTCCATGTGGTGGAGGAAGGAAAGGAGCAAAAATATGGCAATCATGGAAAAAATAACAAGCGGAAGAATTTTTCAAATAATTCTAAAGCAAACAAAAAGAAGAAAGGAAATTGTTTTCATTGCAACAAACCAGGTAACTTCAAGAAGGATTGTCGTGAGTTCAAGAAACTAAAGGAAAAAGGAGGGACATCAGACACAAAGCAAAAATTTGCTGCTATGATATCCGAGGCTAATATGCTTGGAGAAGACAACTCTTGGTGGGTCTATTCTGGTGCCACAAGGCATGTTTGTAAGGACAAGAACTTGTTCTCTGCCTATGAAACAGTGGAAGGAGATGTTCTCTATATGGGAAATTCATCTACAGCTGCGGTTAAAGGCAAAGGGACAGTGGATCTCGAATTCACTTCCGGGAAAATCCTTAGCCTCACCAATGTTTTTCATGTTCCTGATGTTAGGAAAAATTTAGTTTCTGGAAGTCTTCTTAACAAATTTGGCTTTAAGCTTGTATTTGAGTCAGACAAATTTATTCTGACTAAGAATGGTACATTTTTAGGCAAAGGATATTTGTATGAGGGCATGTTTAAGCTCAATATCAATGAAAAGGATTCTTCTGCTTATATCGTTGATTGTCTTTCATTATGGCATAGTCGTTTAGGACATGTTAATACAAAGAAAATGCATTTCATGGTTAATTTAAATTTGATTCCTAAATATGAGAATGATATGAATGAAAAGTGTAAAATATGCATGCAAACTAAAATAACAAGATTGCCTTTTCCTAAAATAGAAAAAACTACATCTTTGTTGCAATTAGTACATAGTGATGTTTGTGATTTGCATGGAACACCTACTAGAGGTGGTAGTAAATATTTTGCTACATTTATTGATGACTTTTCAAAATATTGTTACGTATATCTTTTAAACTCTAAGGATGATGTGCTTAATAGATTTAAGACATATAAAAATGAAGTTGAAAATCAATGTGATTCTAAAATAAAATGTCTTAGACCTGATAGAGGTGGTGAATATCACTTTCCTCAATTTTGTGAAGATATGGGAATTATACATGAAGTTACTGCACCTTATACACCACAACAAAATGGAGTAGCAGAAAGAAAAAATAGGACACTAACTGAAATGGTTAATGCTATGCTTTCTTATTCTGGTTTAAGTAAAGGTTTTTGGGGAGAAGCACTTTTAACTGCATGTCATATTCTGAATAGAATACCTGTTAAAGATAATAAGAAAACTCCTTACGAATTATGGAAGAATAGAAAACCTAATTTAGGTTATCTTAAAGTTTGGGGTTGTAGAGCTATTGTAAGAATACCTGAAACTAAGAGAAAGAAATTAGGAAGCAAAGGTGTTGAATGTATTTTCATAGGTTATGCACAACATAGTAAAGCCTATAGATTTTTGGTTAGTGAACCTAATGATTCTGTTGAGGTAAATACAATAATTGAATCGAGAGATGCAATTTTTTATGAACAAAGGTTTTCTTCTATTCCTAGAATTAATAATGAAAAAGAAGTAAGCACTCCTTCACAGTTACCTGGAACTCCACTAGTAGAACAAGAAGAGATTAGAAAAAGTAAAATACCTAGGAAAGAAAAAAGCTTTGGTCCCGACTTTGTAGTCTATCTTGTTGAAGGAACTAGAAACACATCTTGTAATCAATATGCTTTGACTCTTAGCGTTGAAACAGACCCACAAACTTATAGTGAGGCAATTAAGTCTGTAGATTCAGCATTTTGGAAAGAAGCTATAAATGATGAAATGGATTCAATTTTGGGAAATAAAACTTGGAAATTAGTAGACTTACCTCCAGGATCTAAACCCATTAAATGTAGATGGATTTTTAAAAAGAAAATGAAAATAGATGGAACAATTGATAAATTCAAGGCTAGATTGGTTGCTAAAGGTTTTACACAAAAAGAAGGAATTGATTATTTTGATACCTATGCACCTGTTGCTAGAACCGCCACTATTAGAATTTTAATTGCATTAGCATCTATATATAATTTTGAGATTCATCAAATGGATGTGAAAACTGCCTTTTTAAATGGTGACTTAGAAGAAGAAATTTACATGGAACAACCTGAAGGGTTTGTTATGCCTGGACAAGAAAACAATGTATGTAAACTTATTAAGTCCTTATATGGCCTAAAACAAGCACCTAAACAATGGCATGAAAAATTTGATAAAGTCATTATTTCTTATGGTTTTAAAATTCATGAATCTGATAAGTGTGTTTATAGTAAATTTGCTAATGGTAAAGGTGTGATCATTTGTTTATATGTAGATGACATGTTAATTCTTGGTACTGATTTAGAAAGCATTAATAATACTAAGAGTTTTTTGTCTTCTAAATTTGATATGAAAGATATGGGTGTAGCTGATGTCATATTAGGAATGAGAATAATAAGGAAAGATAAAAATATAATTCTCACTCAATCTCATTATGTTGAGAAAATTTTAAAGAAATTTAATCAGTTTGATTGCACACCTGTTAGTACACCTTTTGAACCACAGCTAAAGATGATCCCTAATAATGGTAGAGCTATTTCACAATTGGAATATGCACGAGTAATTGGTAGTTTAATGTATGCCATGACATGTACTCGACCTGATATTGCTTATGCTGTTGGTAAATTAAGTAGATATACTAGTAATCCATGTTTATTGCATTGGCATGCTGTCAATAGAATATTAAAATATTTGAAAGGAACTATGGACTATGGTATATACTATAGTGGATATCCTTCAGTATTAGAAGGGTTTTCTGATGCCAGTTGGATAACTGAGCGGGAGGATCATTCCTCAACAAGTGGATGGATTTTCACTCTTGGTGGAGGAGTTGTTTCTTGGGGATCAAAGAAACAAACTTGTATAGCTGACTCTACTATGGCAGCTGAGTTTGTAGCATTAGCTGCAACTAGTAAAGAGGCAGAATGGTTAAGGAATTCATTGATTGAAATTCCAGTTTGGCCAAAACCAATGCCTCCAATATCTATACATTGTGATAGTGAGTCTACACTTTCCAGAGCTTATAGTAAAGTGTATAATGGAAAGTCTAGACATATTGGCCTGAGACATAGTTATGTCAGACAAATGATTACAGATAGTGTAATCACAGTGGATTATGTAAAATCAAGTCAAAATTTAGCTGATCCTTTTACAAAAGGTCTTGCAAGAGGACTGGTGTCTAAGACATCAATAGGGATGGGACTAAAGCCCATTAATAATAATCACTCTTGATGGAAACTCAACTTGAAACTTGATATATTCAAGTCTCAAGTTCAATGATTAAAGTACATCATACGACGTGATTGTAAGCACTATGAAATTTAACATCCCAAGGATAAGTGCTTAGAACATGTAATGAATAATGAAAGAGGATGGGTTTAACCTTAATAGATTTATGGTGTTTTAAGTTACATGGACACCTATGATAATCTACCTATATGAGTGTGGAAGTGGTGCCGCTTCCTATGAGTATTGGGCTTGACTGTAAAGCACTCATGAAATCAAGGTACAGACACAAGGCCTAATTCATGTGTCGGCTTATATGGATAATCAGTGACTAAAAGATTTGTGTGTGAAGACAAATCCGGATAATCAATATAGATTGATAGTTCAAAGACAAGTCTACTATACTTTCATGGTTAACCTTGACGAATCTTCACAGGGTATTGGTTCAAGTCGTGAGACACCAATGCTTATACACAGTCTTACAGACAATCAAAGATTTACAAAACTTATTTTGAAAATGGTGGAGGAATGTTGGAGATTTTTAAAATAAGAGAGTAAGAGTTTTTGGGTGTAAAAGCCTTAAAAGCTTGTCCCACATTGGAAGTGTGTGGAAGAGGTGGGAAGCTAACCCAAATATAAAAGGGGATAGTGTCCCACATTGGAAAATGTACAAAGCTAAGTGTCACCACTAAGCTATAAAAGGGGTGGGCAACCTTTGAGTCCCACATTGGAAAAATGTTAAGAATTTGTACACTTAATAAGTACAAATGGAAGATGATGAGTTAATTCATCTAGCATTTAAGAGGCTATTCAAGAGACCTCAATACGGTGCGAAGCACCGTACGCACACGCACACGCGCGCGCGCGCGCGCGCTTGCGGGTGCGGGGCAGTGGGCTGTAGAGGCGCTAGTGGCTCACTTTGCACTTCGCACGCCGCGTGTCCGCAGTGGTAGCGGGTTGCCGGGATTCGTCCGGGTCGAATCGCGGTAGCTCGGGCGCGGTCACTTTTTGGTTGACCCGTGCAAAACCGATTCGGTATTATTATACCTGTTCGGAATGGACTTAAGACTGTTGGCAATTAACAGTCATACCTGTTCGGAAATGACTTAATTCAACAGTCATGACTCTTGAAGATAAAGCCTTTCATTTTCTATAAATAAAGGCTGCCTAAAAACGGAATTACATTGATTACAAAAACCAGTTTCAGATTTCCAGACCCTGCTATTACTCTCTTACAATTTTCAGGAGATACAAATTCTCTTATTCTGTTTTGTGCACATAAACAGAATAAGAACTTGATTGACTGTTCTTCGCTGCTACATCCAAGGGCTGTCTTCAAATATACAAGTTGCAGACAGTGCAAGTGCTTCATTGTATCTTGAGTACGGATTTGCTGATTCCCGTTTGTATACCGAAATTCTTCGTGTGGGGCAAATACTGTATTTAGGAAAGTGACATCACGCCTTGAAGTTTTATAGTGACTATTCAGAAATCACATTGTTGTATTCAAGTTGACATTTTGAAATATATAAAGAGTTCCATTTCTGTATTTGCATTCATAATTTCCAACAATGGTGCTTGAAATTAAGGGATGTTGTATGTATATGTAATCCTTACCAACTAAGGGATTTCAGGAATCTAAACAAACTTTCTCCTGTAATCATCGTTATCATTTTTATAGTTACTGATAGTATCTTACTTTTTTGTTCCAATGGCAGGTTGCGTGGGCACAAGATTGGGGTCAAGGAGAAAGCTTGAATCAAAAGTCCCATAAGTGATATATCAAATTTTGGAAGAACCCGTGAACCAAGATGAAATTCAAAGAGATACTGACACTGAAGTTCCTCAACCATTAGAAGAATTTGTTGATGAAATGAAGGACAGTAGGTCAGATGCAAAGGCCTTCGCCTTCAAGCTTGAAGCAAGGGTTACCCTCCTTGAACAGAAGACTAGAACTGCTAAAATCCAAGAGTACTTGTACCGTCACGTGGCATCCAGCAGCATACCGAAACAGCCGCACTGCCTTGCTCTAAGGCTAGCCAACGAGCATGCCACCAACGCTAATGCCCGCCTCCATCTCCCCTCCCCACAACTTGTCCCCTCCCTAGTGGACAACTCATTCTTCCACTTTGTCCTCGCATTTGACAACATCCTCGCAGCCTCTGTTGTAGCGTCATCTCTTGTTCACAATTCGTTACGCCCTGAGAGGGTCGTCCTCCACGTCATCACGGACAGAAAGACTTACGCTCCAATGCAGGCATGGTACTCGTTGCACCCTTTAACGCCCACAATCATTGAGGTCAAGGGGTTGCACCATTTCGATTGGTTCACCATGGGGAAGGTCCCGATTTTGGAAGCCATGGAGAAGACCAACAGGTTCGTTCGTAGTTCCGTGGGGGTCATCTGCCATCGTGGCGAATAACACTGAAAAGCCTTATGTCATTGCAGCAAAGTTACAAGCGTTGAGTCCCAAGTACAATTCACTAATGAACCACATTCGAATACATCTTCCAGAGTTGTTTCCAAGTCTAAACAAGATAGTCTTCCTAGACGACGATGTTGTGGTTCAAACTGATCTTTCACCTCTCTGGGACATTGACATGAACTGGAAAGTAAATGGGGCGATAGAAACTTGTAGGGGTGATGACAAGTTTGTGATGTCAAAGCGTTTGAAGAGCTCTTTGAACTTGTCTCACCCTTTGATATCAAAGAAATTTGATCCCAATGAATGTGCGTGGGCTTATGGCATGAACATCTTTGATCTACAGGCTAGGAGAAAGACCAACATAAGTCAAACATACCACTACTGACTTGAAGAGAACTTGAAATCAGACCTAAGTATGTGGCAGTTGGGGACATTACCCCCGGGCCTAATAGTTTTCCATGGTCACGTCCACATAATTGATCCCTTCTGGCATATGCTAGGACTCGGGTACCAAGACAATACTAGTATTGAGGATGCTGAAAATGCGGGTGTCATCCACTTTAATGGTCGAGCAAAGCCTTGGCTAGATATAGTATTCCCTCAACTTCGGCAACTATGGACCATGTACATCGACTTCTCTGATAAATTTATCAAGACCTGTCATATGAGAAAATCTTAGAGCGGGTCAAAATGGGACTACGTTGATTGTATTTTGTGTATACGAGAAAACTAAAACTCCGGAGAGTTTTTTCACAAATTCAAGATCTGATATTCTCAATGCTGAGAAGAAACCCACCGCAGCGTTCATATTTAATGTACTACTCCCTTTAGCGTTCATATTTAATGTACTACTCCCTTTATTGGAGTTTCTTGTTCTTTGTATATTTCATTCTTTTTCTTTTGTTTAAAAAAAAAGTAGTAATCCTTACCAACTGGATCTCGTCGCCCCTGGCAAAGATTTTCTCATGACGCAGTCAATGGTACAAAATTGTGTCCTAAGTGAGTTCATTGGGCGGCACTTGCAACATTGGTTATCCTTGTTGAATTTGTAGGCAACTTTCTACCACGTCCATTTTTATTCGCTCCATTGATCGAGTTCATCGATGTATTCCTTTATGCTATATAAATCAACACGCCTTCATCCTCCTTTTTTTCCTTTCGATGGCTCCCCTCATGTGTTTGGTTATCAGGGTTTCTTGGAATTTAATTTCTTCAAACTGCTCGTTTTGGTGCCCGTTTTGGTGCCTGGAGAAGCTTTACATCAAATTTGTGGTGAAAATGTCAAGTCTGGGAATGGAATTGGTGGTGAAAATGTTAAATTTATGGGGTATTTATATGATATGATTAACTAGCCGTTATAGAGACGGTGATAAATGTTTTTGATATTCCAACTGTCGCGGGGGAGGACACACGCAACACAAGAAATGTTAAATATATGGGGTATTTATATGATATGATTAACTAGCCGTTATAGAGCCGGTGAGAAATGTTTGTTGATATTCCAACTGTCGCGGGCGAGGACACACGCAACACAAGAAATGGGGCAAGTGATCGCATTATACACAAAGTTTTGGAGAAGTGTAGTCCCCTAGATTACATTGGAGTAATGGAGATGGTCGATTTCTGACCTTAGTATCCTTCATCAAATTGTTTTGCTCATACTTATGTGGAAGCTCTTCTCTAAACCACATTCCCTTTTATAATTTTTTTTCCAATAAATCCATTCTTCAAGTTAAAAAGAAATCAAATGTATCCCAATATCATAAATCTCCCCCACCCCACCCCCAACTGTCGCGGGGGAGGACACACGCAACACAAGAAATGGGGCAAGTGATCGCATTATACACAAAGTTTTGGAGAAGTGTAGTCCCCTTAGATTACATTGGAGTAATGGAGATGGTCGATTTCTAACCTTAGTTTCCTTCATCAAATTGTTTTGCTCATACTTATGTGGAAGCTCTTCTCTAAGCCACATTCCCTTTTATAAATATTTTTCCAATACATCCATTCTTCAAGTTCCCCCCCCCCCCCCCCCCCCCCCAAATTTAAACAAGGTCTTCAATAGATAATAGTAGATTGTGGCGGACCGACAAAGATTACAAATCTTAACAATTACCTCACGTTGAAATGGTGAGTGTGTCCCAATTCAAAGATCAAAGCAAGGGCAAGATTAGGACCATAAAACGAACCTAGCTACTCGAGATCGATTTGTTTTCGTTTGAGCTCAACTTTTAAGATAAACGAGCTAAAGTTGAACATACGTTTAGGCTCATTTACATTTTAAGATAAGCTTGAGCAACCTCAAACTCGACTTGGCTCAATTCCTTTCCAACCTAGCTAAAATCTTCACAAATTATCGAATCAACTCACGTCCCATGTCCAGCTCACACCAACCAAGTAAACCTACAAGCATTTCGTTAACAACACCTCACGTTGAAATGGTGATTGTGTCCCAATT
Organism: Sambucus nigra; assembly: GCA_949130495.1. Classification (NCBI taxonomy): domain Eukaryota; kingdom Viridiplantae; phylum Streptophyta; class Magnoliopsida; order Dipsacales; family Adoxaceae; genus Sambucus; species Sambucus nigra. Next base: position 72,913,040 of record OX422215.1, read on the forward strand.
CAAAGATCAAAGCACGTTGGGCAAGATTAGGACCATAAAACGAACCAAGCTACTCGAGATCGACTTGTTTTTGTTCGAGCTCAACTTTTAAGATAAACGAGCCAAACTTGAACATACGTTCAGACTCATTTACATTTTAAGATAAGCTTGAGCAACTTCAAAACTCGACTTGGCTCAATTCCTTTACGACCTAGCTAAAATCTTCACAAATTATCGAATCAACTACGTCCCATGTCCAGCTCACACCAACCAAGTAAACCTACAAGCAATTTCCTCAGCAACACCTCACGTTGTAATGGTGATTGTGTCCCAATTCAAAGATCAAAAGCACAAGATCAGCTTGTTTTCGTTCGAGCTCGACTTTTAAGATAAACGAGCTAAACTTTTACATATGTTTAGGCTCATTTACATTTTAAGATAAGCTTGAGCAACCTAAAACTCGACTTGGCTCAATTCCTTTACAACCTATCTAAAATCTTCACAAATTATCAAATTAACTCATGTCCCATGTCCAGCTCACACCAGCCAAGTATACCTACAAGCATTTACCACCACCACGATCTTAACTTCCTTGGCGAAGATTATGGCAAATCCTTGAATTCTACTCTCTAGAAAGCATAAGCCCCTCCAAATTCATCTTCTTTACCATTTTCCAGTCTTTGAATTTAAGCTTGAAAAATATCAATCTCGTACTTTCCTCAATCAAGGATCATCACCTGCCAAAACTTCTCTTGCATCTACAACATGGGACTTCTGGACAGCAGAAATGAGGCTATTTTAAGAGGAAAGCATTTATCCAATGACTTTTGTGATTTGATTCGGTAAGTAAAATTACATTTGTTTTTATAGAGAAGCCAACAATGCCAATTGTGGCAAAAACTATGGAATGCAGAATTGCTTTTCTGCACTTTGTACAGACTTCCGAGACAATACATTGAAGAATTATAAAGTAGGTGGGGCATCTCAAAATCGAAGTGTGGAAGCCAAATTTTTCAAAATAAAATTTACTGCTCAAATTAGTCGCAGGTCCTCACCAGAAAGATTTGTTGTCTTGGGGTTCCATAATTTCTTCAACTGCACGGCCGGCTCTTTCAACTCATCTCACCAAGGCCATAACTTTTTAATAAATGATTGGCCATTCAGTAGTGCTCCACTTTTATTACCGCCACCACAGGCAAAAAGCAACTTCCTATGATATGAAGACGGATCAATTAAAACTAGGTGATCCACCAACTTAACAACCAAATTCGTGTTATCTAAATTCATGTCACCCTAAATCACAACATAAAGGATATCATTTTTATAAAAATAACCAGACAATATAATAGCAAAGATAAACTCAGCCCAATTATATAATAAAACTGTTCGGAAATTGTATTAATTATTCCTCTTCTTTTCTTCTCAAGTGAGGAAGAAGGGCAAACCCAGAAACTCCACAATGAAACAAACAAAATGAGATTACTACATGAGACTCGTTGAGATACAAGGACGGGTGTTATTTCAAACCAACTAAATCCCTCAGAAGCCAGAAAGACTAAAACCAAGGACTCAAAACTAAACCAAAACGAGCGCCTTGTACAATCATCAACAGATTATCTTCAGGCACAGGATGCCATGTGGACGATCAAGTCAATCACACGGGAGCTGCAAAATATAGAGAAAATGCTCAAGAAAACATACAAGTAACATTCCTAGTAAACTTCACTATAATCAAATGTGTGAAAATAAAAGCTAAGAAACAAATATTACCTGTATCCCCATTCATTGTCATACCACGACACAAGTTTCACAAAGTTTTCATTCAAAGCAATCCCGGCCTTGGCATCAAAGATGCTTGACCTGCATTCATTGAATCATTGAATCAGACATTAATTCCAAACATGCAAAATTAAAGACTAACTAATTCTAAATATGAGACACTGATTCCTAAGTCAACACAACAAGGTTGTTTATATCTTCACCTGCTATCACCAATGAAATCTGTAGAAACAACATCATCTTCGGTGTAACCCAAGATACCCTTGAGCTTGCCCTCCGACTCCTCCCTGACAACAGAAAAATATAACAAAAAATTAAAAGTCATATCAATTATCAAAGAAAATGCAAAATTACAATTATATTACATAAAATTGTAAGGATAAAACAACACTAACTTGATGGCAGCTTTGATCTGCTCATAGGTAGCCTTCTTCTCAAGCCTTACAGTGAGGTCCACAACTGAAACATCAACAGTTGGAACTCGGAAAGCCATTCCAGTCAATTTACCGTTCAAGGCTGGAAGCACTTTACCGACAGCCTATACAAAGATGAGATTACATAAACATAAATCAAAATTAGCAAAGTCAAGTACATGATGGGGCCTGTACATAAGCTAAGACAAAACTATATTAAACTTGGAAAAAATCTAGTCGAAGACAGGCCCTTCATCCCAAATTAACATTAGTTCCAAATTTATTGTTTTAGAAGTTAATTATCAGGTAATCATTGCTGAAATTAAATCCTAATTAGATTTCATGACATTTGGTACACAATTTGAAAAGCGCAACTTGGTATTAGCTAAGCTCTTTGAAGCAATACTACTAGTTACAGAACTAATATAAAATCAATAGATGAATACAAGTGCATTGAAATGATTCATTACCTTAGCAGCTCCAGTGCTGCTGGGAATGATGTTGAAAGATGCAGCTCTTCCACCTCTCCAGTCCTTGCTTGATGGACCATCAACAGTCTTCTGAGTAGCTGAAACACATAATCAAGAAGGAAATTAAAACCAAATTTTCAACTGATAATAACAATCATCAAGATAAATGATCATGGAAGCAATCACACACCTGTAATAGAGTGGACGGTAGTCATAAGACCCTCAACAATTCCAAACCTGTCATTGATGACCTGCAAAATTTGACAACCAAAAATTCATAAGCAAAACATTTTACTTACTAACCAAGAAGCTATAAGATAAAATAAAAATAAAAAAAAATGTAGTGCTGATATAACCTTAGCTAGGGGAGCAAGACAGTTGGTGGTGCAACTAGCATTGGAGACGATGTGAAGGTCAGACTTGTATTCATTCTCATTGACACCAACAACAAACATGGGAGCATCTTTGCTAGGAGCAGAAATCACAACCTTCTTAGCTCCTCCCTACACAGAAAACAAAAATGTAATCATGAATTCATAGACGATAATAATAATCAAAACCCCACAATTCAAATCAATAAATGGCGTATGGATACAATGACATTCACACTAATAATTTACATCAAAAAATCCAAGTCAACCCATCATGAATTCAAGAATATAATGATCTTTAAAACCCCACCAGCTCAAATCATTACATCTCTCATGGACAATAAAATGTTTACAAATTAGTTTATAAGATTACGCCAAATGATGCGACATTGCAAGAAAAATGATGTGACAATGCCAAAAATATGGTGTACCCACACTCAACTGTACTTGGCAATACATTTAATGCAGTTGTCAATACATTTAATGCAGTTTTGGTGTAATTTGTGCGTACAAACAATTTCAGACACCAATTATTACTTAGTTACAGTTATTCCCAGCGTAGCCTCTAAAATCATTAGGAAATAACAAAATATCCTGTTCTACCACATTTTCTAAAAAAAAAATGAACTCCAAAAAGATTTCCCAAATCAATCTAGCTCAAAACTGCATTTTATTGTCCACATTTTCTAAAATCTATGATTGAAATGATCACTTTGACATTAGCTTCATCTACAACACATGAGTAAATTTGTCCATTTAAACACCAATTAGAACTGAATTAGAGTTGTTATTAGCTCAGTCAAGTTATAAAAAAAAAAAAACTTTTATTACTTAAGCGCAATAAAACACATCAAGACACAACAAAAAATCAATTTGGCCAAAGATCCAACAAAATCAACTAATTTAAACGACGGATAAATCAAAATCGAAGTGATATATCATGATCATATCAAACCTTCAAGTGAGCAGCTGCTTTGTCCTTGTCAGTAAACACTCCAGTAGACTCCACAACAAAGTCAGCCCCAGCCTGACCCCATGGGATCTCCTCAGGGTTCCTAAACATTAATAACAAACAAAATCCATCAAAATCTCTATAAAAAAAATTAAGAAATTTGTATAGTTTCAAGTTTGCAAAATGGATTCTACCTGATTCCAAAAACAGTGACTGGCTTCTCGCCAAAGAGAAGAGTTTTCTCATCCTTAACCTTAAGCTCATGATGTTTCCATTGTCCATGAACACTGTCGTACTTAAACATATACGTCTACAAAAACACAAAAATCAAATCAAACAAAAATAATTGATAACATGCACTTACAGATCTATAATTGAATAGATCTATAATTGTTACCATGTAATCAGTGGTGATGAAAGGATCGTTAACGGCAACAAGCTCAACATCGTCTCTCTGAAGAGCAACTCTAGCAACCAAACGACCGATTCTTCCGAATCCTAACAGATTTCAAATAAAAACATCAATCAATCAACATCACATCAGATCAGATCAGATCAGATCAGATCAGTAGACTTCACACAAAAACATCAATTTAACAATATTATGAACAAAACTCAAGATCTGAGGTTAGAGATTATGAGAGAGAAAATAATTACCGTTGATTCCGATCTTGATCTTCTGAACTGCAAAACAAAATTAAAGATGCAAACAAAGATGATTAGTTGAAGATCTAAAGTAAGAGGGAGAAAAGATTTGATAATGGAATAGTGATTACCCATGGTTTTAGAGAGAGAGAGAAATTGGAGGTTTTATTGAATAGTTTGAGACAGAAATGAGAGTAGATGAGAGAGTGGTGGTGATTAGGGCTCGCTTTTAAAGGGGTGCGGTTTTAGTTGTTTGAAAGCGGTGGGTGAGGTTGGTCACGTGTGTGGTTTACATGTTATCTTGGGGAAAAAGAAAGACCTTGTAACCGTTGGAATATGACTGTAATAATGTAAATACTTTTTCAAATCTGTGTGAGCCGCTGATTTACATCTCACTTTCCATAAATCATATTTTTAAGCTCAATTTTCAATATCACCAAAAAAATTATTTTCACTTCAACTAGTTTTTTACAATAAAATTATGTGTACTCTTATTATGTACCTCTATTCATACCCTCTCATTTAAATGTCTATACCTTATTATTATAAATCCTATCAGAACAGAGTCCAACTTGTTATTGTCATATCTTATTATAGGGTATAAAATGGGGGTCCGTATAGTGTTATTCATTTTTTATATTAATTGTTTTTCTAAATAAAATAAAAAGAAAAATAATAACTTGTGTTATCAGTGTACATGTTTTGAGCCTCAAAATAGTAAGTTTTAAAGCTCCACATGAGTGTTTGTGCTCTATTAATTGTATGTCGGAACTTTGTCCCTACTATTTTTTTGTTCTAAGTATGTGTCCTTAAAGCACATGTTATCAAGACCCAAATAAAAATATCTCATCCCCCCGATTTTGTGTCAACTAAGGGTGTGCATTTTTCAAAACTTTTATTTTTTCGAAATTCGATTTTTCAATATTGAAATAATATTTTTCATTGTTAAATTTTGATTTTTGATATTTACAAAAAAAAAATATCGGATCAAAATCGAAATATGATTTGTTTTTCCAATTTCTCTGATTCTATCGAAGTCACGTCGATCCGATTTTTCTCAAATTTTTCTGATTTATTCCAAAATTTTACTTTTATGGTTTTTTTAATGGAGCATATACCCCATAATCCCTAAAAAAAACTAATATACGTTTAGTCCAAGCCTTTTTATTTTGTTCCAAAAAATACCTCACCACCTAAAACACTTAAAAAAAGGATAAACACATACCCATTTACCCACTTCCCTCCGCCTCCACCCCCTGTGACACCACGTCTAATTAAATACCCGGCGATCACTCCTTTATTAAATTAAATCAAGGTGAACAGTTGGTTCATTCTTAGCATCACTGTCGAAAAATAACTTTTCCAATTTAAACACTCTAATTAATTAAGCTAAGTGTCAAAACCATTTTTTGACATTACTTTCCAAATTTTATTTTATAAACCAAGATTTAAATCTTCACAATAATTCCATATTAAAGAATCACACCACAATTATCTTGGAACATATAATCCAAATAAATTAAACATTCAACAACTAAATCCCAATTTTAAAACTTAAAATAAAACATCCAGACATTAATAAATCCCAAAGTGGCAATACTAGAAATAACTGAATCACAATGTCCAAATAAACAACTGAATAATGAAAAGGGGGACACATGCCCCACTAAATGAATGTGCTAGGAGTGAAATCAAATAAATGAGGTCGTCTAAACAAGAGGGCTGCAACTCCCACCTAAGCTGCAGCATGTTCCTTCCAAAGGCTCCTATGCAAGACGCCCTTGTGGCTGGGCACCTGTGTGACACCCCGACTAATTAAATACCGGGTAGCTACTCCTTTATTAAATTAATTCAAAATGCCAAGTTGGTCCAGTTAATAGCATCACTGTCGAAAACATTTTATTATTACTAACCACCTAGTATTTAAAAAGTAAGTTGCCAAATTTTAATTAAAGTCTGATTAACATGCAACAAGTGTAATGAAGAATAATAACACTATTCACCATACTGAAGTAAATAGAATAACCATCACATAATGTAAATAAAGTCTGGAGGAAAACTCCTCACTACAAATCCCACAACTGAAATAAGTAACGAAATACTGAATACTGAATCAATACATGCCAAAGTCTGAAAAAAATTGAAATGGAAAGATGTCTCTAATCGAAATGGGCAACATGCCCTACAACTGATAAATACTGAATCAGGAATCCAAATGAAAGAAGCGTCTATAAGCAAATCCCTGTATCTTCCACAAACAGCTACAGCTCGCCACCTGAATGAGTATCCTATGCATGGAGTCCTTGTGGATGGGCACCTAAAATGGTTTTACAAAAATAGATTTGAAAGCAAATGGGTCAGAACCCGAATGTGGAGATATTTTAAAAACCTGCAAGTGCTTTAAAAACATTTAAAACATTAAATGCAAAGTACATTTTAGGACGTGCACTCACATGAAATTCTCACCTCTCGTCTAACTGTGCACTCCTAACGTAAGTACCCATCTAAAATGACACAACCACTAGCTAAGTGACATCATATCTAGCTAGACTGCCATAGGTTCTACCCTTATTACTCGGTTCCCATTAACATTATAACGATCTCAATTAAATAGGGCTCAACGTAACTTCAGATTCTCATACAAAAGTAATACAACTCGTTATAGATTATCCCTCTATGTTATTCCATAGTTACACACAATACCATATGAAAGTTCCAGTTTATTAAGCGTATATTTTCCACGACATAAATATACAATATAAGCACCCCGAGACTAGGCTGCGGTGCACACATACTCTGCTATCCATCCCGGTACATCACGTACATAAGGATCACATATTCCGAATCTCTCAGGAATAGTTCACAGATAACAACATCACAAATAATGGAGGCGAACACAGTCACATCACATGGGTCACGCACATACCTACCTACGTTCCCACGATCAGCGGACTTATTAACATCCCAATAAGTCTTTCTCTGACCTATGTTCATCAAGGTAACCAGTCTAAATCCGGGCAACACAAGGATTAGAGGGCCCTAAGCGAACGCAAACCTCCCGTGATAGCAAGTATGGTAGGTATGTCATACACACAGTTCATATACCAATACTAAGTAAGCACACATCTTAGTAATCCCGTAGTTTAATTGTAGTACATATCGCATTCTCGTACCAACTTAATATATACACAAATTATGTAATCCCGGTCCATATTTATACGCGCCATAATTTATTCTTACGTCGTAGTAGGCACTCACGTCTCGACTCAAATGTCTATATGATTTGATCCACACTTGTATAATCTACTCTTCATTATAACCCAAATGTCCCAAGTATACTAATACACCATCAAAGGAATGTTATCTCTATCCTCGAACAAGTTTACGGGACTCCCAAAATCAAAACAGGCCAAAAAGGCCTAAACTGCCAGCTCGTTAGAAGTCTCGTTCGAACGAGGCTGTTCGAACGAGATTCAGTTCGTTCGAACGAACTGTACCTTCTAACGACATCTCGTTCGAACGAAGGTATCGAACGAACTCGTTCGAACGAAGGTATCGAACGAAATCTCCCCTCGTTAGAAGCGACTGGTCAACTCGTTAGAAGCTCATTCGAACGAGCTCGTTCGAACGACCTGGAGAGGTCTTCTAACGAATGACCAGTTTCGAACCCAGATTTCCCTAGTTTCGTTTTTCACCAATTTTAACACCTCAAGTCTCAACCAAAATTCGTCCAATCAATGTTTTAAGGTCTCCAATCATCCTAAAACATACTAAGGTCATATACTAACATCTTTTAAGGAATTAATACATCCTAAACCTCATTAAATCACAAGTTTCTACACTTTTACCCAATTTTTCAAGAACATGAACCCTAAAATTTTTAGATCCTTAATTTGTCCAATTAAATCCGTTTTTGTGACTTACAAGATATATCAACATCAGATTAGTCCTCTAACTATGATTCTACATGCAATCCTTTCATCAAAAATTAGTATTCTACTTACAAACTCATGGGTTTTTCATTATCTTCCAAGAACAAACATAAATTTGAATTATCTAACATGGAAGGAACATTCTCTGAAAGTAAATGGAATTAAATCACTTGCCTCTAGTGTCTCTGAATTTGGTGTTGATTTGATGAAGCTTTTCTGCAGAATTCCCTATCTCTCTCTCTACAAGCCTTTTTCTCCAAAGGTGGCTATGGTGGCTAGGGTTTTCTTTGGGAAAGTTGGAAACCTAATTTGATAACCTCCGTAGCTTATTGGGTCATTAAGGGTTGGTTAGTGGGTTTAGTGGGTCTATTCCCAATCAGATAAAGACTCCTAATTTTCGTCATTTTTAATTCCTCAAAATACAAAATTACCAAAATACCCTTTATGTTGCCGGTATGGCCTAAAAATACCCCGGGACCCAAATTAAACCCCCGGCTAGTGTTTTCTGACTATCTCGACCCTTCCGGACGCGTTGGCGCACTCAAAACGACCATACGGTTAATAGAATTTAAATTCACTATTATAAATAAAATAATTATATCCTGACGCGACTGTCACACGCGTCCCAATAAAATGACCAAATTGCCGTATATCAATCTCACGACAGTCCCAATAAAATGACCAAATTGTCGTATATCAATCTCATGACAAATTTCATAATTCAATATTCATATAACACCATATATACTCAATATAGTCAAATACCAACTCACATCTCGCTAGTATTTTATCCGGATTAATTTCTAATTTTCTCATTTAAATAATTAATCCCAAAAATAAATATAGCCAAAAATACGGGGTATTACATACTTCCCCCCTAATAACTGAATTTCGTCCCGAAATTCGGAACTAGAAAGTACCTGATAAGAACAACTCTGGATAACGTTCGCGCATCTCATCCTCGCGCTCCCATGTGGACTCCTCGACATTATGATGTCGCCACTGAACACGCACTAACGGAACTATCTTGGACCGCAGTTTCCGCTCACTTCGGTCTAGAATAGCTATCGACCCCTCCTCGTAGGAGCTATCCGGCTGGAGATCGATGTCCTCCACAGCGATGTGAGAATGAGCCAAATTATCTCTAAGGTATTTCCTTAGCGAGGAAATATGAAACACATCGTGAATCCGATGCAATTGCTCCGGTAACCCAAGTTTGTACGCAACCGGTCCTATCCGCTCAATAATAGGAAATGGTCCCACATACCTTGGTGCCAACTTCCCCTTCTTCCCAAAACGCATAATCCCCTTCATAGGAGACACTCTGAGCAAAACCTGGTCCCCCACTTGGAACTCCCTAAAAAACCTCTTCGCATCAGCATAACTCTTCTGTCGGTCTTGAGCTACCCGAATGCGACTCCGAATCAACTCAATCCTTGCCGAAGTATCCTGAATCACTTCCGGCCCAAGTAGTTTGTTGTCCCCCACCTCTAACCAATATGCTGGGGAACGACAAGGCCTACCGTACAATGCCTCAAACGGAGCCATGCCAATAGTGAACTGGTAGGAGTTATTATAAGCAAACTCTACCAGTGGAAGGTATTGCTCCCATCCACCTCCAAAGTCAATAATGCACATGCGTAGCATGTCCTCCAACATCTGATTTGTGCGCTCTGTCTGCCCATCGGTCTGCGGATGATAAGCCGTACTCAACCGCAATTCCGTGCGATGGCCTCCTGGAAACTCTCCCAAAATCGCGAAACAAATATCTTGTCTCTGTCAGACACGATATTTGGGGGCACACCGTGAAGTCTCACAATCTCTGAAATGAAGAGCTGGGCATACTGTCCCGTAGTGTAGTCAGTCCTTACGGTTAAAAGTGAGCGACTTTGGACAACCTGTCCACAATTACCCAAACGGAGTCGTGACCCCTCTGCGACGTAGGCAACCCCGTGATGAAGTCCATGGATATGCTCTCCCACATCCACACCGGGACCTCCAATAGCTGTAGTAGTCCTGCCGGTCTCTGATGATCCACTTTTACAAGCTGATAAGTGGCTCATTTCGAAACAAACTCAGCAATATCTCTCTTCATACCGCTCCACCAATACTGCTAGTAATCGAACTATCTGCTCCTGACAGAACGAGTCATTAGCCTGTGCCCGTACTGCCTTCGTGACAATCTGCGGTGTAACGGTCATCACAGACATGAAAGATCGGGCCACTGCATCCTGGTGTCCCAATTCCTTCCACTTTGCCTTCCACACTTCTGCCACCTCATCTGCTGGCCTACGGCTCAACGCGTCTGCTACCACGTTAGCCTTACCTGGGTGATACTGGATATCGAACTGGTAGTCTTTCACAAACTCAAGCCACCTACGCTGCCGCATATTCAACTCTTTCTGCGTGAACAGGTATTGTAGGGACTTGTGGTCCGTGAACAGTTGGAACTTCTCCCCCAAGAGATAGTGCCTCCAAATCCGTAGGGCAAATACCACTGCCGCCAACTCCAAATCATGCGTGGGGTAATTCTTCTCGTGAGGCTTAAGCTTACGGGAAGCATAAGCTATGGCCTGTCTCTCCTACTGTAATACACCTCCAAGCCCTTGCAAAAACGCATCGGTGTAAACCAAATACTCAACTCTCTGTCTCGGTAATGCTAACACAGGTGCTGAGGTCAATTTATCCTTCAATTCATCGAATGTCAACTGACAGGCATCACTCCAGATGAATGGCACACCCTTACGAGTCAGATGTGTCAAAGGGCCTGCTATCTTCGAAAAACCTCGAATAAACCTCCTGTAGTATCCTGCTAGGCCCAAGAAACTACGAATCTCAGTCGGTGTCGTGGGCTGTCCCCACTCCCTCACCGCGAATACTTTCCCCGGATCAACAGATATCCCCCAGTCGAAAATAATGTGCCCCAAAAACTTGACCTCCTTCAGCCAAAACCCGCATTTCTCATATTTTGCATACAGCTCGTTCTGACGCAGCGTCTGCAAAACCTGCCTCAAATTCGCGGCGTGCTCCTCCTCTGTCTGGGAGTAAACCAGAATATCATCAATGAAGATAATGACAAACTAATCTAGGAAATCCCTGAACACTCTGTTCATCAAGTCCATAAACACTGCTGGAGCATTGGTCAAACCAAAAGGCATAACCCGAAACTCGTAAGAACCATATCTCGACAAGAACGCAGTCTTCGAGACATCCTCCTCCCTGATACGCAACTGATGGTATCCCGATCTCAAATCAATCTTTGAGAAGAAAGAAGCTCCTCTCAACTGGTCGAATAAGTCATCGATTCGAGGTAACGGATACGTATTCCGTATCGTGACCTTATTCAACTCTCGGTAGTCCACACACAATCTCAGTGAACCGTCCCTCTTCTTCACAAACAAGACTGGAGCGCCCCAAGGTGAGGTACTCCTGCGAATAAAGCCCTGACCTAACAGCTGCTCTATCTGATCTCGTAGCTCTCGCATCTCTGCCGGAGCCATACGGTACGGTGCGCGTGCTATAGGCCTCGTATCTGGCAATAGTTCTATAACAAAATCTATCTCTCGATTGGGGGGTAGGCCTGGTATCTCCTGAAACACATCCGAATACTCCCTGACAACCGGGATCGAATCTAAAGGAATCACAACCTCCTTATAGGTATCCTCCTCTATGTAATACAGATGAGCGGTCGATCCTCCCTCTGGGCGAGGCATCGCATCTACGAACATCTCTTGCCCCGGAATGGCAAAAACAATGCTCCCGCTGAAGCAATCAATCATGGCCCTATAAGCTACGAGCCAATCCATACCGATAATCACATCGTGAACATGCATATCTAATACCAACATGTCTGCAGGTAATACCAAACCACCAATCTCTACCCCCACTCCCCGGCACATAAAGAATATAAGTGACCCACTCCCCAATGGTGAGTCGACACACGTCACTGTGCTCTCTGCCGTAGCTAACAACCCTAAGGCTTTCGCGAAATGTGTAGCTATAAAACAATGTGTAGCCCCAGTATCAAATAATACCGACCCATAGTGCCATGGATAGGAAACGTACCTTCAATCGCGGGCGGTGCCTGTGGAACTGCTGCCTGGTGGATGTTATAAACACGTCCATACTGTAGCTACCCCTGCTGAGCTGGGACTGCTGGAATGGGTGGCAATTCTGCCATCTGTGGTGGTGCGGGGAGAGCGGCGGGAAACATAGGCCTCTGCGGCTCCTGGCGAGCACCCTGCTGCTGCTGCTGTGGGGCCCTGTTCCTATCAGTACAATCCTGTCGTTTATGGCCAGTCTTGCCACAAACAAAACACTTCCCTGGGAAGTTCCCTCCTCTCTGCCCCTGCGGTCCCCGGCCCTGGTGGCCGTTGCCGTTCCTCCCTTGGCCCTGCTGGCCCTGCTGAAACTGCTGCCCATTCTGCCCCTGTTGGCCCTGATGGCCGTTTGGACCCTGATGGCCCTGACGGAAACCTCCCTGTCCGTGCCTGTAATTCCCTGATCTGAACCTCTTCTGATCCCCCTGCTGAGAACCCTGCTCACCCTGTCTCTGCCCCTGAACAGATTATGACCCACCGACACCATGTCCTCCTGTCCTGCCCTGATGGCTAGACTCTCCCGACCTCTTGCCCTCAGCCATATGAAAGCGGTGGTCCTGGAAATGTAACAAAGCAGCGTTAACCACATCAGAATACGTGGCTAACGAAAGGTTCCCTAACAGATGCTGACGGATCCTCCATGTTAACCCGTCGGTGAATTTCTCAATCTTCTTCTTCTCTGTTGGTATCTCATCCGGAACGATATTCAACAGATTTGTGAACTCGGCCTCATACTCGGCCACGGTCTTACCCTCCTGCTTCAGATTCATCAGTTTCCTCCTCATTTCCGTATGAACAACGGACGGAAAGTACTTGCGGTCAAACCGCACCCAGAAGTCCTGAATAGTGAGAGTATCCCTCTCCTCCACGGTGGTAATAGACTCCCGCCACTGCAGTGCAGATCCAACTAGCTTGAAAGTAGCTAGCACCTGCTTCTGAACGTCCGTGCACTCATACATCCTCAAGTGCCTCTGCATATCCTTCTTCCACTGGCTCGAGACTACCACATCTGAGCTACCTGCAAACTCTGGCGGATGCGCTTTCTTAAAAGCGTCACGTACACGCTCCCAAGTAGACAGAAATGCATTTGCCTGTACTGGCGCGGCAACCGGCGCCTGAGGTGGTGCCTGCTGAGCTACGGCAATTGCGGCATTTACCGCTTGGGCTACAATAGCTGCAACCTCAGCGGCGTTCATCATGCCCTGAACTGGAGCGGGCTGGGGTTCGGGCGTTGCATCCCTGGGAACTCGTCGTGCACGTCGTGGAGGCATCTGAAATAAGAATGAAGTTTATAAGTTCGCAGTTATAAACTTAAAATAGCTGAAGAACGTAGCATACACAAAAAGAGTACAACAGTCCTAAAATATAGGGCTCTATATCAAAGAAAACTTAGCGGAAACATAATAGCCGTACAGATCCTAAAGGACACTAGAACCTGATGCTCTGATACCACCTGTGACACCCCGACTAATTAAATACCGGGTAGCTACTCCTTTATTAAATTAATTCAAAATGCCAAGTTGGTCCAGTTAATAGCATCACTGTCGAAAACATTTTATTATTACTAACCGCCTAGTATTTAAAAAGTAAGTTGCCAAATTTTAATTAAAGTCTGATTAACATGCAACAAGTGTAATGAAGAATAATAACACCATTCACCATACTGAAGTAAATAGAATAACCATCACATAATGTAAATAAAGTCTGGAGGAAAACTCCTCACTACAAATCCCACAACTGAAATAAGTAACGAAATACTGAATACTGAATCAATACATGCCAAAGTCTGAAAAAAACTGAAATGGAAAGATGTCTCTAATCGAAATGGGCAACATGCCCTACAACTGATAAATACTGAATCAGGAATCCAAATGAAAGAAGCGTCTATAAGCAAATCCCTGTAGCTTCCACAAACAGCTACAGCTCGCCACCTGAATGAGTATCCTATGCATGGTGTCCTTGTGGATGGGCACCTAAAATGGTTTTACAAAAATAGATTTGAAAGCAAACGGGTCAGAGCCCGAATGTGGAGATATTTTAAAAACCTGCAAGTGCTTTAAAAACATTTAAAACATTAAATGCAAAGTACATTTTAGGACGTGCACTCACATGAAATTCTCACCTCTCGTCTAACTGTGCACTCCTAACGTAAGTACCCATCTAAAATGACACAACCACTAGCTAAGTGACATCATATCTAGCTAGACTGCCATAGGTTCTACCCTTATTACTCGGTTCCCATTAACATTATAACGATCTCAATTAAATAGGGCTCAACGTAACTTCAGATTCTCATACAAAAGTAATACAACTCGTTATAGATTATCCCTCTATGTTATTCCATAGTTACACACAATACCATATGAAAGTTCCAGTTTATTAAGCGTATATTTTCCACAACATAAATATACAATATAAGCACCCCGAGACTAGGCTGCGGTGCACACATACTCTGCTATCCATCCCGGTACATCACGTACATAAGGATCACATATTCCGAATCTCTCAGGAATAGTTCACAGATAACAACATCACAAATAATGGAGGCGAACACAGTCACATCACATGGGTCACGCACATACCTACCTACGTTCCCACGATCAGCGGACTTATTAACATCCCAATAAGTCTTTCTCTGACCTATGTTCATCAAGGTAACCAGTCTAAATCCGGGCAACACAAGGATTAGAGGGCCCTAAGCGAACGCAAACCTCCCGTGATAGCAAGTATGGTAGGTATGTCATACACACAGTTCATATACCAATACTAAGTAAGCACACATCTTAGTAATCCCGTAGTTTAATTGTAGTACATATCGCATTCTCGTACCAACTTAATATATACACAAATTATGTAATCCCGGTCCATATTTATACGCGCCATAATTTATTCTTACGTCGTAGTAGGCACTCACGTCTCGACTCAAATGTCTATATGATTTGATCCACACTTGTATAATCTACTCTTCATTATAACCCAAATGTCCCAAGTATACTAATACACCATCAAAGGAATGTTATCTCTATCCTCGAACAAGTTTACGGGACTCCCAAAATCAAAACAGGCCAAAAAGGCCTAAACTGCCAGCTCGTTAGAAGTCTCGTTCGAACGAGGCTGTTCGAACGAGATTCAGTTCGTTCGAACGAACTGTACCTTCTAACGACATCTCGTTCGAACGAAGGTATCGAACGAACTCGTTCGAACGAAGGTATCGAACGAAATCTCCCCTCGTTAGAAGCGACTGGTCAACTCGTTAGAAGCTCGTTCGAACGACCTGGAGAGGTCTTCTAACGAACGACCAGTTTCGAGCCCAGATTTCCCTAGTTTCGTTTTTCACCAATTTTAACACCTCAAGTCTCAACCAAAATTCGTCCAATCAATGTTTTAAGGTCTCCAATCATGCTAAAACATACTAAGGTCATATACTAACATCTTTTAAGGAATTAATACATCCTAAACCTCATTAAATCACAAGTTTCTACACTTTTCCCCAATTTTTCAAGAACATGAACCCTAAAATTTTTAGATCCTTAATTTGTCCAATTAAATCCGTTTTTGTGACTTACAAGATATATCAACATCATATTAGTCCTCTAACTACGATTCTACATGCAATCCTTTCATCAAAAATTAGTATTCTACTTCCAAACTCATGGGTTTTTCATTATCTTCCATGAACAAACATAAATTTGAATTATCTAACATGGAAGGAACATTCTCTGAAAGTAAATGGAATTAAATCACTTGCCTCTAGTGTCTATGAATTTGGTGTTGATTTGATGAAGCTTTTATGCAGAATTCTCTCTCTCTCTCTCTCTACAAGCCTTCTTCTCCAAAGGTGGCTATGGTGGCTAGGGTTTTCTTTGGGAAAGTTGGAAACCTAATTTGATAACCTCCGTAGCTTATTGGGTCATTAAGGGTTGGTTAGTGGGTTTAGTGGGTTTATTCCCAATCAGATAAAGACTCCTAATTTTCGTCATTTTTAATTCCTCAAAATACAAAATTACCAAAATACCCTTTATGTTGTCGGTATGGCCTAAAAATACCCCGGGACCCAAATTAAACCCCCGGCTAGTGTTTTCTGACTATCTCGACCCTTCCGGACGCGTTGGTGCACTCAAAATGACCATACGGTTAATAGAATTTAAATTCACTATTATAAATAAAATAATTATATCCTGACGCGACTGTCACACGCGTCCCAATAAAATGACCAAATTGCCGTATATCAATCTCACGATAAATTTCATAATTCAATATTCACATAACACCATATATACTCAATATAGTCAAATACCAACTCACATCTCGCTAGTATTTTATCCGGATTAATTTCCAATTTTCTCATTTAAATAATTAATCCCAAAAATAAATATAGCAAAAAATACGGGGTATTACAACCTGTAATATATACATATAGATACAAGAGAGAAAGGAAAATAGAAACGGGTCAGAGCTCGATAGTGTAAATGATTTAAAATTTGTTTAGCAAGTATTTAAAATGTTTACAGACCAATGCAACAACATATTAGTGCGGCACTCTCTTGAGAAATTCTCATCTCTCTTCTAATGTGCACGCCTATCGCACTAATCTTCCCAACGGATTATCTTATCTTATATCGTAAAAAATTTCCCCAATGGTTTAACTTATCTTAGGTTACTCGTAAGATTTAAAACTGAACCATATAATTAATTAAGAGGATAATTTTATTTGATCACAAAGTTCTCATTTAAACCTTATATGCTAATAAAATTTCCCAGTATCATATTATACTTTTTCAAAACAAGTATTTCCAATTTGAAGTCAAGATTCAATTCTTAGTTACCATAACACAGTAGGCAGTTCCAAATTTTAGAATTTCATATATATATTAAATACTCATATAATATGTATATATATATATATATATATTCTAACAGCACTCCACATAAAAATTATGGTGCGGGCATACTCTACTATCCAATCCCCGTATCTCTCGTACTAAGGGAAATACAAGTTCAGAATCACTCTCGAACTGTATTGACACATACACAAACAATATTGAGGCGAAGCATAGATTTCAAGTCTCTAAGAGGTCAGCACATACCCTCACGTCTCTTAGGACCGTTTGACCATCGATGAGATAGCCTGTACCAAGGATATCTATCTTCTAGGGTACGAGTCAATATCCCCCATAAAGGTCCCATCGAGATAAGACTGTCCCAGCGCGGTAACCTCAGGGATAGCAAGTACCGCGGACATGATTTTCACATGTATATAATATATGCATACACACAGTCATATAAATATACTACTTTTCTCATATCAATTTAGGTTCATTCCATAACCCATAATCACGACATTTATCCTTATTTTCCCATTATTTGTTATCACGTATAACGGTTCGTCTCTAACTTTAATTTGAGGGATCATTCCAACTTATTACGTAACACTCATGGACTCTATCCTCCCAAGTGTAAAATTTAGTAGGTACTCATCTAATTTCCAACGTAACTATCTTACGCGTCTCTCCCTTTTATACATAATTTCATCGTCCCGTATATGTAAATATACCAAAAACACAATTCTCGTCTTACATTAAAAGTCCCATAATTATTTATAAGTCCTACTGGTGTTCTTTATCTCCCAAGTCATTTTAATAAGGCTGTCCATGGGTTATTTCTCATTAAATTGAATTCAACTAATTTAAAAGGGGGGAAATATGAGTCTGCCAGAAGGGGTCGATCGATCGAGGTCTGGGGCTCGATCGATCGAACCTTCGATCGATCGAAGCTCTTGGCTCGATCGATCGATCAAGCAGGTATGGCGAATTCCGTAGTTAACCAGTTACGGGTTCTATCACATAACCTCATCCAAATCCAAACTTTTCACACCCAAACTTCGTAAAATTCGTACTATAATCAGTATACACCCATATGATTCATCTTATACGTAAAGTATGTAATTTTTACGTTAATAACCATGGATTTATAGGCAAAAACTTCATAAAAATCTCAAGAACCCTAGAATTTCTTTAACATGGTTCTAATCAATATTTTCCAGAATTTTCTTCTTCTAAAAAATCATAAATTCGTGGTTTAATCATCTACATGTGAAGGGGTTTCCAGATTATCATTCAAATCATTACTACATGTGATTTCCTATCTCCAACTTGGGTTTTATTCCATGAAACTCATCCTAATCATCCCTAGACTAACATGAGTGATGCATTAACGAAAATAAGCAAGGTAAACCCTTGCCTGGGATTTTTAGAGTTCTGGTTTGATGACGAATTTGGTGTGGTTGTGTTCCCCATCGCGCGATCTACGCGTTGGTGGTGGTGGCGGTGCAAACGGATGGATTTTGGGCCTTGGATTGCTTTGAAAGCTCTCTCATTTCTTCTCCTATGGCCGTCACTTGTCTTTGGTTGTTTTAACCCTAGAAGGCAACCTTAGACATCTGATATAACTCTTGAAATTTCGTGGGTTTAATTACCCAAAAATGTAAAATGTCCAAAATGCCATCTCGGGGTGCTAAATAGGCCTAAAAATGCCCCGAGACCCAAACTAAATCCCCGGGTATACTTTTCTGACTATCTCGACCCTTCCGGACACTTTGGCGCACTCAAAACGACCATACGAGCAACTTATAATATATTCACTTTTATTAATCAATATTTAGTCCCGACGCGACACGGGCGCGTCCCGACTCAAATTTCCAAAATTGTCATTCTATTCACTCGTGACATTTAATATAACCAATATTATATATTACTTTGCTCATTAGTAATATTCAACAAATTTCCCATAATTACTAACTCTCATCACGTTAATAATTATAACATAATTAATTTCCGTATTTATATTAAATAATTAATTCACATTAAATTTAATAAATCCCCAAATTAATATAGTATAAAAATACAGGGTATTACACCCCCCACCCCCACCCCCATTACTAGAGCTCTGGCGACTCACACTGAAGTGAGGATCGTCGAAGCTCCGACAAGTGCTGTCGGAGCACCGGCGAGGGGTGGAGTGGGTTCGGCTAGCCCGAACCTTTAAAAATAAGAGAATATTTAATAAATGGGTGTATAAGGGACTAAATTGGTTAAACTAAAAATATGTATTTTTTCTAAATATATAATTATGTTGGAGACTATTTGGCAATTGACCCTATTTTAATACACGTTGATTTGGCACAAATTTTTTATTTCGTTTGTTAGGAAAATCAAAATCAACACAAAAAAATTGTCAAAAAATTTGAATTTAAAAAAAAAACTTTTTCTGTTATAATTCGGACGAAACACAACCCTACTATTTACAATTTTTACGATAAGTAACTCGGTGCAAGCGATTTAGTGATACTACAACAATAATGAACAATTGGTGGACCTAATACATCAACTAATACACAATATCATATTAGTGAGGCACTTACTTTAAGTTAAATTCTAAGTCATTCTTAAATTACTCAGATGTGTGTAATTTGAAAACACTTGCTAAGTTGATTAATGAATATGTTTTCTTATAGTTTACTTTTAATAAACTTGTCGCTTATTAGGTTAAATACAAATATTAAGTAATTAGATTTTAGCCCCGCGTGATGCGCGGACGCTTTGTAAGACTTGTTGTACGTTTATATAATTAAAGTAATCAAATTTTGCCTTCAGGAGTATGTAATCAAATGACTTTGGTTATCATACTTATGAACCCGTTATTGGGTACAAAATCCTCAATTTGTCATCGCTACACCATGTTACGTGCTTATGCTGATTTGTAGCTATTATACTTATGACATTGTTATAGTTATAAAAATACATAGTATAAGAAGTTAAATATGAAAGTCATTTAATTTGGGAAATAAGCCTATCAATGAATACAAATATTAATGCAAAACTTGGGAAGAAAGAACAGTTATGTTAAAAAATATAAAAAATAAATTAATAAAAACTGTTGGCATAACTTATTTGGTTTTGGTAAAGACAAAATAAGAAAATAAGCATTGAAAAGTATGTGGATACAAAATTATTTATAACCTCTACATAATACTACTAATAAGAATCTGGGACAAATAATCATTAGAAGTTAGTGTAGAAGTCATCTCTCTAGTGGTTCCATCTTATCAATTTTGATTATGAAATATCTTCCATCTTGAATCCATTAATGTATCATTGAGCAAGCTTATCTTTTAACTCCAAATTTTGATTCAACCGTATACATATCAGCTATGTCGACTATTTAATTTTACTATGTTTATGATTTGTAATATAACCTATATATACTCGGGGTACATATAGAGAGCATATATACACTACCCTAATTTAAGCAAATATTACCTTTAAATGGACTCTTTGATCTTCTTCAGCATAATTGTTCTAAAAAGTAAATTATATTATAAATATTACAAATGAGTAAGAATAAGGCAACATATCTGAGAATCTTTAAGCACTGTAAATCTTATATCTGATATAAAAAAAAGTACTAAGGAGTTCATCTATGAATCTGAATCTGATGACTTCATTCAATATTCAACAAATATTTTTTAGAAAATACAACATGTGTATCAAAATCATATTCAACGCCTCCCAACAAATACACAATCAAATCCAATTAAACAAATCAATAATGGGTAACCATCAACCAATTGAGATAATGTTTAGTGTTAGGTCTTCATTTAATTGTCCAAATCAATCCAACGTAAAAGCATAAAGCCAAAAAATCTTGAAGCCATATGATTCGTCGGATCTAATCCAAGTAACCGGTAATCAATAATGTTTTAATTGGACACCAACAACCATCTGCATATTTGAAACTTATTAAAAACATAATATTAAAAAACAATGCAACAAACGAAAATTAAAAATAAAAAGAAAGAAAGAAAGAAAAAATAAATATTAAAACCTCCTTTGAATGCAACATGAAGATCTTCAGAACCAAACATTGCCTATAAGAACTAATAATAACAAAGTTGAAACTGAACATGAACAATTAAACAAACAAACTTATATCAACGAATCGCAATAGTTAAACGTATAATAGTACATCAAATGAATTACAACAATGCGAGAGAAAATGGAAGAATAAGAAGAAATTAGAGTGGGGATGACCCATCATAGTTTGATGAAACACAATGTGGTATGAAAACCCTATTTTTAGAGGCTATTTTGTTGGAATGAAATCAATTCAATAGTTTTTTTTTAAGTAGTCATTGAGGGGAGGTAAAGAGCATCAATATATATGGGTTTATAGTTGGAAGGGCCAGAGTGTGGTGATAGATAAAGTCGAGGAGAGATAAGCATTGACATCGAGAATAAAAGTATGGTGAAGTTATTTGGTTGTGAAGTCCCTTTCATTTCTTAGAGGATTAAAGTGGGGACTATACACGTTTGATGGTAAGAATTTATTAAACATGAGTTTAAGCCATGTGTCATAACTACAATCACAGACACCTTTTTTTAATATATATATATATATATATATATATATATATATATATATATATATATTAGATAAAAAAGGGTGAGGAGTAATATTCATAAATTGGAGATAATTGGAAAAAAATCATGGATGCATTTAAAAAAATTATTTAGTATGATGTATTTTCTATCGAGGTTATATTTTTTTTAATTATATCTTATAAATTTGTTTCATGGTTGATAGTTTCAATTTTTGAATTTTGATTTATAAAAAAAATGGATCATAATCAAAATAAATTTAAATTTATTAGTTTTAATAATTTTTGTCTGATTTTTCCAATTCAATGCGGATTTACTTTTTTTAATTTTCGTAACATTTTCCCTAATTTATATCGTCTAAATTTTCATAATAGAATTGGTATATTTTCTCAATTTTTTCTGTAAGAACAATTTTTCTAATCTTATTCATAGCATAGACATTTTTATAGTTTAAGTTAATCTGACGTATCCCGTTACAAATCATCACGCACCATTACGACGAACCGAACTCGAACATCTCCAAGTTTGAAGACTTCATGTCATCCCATAAAGGTATAAAGCAATTTAGAGTTTAAATTAATTCACAGACTTTATTTATTTATTTTTATAAAAAAACAAACGGGACTTTTTATTTTTAGAAAAAGAAAAAATATTTAGTTTAATACTCGTTGAAACGAGATAAGAATATTGTTCAAATGAGATTGAGTTTTCGTTAGAAGGGTCGTTCGAAGTTTTTATCTAACGTGCATCGATCAAGGGCGTACTGCTTTAACTCGCCAGGAGGTCATTTGAAGTCGGTTCAAACGAGATAGCTTGGTCATTCAAAAGAGATTTATTTCGTTAGAACGAAGTGTTATTCTCGTTCGAACGAGCCTTGAAATTCGTTAAAACGAGTCGTCGCCTCGAAAATTATGAACATCCTATGAATACTTGTTTCGTTTCCATATTTTTTAAGACTTTTGTCAGATTTGCTTCTGCTTATCTTTTGCAAAAGTTCTTTTTTGTTTAGTGTTTAAAATAGTTTTTAATTCACAACATACATCCTGTAAATCGTTCTTGTAAATTCATTTAAACCCTATAAAGTTTTAGTATATTTCATACATCTTTGTGGAGAAGGCATCTCCATGGCTAACTTGTGAACCCAAGGGAACTCACTACTGAAGATGAAGGCTGATACTGAAGGAGGACTGCGATTCTTGTGATTCTTGCGAGGATCATTGCTGAAGGAAGGCTACGGCTTTATAGTTCTTGAGAGGATCATAGTATATTCATTTATAAAATTTGTAAATTGCGATCTGTAATTTTTATAAAGTAAATAAAAGTTTTTACCCTGAGGGGATTTTTCTTAAACTTTGCCTTTGTTGAATGCTTGTTTTGATTTATCTGTTTTATCACATAGATATATGTTTAGGATAAAAAGATAAAATTTGAATTCTTTTTTACCATCCTTGCGGAGCATATTTATTTCTATATTTCCAAGTGGAATTAGAGCATGTTGCCCTAAATTATTACGTTAGATCCTTGTTTAGTGCTTTTTGGGTGGTCTAGTTTTTCTCTTGATGGATTCCCATAGTTTTGATGACTTAAATCGCTTGAATTTGAAATTTGCTAAAAGAATTGAGATTCTTGAAAAAAAATCGATTTAAAGATGCTATGATCTTTTGCAAACTTTTCAACTTCAAAGGGATTTCTTTGGTGAGAAACTTGTGGACTTGGATCGTTATTTTAAAAAATTAGAATTGTCCAAGAAAGAGAGTGATGATAGAGTCCAGTTTTTAGATAAATAATTAGAGGACTTTATAAATTATAGGGTTAATCTTTGTGCCATCAAGAATAGTGTTTTGATAAATGATTTTAAGGCACGTGAGAAGACTCTTAGGAAAAAGTTTGCTCACATTTAAGGGAGAGAGATAACCTTATAGGAATGAATGAGCATATAAAGATGGAGTCCCTAAAATTAGAAGGAGAAAATTCTTTGCTTGAGTCTAAAATTTTGAAGTTAAAAGATAATTTAAAAAACTCGAGTAGTTTTAGTAGTGATGGTACTATCTCACATGTTTCTAATGCTTCGAGTGTTAGATCTATGACCATTGTTTGCTTTAGAGTGTCAACCGAATCCAAGGACATTAAAAAAGGTCACCCCATAGGTAACATTCCTCACGTTTACACATGTTCGCATTGTGGCAAGAAAGGTTTAAGTTGTTTTGATATGGTCTTAGAAGAGGCCCTAAGAATTTAAGGTCTAGTGTTCCCTTGATTCCCGAATCTTGACACGTCAAGTATATACCTATTTGGGTTAGGAAATCTCTTTTAAAGCCGTTAGATGTTAGACTAGTTGATTTCGCATGCTTGCACATAATTCTTCACTTGTTATATCTTATGAATGATTACTTGCATGATTTTGCTTGTCATACTTTAATTGTGTTACATGATATATGTTTGTTAGTGTGATGAAATGTGTATCTTTTGTATTTTCTTTTCTTTTATTGAGTCATATTTGAAAAATACAAAAAAAAAATATTTTGACAAAATATTTTAAAAATACAAAAAGATTTTTGATTTTTGTGTATTTTAATTTTACACATTTGGTATGGCATATTGGTGTGTTTGAATCCAATTCACTCTGCAATTTTCATATGGCTAGGACATTCGGTTATGACTTTTTAGACACTTAGATTGATCTTAACCATGTTAATGGAGTTGTTTCAAACTTTATTTGAAATTATGGATTCGACTTTGTACGTGCCTCCGCACACACATGCACGAGCTTTATGAACGTTTACTTCGTTATGTATATTTAAGCTTGGTGAGATGTTCTCTCATCAATTTTGTCCTTTACATGTTTATGTGACTACATAAGATTTGTGCATGTAAGAACCGTTGTCCGTGAGATATTTTTTTTAGTATTGAAAAATATGAGTGAGCACGAGATAAGGCCACGAAAGACATGTTGACTTTGCGTGAAAGTCACCGTAGAAAAAGCGCCCAAGAAAAAATCAAGACAATTAAAACAGAAAAATTGTCCAAAAGGGACCAACATAGTTTAGTTTGATTGACCATTCAAGAGAAATCACTTCAAAGGAAAAGTAAATAAGGAGAAAATGTGATATATGTTTAATTGAAGATCAATGAATTTGCACAATAAATTATTTTATACTTATTTTTTCATGACACTATTGATTTGTATAATCATCAATAATCTAGGTTTGTGTCCATTGTGCTTGTTTTGTTCATTGAAGTTCACTTTATTTGTCACTTGAGGCTAAAGCTTAGTTTGATAATATTTTGCGATCAATTAAATCTTCTTAAACATGTTTGAGTGTCTGAGTTATAATTCATTTCTATCTAGTTCACACTCATTCATTCCATCCCACATATTTAGACAAAATGATATTATGCTAGAGTGTAAAGATTATGTTTTTTGTATCGTGTTATTGTGGTTATTTATACCTATATATGTGTGCCGAATTTTCTTTGGTATATTTTGCATATATTACATATGATATCATATTATATTTGTAAAATTTATAAACAAAATTTGAAAAATTAAAAATTTTGAAAAATAATTGGTGTTGATGGCCTTTAAGATTATCATTACATGTTCTTGATTTATATCTTTTTGTGATGATATCTTATCTTCTACATGATGCTTTGTATTTCATGCCTATATTTCTAGTTCTTTGTCTATTTCGGATAAAAATAAAGTGGGAAAACAAATTAAAAAGTGAGATTTGATGAGTTTGATTTAAGGGGGAAATTTTAGAGTTTTTATTTTTCTATTTCAAACTCAATGTGTCACGAAGTATATTTCTTTGTCTCATGTGTATAGGTACATAAAAGTAGAACTCAAGACACACTGGATGAAAACAAAGTTTGCAAAAGGGAAGAATAAGTGGAGATTTGAAGACAAGATCTTATGTCATTCAATTTCTAGGGTTTGGTAAGGGTAGTAGGATTTTTGTCATAAGAGATTTTTTATTTTCATTTGGTGTTCTGTTATATTTATTTGTTTTGTACCAGAATAGCCAAAGGGGGAGATTTGTAAAAATATTTTTTTTTTCTAATATTGTTCATAGTATAGGGCTTTTTATAGTTTAGGCTAGTTTGGTGTATCATGTTACAAATCATCGCGGACCGTCACGAAGAACTGAACTCGAGCATCTCCAAGTTTGAAGACTTTCCCTCATCCCATAAAGGTATAACGTAATTTAGAGTTTAAATTAATCCACAGACTTTATTTCTAGGAGTTTTTTTTAATAAAAAACGAATGGGATTTTTTATTTTTTTAAAAAGGAAAAATATTTAATTTAAAACTTATTCAAACGAGATGACAATCTCGTTCAAACGAGATTGAGTTTTCGTTAGAAGGGTTGTTCGGAGTTTTTATCTAACGTGCATTGATCGATGGCGTACTATTTTGACTCATCAGAAGGTCGTTTGAACCTGGTTCAAACGAGATAGCTTGGTCGTTCAAACGAGATTTATTTCGTTAAAACGAATTGCTATTCTCGTTCGAACGAGCCTCAAAATTCATTCGAACGAGTCACGGCTCGAAAATTGTGAACATCCTATAAATACCTGTTTCAGATTCAGATTTTTTAAGACCTTTACCAGATTCGTTTCTGCATATCTTTTGCAAAAGTTTTTTTTTGTTTAGTGTTCTAACACACTTTTAAATTCACAACGTACATCCTGAAAATCGTTCTTGTGAATTCGTTTAAATCCTAGAAAGTGTTAGTATCTTGCATACTCCTTTATGGAGAAGGCATCTCCATGAGTGACTTGTGATACCCAAGGGAACTCACTATTGAAGGCGACGGCTGAGGCTAAAGGAAGACTGTTGTTCTTGTGAGGATTATTGCTGAATGAAGTCTGCAGCTTTGTGGTTCTTGATAAGATCATGGTATAATCATTTATAAAATTTGTAAGTTGTGATTCATAAATTTTAAGGGAATCAAAGGTTTTGCCCTGAGGGGATTTTTCCTGAAACTTAGCCTTTGTTGAATGCTTGATTTGATTTATCTGTTTTATCACATAGATGTGTGTTTAGGATAAAAAGATAAAATTGGATTTTTTTACCATCCTTACCGAGCATATTTATTTCCGCATTCACATTTTTTTCTCCGAAACTACAAAACTACTTTTTTGGATAATGTGTCGATGTTTTCCAATATATGGGATTACTAATATTTTCAATTTCAACAAAAAGAATGATTTTTAAAATTCGAATTACATAATTTATTTTGAAAAAGTTTTGATTTTTTTTATTCAAACCAGTTAAAACAAAAACCTAACATTTAGTATTAAAATTTGTTACATCTTATACCATGGTTTCAAAAAGGTTTTATAGCGAATGTGTAGTTATAATTTTCAATTTTTTCTATTAAACTAAAAAAATTTGGAAATAAAACGTACAATTTTATATTAAATAATAACATTGTTTCTCTTAATTAAATCTATTGTTTCTCAAATTGCAGAAATTTTGATATTACTACATGACAAACTTTACACGTAAAATTGGAAGCAAAGGGCCAGAATAATGATGAGATTTGTCCGTTACAGATAAAAATAAAAGGTGTGGATCTAACAAGTGCATCAAGAGTTAAATATAAGACAACACCATGCGCTATAATTCTATTTGAATTAAAAATCATACGATTTTGGATTTATTTGAGTTTTGACTTAACCCCCTCAAAGTTAAAAAGTTAGACATAAACTGGATAATGTCAATCCTCCCTTAAAAAGCCTCCTATAAATTGAAATTTAACTTTAGGGTTATTTACTATTTGGGGTACGTTTGTTAATAATAATTGGTTCTTGGGGTACGTTTATTTTCATTATAGCTGGTTAAGTGTTATTTTAACGATTTGGGTTACAGTCGTTTAACGGCTCTACCCTTTTTTATCAGTTACCTTAAATACCCCTATGTCTAAATACCCTTATACCCTCCTATCTTTTAAAACCCTTAAATCCTTATCCTCACACTTTCTTTCATAACTCTAAAACCCATAAATTCTTATCCTCTCACACTCTCTCTCACGGTAATCACAATTGTGAAAATAAAATACATTTGATAAAGATTTTCATTGCTGGAGGCTTGTTCACAGTTGTAATCACAGTTGTTCATCGTCAAAGGTTTTTTACGGGTGGATATCTGTCATGATCGAAGGTTTGTTCCCTAGAGGTTTGTTGGCCGGCGTTTGGATTTGGATTTGGATTTGGAGTTTCATGGACGGATCTTTCATGGTCGGAGGTTCATGGACGTTTGGATTTGGATTTGGAGTTTCATGGCCAGATCTTTCATGGCCGAAGGTTCATGGACATTGGCTGGATTTTTTTTTATGGTCGGAGGTTTGTTGGCTGGATTTTTTTTAAATATATTTATTTGGGTAGAAATTATTTTTTTTGGTGAAAAACTTTTTTTCTGAAAATAATTTTTTTAAATGAAAATAGTTTTATTTTTATCAAGGTAAAAGCATTTTTTTTTTCTAAAATCAATTTTATTTTCATATTTTTTTGTCTGGAATTTTTTTTGTTTTCTGGAAATATATGTTTTGAATTGAAATCAGTTTTATTTTAATATTTTTTTGGCTAGAAATTTTTTTTGGCTTAAATCAGTGATATTTTTTATTTTTAGCCTGGAATTTATTTTTTTTGTTTATGGATAACATTTTTTTGCGTGGAACAAATTTCGTTGGGTTGAAAATCATTTTATTTGGTGGAAATAATTTTATATACTGAAAATTAGTTTCTTTTTTAGACATTCATATTTTGTTTATTATTTTTTTATATTTATCTGTTTTTATTGAAAAAGACGAAATAAATTTTTTTAACAACTTTTCTAACTGTATTTTTTAAATACACTTATATATATATATATATATATATATATATATATATATATATATATATAACCATGCAGTCATTTGTTGAAATCTTTTGTTGAAATTGTTTTGGTTTCATGGCCGAAGATTATTTCTTTTATTTTTTTTCCTGAAGTTTTTTGTATCTAGAAAACAAATTTCTTTTGTTTTTTGGGGTTTTTACCAATTAGTTCCGTTTACTAAGTATGTAGTTCAATAGGTCCTAACATCTTTTTTTGCTCCATCAGGTCCCATGAAATAAGATTTTTTTTCCAATAGGTCCTATTTGTACATACAGTGAATATTCACTGTATGTACAAATAGGACCTATTGAGAAAAAAATATTGTGATAGGACCTATTAGGAAATATCCCCTTCAAACAGGACTTAATAGGAATATCCCCTTGTTTTTTTCAAATGAGTTTTATTTCTTTTTTTTATTGGATGGAAAACAAATTTCTTTTGTTGAAAATCTATTTTTTATAGCTGGAATTTATAATCAACTCTTTTGTTGAGATTTTTTTTCTTGGGAACATATTTTCTTAGTATAAAACTTTTTTCTCTGGAAATAATATTTTTAACTGAAAATCCTTTTGAAACAGTTCTTTTTAAATCATTTTATAAACCGTTTTTTAACTGAAAATCATTTTTAAAAATCAGTTATATATAAAAAATGAGTTTATACATAAAATATAATTTATATATATATAAAACAATTTATGTTTAAACAAAATATTTTGAAAAAACATTTAAACGGTGAGAAAGAAGACCTCTAAATGGATATTGGTGTTTTGATTTGTGAAAAGGGTACATACGTCATTATAAATAAGGGTATTATTAGTAATTGAGTGTATATGGTGAGCTGGCAGACGGAAGTTAAGTCTCACCGTTAAATTAACACTCATGCAATGATAATAAAAACTAGCGTACCCCAAGTTTCAAATATTGTAAATAAATGTACCTCGAACAGTAAATGACCCTTAACTTTATCCCCTGCTACATTTTGGACGAAAATGTATCATTTTTATTTAGGGATTATGTCAAAATACGGAATTATTATAAAGATATTAACTCAAAAAAGCCATTTGTTTAAAAAATAATAAATTTAACAATTTAGAAAAAAAACAAACTATATAGTAACTAAAACTATTTTCAACTATTTTGTAAAGTCGTACGTGTTTTTTTGGAAAAAAAAACAATATTAACTTTTTTTTTAAATGTACCTATTTTTACCAATTTTCTTATAATAAATGAATATTATTTTGTTAACTTTTTAGTGTAAAAAACTGTAAATTAATCAAAACTATTCTCATATGTTTATGGCTATTAAAAACTAAACGTGTTTTTTAAAACTGCGCATGTTTTGAAAAAGTAATTTTAACTATTTTTGTAAATTGTACATTAATTAAAAATATTTTCAATTATTTTTTAAAAATTGTACATGTTGTTTTTTAAACTGTGCATGTTTTAAAAAACTATTTTAATTGTTCTTTAAACTGTGGACTAGTTAAAACTATTTTAACGGGTTCCTTATATAAAAAAAATGTACGTGCTTTTTTTAAATAGGCGTGTTTAAGAAAAACTATTTTGACTATTTAAATATAAATAAATACTTAATTTCCCTTTTCTAATTCGTGCAATTGTTGCAACTAGACTATTGAATATATATATATATATATATATATATATATATATATATATATATACAGTCCTGCTCTTGTGCGGACTTCTCCGCATTTTAAGAATGCGGACCGGACATGTGTCACCTAACGGTGAGCCCAGAAAAGAGAGAGAGTGTGCCTATAATTGAGGCAATAATTTCTAGGCGCACCGTTAGGTGACACATGTCCGGTCCGCATTCTTAAAATGCGGACTAGTCCGCACAAGAGCATTATATATATATATATATATATATATATATAACTTCCAATGTTTGGCAAAAACAAAACTTCAAATAAAAAATGAAAGTATTTATATATATATTTTTTCTTGGTACAAGTCTCTCAACCTTTATAAGCGGGGATCGAACCAATAACCTTCGTGTTGGTAGACATGGTTATAACCATATGTATTTGTGTCAATTCTTTTATATTTAAAACAAGATGCAAAGAGTAATTATGTTCCGTAAATGAATTTATATATGTTATGTTACACCTAAAAAACTAAAGTGTTTTGTTATTTGCAAGGTTATGAATGGTTGTTATTTTAGTTTAAACACGGTGATTGTTAGTGCTTAATTTTTAAGGGGTTTATTAGTACTTCTTTAAAAATGGGGGTTACTAGTATTTGTTCAAAGCTGCATTGTACGATTGAACATTTTTGTATATTTTCTGGTGGATGTATTGATGAAAGGAATATTCGAGATAGGGTGCGGTTGTCCAAACAGGCTGGTGGGGTTGAAAATTGAAAGCATGTACAATTTGAAATTGGGTTTGACTA
The DNA here is from genome assembly GCA_949130495.1 of Sambucus nigra. Taxonomy (NCBI): domain Eukaryota; kingdom Viridiplantae; phylum Streptophyta; class Magnoliopsida; order Dipsacales; family Adoxaceae; genus Sambucus; species Sambucus nigra. The sequence continues at coordinate 72,944,419 of OX422215.1, forward strand.
AAACCCTCTAGGTGACTTTTGGGTAGGTTAGGGGTCGCATACGAAATTTACATGGTATGTTGCAAAGTGGTCCAAACATGTTCAAATTAAAGACCATGAAAACATAAAATTTCTTCTTGGTGTTCTGGGAAAAATTGATATTATATTTACATAGTAATTCACTCAAACCTTCTAGATTGTATAATTTCAGAAGTCGAAAAAACGTCCAGAATAAAAAAAAACACTTTAGGGTCTGTTTGATTCGGGGTAAAATATATTTCAACGCGGTGAAAAGTAATATGGTGAAATACGTTTTTATCTATTTAAAGTTAAATTTTTTTCTCAATTCTTGTTTAAAGTTTTATAATTATAGGGTGTGCACTTATTCATAATGTCAACCCAACAAAAATTTAATTTTAAAGAGGTGAAAACGTATTTCACCATATTACTTTTCACCGCGTTGAAACATATTTTACCCCGAACCAAACACCCTTAGAGTTTGAATCTTATTGCCTTTCCTTTTTAATTTTGGAATTCTTAATTGCTATGTAACCTAAGGGCTTAGCTCACTTTTCGTAAAAATAATTAGTGTTGCAAATCTGAAGATGTGGCTACCTTGACTTCACATGGTACTTAATAGACAATGATTTAATACTGCATGCCATTGATTTTAAAAATAAAAAAGATAGTGGAAAAGATGACACATCTAAACATGCTCCTTTGATAATATTTTTTTTCTTTTCTTATAATGAATTATTAGGGAGAATAAAAATTGATGAGGACTGCCCAAACAGGCGTGAGTAGTGACACAGCTCTCTGGTTTACATTTTTTTTTCCACCTTATTTTTGCCTTCCTTCTTCGTCCAAATGAATCTGAAACAAATAATTTGTAAATGATAAAGTCCAAAGCCAAGAGAGAGAGAATTGTATTTATCTTTGGTAGGTTTTTGTTACATCTCTTTTTTTAAATACATTGTACAACCATTTTTAAGAAGTGGTAGAGAGAAGGAAAAAAGCTCTTCTTTTGACTTTGATACTTTAATAATTATTTATATTAAATGTTAATATATTTTAATTTAAAAAATAAAATTTGCACAAAAATCATTTGAAAACTGTTAATGGTAATTGGCGCATGGTATTTTTACTTAAAATAATCTAAAAATCCCAAAAACCTAGAAATAAAAAATAATAAACCAAAAATGTAAAAAAGACTTTCAAAACACCATAAAATAATAATAATAATAATAATAATAATAATAATAATGATAAGTTTTTTTTAAGGGGGCATATACCAAATAGTCTTTTGAACTTCTTTTAATACATGTATAGTCCAAGCCTTTTTATTTTGCATCAAGAATAAGGTACTTCTTGGTGCAAAATAAAAGAATTGAACTAAATGTATATAAAAAAAATATTTGAGGGACTTTTTGGTATTTGATCCTTTTTTTAATACGTTTATAGTTACCATGTTTTGAGTTTGATATTTTTAACTATTTTTTTTATTACATTTAGTACATTTTTCATCATTAAATGTGAAATTTTCATTGTAAAAAGTGATATGTGATGATATTTAGCGACAAAAAATGAACTAAAGTAATATTTTTTTAGTGAAATGTGCCAAACTAAAAACATTATGAATGTATTAAAGTAAGAAAAATAAAATAAGAAAGAACTAGCCAACTAGTACGAAAGATGTCATCACTTTTATCATTATCAACAATTAGGAGTGGTAATTTTCAATACGACACGAAAACAAAACACGACCCAACACAAAATTGGCACTAAACTAACACTATCTGTCTTGTTTGGGCCAGAATATTTTGGCTCGGTAGCGAGTCGTGTCGTGTTCGTACCATAGATTTGGCCCGAAATTGACCCATTTTGATCCGATTAAGCAATTTGATTTGCCCGATTACCATCCCTTAATAATTAATATATTTCATGCAACGTAAAATAAAAAAAAATGACATTTATATATAAAAATAAGCAGGTTGTCATGTTGGATCGTGTTGATCTTGCTAATTGACACAAAATTGATTTATCATACTATTCGTATAGTGTTGTGTCAGGTCGTATTCGTATTAGAAAAACACAACATCGCATCGTGTCGTATTCGTGTTGAGTAAAATGAGATCGTGTTGTGTCGGCCCAGGCCCAAACACGACTCGTAGCCCGAATTGTCACCCCTATGAACATTTAGTCAATAAGAAAAACATTTCCAAAATGGTTTATTACCAAAATCCAATCGAGTTCGTCAAACATTCAATCGGATAGTAAAATGAGATCTCCAACAACAATCAGTAACATCAATAGAAATAGAAAAACGAGATCTCCATACCATCTAACCCAAATCTTAAAACCAATTATATAAACCACCCCTAACCCAATTTTTAAGATAGAAGAGAGCAAATGTTTAGGAGCTTCCAGATCTTGAAATTGGTATTTGATTTCAAGATTTGCAATGAGTTCAACTTCCAAATTTGTAAATATGGGGTTTTCGATTTGATAAAAAGAGAAAACTAAACATTAAATCGATACACTCCAATGTTAGTAATTTGTTTTATAACATGCTTTCATCAAGTTCATAATTGTCAAAATAACTTTGCTATTGTACATCAGTTTAATGACGTCGCACTTGCATCAAGAGCTTTTCGTAACCATAACCATAACACAAACCTTTTAACTGTAGCTATCAATAACACTCAAGAAAGAGCTTGTGTGTGTGTGTGAGGTGGCTTGGGGGGGGGGGGGGTCGAGGTGGAGGGTGGCACTGTGATAGTGTGTGTGTGTGTGTGAGTGAGAGAGAGAGAGAGAGAGATTTAGGTTTTCGAATTACTTTCAATTTCAAATCCATTTTCTCTTTAGTTTATATTTTTAACTGTTCTTTTGGTTTTTTAAATTATTTTAATAAAAAATTATACGTGTTAGTTGAAGTTAAGAGTTTTTTTAATGAATTTGGGGAAAATCTAATATTTATATTAAAATGTATTTTAATCTTAAGCTAAAATTAATATGCATTAAAGTAAAAACAAAAACAAAAAACATCTTCATCATCAACCTTCCACTTAATGTACAAATAATTTTATATAAAATGCACCACTAAAATTATTAAATTCTTTCTTTTATAAACTAACACAATAATCAAACACTAAATATTTTAATCTAATTAAGTTGGGGTAATTTTAATATTAGATTAGCATGACCCTTAATCAATTTAAAGGAGTATTGATGACTCGAGAAATAATTCACGATTTCAATGAACGAATCAAATTGGGAACCCACTTTAAAAATGATAATTTTTTAAAATTAAGCTCACTTGGAACATGTAACAACCCGTGATTTTTAAATCGGTTTTAATTAAACTAACTCCGATTTTGAAAAAATAATTTTTGGAATCTATTTAATTTTGGTATGTAAAAATATTGGTTTTTATATATAAAAATAAGTTTTTAAGTGGAATTTAAATCGGGATTAAAAATTAAAAATTATAACTTTTTGTATAAAAATTGGGGAAGGATCCGACCTAAGGAGGATAAAAAAATAAAAAAAATAAAAATCTAATCGTCTGATCGGGCTAAATTTTTTGCAAAAGCTCCGTCTCTCCATCAGCTACAACATATTAAAATATCGGCCAATTCTAACGGTCCGATTATTCGTAATAATTTTTTTAGTATTTGTGTTTGAGTAGGACTCAAATTCTTTTTGGTATATAAACATAAAGTGATGGGTTTAGGACTTTTAAAACACATTTTATCCTTCTCAAAAATCATTAGCCTCCTCTATTTTTATCTTCTTCCATCTACAAAACCCTAGCCTCATTTAAACCAAGATCCAACCCATGATTTGAAGGTTTATTTGATGTTTTCTCGAGTTTGGACTAGAACGAATTTTTATATTTTTTGCACGAAGAACGCAGAGGTATGATCAAAATTTTGAGGCAGAATCTTATGACTTTCTTATGATGATTTTAAGGTACAGGATTTACGCAATATGCTCATTAAATCTCTCGAGAGTAGTAATTTGTTCTTCATTTATTTGTACTCATATTGTTGATATCATGACGTTTATTGAAATTTAAAATATTAGTTCGATTGAGATATTGTATTTATTGATGGGCATGGTGTCATGAAATTTTTATATGGCACGAAAAATGGCCACCCGTCAATAGTCCAAAAGTCCAATAGCCAGGATGAGGCATTACGAAGTATATGTGAGGTGAGGTGAGGCCTGGTGACCTATTAATGTGTTATTGAGATATTAAATTGGTATAATGCTCGGATGTCGCATTGGACTTGAATTCAGATTCATATTGTTGCATTCTATATGCCGTTATTGTTTTGAGCATATATTCTTGTCATATTGTGTACTTTTTCGTATTTTTCTTTTAGTGGCAAGTTACTGTGGATTTGGACGCTATGGATTTTTAGAGGATTTTAGAGCTCGACGTTGGGAAGATTTTATTTTATTTTTTGTTTCGATTGACAAGGTAATAATTTAGAGAGCTTAGCATTATTTTTTAGAGGAATTAATTTGTAATTATTTTGGAGGTGCGGCTGAAGTTCCATTTTATTTTTTCCCTTTATGAGTATATGTTTACTTTTATTTCGTCGCTTTACATTATGAGACATCGTCATGGATTCTATTGGGCCATTCGGTTCCAAAGTTGTCTATGGTTTCACTTTATTGGATTATTTTATTTGGAGTTTTAAATAAATTATGGAGTTGAATTATTTTTAGAGTTAACATGGTTATGGATATTTATTGCATGGATGGCAATTATTTATTGGGATCAATTTAATTATTATCTCGTGGAATGAAAATTTTATACGTCTCATATCTGTGACATGCTAAGAATGGTATTTAATTTAGTGACGCTCAACATAGTTTTGGTGGCGGCCGACGCCAGAATTATGTGGGGTGTTACAGATGGTATCAGAGCTTAGGTATACGACAACCGTCAGGTCTTTGGTTTTGGGTCTTGCATGTGGGTTAGATGTGTTTCGTTAGAGATAGGGAGTTCTTATTGAGGACGTAATAGGCATCGGGATTAGGATTAGTAATCTTGATGTGAGGATGTTTAGAATTTATATGAAGAGCTTAGTGTTGTGATGATTTTTTAGAGATACAATCGAGTAGTGATTCGTGAAAGAACGCGTGGAAAAATATGCAGTTATGATTGGGTGTATGGGCGCCTAATTATGGTTTTTATGGGTAGGCACTTATGTACTGTATTTTATCTTGAGCGTTAAGCTTCGTCGAATTTCGAGGACAAAATTCATGTGCTAGTGAGGAAGTATTTAACTACTTGTAATTTTTATACTAGTTTTAATTAAATTAACTCGGATTTTAGAAAATTAATTTTTGGAATCTATTTAATTTGGTATGTAAAAATATTGATTTTTATATATAAAAATAAGGTTTTAAGTGGAATTTAAGTCGGGATTAAAAATTTGAAATTATAACTTTTCGTATAAAAATCAGGGGAGGATCTGACCTAAGGAGGAAAAAAAATAAAAAATTCAACTGCCCATTCGAGCTGAATTTTTACATCGGCTCTGTCTCGCCGTCAAGTGCAACATGCTAAAATTTCAAGTAGTTCCAACCGTCCGATCGTCCATAATAAATTTTTTAGTATTTGTGTTTGAGTAGGACTCAAATTCTTTTTGGTATATAAACATAAAGTGACGGGTTTAGGACTTTTAAAATATATTTTAGCCTTCTAAAAAATCAGTAGCCTCCTCCATTTTTATCTTATTCCATCTAAAAAACTCTAGCCCCATTTAAACCAAGATTTAACCCATTATTTGAATGCTTAATTGGTGTTTTCTCGAGTTTGGGCTAGAACAATTTTTATTGTTTTTGCCTGAGAAACGCAGTGGTTTGATCAGAATTTTGAGGTAGAATCTTATGAGTTTCTTGTGACGATTTTAAGGGATATGCGCAATATGCTCTTTAAATCTCTCGAGCGTAGTTGTTCGTTCCTCATTTATTTGTACTCATATTATTGATATCACGACGTTTATAAGAAATCTAAATATTGATTCGATTGATAGATTGTATTTGTTGATAGAAATGGTATCATGAAATTTTTACATGGCACGGATAATGGTCACCCGCTAATAGTCTAAAAGTCCAATAGTCAAGATGAGGCATTACGAAGCATGGGTGAGGTGAGGCCTGGTGACCTATTGATGTGTTATTGAGATATTAAATTGGTGTAATGCTCAGATATCGCATTGGACTTGAATTCAGATTCGTATTGTTGCATTTTATTCACCGTTATTGGTTTGAGCATCTATTCTTGTCATATTGTGTACTTTCCCCTATTTTTCTTTTAGTGGCAAGTTAGCGTGGATTTGGACGCTATGAATTTTTGGAGGATTATAGAGCTTGACGTTTGGAGGATTATATTTTATTTTATGTTTTGACTGACAGTGTAATTATTCAGAGAGCTTAATATTATGTTTTAGAGGAATTATTTGTAATTATTTTGGACGTGCAGCTGAAGTTCTAGTTTATTTATTCACTTTATTAGTAGATGTTTACTTTTATTCAGTCACTTTACGGTATGAGACTTCTTCATGGATTCTAAAGTTGTCTATGGTTTCACTTTATTGGAATATTTCATTTGGAGTTTTAAATAAATTATGGAGTTGAATTATTTTTGGAGTTAGCATGGTGATGGATACTTATTGCGTTGATGGATATTATTTATTGGGATCAATTTAATTATTATCTTGTTGAATTGAAATTTTATATGTCTCACATCTGTCACATGCGAAGAATGGTATTTAATTTATTGACGCTTGGCATAGTTTTGGTGGCAGTCGATGCCAGAATTATGCGGGATGTTACAAATGGTATCAGAGTTTAAGTATACGACAACCCTCGGGTCTTTGGTTTTTGGTCAAGCATGTGAGTTAGATGTGTTTCGTTGGAGATAGAGAGTTTTTATTAGGACGTGGTAGGCATCGAGATTAGGATTAGTAATCTTGGTGTGAGGATGTTTAGAATTGATATGAAGAGTTTAGTGTTCTGATGATTTTTTAGGGATACAATCGAGTGGTGATTCGTGAAAGAGCACACGAGGAAACATGCAAATAGAATTGGGTGTATGGGTGCCTAATTGTGGTTTTTATGAGTAGGCGTTTGTGCACCGTATTTTATCTTGAGCGTTAAACATGCAAGTAGAATTGGATGTATGGGTGCCTAATTGTGGTTTTTATGAGTAGGTATGTATGCACCGTATTTTATCTTAAGCATTAGGCTTCGTCGAATTTCAAGGACAATTTTCCTGTGTTAGTGAGGAAGCATGTAACAACTCGTGATTTTTAAACTAGTTTTAATTAAATTAACTCGGATTTTGGAAAAATAATTTTTGGAATCTATTTAATTTTGGTCTGTAAAATATTAATTTTTATATATAAAAATAAGGTTTTAAGTGGAATTTAAGTCGCGATTAAAATTTTGAAATGACAACTTTTTGTATTAAAATCGGGAGAGAATCCAACCTAAAATTAAAATTTCACCGTCCAATCGAGGTGAATTTTTTACATCGGATCCGTCTCGCCGCCAGGTACAACATACTAAAATTTCAACCAATTCCAACATTCCGATCGTCGGTAATAAATTTTTTAGTGTTTGTGTTTGAGTACGACTCAAATTCTTTTTTGTATATAAACATAAAGTGACGAGTTTAGGACTTTTAAAACAAATTTTAGCCTCTTAAAAATCAGTAGCCTCCTTTATTTTTATCTTCTTCCATCTACAAAACCCTAGCCCCATTTAAACCAAGATTCAACCTGTGATTTGAACGGTTAATTAGTGTTTTCTTGACTTTGGGCTTGAACGAGTTTTTATTGTTTTCGCGCGATGAACACAGCGGTATGATCAGAATTTTGAGGCAGAATCTTACGAGTTTCTTGTGATGATTTTATGGTACGAGATTTACACAATATGCCCCTTAAATCTCTCGAGAGTAGTCGTTCGTTCCTCATTTATTTGTACTCATATTGTTGATATCATGTCGTCTATTGGAATCTAAAATATTGATTCTATTGAGATATTGTATTTGTTGATGGGCATGGTGTCATGAAATTTTTATATGGCACGGAGAATGGTTACCCGTAAATAGTCCAAAAGTCCAATAGCCAGGATGAGGTATTACGAAGCATAGGTGAGGTGAGGCCTGGTGACCTATTGATGTGTTATTGAGATATTAAATTGGTATAATGCTCGGATGTCGCATTGGACTTGAATTCAGATTCATATCGTTGCATTCTATTCACCGTTATTGTTTCGTGCATCTATTCTTGTCATATTATGTACTTCCCCTTTTTTTTTCTTTTAGTGGCAGGTTAGCGTGGATTTGGACGCTGTGGATTTTTAGAGGGTTTTATTTTTTCTTTTGTTTAGATTGACAATGTAATTATTTGGAGAGCTTAGCATTATTTTTTAGAGGAGTTAATTTGGATTTTTTTCTAGGTGCACTTGGAGTTCCGTTTTATTTATTCACTTTATTAGTATAGGTTTACTTTTATTCAGTCGCTCTATTTTATGAGACTTTGTTATGAATTATATTGGGTCATTCGGTTCCAAAGTTGTCTATGGTTTCACTTTAATTGATTATTTCATTTGGAGCCTTAAGTAAATTATGGAGTTGAATTATTTTTGAAGTTAGCGTGGTGATAAATATTTATTGCATGGATGACAGCTATTTTTTGGGATCAATTTAATTATTATCTTATGGAATGAAAATTTTATTTGTCTCATATCTGTCGTATGCTAAGAATGGTATTTGATTTTGTGATGCCAGCATAGTTTTTGTGGCCGCCGACGCCAGAATTACGGGGGTGTTACAGATGGTATCAGAGCTTTGACAATCCTCGGGTCTTTGGTTTTGGATCTAGCATGCGGGGTAGATTTATTTCGTTGGAGATAGGGAGTTTTTGTTTAGGACGTGGTAAGCATCGAGGTTAGGATTAGTAATCTTGATGTGAGGGTGTTTAGATTTGATATGAGGAGTTTAGTGTTTTGATTATTTTTGAGAGATAGAATCGAGTAGTGATTCGTGAAAGAGTGCGTGGGGAAACATGTAGGTAGGATTGAGTGTAAGGGCGCCTAATCGTAGTTTTTATGGGTAGTTATTTGTGCATCGTATTTTATCTTGAGCATTAGGATTCGTCGTATTTCGAGGACAATATTCCTGTGTTAGTGGGTATGTATGTAACAACCCGTGATTTTTAAAGCAGTTTTAATTAAATTAACTCGGATTTTGAAAAATTAATTTTTGAAAACAATTTAATTTTAGTATGTAAAAATATATATAAAAATAGGGTTATAAGTGGAATTTAAATCGGGATTAATAATTGAAAATTATAACTTTTTGTATAAAAATCGGGGGAGGATCCTACCTAAGGAGAATAAAAGAATAATAAAATATAAAAATCCAACCGTCCGATCAAGTTGAGTATTTTATAATAGCTCCGGCTCGCCGACTGCTATAACATATTATTATTTCATCAAACACCAATAGTCCAATCGTCCGTACTAAATTTTTTAGTGTTTGTGTTTGAGTAGGACTAAAATTCTTTTTTGTATGTAAACATAAAGTGACGGGTTTAGGACTTTTAAAATACATTTTAGCCTTCTAAAAAATTATTATCCTCCTCTATTTTCATCTTCTTCCATCTACAAAACCCAGCCCCATTTAAACTAAGATTTAACCCATGATTTGAAGCTTATTTGGTGCTTTTTCAAGTTTGGGTTAGAACGAGTTTTTATTGTTTTCGCCCGAGAAACGCAATGGTATGATCATAATCTTATGAGTTTCTTGTGATGATTTTAAGGTATGAGGTTTACGCAATATGCTCCTTAAATCTCTCGAGAGTAGTCGTTTGTTCCTCATTTATTTGTACTCATATTGTTGATATCATGACGTTTATTGGAATCTAAAATATTGATTCGATTGAGATATTGTATTTGTTGATGGGCATGGTGTCATGAAATTTTTATATGGCACGGAGAATGGTCACCCGCAAATAGTCCAAAAGGTCAATAGTCAGGATGAGGCTTTACAAAGCTTAGGTGAGGTGAGGCGAGGCATGGTGACCTATTGATGTGTTATTGAAAAATAAAATTGGTATATGATCAAGCGGTAAAAGTGTATTCGTGTGAGGACACAATCGTTGTGTGTTTCGCCGCCGTGATGCAAAAACCTAAGCTACTAGTACATTTGCGAGGCAAGCACAACGATAAGTCGGTTATCGTAAGAAATCCACATGGAGCGATTAAATTTTAGATATTAATTGCTTTAAAACTTTAGGAATAAAATTGTAAAATAAATATAAGAAAATGTAATGGGTGGTTATGGTGGAAAAAGAAAAGAATAAGTTATGCTACACAAAAGTAAAGCGAGGATTTGGATCGCATCCTACCACACAGATCGAAACAACTACTAATTAGAGTTAAGGCTAGAAGGCAATTTAATCGATCATTTACAATTAAGCATAAACTTCACGCAATAAGGAATTTAACCCAAAGTTGCTTGAATAAACATTTAATCAAAAATGGTCACGTGCGGATTAAATTCGGACTGTTGCTATAAACACTAAAGTTGAGTGACAAATAAAGTTAAACGCATAACAATCCAACTTTAATACATGCGGTTTCAATTAAACACAATTTTGTACGAAACCCTAACTTTCGAGGTCCAAACCCGTAAATGGCGGAACGAAATCCCTACCCTATTTATCTAAGGGCAATACATGGAAATAAACTAAATTACACTAATTAAACTAATTAAGCAAGAAATAACTAACTACAACTATCTAGACAAGGAATTAAATGACAAGAATGGAAATAAATGCAACTATATTGAAAGAGTTGCGCGTGCGTTCAAATTAAGAAATTATATAATTAAACACAGTTTAACCCAATTTGATCCTAAACATGCATCTAGGTGTGATTGAATAAGATGTAAAGCATGCAAGACATTCAAACACACACAAGTGAGGAAAAATACCCCCAAAAGGGAAAAACCATTTATTTCACTATAATTTTGTAAAGTACAATTTACACGGATTACAATAAAATACAGGGGTGACACAGAATTACCCTCAGGCATCGGATCTGTAGTCGGCGGCTGGAAGTTTCCCTTTCCAGGAGGGCAGCAATGAAGAAGAAGGTCGGTCTTCACCACAAGGGTATGAATAGCAAAAGGGTTTGTGTTCTAGGGTTTCAAAACGATTCACAACATGATATGAAAATTTGTGTGAATCAAAACATGAGTTTGATAACTCACAAAGATGAAGACTTTTGAGTTTATAAACTCTGAAAATCGTGTGAACAAGTCTTACCAAACCAATCTCCGAAGTTGGTTTATAAAGGAATAACATGGCCTAAAAAATCTTTGCATGATCTGTTGAACTTTATCTCAGGCGGACTGGTCCGGGTCTGAGGGGGATCGGTTCTTTTAAATTTTGGCATCATCGGTTCGCTAGCAGTCCGGGGTGTACTGGATTTTCAGTAAGCGGATTGGTCCGGTACAGGGGCGGATCGGTCCGTGGTCGGATCGGTTCTTTTTCTTTGGGCTGACCGGTCCGGCCTGTTAGACTTTTGATACCTCCTCTTCTTTGATATTCGGATTCGTTGATGACGATATGAATCTTGACTTTCTTCAACGGTGTAACGGCGTACGACATAACAAATTGATAATGGACAAAAATGTCCTTACAAATCTCCCCCTATGTCTATGCCGGTACATTCATAAAAACAAACATCCGAATTATCAAACAACAAAATGCCTATACAAATCTACCCTTCCATGAACCCAAAACTGGAAAGGTACAAGTGAATAAGACTTCAACATTTGCTCTTCAAATCTTCAGGAATCTCAACGCTTTTTACATCAGGGTGTGCAATCCAATGATAATACATGTAGTACCTACACACATGAGATAAAGCAAAATACCAAGTGACGTATTGAGTTTGAAATGAGATAAATAGTGATGAAAGCATACTTTAAAACTCCCCCAAAATCAAAATATGATAATTCATTCTCCACCTTTTTATGATGTCCCCAAATAGACAAATGGTCAAATGAATCAAACAATAAAAGAAAGGGTGTCACAAGGAAATAAACAACTATTGTTGAATTGTTTTAAAATTTTTCAAACAAACAAGAAAGACACCATGAACGAGCATAAACACTACACCAAATCTGCCCATTTGTCAAGGTCATTGACCTTGACAAATTCACCTTGTCAAGGTCAATGACCGTGACATTTCGAGGCGAGATAACTTTTTTTGTCACGGTCGTGTCACGGTCATTGACCTTGACACAAAACTCGCGTTTTGTGTCACGGTCGTGTCAAGGTCAATGACCGTGACACGTTTGTCACGGTTTATAACCGTGACAAAGCCGTGGCAATATTTAAAAAAATTGTCACGGCCATTGACCGTGACACGTCCGTGATAACTTTTTGTCACGGACGTGTCACGGTCAATGACCGTGACAATTCTGGGCAGAATTTAAAAAAAATCTGCTGGGCAGTATGGCCACCGCCACTGCCCAGCAGTATATTTGTACCTGTTATAACAACGTTGTACCTGTTCCAAACATCATATATCCAACACAAACTAAAGATAATGAAATATATATTCATGACAGTATAATCCAAATTTTCAAAGTAAAAATAATATACATGACGATATAATCCAAATATAATTAAAATGGACAAACTTAAAAATAATGTTACTACATGTCTTGGGTAAATGTGAGGAGGTGAGTAGGCCACACGACATACGAATTGACGCACCCACTAATATATGTCGTGCCGCATTGTTCGCGCAACCACAGTAGGGAGTTCTCCTTCCCGGGTATGACATGCGTGACGAGCACCCTGGACTCCATCCCTTGAAGCACACGTCCATGGACTATTCCACCCTCGATGATATCCGGGTCCCTCAACCCCCGCCCTATCCGCTGGCCATCAAATATGTCCAATATGAACACGCTCGGCCAACCAATCGTCGATAATGGTCTGTTGGAGGGCGTCAAATAGGGAAGTGGATCGTCGAAGTACGAACGTGTCGGTGATGAAGCAGCGAGGTCCACATCCTCGTCATCCCGCACCTCCTCGTCCTCCCGCACCTCCTCCTCCACCGCCTTCTCCTTCCCTTTCCCTTTACCTTTCTCTTTACGGTCTCCACCCAACGTACGCTTCATGAATGCGTACATATCTTGGACCGTCGCCTCCAAACGGGACAGCTTCGCGTCGTGTGAATCCACCGTTCGAGCCAACCCGGTGTCGCTCGTCTCCAATCCGATGATCCTAGATTTGGCCACCCGCGAGCTCACTCCCCTTGTCCTCCCCTTGCGATCAGAGCCAAGCACTTGGCTGAGTGCGTCTGTGGACAAAGATGCCTTGTCGGCATCAGACTGCGACTCATGCACTTCCTTAAGCTTTGCCTGAAACGACAAAAAGCACATGATTAGTAAAATAAGTAAACTAAAAAATTATAACGTAATTAACAATAATTAAACTGTCGGATTACTTACAATCGTGGCCGCGACGCTCGGGGACACCTCCTTGTCCTTCCCCTTCTTCGTCCGAAGAGCCACATAAGTATCGAGCCTATGTGGCTTACCCCCTGGCCCACTCCCTACCCCCTGAAATAAAATAAAGTAAAGTAAAATTAGTATCGGCCCCGCAAAGTAAAATAATATCCAATAAGATATTTTTGTAGTTATAGATAAATTAAATATTACCTTCATCCTATGCTCCACCTCAGCGTAAGAGGTCCGGCCGGAGTAGTGCACGTCCGTCTTTTTAGCCCGATTTTCCCTCCCCGATTGGCGAGATGCCAATTGTCGATCCTCGATCTCATTGTCAATGAACTTTTGCCATTGTGCCAATGAGATCGGCTCCTTGGGCGGGACGGATCCGCGCCATTGTAAAATGGTCTCTCGTGTTTTTCCAAAGTACCGTGTCCGCATATTTTTTTTCCACGTCTTGTGTTGCTCCCTCAACTACTCCAAGACGGAATCGCGTAGCTTTGGATCCAAGTTGAATTGTTCCTGTCCAACAAATACAATGTTAGTTGCGAATAAATATAAATATAAATATAAATATAAATATAAATATAAATATAAATATAAATATAAATATAAATATAAATATAAATATAAATATAAATATAAATATAAATATAAATATAAATATAAATTGAAATTGAAATTGAAATTGAAATATTCATATAAATATTACCTGTAGTGCCGCCCAAACAGCTAACTTGAGCTCATACGGCACCTCCTTCCAACTCATAAACCCCGGGCCGATGACCGTCTTTAGCAGCTCGAGGGATCTCGCTAAAAGCTCCGACTTGTTTTCCACGGTAATCCCAAATTTTCCATATTTGGGGAGCCTAGGGGCGGAGGAGCCCTCGTCGCCTCCGCTACCACCGAACCCAGACGACGACATCATCATAAACAGCATCATCATCTTCGCCCTAACATCTGAAGGAGACATTTTTGCTGTAAAAAAAATGTTATTAGTACAGATAAAAAAAATGTTATTAGTACAGATAAAAAAATGTTTCGTCTATATTATAACGTATGTGTAAGTTCCGTCAATACCACCCCCGCCACACGCACACACACACACACACACACACACCACCCCTACCCACCCCACCCCACCCCACCCCACCCCCGCCACACGCACACACACACACACACACACCCCACCCCTACCCACCCCACCCCACCCCCACCCCCGCCACACGCACACACACACACGCACACACACATATTTTGAATGAAAATATCAATTATTTATAAAATTGATGTCTACTTTTAGTGTTGTGTATATATGTTAGTCTACTTCTGCTTTTTTTTTTAAATAATCAATTAACCAAATTTCATAATAGTGAATAAGGGTTAATCCTAGCCATTGATTAAGTGTATTATTAGTAAGTACAAAAATTAAATATGGACTCTTAATCTAGGATATAAGGAGTATTTGTTAGTGAAATAATAATTTAGTGATAAAAACACACTCGAACACTACCAAGTTTTGACGACTCGGGTCTCTAGAAAGAAAAACAAGCATTTCCAAATTAATATGTCCTCTTTCTTGTTTAGTGTCTCGTGATTGGTAGGGAATGTCTATGAGGTGGATGATAATTTATTTGATATTTTATTTTATTTCTTTTGGTTAGGTTATTAAGGCTTTATTTCAATTGATATCTTAGTAATTATTATTTAATATTTATTTTGAGCAATTATCTTATAGTAGGATTATTATCCTAGAAACAATTCTATCAATTCAAATAAATTGATATCAATTCAAATACATGTCTTGGATATCAATTACCACCCCACCCCACCCCACCCCTCCACCACCCCCTCTCCCACCACACACCACCACACACACACACCCCACCCCACCCCCTGCCCCCCTCCACCACCACCACCACACACACACACACACACCCTACCCCACCCCACCCCACCCACCCCACCCCCTCCCCCACCACACACCACCACACACACACACACACCCCACCCCTAACCACCCCCTGCCCCACCCCTCCACCACCCCCTCCCCCACCACACCCCACCACACACACACACACACACCCCACCCCACCCCACCCCACCCCACCCCCTCCCCCACCACACACCACCACCACACACACACACACACACACCCCACCCCACCCTCCCCCACCCCCTCCCCCACCCTGCCCCACCCCCTGCCCCCCTCCACGCACACACATACACACATATATATATATATACACATACACACAAATATACACACAAATATATATATAAATGAAAGAGAGAGAGAGAGAGAGAAAATGGACCTGAAAGTAGAGAGAGAGAGAGAGAGCAGCGTCGTGAGAGAGAGAGAGAGAGAGATATGGAGGGAACGACGCGGGAGGGAAAAAAGAAGGGGGTAGGGTTTTTGCTGGAAAAGTTATCACGGTCGTGTCAAGGTCTTTGACCGTGACACGAATTGTCACGGTCATTGACCGTGACACGACCGTGACAAATTGAATTGTCACGGTCGTGTCACGGTCAATGACCGTGACAATTCGTTGTCACGGTCGTGTCAAGGTCAATGACCGTGACATAAAACGCGTGTTTTTTTGTCACGGTCAATGACCTTGACAAGGCTGGCCGGCTGAAAGGTGACAATTTGCCCATTTTGGTGTAGTGAAAACAACCAAATCAATGAGAGCGAAAATGAATGGGTGTGATCAAATTCGATAGGAAAATCAATGCATACAAACATGACATATGTGCACGATGAATATCGGATACTCCTAACGAATGAACTCAAAGTCTTCCTTTGGTGTAAAAAGGTGGTAATATGAGATATTAACTCAATCAAATCAACAAATCAAAGCTCAAAGTGATTTCCACACCAATAACGTCCAAAATTATTTCATGCTTTTTCAGGACTATCAAGGAAATGCAAACCCGTTTATATTCTCCAACCAAAATCCCTCAGATATTAATATTGAATAGAGGCTTTCTAAATTCTCAAACTTTGGAGAATTGATGATGAAACCTAAGTGGCCCATATTTGGCATGAATTGCTTTTTATTGCCTTTAATTTTTTTGGGGGGCTCTTTTAACCTCTTTGGACCCCGGATAATAAAATTCCTCCATTTTTTAGGTCCTTTTGAACGGTGGCTTTTGTGCAAAGAAGAGAATTACCTTTCGCAGCCCCTCCCCGTCCTTAAACAAACATTCAGTCTCTCAAAAACGGTTTTTACATGCATTCCAATCTTATCAAGTTTTATCACATATTGTAAGTTGTATAGACAGAATTGAGATGGAAACACTCAAGCCAACATGTGATAGACAAGTACAATAATCTAATAAAGCTGTGCATGTGTGCAATAAAAGAGATAGGAGTCAAACATGTAGGAAAATATCACTAATTACATCTCAAAGACTCCATACAATGTAAAGCACATGGATGAAATGATGTAGCGTCTCACATCTCTATCAAACAGTCACATGGATAAGTGAAATGAAATTGTGACTTGGCTATCTTAAATGTTCATGCAAAATAAAATACAAAAATCTTTTTGTGTTTTTCTCAAAAATTTATCGAAAAAAAAATCTTTTTTGGAATTTTTTAAAATAATAAATAAATAGGTGTACAAACAAACTAAAAATAGGAAGCATATGATATGAACATGAAAAAGGCATTCTATTCTAGACATAGACCAACCCCTCAGTCAACTGTGCAAATCCCCAAAGACTTCCTAAGACTCTCAAATCTAAGGGCATCTAAAGGTTTCGTGAAAATATCGGCTAACTGACGGTCGGTGGGAACAAATCTCAGGGATACGACTTTCTCCTCAACTAACTGTCGTATAAAGTGCTCACATATCCTGATGTGCTTTGTGCACGAATGCTGGACTGGATTACGGGATTTGTGTATCGCGCTCGTGTTATCATAGGAAATGGTCATGGTGTCCTGTGAAATTCCATAATCCTCCAGCATTTGCTTCATCCACAAGAGTTGCGTGCAACAACTCCCGGTGGCTATGTACTCAGCCTCCGCAATGGATAAAGAGATGGAGTTTTACTTCTTGCTCAGCCAGGAGATAAGAGTAGAACCAATATAGAAACACCCACCAGAAGTGCTCATACAACCATCTACATCCCCGACCCAATCGGCATCTGAATAGGCAGATAGACGATCATCGGTATCAAAGGTATACCAAATACCGTATGAGAGAGTCCCACTCACGTATTTAATAATACATTTTAGAGCGAGTAAGTGTGACTCTTTCGGGGACGCCTGATATCGCGCACAGACTCCAACACTAAAGGCTATGTCGGGACGACTAGCAATCAAGTAGAGAAGACTACCTATCATACTCCGATATAAGGTTTGCTCTACGTCCTTGCCTGAAGTGTCCTTACTAATCTTGGTAGTGGTACTCATAGGTGTACGTGCATTCTTAGCGGAGTCTAACCCAAATTTCTTCACTAGGTCTCTAGCATACTTGGATTGGGAGATGAACATCCCATCCTCTAGCTGACGAACCTGGAGACCAAGGAAGAAAGTAAGCTCACCAACCATGCTCATCTCAAACTCACTTTTCATCTCCTCTTCAAAGTGATGAGCATGTTGAGAGCACGTGGATCCAAAGACTATGTCGTCCACATAGACCTGGGTAACCAAAATTGCACCATCATCTCTCCTGACGAACAACGTCATTTCAACTCCCCTTCTCTCGAAGCCACGAGCCAAGAGATAGGAAGTAAGCCTCTCGTACTAAGCATGGGGTGCTTGCTTCAAACCATACAAGGCTTTCCTCATATAGTTGACGTGCTCCGGGTGCTGTGGGTATTCAAACCCTTTTGGTTATTCCACGTAAACCTCCTCCTATAGAATGCCATTCAGAAAGGCACTCTTGACATCCATTTGATATAACTTGAAGCGTAGATGACATGCGATGGCGAGAAGTAGACGAACGGACTCAAGCCTCGCAATAAGAGCAAATGTCTCCCCAAAGTCTACACCCTCTATCTGTGTGTAGCCTTGAGCGACCAACCTATCCTTATTTCTGATTATGGTACCATTTTCATCCATTTTGTTCTTAAAAATCCACCGGGTACCTATCACATTAGTATCACTAGGTCGGGGGACAAGTTCCCAGACATTATTCTTTTTAAACTGAAGCAACTCATCCTGCATAGAAGATATCCAGTGTTCATCCTTGAGTGCTTCTTTATGATTCTTGGGCTCGACTTTGGACGTGTAGCAAAAATGGCTAACAATGTTCTCTAGCTGAGCACGAGTCTTGACCCCTAGAGTGGGATCACCATGGCTGAAGGATCATGACTCTTGCGAACCCAAGCAGGTGTGTCCCCTAACACAGGAATAGGGTCCAAAGGGTGTGGGAGAGGAACAGGTAAATCACTGTCAGAACAATCCTCATCCTCACAGTGAAGGTTAGGATCAATAGACGTCGGAGGTTTGTCATCTTGCACGGTGACGTTTATTGATTCCATAACCTCAGATCTCTTCAGGTTAAAAACCCGGTATGCTCTACTATTCGATGAATAGCCTAACAATATTTCCTCGTCGCTCCGGGAGTCAAACTTTCCTAATTGCTCTCTATCCCGTAGGATGTAGCATTTACTCCCCAAAACACAAAAATATGTCATGTTGGGCTTCTTGCCAGTCCACAACTCATAAGGTGTCTGAAGTGTGTGTGGACACAGATATACCCTATTCACCGTATGGCATGCAGTAGACACTGCCTCTTCCCAAAATCTCCTAGAGACTTTATGACCTAGAAGAATAGATCTAGCCATCTCCTGGATCGTTCTATTCTTTCTCTAAATAATCCCATTTTGCTGAGGAGTCTTCACAGCAGAAAACTCATGTTTGATCCCAAGGCTATCACAATAAAGATCTACCTTGGCTTCCTTAAATTCAGTGCCGTTGTCACTACGTATCCTGTCAATAGGGACTCCATGTTGATTTTGTAGGACACGGCACTTGGTCGTTAAAAACTCTACAGCATTGAATTTCTCTCTCAGAAAGCCTACAATGGAGTATCTGGAGAAATCGCCTACCATCACGAGGATATACCTCTTACCACCCAAACTCTCAGCACGAGTAGGACCCATAAGATCCATGTGAATCAGCTCAAGAACTCGGGAGGTGGTAATGGAATGCAACTTCCTATGAGGGCTCCGAATTTTCTTTCCCAACTGACAGGGTCCACAAACCGTGAAAGTTGACTTTCCAAGAGATGGTAAGCCACGTACTAGGTCCTTTTTGGCTAAACGAGTCAAATCTCTAACGTTCATATGACCTAGACATTGGTGCCACAAATCCATAGTAGTGATCGTGGCGCTGTTACGGAAAGTGAGGAAGTAGACATTACACGTGCCCTGGTCAAACTTTACTGCAAAGTCAGTGTCGCACAGCTGGCTAATGCTGAGAAGGTTTACTTTTAAACCTTTGACGTACAACACATTCTCTAGCTTAGGAAATCCTGGTAACTCTACAGTAACTCGTCCTACAATGCTAGACTTTCTCCCATCTCCAAAGGTGACTCTACCATCCTTATAATCCTCAAGGTGAGTAAAAATAAGACATCACCTGTCATGTGTCTGGGGCATCCACTATCAAAATACCACTGTGAGGTATTATGAGCTTTGAGAGCAACATGAACAACAAGGGCTTTCTTATCTTTCTTAGGCACCCAAGAAGTGGTAACCTCTTGTTTACCCTTGTTGTTGTTGTTGGTTTTAGCCGGAATGTGGGCAGCATTTACAGACGGTAATGACATCCGTCGTAATTCCTCCATCAAGCTCTATGATGTGGCGGCTAAAAACTCAACTCGCTCTCTCAGACTAGAAAACTCATCAGTATGATGTGATGGAGCAGTAGTACGTCGTATCCGACCCATGCTATAGCAAAACTCCCTGAGGTGGCCTTTTCTTTTGCAATAAGTACAAAAGAACACAGTCAAAGGCGAACCTTTGTTTGCTTTTCTTGGTCGAACTCTCCTTTGATATTTTTGACGATGGCCATAAGGAGTCGTAGTAAACTCAGAAAATGGTCCAGGTGAAATTTGGGAGGTGGAGGCACCATCATAACCCATTCCCTGCCGATCACTAAAACCTAAAGCGGGGCCGAGGAGCATCTTTACCATCTTCCCTGATCCGTCCTCGATTTGTACCTTGACTTCCCGTGCTTTCTCAAGATCATGAGTCAGCTGGGTAACAAGGGTTTCAAGTTTCTTCCGAGTCTCCACGGATGAATGGAGCTCACTCGTAAGACTAGCTAATTGTTTAATCAAGTTCCGTCTTTCTTTCTCAAAATAACTCTCTCTCTCTCTAAACAAACTCTCTTTCTCAACACAGGCAGATTCTCTCTCTTTCTCTCTCTCATGGCGGTGCAGGTGGAAGACTCTCTTTCTCTCGCTTTTCTTAAATCTTCCTCTAAGTCGGTGATCTTAAGAACTAACGCTTTGTTACGCTTTTTAGTTTTAAAGGACTCAGAATATAACTCAGCGTAGGCGCGTTGAATATCACTCTCGCTCTCACTTGTGTCATCCTCCCCCTCACTCACATCGATTTCACTGTCGAGGTGTCCCTGTGAGGCATCATCCTCATCGTCGTGAGGAGAAATAGTAGTGCTCACATGACTAGCCATGAATGCGGTGAAGTTGCACTCATGCGGTGACTCGACTCCAGAATCCACCGACTCGACCTCACTGTTGTCGCTAAGGGTAGCATTCAGGACAACTTTGCCCTTTTCTCTATTCAGAAGAGTAGCACACTCAAAAGCTCTATGTCCTCTACCGTCGCACTCATAGCATCTCTCACTGTCTTTCTTAGGAGGGTTTTTAACATCTTTCTCATTTTTCTTTTCAAACTTATTTTTCTGAAAATTCTTCTTATCTTTAAAATTTCCACTTTTCTTAAATTTGATAATTTTCTTAAAGTTTGTAGCAAATAGAGCCAAATCATCTAAGTCAAAATCACACTCAGAATCAGAAGTTTCACTCTCTTTCTTTCTAGATGACTCTACTCTCTTTCTTGCCGTCGCCTCACTTTTTCTCTCTTGGGCATTAAGTGCAATTCCCTTATCTTTAGACTTAGCAGTTTTAGGGAACATATCAATTTCAAATGTTTGCAAATCTCCTATAAGTTCTTCCAATTTTAGCGTATTTAAATTACCCATAGAATTTAGCACAGTGACTTTAGGGATAAAACGCTTAGGGAGAGAATGAAGAATCTTTTTAACAACTCTAGCATTAGGAATATGTTCACAAAGATTAAAGCTAGTATTAACAATGTCAAAAAGCCTAGCATAAAAGTCTTCAAAACATTCAGTCTCATGCATGGTGATGGTTTCAAATTGAGTTGTTGAATTTTGCAATTTAGACTCTTTCACAGCATTAGTTCCTTCATGGGTGAGTTGTAAAACATCCTATGCCTCTTTTGACGTGGTGCACGTCATGATATGTCGAAACTCATCTAGAGTGATGGATCCGAAAATAGCACTTAAACCCTTAGAGTTAAATGATAACCATTTAAATTCTTCTTCAGTCCAAGAAGAGACAGGTTTTAAACTGGTCACATTTTCAATAGTGATGGAGGGAGGAGTCCACCCTCTTTCAACTAGAATCCAAACACGTTCATCTATTTCCTTTAAAGCAGATCTCATGCGGGATTTCCAATATTCATAGTTAGATCCGTAAAAAACTGGCATTTTATTATGTAATTTCTCCATTGAAACACGCACTTTTTCAAAAACCAATTTTTTAGAAAATTGATATCTTTTAGAAATTTTTTGCACAAACTAGGAATACGCGATAGATTAGCATAACCTGCTCTGATACCAATTTGAAAGAGTTGCGCGTGCGTTCAAATTAAGAAATTATATAATTAAACACAGTTTAACCCAATTTGATCCTAAACATGCATCTAGGTGTGATTGAATAAGATGTAAAGCATGCAAGACATTCAAACACACACAAGTGAGGAAAAATCCCCCAAAAGGGGCAAAACCATTTATTTCATTATAATTTTGTAAAGTACAATTTACACGGATTATAATGACATACAGGGGTGACATAGAATTACCCTCAGGCGTCGGATCTGTAGTCGGCGGCTGGAAGTTTCCCATTCCAGGAGGGCAGCAATGAAGAAGAAGGTCGGTCTTCACCACAAGGGTATGAATAGCAAAAGGGTTTGTGTTCTAGGGTTTCAAAACGATTCACAACATGATATGGAAATTTGTGTGAATCAAAACACGAGTTTGATAACTCACGAAGATGAAGACTTTTGAGTTTATGAACTCTGAAAATCGTGTGAACAAGTCTTGCCAAACCAATCTCCGAAGTTGGTTTATAAAGGAATAACATGGCCTAAAAAATCTCTGCACGATCTGTTGAACTTTATCTCAGGCGGACCGGTCCGGGTCTGAGGCGGATCGGTTCTTTTAAATTTTGGCATCATCGATTCGCTAGCAGTCTGGGGTGTACTGGCTTTTCAGCAAGTGGATCGGTCCGGTACAGGGGAGTACCGGTCCAGCCTGTCAGACTTTTGATTCCTCCTCTTCTTTGATATTCGTATCCGTTGATGACGATATGAATCGTGACTTTCTTCAACGGTGTAATGGCGTACGACATAACAAATTGATAATGGAAAAAAATGTCCTTACATATATTAATGGAATGGACAATGAAAAGCAACTTACAAAACCCACAAAGGGCATAACCCCAAGGAGAAATGAAGAAGAGATCCCCAAACCAAACCCTAAACTAAGACAAAAATGAAAGAGATATCTCTCCCAAATGAGAGAAATGAGTTATATACAAAATATCCCATGGCAAACTTGTAAATAAAGAGATCAAAAAATAAATATGTGCAGGGCCGAATCGATTCAGAATTGGGCCGAATTGATTCGGATGAAAATATCTCGAGGCTGCCAAAGGGGCGAATCAATTCGGTTGAAATCCGAATCTATTCACAAAGAGGGGAGAATCGATTCGGCTGAAATCCGAATCGATTCAGAATGGAAGAACTGGCACTCTGTCTCAACCCGAATCGATTCGTACCTACATGTCTTGAATTTTCCCCTGTTTTTGGTGTATTGAAATTCCTTTTCGCTAAAAAGACCATAACTTCTTCGTTTGGACTCAGAATCGTGCACCATTTGTGGCCACGCGAAGATTATTCAGAGGGATTCAACTTCCGTGAAGACATTGGGCCAGTTGCCCATATTGTGAAATAACTAAGATGCCCTTGTACGTGTGATTGTGTATGAAACTTCGCCGGAATGCATCCAAACTTCATGCTAAGCATCCAAATACCTACAAAATCTCAATTAATCCCTGCAAAACATGTTAACATAGAAATTCGAGGTTGTCTATTTAACGAGCATAAATATTGGGATTAAGATACCTGAGGGGGCTAATAACGCATACGTTAACGGTTGAAATACAGAATATTTGCGTCGTATCACCCCCCTAACTTACACATTGCTAGTCCCTAGCAATGAAATAGGATGCAACAAGAACTATAAGCAAATCAAAAGCAGGATACAAGTACAAAATGAGAAGAAAAAGCAATAAAAAGATAAGGCCACTTTCTCGGGTGATTCGATTGCATTAGCGTATGCAATAAGACGTTAAACCCCCAGGTTACCCTAGTGGACGAGTGTCGTCTCGTGAGGGTTTTCAGGGATGAATCCCACAAATATCATATAGTTTCGTCAAAATATGCCCAACCCAACATGCGACAAACTCAACAACAACGAAAAAGATTTCAAATGCGTTATTAGCATATTGAATGAATTCAAGCTAAAGTCCGTTGTTATTAACAGGTTGAATGCACCTCATAGAATTGAAACTTTAAAAGTAGGAGGGGGAGAGAAAATGCAAAATAAGATTTGGCAAAAACTTATATAAACCGGATAAATATAAAGTGTGCATACATTCAATCCTCACGGGCATTACACTCATCAAATGAATTCACTCGAAACAGGGAGGTAACACACGGGACATGCAGGCATAACGAGTAAATGGAAATGGAAACAAGGCTGCGCACATGTCACACAAATGAAGAACGCTATATAGGAAATTAAAAACTGTAATCTCAATGAAAGATATCGCTCATTAAAAAGAGGCAAAATTCATTTTCACAGATTATCAAAACTATCTTAACTTTTAAATTAAATGCACCCTAAGATCACATAGGACTTTATAGGGTTGTAATGTAGTCTAGGCTAGGGTACGAAACGAAAGAAATATATATAGATTCAAAGTGTTCGGAAATGAAAACTTAGAATAATGGTAAATAGTAGGCAATATCAAAATTGGAAAATAAGTTCCAAACAAGCATTTGATATAACAATTGGAGAATAATAAAAGCTTATTAAACTATATACACAACATATACAACTTTCTCTTTCCTTTTCTTTTCTTCGTTTTCTCATGTTTTCTTTTGTTTTGTTTTCTTTTGATTTTTACTTTTTCTTTTCTTTTTCACTACTTTCTTTCTTCATTTATCTCACTTTTTTCATATGCTTAAATTGCAACCACACTACACAACATCATTCAGTCCCAAGCAACATTCCAAACAAAGGTAAGGAAGGTAATATGTATGGTTTATAAATCCAATTTGGAGTTGGTTATGGGATTTTGGGTTATGAAAAGAAAGGCTATATTTAGGCTCAAAGGGGTTGACTAGGGAAATATATAAGGTGAGGTTAAGGCTAATATGGGTGATATAACAAAGATTGCCTATGATCATTTCATAAAGTTTACGCAATTCTCGAGTCAAAATAATATATGAAAATCATGCCCAAGTAACACATTTCAAGATATAAACTCAATTAATGAACGATCAATGAAAGAATAGAGAGATTACCGACGGATTCAACGTTTTAAAAGAGGAAAGAATAGTGTATACACTCACAAATGACGAAAGGTACAAAGCTTACTCGGTGTAAGTATATACAATGCAACAAAATATTACCGAGTTATAAAAATCTTAAACCAAATCAATAAAGCAAGAAAAGCGCATGTGCTCATGGGATAAAGTTTAATTCATGAAGTTATTCATAATATCAATGATTTAAGGACTAAAGTCTAATAACTTCTAAAATCGAGAACATGCATCATTGAATGTCTATTGGATCAGGCAATTATTAAAATTTATCATCGGAAACAAAGGTAAAAAGCCCAACAAGTGAGAAAAAAGAAATAAAATATTTTTGATTTTTTTTAATTTTTAACAAAAAGCATACTAAGTAACTAACAAGTAAGTAAATCAATGGACTACAAATGGAATGGATAGAATATCCTACACTCCTAACTTAAATGTTGTATTGTCCTTAATGCGTATTAAGAACATAACACAAAGAGAGGAAAATAACGATATTACCCAAAATTGAAGCGATCTCCATAAGCATGAGTCCAATAAAATCTTTAAAACAAGTTAGTACCGAGCATAACAAAAGCAAATAACAAAAAGTTAACTAATTACACTAGACTAAATAAAAAGGAAAGAAAAATAGGAAAGAAAGAAAATTAAAAAGCTAACTATTTACAACCTACTATTTAGGCTTCACACTAACTATACACTAGAAGTCTAAATAGTTGAGGGTCCACCCAAATAGGGATTTGACTTTGAAAGATCAACGGTGGACCCTCCAAAGCGAACATGCCTCCCGAAAAATAATAATTCCGTTTGAAAAACGGAAGGCATGTGTAAGCCATAAGAAATGAACTATCGTCAATTAAAAATTTGAGAGGGACGATGGGGAATTTGGATAAAACGGGGAACAAGACCACATTGATCTCGAGAAAATGGAAATCACATCCCCAAGCTTCTTCAATTGGAAGGGGAGGCGGGGCTAGTGCAAGTGAATAGCCCATGAGATGAACCATCTCAAAATAACATTCTCGTTTAAGAATCGGCTCAAAGTCCTCAAGACTTTCAACCGATTCTTGTGATAAATTTAATTATTCGGGAATAGTAGGGAATAAGGGAAAAGAAGGACCATCAACCTTAATACAATCGGAAGCATTAATAAGAGGTTGAAATCCTAAAGTACTGAAGCTAGGGTCACTGTCAATTATTTCCTCAACAAAAGGGGTGGAGATGAAATGCAAGTTTCAACCTCGACCCGATTTTGTAAAGAAATAATCTCATCAAGCATGGTTTTATTTTCTAGAAACCAAGCTTGAGAACTTTTGGATTGGTCATTCATTTCCTTTATCATTAACTCATAATCAAATGAACAAGAAGACATTTCATCTTCTTGTGTGGGTTGCTCATAACTAATAGATTCCCCGCATTCAAAATTACCCTCACAAGGCGATGAGGGATTACTTACATACTCTTGAATTTCACGCTCAATGCGCTCATCTTCAAGAGTTTGTAGGCATTCTCTCATTGTTTTGGAAGTATAACTTGGAAAATAATTCTCATAGCAATTAAGGTTATCTAAAGCGTAATAGCTATACATTTCAAAATAAGCTATTCAATAAAGCAACAAGCACCAAAATTTCAATTTCTCGATACAATCTAGCACAAGTCAAAAAGAAAGGGGAAAATAAAGAATACAAATATGAATGAAAGAAATACTATGAAATAATAAAACAATTACAATCTAAAACACACTCCCCGGCAACGATGCCATTTTGGTCAAGCGGTAAAAGTGTGTTTGTGTGAGGACACAATTGTTGTGTGTTTCGCCGCCGCGATGCAAAAACCTAAGCTACTACTACACTTGCGAGGCAAGCACAGCGGTAAGTTGGGTATCGTAAAAAATCCACAGGGAGTGATTAAATTTTAGATGTTAATTTCTTTAAAACTTCAGGAATAAAATTATAAAATAAATAGAAGAAAAGGTAATGGGTGGTTATGGTGGAAAAAGAAAAGAATAAGTTACGCTACACAAAAGTAAAGCGAGGATCGGGATTGCATCCTACCACATGGATCGAAACAACTACTAATTAGAGTTAAGGCTAGAAAGCAATTTAATCGATCATTTACAATTAAGCATAAACTTCACGCTATAAGGAATTTAACCTAAAGTTGCTTGAATAAACATTTAATCAAAAATGGTCACACGCGGATTAAATTCGGATTGTCGCTATAAACACTAAAGTTGCGTGACAAATAGAGTTAAACGCATAACAATCCAACTTTAATACACGCGGTTTCAATTAAAAATAATTTTTCACAAAAACTTAACTTTCGAGGTCCAAACCCGTAAGTGGCGGAACGAAATCCCTACCTTATTTATCTAAGGGCAATACATGGAAATAAACTAAATTACACTAATTAAACTAATTAAGCAAGAAATAACTAACTACAACTATCTAGACAAGGAATTAAATGAAAAGAATGGAAATAAATGCAACTATATTAATGGAATGGACAAAGAATTGCAAAACCCAAAAAGGGCATAACCCCAAGGAGAAACGAAGAAGAGATCCCCAAACCAAACCCTAAACTAAGACAAAAATGAAAGAGATATCTCTCCCAAATGAGATAAATGAGTTATATACAAAATATCCCATGGCAAACTTGTAAATAAAGAGAAGAAAAACAAATATCTGTAGGGCCGAATCGATTCGCAAACGGGGGTGAATCGATTCGGCTGAAACCTGAATCAATTCGGAATGGAAGAACTGGTACTCTGTCTTAACCCGAATTGATTCAGATTTGGGCCTAATCGATTCGGACCTACAGGTCTTGAATCTTCCCCTGTTTTTGGTGTGTTGAAATTCCCTTCCGTTGAAAAGGCCATAACTTCTTCGTTCGGACTCAGAATCGTGCACCGTTTGCGGCCACGCGAAGCTTGTTCAGTGAAGACATTGGTCCAGTTGCCCAAATTGTGAAATGACTAAAATGACCTTGCACGTGCGATTGTGTCCCTTGCACATGCGGTTGTGTACCGAACTTCACCGGAATGCATCCAAACTTTATACTAAGCATCCAAATACCTACAAAAGCTCAATTTACCCCTAAAAACATGTTAACATAGAAATCCGAGGTTGTGTGATTAACGAGCATAAATATAGAGATTAAGATACCCGAGGGGGTTAATAATGCGTAGGTTAACGGGTGAAATATGCAATATTTGCGTCGTATCAGTATAATGCTCGGATGTCGCATTGGACTTGAATTCAGATTCATATTATTGAATTCTATTCACCATTATTATTTTGAGCATCTATTCTTGTCATATTGTGTACTTTCCCGGATTTTTCTTTTAGTGGAAGTCTAGCGTGGGTTTGGACACTATGGATTTTTGTAGGATTTTAAAGCTCGACGTTTTGATGATTTTATTTTTTATTTTGTTTAGATTGGCATTGTAATTATTTGGAGAGCTTAGCATTATTTTTTAGTAGAATTGATTTGTAGTTATTTTGGAGGCGCAGTTGGAGTTCCATTTTATTTATTCACTTTATCAGTATAGGTTTATATTTATTCAGTCGCTTTACATTATTAGACTTCGTAATGGATTCTTTTGGGCCATTCGGTTCCAAAGTAGTTCAGGGTTTCACTTTATTTGATTATTTCATTTGGAGTTTTATTGAAATTATGGAGTTAAATTATTTTTGGAGTTAACATCACCGGATGGCTATTATTTATTGGGTTAAATTTAATTGTTATCTTGTGGAATGAAAATTTTATGTCTCATGCTAAGAATGGTTTTTAATTTAGTGACGTCTGACATAGTTTTCGTGGCGTCTGACGCCAGAATTACGTGGGGTGTTACAGAACAGTGTTTTAGTAAAAGAAAAATGAAAAAGGGTGGATGAAAAATTTAAATATACTAATCACATAAGATAACATCGTCATAATATGTGAAAGGTGAACATTATATTTTCTGATGAATCTTACAAGGTACATGTGTCGAGTGTTCAACATTAATAAAAATATGATACGGATATGGCACTTCAAATTTTGTCTATATAGTATAAAATATATGAGTAGTATGTCAACAAGTTCTTATATATTTATGTTGTGTATGTGTGCTAGTAGTTGTCACAAATAATGGCCATAGCGACTTAGGAGTGTTTTCTTCCATGTTGTCACAAAAGTTGGTAAAATGTTAATATTTAATTAATAAGGGTAAAAGTAAAATACCCCGTCACATACCAGAGGTCACTCAAACCATTAATTATTTTGTATAATATAATAATTAATTTACCTCACGTGATGATCACTTTTTAAAAATATATACGAATATGTGTTATATTAATATAATATTAATATAACAAAATTGTTATATTATTTGTCAAGTGAATTCTAAAAATAACTTAAAAAGTTTAATGATTGCACCACTCACTTTTTAGGCAACAAAATACACAATCTAACTTAAAGGGGACTAACAACATATTTGATGATGAACAAATGTGAAGCTCATATAGTTATCCTAATAATAAATTTAAATTAAGAGTTTCATCATTTGATTTAATTATCCGGTATAAGACTCGATTTGGTGGAAAAAATATTACAACACTACAACTAAAATAATTTTATTAAAAGATTACTTCACTCGTTATTAAAAGGTAATGCCACTCGCCACAAGAACATGAAATTCAAGAAAAATGTAAGTGATGGAAGAAGCAAAAGAAAAGTTAACAGAGTTACATGTTGATCTAAGCAGAAAGCTTATGGGAGTGTTTCCATGGAAAAGAAAGTTGGAGAATTTTACCATTGCATATTTGAATATATATACCAGAAGAAATACTCACTTGCACTGGCTCAAGACTAGGTGTTTCTTACCTTTGCCTTTTTTATTTCATAATTCATATCCACGCTAGATGATAAGTAACGTAGAAGATGACTTAATATAGCTTTTTAGTATTTCTAACTGTTTAAGTTTTTACGGATTAGTTGTCAATTTTCTTGATAAATTTTTGTAATACCCTGTGTTTTCAAAATAAAATATTGTGACAGACGTTAATTAAACAATTTAGGAATAAATTTTGACAATAAATTAAATTGATAGAATTTAAATTGAGAATAAATGCTTATTCATGCTTACATGTTTCATCGGATTCAATTGGGCATAATGGATTCACTCGTGAAAAATAAATTAAATGTTAATTAATTTATGATCATGTAGCGATTAAACGTAATAAAAATGGGTATGTTGAGTAAAAATAATTCATGCATGTTTGAGGATGTTTTGAGAACTCGTTTAGGTGTTTTAGACATCTAAAAATGGTCCCGGGGTAGGTATATTATTTGGAAAGTTATTGGGCTATGTTGTTAATGAATTCGGGCTCATTTGGAGGCCCAAAAATGAGTGTTAAAGCCTAATTCGAGATTAGGAAATTTATAAGTAAATTAGGAAGACTAATAAACTCATTCCATTCATTTAAAGAAACCCTCGCAGCCCCACTCATAGAGAGGAGATACTAAATCCAAAAAGTAGGAAGAAATTGGAGATTCAAGAGGAAAATTCAAGAAGAGGAACTTCCACCTTCATCTTAAGGCAAGAATTTTCTTGCTTAAATCAATTTCTAAGTTATTTCTTAATTTAAATTGTGTAGTTTCTCATGTAGATTTTTGGATTAAATATATAGTTGATAATATAGAAAAATGTCACCAAATGTATGTAGAGGATCCCAAGTTAGATGATTAGAAAAATGGAAAATTGAGAGATTTATAAGAAAATTCAGAAAAAGTAATAATAATAATTGTGTAGAAGTGGATCTTGTGATATCATGATGTGATAATGTAGATCTAATGTATACCCTGAGAAAGATTGTTTCTTGACACAAATTGGTGAAAAATATATGGATCTTGAAAAGTAGAAATCACCCACTCTATATTTTTTTGAGATAAATATACCCCTATGAATTGATCATAAATTAGGTGTTATTTTCATGTAGAGATTATTGGTAGATGATATAAAACTATTTAATGATCATATGTGATGTTGGGGGGACTTTTGGGTGGTGAATAATGAGTTGTTGATGAAGAAAAATGGGGGAATTTAGTCCAAACCTGTAGCAGCCCCACCTTAATCAAACACAGGGGTGAACCGATTCGGCAGGGGGGAGGGGGGGGGGGGGGCGAAATGATTCGGTTACCCCTGCTCACCCTAGTTTGGTGCTTTTGTGTTTTAGGCGAATTGTTTGGGGTCCAATTAAAACTAGGGGGTCTGTAAGGGTAATTTAGTAATTCAGAGAATTTTTGTAGGATATTGTACTACCTTGGATTGGCCGAGAACGAAATCCGAGTTATGAAATTTTGGGAACTTAGTGTGTAACGTAGTAAATAATGTCCGGGAAGAAAAAAGGGATTTTTGGGAATAAAATGGGAAGGTTGGCAAACCTAAATTAATTGGGAATGATTCTTGGTAATGTTGGAATTATTATTTAAATAGAGAAACTAATAATTAATGACATGGTTAATTAAATGGGGGATTATTGATAGGTGGATCAGTAGTATATTGTGGGGGTAATTATAGAGTAATTATCTATACATATTATGTGATAGAAATATGTAATTATTTGTTTGTGTGGAACATACCTTTGTTCGTGAACGGTCCTATCGATTGGGGTTGCGTGCGTTTGGGACCGTAGCACACATCGGCACAGGTGGGCTAGGCATTATGTAAGTCATTATTTTAGGTACTACGTAGTAGCATCACTTAATAGAGGTAGGTATAGATGCTGGGATCCATTGTCACCATTGGGTATAGATCATGCAATGGTGTACTTCATAGGGACCGCCCCACTTGTGTGTGTTTTATGATGTTCGATATGGATAAGGAACTCCTCGAACTTACCAATAGAGCACGAATAGGACACAAATGGTAGATGCCATGTATTGACGTATATATATATATATATATATATATATATAGAGAGAGAGAGAGAGAGAGAGAGAGAGACTATAGTACATCATGCTCTATACATCATCCATGCATCACGCCTAATTCTAGGCCCTAAAAAACTTTTCTTTTCAAATTTTATATTTTTTCCTTGAAAATAACCTTCCAATCAACCCATATGCAAAAAATTAGGTCAAAATACATTTTGTAGCTATTTATAAAAAAGCCACAAAAAATTGCTAAAAATACCTTATTTATAAGGGTCTGCGCCAACATTTTTTTGTGGATTTTTAAAAATAACTACAAAATGTATTTGGACCTAATTTTTTGCATATGGGTTGATTGGAAGGTTAATTTCAAGGAAAAAATATAAAATTTGAAAAAAAAGTTTTCTAGTTCCTAGAATTAGGTGTGATGTACGGTGTGATGTATAGTGCATGATGCAGGTGAGCCTTCCTCTCTCTCTCTCTCTCTCTCTCTCTCTATATATATATATATATATATATATATATATATATATATATATATATATATATATATATATATATATATATATATATATATATATGTGTGTGTGTGTGTGTGTGTGTGTGTGTGTGAATTAGATGAGATCTATTTCATTAGTCTAATAATGTAGACAAACAATCACACACTCAATACTACATAGTATGCATAATAGATAGTTATGACACTGTTGCGGTAGAATGACTACAGTATTCGGGAAATGGGAATGTGGGTGTAGACAATGATATTTTTAATATACTAATTATGCTAAGACGCATCACATCTTTAATAATGATCATGTTATTCATCCTTCAATTACGATTTGGGGATATGATACGATTCGTATTACACTTAGGTAAGAGGTGAGATATGTTTTATATGCGAGTGCTGATGTAAAATACCTATTTGAATTAACTGTAATCTTGTATTTCAATTTTAGTAAGATAATTCTTGCATACTTCAGGGCACTGACCCAAATTATAAATGTTTTCTCCCTCCAGGTTTACCCAAACAGGGATAACGGGACTGAATTAGACTTGCTCTCATGATTTGTTTTTCGAAGATCAATTTATTGATTCTTGTTTAGGTCGCTACTTCTTCCTGTCTTCATTTATTTTGAATCATTATATGGACATAAGTCCAGAGTTATTTAGTTTTATTTGTTGAGGCAATTATATTCATGTTGGATTTTGTTTTGTTGGACGTGGATATTGAATTCATTATTATCTCTTGTTTATTAATTCAATTAAGTTTTAAATTCAAACGTGGTTTAAAAATGTATGTGAATATTTACAATTGATGCTGAGAATGATATAAATTGACAAGCAAGCCCCAACTTCGACATATCGTGTCTGGCTAACCTTTATGTGAGAAAATGGAGGTTGTTACAATTTTATTGATGATGCTGAAATTAACACCACCAGATAAGGTGTTTTCAAGCCCAATCTAAGAACAACAATGGCAGCATAGTTATGTAAAAGGTAAGAGAATGAGATGAGGAGAAGAGGAGAGAGCACCAGGATATAAGTGGTTCAACCTAAATTGGTCTACGTCCACTGTGTGTGTGTGTGAATAACCTCACTGCAACAAGGTACTAACGGCCATGGATACAATCTCTCACGCTTTCTCTCTCTACTGTGTATCTAGTCAGAGTTTCAGCTAGGGTTGAATATCTGGCCCCCTCCAGGTAGAGGATGACCTCTCTCTATATATAATACTTAGGGGGTGTAGTGTACCCCCATGCATGTAATATGCACATGTGTGTTAGCCTCACCAATAGGGGGAAGCCACCTGTCACTGTCACATGTAAGGAATGATGATGAAATATTCTCCCCACGTGTGGAGAATAATCTTGTTACAATTGATTTGTGCCCATGTTTCCTTATCCAAATGTCAACAGATGCTCGGCTGCCATAATGGTGCATGTCCTCAGCTTGGGAGAGGCCGAGCTGTAAAGGCTTGATATTCGTTCAATCCGAGATGTGCCATAGGGAGTCTCGACCTGATCTCAGCCGAGACAGTATGCTGGGGTCGGCCCCAGCCGAGGTTGGACTGATTCCATATTGAAGATTACCAAGGCTTCTTGTCACCTCGGCCGAGGTTACCATACCCAGGTATATGAGAATGCTGTTGATGCCTGTGATGCGCGTAGTGTCCATTGGAAATATAGGTGATAGTGTCGGCCTGGGCCGACCTTACTAAGGCCGAGGGCTGATATCGTGGGCCCATGGCCTATCCAGGGTCAGTCAATATCTCGGCCATCACCTCGGCCGAGGTTGGTGTCACTAGGCCGAGGTCACACTTGGGGGCATATCAATCACCCCCCAACCCTTAGTCACATATGAGGGAAGGTGACTAGGGGATTAGTACGCATCCGAGGCCTGTCTTCTTACGAACCAGTACTTGCTTGACACTTGTCCAATGTTGGAGCATGCTCACTTGGTAGGCGTGTGCTGTCAGCCTCCCTTTGGGGCTCCCAAGGCAATGATGGGCCTTGGGAAACGCGCCCATGTATTTAAGGGTTTCAAAACCCTTTTCCCTCCTTATTCTTCACTTATTCTCTCCTGTGCACGATTTGTTCTTGCCATTTCTCTCTCTAAAGCTTCTCTAATCAACGCTCTACTGCTGAGGCCTTTGTTGGTTTTTTTGCGAGCTTTCTTCATTTGCCTTCATTATTTCATTTCCAGGTATTTTATCCCTTCCATTTCCTTTGTTTTTAGCTTTTGGTTTGCACTTTCCGGCGAGCTTCATCTTTTTTCGACGATCTCCATAGTTTCAGGTGAACAGTATTCGCCTTAAACTTTTAAGTTTGATCTTTAGATTTCTTTACTTTACAAGTCAATCCTGTTTGTAGTTTTAGGAGTTATTCCGAAGTTTAGGGTCGTCCTCTGATGCTCAGACCTTTATACCAGCTTCTTGAGGATTTCCCCTCTCTCAGAGAGAAGACCCTAGAAAAGATTAGGCAAATTGAAAGGGCCCAAGAAGAGGATCGTAGGTTGCAAGAATTTCCCATTAGACCTATCTTTCTCCCACCTCTCAAGGTGGTGTATCCTGATCCCCCTGAGTTCTTCTATCAGACAGAGGTCCCTGTCGACCCCATACCGATGTCTGAGTCTGAGTCTTCCACCTCAGACCCTATGTTTGTGGACTCTTTTCAGGAAGCCATGGATTTCACACCTCGGCCTGGTCAGGCCCCTGATCAGGCCGAGGTCTCCGGCCGAGCTTCATCTCATTTTGGCTCAAGCACCTCAGCCTCTTCTTCAGAGGTTGAAATTGTTGAGCCGAGTGTGGCTGTGCCATCCATTCTTGACGCCATCCCCTATCGGCCGTCACAGGGGCAGATTTCTCTCAGAGATTCGCTAGTAACCCATCTACATCTGCTCCGACCGACGTTGAGCTTAATGATGATGAAGATGCTGAAAGCGATGTCGATATCTCTGAGGCGGCCGAGTTCGAGAGCACGGTAACTGAGGTGGATCTTCTCTGCTTTCTTCGATAAGATCCAAGTCCAGCCTCCTCTCTTCCCCATTGCTGTCTGGGTCGTAGGTCTGAATCCGATGAGTTGGTAGTCCTACTTCCGTTGGTATGATGACCTCTGAGCCATGTGCCAGCATGAATGGGGTTTCTCCTGTTGGTGTCCTTGCCGTGGTTCTTTAGGCCCATAACACAGCGTAGACCTCTTCTGTCCATCTCCCCTTCGTATCTTCTAACCTCTTCTTGATTCCGTCCAAGATGGTTCTGTTTATGACCTCGGTCTGGCCATTTGCCTGAGGTCGACCAGGAGATGAGAAGAACTGTTTAATCCCCACTCTTAGGCAATACTTTTCTAAGGAGGAGTTCTTGAACTGGGTCCTATTATCCGAGATGAGAGTGTTTGGGAGGCCATATCTGCATATGATGTTCCTCCAAATGAACTGGAAGGTCTTCTGCTCTGTAATTGTTATCATCGGTTCTGCCTCCACCCACTTTGAAAAGTAGTCAATGGCAACTATCAAGAATCTATAGTTGTTGACAGCTCTTGGCAAAGGTCCTACCAAGTCAATTCCCCATACCACAAATGTCCATGGAGAAGAGATTGACGTCATAGGCTGATGGGGTTGATGAGGGATAATGGCGAACCTTTGACATTTGTCGCACCTCTTCACATAGTCTGCAGTGTCCTTAGACAAGGTAGGCCACCAATATCCCTGAGTGATGATCCTCTTGGCTAAGGGCCTTCCCCCGATGTGGCTAGAGCAAGAACCCTCATGAACCTCCTGTAAGACCCGGGGTACTTCCATAGGATGCACACATCTGAGGAGAGGCAATATAAACCCCTTTTTGTATAAGACGTCTCCTATCATTGAGAACTTGGCAGCCCTGTATCTCAACTTTCTCCTTTCTAGCTTGGACTCAGGCAGCTCTCCCTCTCTTAGGTATCTGACGAGCGGGTCGATCCACGAGTCTCCTAGGTTCACATTGTGACAAGGGCTACATACCTCATCCTCCTTGATGGTTGCCTTTCCTAAGACCTCGTTTGGAATGGTCCTTCCCATATCTGTCTTCACTGCTGAGGTCAGGCTTGCCAATGCATCAGCGTGATTGTTGCTCAGTTGAGGCACTCTCTTCAGTTTTGCTTCTTCAAAATATTCTAACAACCTTCTTACCTTCTTTAAGTACTTGGCCATCCCTTCGTCTTTGGCCTCGTATATCCCCAATACTTGATTGACAACCAACCTTGAGTTGCTATGGAGTAGGAGTCGCTTTACTCGAAGAGTTGTTACCAATAAGAGACCTGCTATCATGGCCTCATACTCGGACTCGTTGTTTGAGGCCTGGAAGTTGAATCTCAAGGCGTATTCAATGTTGGCGCCATCTGGAGCCGAGAGTATTAGTCTCGCCCCGCTTCCACTGTCACAGGAAGAGCCATCAACGAAGAGGCTCCAAACGTCTATATCTGATGAGAAGACCCCTTCTCTCATAACCCCCTTCTTGAAGAGGTATCGATCCTCTTCGTTCTCTTCTATTCCGCTCCGGGTTTTGCCTGAGATGACCTCTTCCCGATCTCGGAAGATGTTTGGTGCCGTCTCTTCCGAATCTCGGAAGACACTACGGTTCGTCTCTTCGCCGTCATCTAAGCCTTTCTCTGTCTCGGCCTCTTCCAAACTTCTACCGGCCTCTTCCCAGGTGAATTCTGCGATTAAGTTTACGAGGGCCTTCCCCTTGATGGCTGTCCTAGACTGGTAGGTAAGATCATATTCTCCTAGTTCGATGGCCCAGGTCATCAATCTTTCAGACTTCTCAGGTTTGTGCAGAACCTGCCTTAGTGGGGAGTCAGTGAGGACTACCATGGAGTGAGCTTGGAAGTAAGGCTTCATTTTCCTTGAGGCATGTATTAGGGCATAAGCCAACTTCTCCATTCGGGGATAATTTTGTTCAGACCCTTGAAGGGCCTTACTGTTGAAGTACACAGGCCTCTGGACCCCATCCTCTTCCCGTATGATGGCCGCGCTGATGGCTGATTCAGAGACTGCCAGATACACAAACAACCTTTCCCCCGTGATGGGTCGAGACAGCAACAAGGGAGACCCTAAGTAGGACTTGAGTTGGTTGAAGGCTTTTTCACACTCTTCGTCCCATTGGAAGGCCTTTCTTAGAACTTTAAAGAATGGAAGACACTTGCCCGTTGCCCTAGAAACAAACCTGTTAAGGGCAGCCACTCTTCCCGTGAGTCTCTGGACATCCTTGATACTCCTAGGAGTCTTCATGTCGAGTAATGCCTTAATTTTTTCAGGGTTCGCTTCAATCCCCCTCTGATTAACGATGAATCCCAGGAACTTCCCAGCTCCTACTCCGAAGACACACTTTGCTGGGTTGAGTTTCATTCTGTACGAGTCCATGACATTGAAGGTCTTCTCAAGGTCCGCTACGTGAGTACATGCTTTCAGGCTCTTCGTTAGCATATCGTCTACATATACCTCCATGGTCTTACCTATTTGCTCTTCGAACATCTTATTGACAAGACGCTAATACGTTGCCCCCGTATTTTTCAGACCGAAGGGCATCACCTTGTAGCAGTACGTCCCTTTATTAGTAATGACGGCTGTCTTCTCAGAGTCTTCAGCATCCATGAAGATTTGGTTATAGCCTGAATAAGCATCCATGAAGCTCATGAGCTCGTGCCCTGCCGTTGCGTCCACCATTTGGTCTATCCTAAGTAAGGGATAGCTGTCTTTCGGGCAAGACCTGTTCAGGTCAGTGAAATCTACACACATTCGCCACTTCCCATTGGCCTTAGGCACGATGACTGCATTTAAGAGCCACTACGGATAGGTAACCTCTCTTATGAACTCGGCCTCTTCCTACTTTTTTACCTCTTCCCGAATGACGTCGTACTTCTCCCTGGAGTAGACTCTTCGTCTCTGCTTGATTGGCTTGGCATCTCTGTCCACGTTGAGCTTGTGGCTCATGACCTCAGGGTCGATGCCAGGAATGTCTGCGTGACTCCATGTGAAGACACTCTGTCTCCTCCTGAGGAAGTTTATCAGCTCTTCCTTAATTCCTGGCTCTAGAGCCTTACCGACCTGGATGGTTTTTTACGGCTCAACCTCATTGAGGACGATGGATTCTACCTCTTCCGTGGCCTCACCCTTCTTCAATTTTGTTTCGTCTCTTGGGTCAAGAGTGTCAATGCTGTAAGTGGTGGTTGCTCTCTTATGGGCTTCTCTCTCTTCGGCCGAGTTGAAGTAACACTCTGGCGCCGTGGTATGGTCCCCTTGCACTTCCCCTACTCCATAAGGAGTTGGGAATTTTAGCATCTGATGGATCGTCGACGGCACAACTTCAAACTCTTTAAGGGCCACCCTTCCTATGATGAGGTTGTAGGCCGAGAAGACGTTTTCGTCCATAACGAAAAAG
This sequence comes from Sambucus nigra, assembly GCA_949130495.1. Classification (NCBI taxonomy): domain Eukaryota; kingdom Viridiplantae; phylum Streptophyta; class Magnoliopsida; order Dipsacales; family Adoxaceae; genus Sambucus; species Sambucus nigra. Next base: position 72,983,679 of record OX422215.1, read on the forward strand.
TTTATCTTCTTGGTCAGCCTCCTAGGACACTCATCCCCCATCCGTACATCCATCTCATATATGCCCAATGGGTGGACCTTTTTGCCACTGAAGCCTATCAATGGGTGATGATAGGGCACCATCCTTGCCCTGCGAAGACCCAAGCTCTTGAAGCAAGGCCAGAACATCACGTCTGCTGATCTTCCCTCGTCTATGAGGATCCTCCGTACCTCGCACCCATGCACCCTTGTTGTTATGACCAAAGGGTCATCATGGGGAGCTAAGATACCCTTGAAGTCGAGTCTGGAGAACCCCACTACGAGGGTGTCCATGTCTACCTTCTTCCTCTTCTGCACTGCATCAGAAGACGTTAGATTCACAACTTCGAGCTTGGCCAATGACCTGGCCTCTGCTATATGAGCCTTCCTATCGGCTACCTCAGAGCCACCTCCTGCAAATCCCCCACATATGGTGCTAACACCAAAGGAGATCATACCGACCCTCTTCACCGGGGTGTTGTCATCCTTTGGCGGAAGATCCGGGTCATCTTCATCATCTCCTTCTGAATCATCGTCCCTTCTGGCCGGGATATTGCCACGGCATCTGTCATTTCTTCTTTTCTTAGGGTCATCCCTTCCACCCTTTGGAGCCTTACCATCCACATACTTCCTCAGCTTTCCAGATTTCAGCATCTTCTCAATCTCATCCTTTAAAGCTAAGCATTTATCTGTGACATGGCCATGATCCTGATGGAACTCGCACCGTAGGTTTTTGTTCCTCTTATGTGGCGGGGCCTTCAATTTCTCTGGCCACCTCAGAGTCCGGTCAGTCTTAATCTCATTGAGGATGTGCTCACAGCTCACAGCCAGAGGAGTGTAATGAGCGAACTTGTCATCTCCCGACCTCTTCTTCCCCTCTTTCTTACCTTGGGACTTTCCCGTACCACGGCGGTTCTCCTCCTCACACTTGGCGGCCATTGCCTCTTCTGCATTCATCACTTTCCCTGCGGTTGCCAGCAGCTCCGCCATAGACCTAGGGGGTCTTCCGCCAGTTTTCATAATAGCTTCCCCTTCTGGAGGCCTCCTATAAGGGCGGTCATGGCTATGCTCTCTTCATAATCTTCCACCTCCAATTTCTCTTTGTTGAATCTTGCTATGTAGTCTCTTAGGCTCTCACCCTTGGCCTGTTTGACATACAGCAGGTGGGTAGTCTTCTTTTGAGGTCTTACCCCAAAGCAGAAGTTGTGGATGAACTGCTCAGCCAAGCCTTTGAAGTTCTCAATTGAGTTCTTCGGAAGGGAGGTGAACCAACTGTGCGCTGCCCCTGTCAAGGTCCCTGAGAAGGCCCTACACTTCATCTCATCGGGTATCGAGTAAATGTCTGCTGCCGACTGGTACATCTCGATATGGTGTACAGGGTTGGTGCTGCCATCATACTTGGGAGTCACTGTAGGAGGCTTGAACTTGGCTGGGGTTGGGAACCCTAGTATCCTAGCCACAAATGGGGAGCCCTCTGAGTAACCGCTTTGTAATGGGTCCCTGCTTTTAATGATATCTCCTATCTTCTCCTCAAGGCGTTAGATAGAATCATTCCAGGGTCTTCTGTCATCAAATTGGCCGAGGTTATCCCCTGCCACCTCCCTGCGATGGACAGAGGGTTCCCCAATCGCGACACGTTGGCTGTTGACCTCTTCCTGTTCCCTGCCTCTTCTTTCACAGGGTCGGCCTTAGTCTGGCCGACCCTGCCTATTCTCTCTCTGAGAGCCTGCTGCACTCCTTGACCTCGACAACCTCTGTCTTAGGTCATTCACCGGGCCCAGTCTCTCGAAGGCCGACCCCCTGCTCAACCTATGAAAGGCCGACCCTCTTTGTTGGGCCTCTTCACCTCTTTGGTCGACACATCCTTGACTCTGCCTAAGAGGTCGTATAGTGTTATTTGACACCTCATATGGCTTCCAGCAGTCTTCTGGGGCTTCTTTAGCTTCTAGGTCATCATACCTGTCCTCTGGGCAAGGGTTTCCCTGCCTCCCCAGGCGCAAGCGCCTAGGGTCAGCAACGTCCCTTCTCCACTGGGGTGCAGACTGGTCCTTTATTGGCGCCTGGGGTGGTCCCCTGGCGTCAGGATGAGGCTGAACTGCCGTCGGAGTGATCATGTCCGGTGAGACTCCAGGTGGCCTCATCATAGTTTGACTGAGCTGAGCAAATTGCTCCTTCATGGCTTGTTGTGTTGCAGCTAAAGATTTCAAGGCCGCTGCTACCTCCGCCATTTCGGACTGGGGGGCGCCTGAATGGAGCTAGGCCCTCCACCCCCGGCCGGCGGAAGAGGCGGTGGTAAGTCTGGTGCCATATGTTAACACTATAGAGCTTGAGTAGCAAATGAGCTTAGCACCTCACAGGACCTCTTTCAATGGTGAAACAACTCCACGCTAGGGGGAGGCCTGGTTCACCACCAGAGTCTCCGGTGAGGTTAAGCAGAAAAAGAGGAAGAGATAGTTTCTCGTTCCCACAGACGGTGCCAAACTGATGATGCTGAAATTAGCACCACCAGATAAGGTGTTTTCAAGCCCAATCTAAGAACAATAATGGCAACATAGTTATGTAAAAGGTAAGAGAATGAGATGAGGAGAAGAGGAGAGAGCACCAGGATATAAGTCGTTCAGCCTAAATTGGCCTACGTCCACTGTGTGTGTGTGTGTGAATAACCTCATTGCAACAAGGCACTAACGGCCATGGATACAATCTCTCACGCTTTCTCTCTCTACTGTGTATCTAGTCAGAGTTTCAGCTAGGGTTGAATATCTGGCCCCCTCCAGGTAGAGGATGACCTCTCTATATATATATAGTACTTAGGGGGTGTAGTGTACCCCCATGCATGTAATATGCACATGTGTGTTAGCCTCACCAATAGGGGGAAGCCACCTGTCACTGTCACATGTAAGGAATGATGATGAAATATTCTCCCCACGTGTGGAGAATAATCTTCAAACTGATGATGTTGAAATTAGCACCACCAGATAAGGTGTTTTCAAGCCCAATCTAAGAACAACAATGGTAGCATAGTTATGTAAAAGGTAAGAGAATGAGATGAGGAGAAGAGGAGAGAGCACCAGGATATAAGTGGTTCAGCCTAAATTGGCCTACGTCCACTGTGTGTGTGTGAATAACCTCACTGGAACAAGGCACTAACGGCCATGGATACAATCCCTCACGCTTTCTCTCTCTACTGTGTATCTAGTCAGAGTTTCAGCTAGGGTTGAATATCTGGCCCCCTCCAGGTAGAGGATGACCTCTCTCTATATATAATACTTAGGGGGTGTAGTGTACCCCCATGCATGTAATATGCACATGTGTGTTAGCCTCACCAATAGGGGGAAGCCACCTGTCACTGTCACATGTAAGGAATGATGATGAAATATTCTCCCCACGTGTGGAGAATAATCTTGTTACAACTGATTTGTGCCCATGTGTCCTTATACAAATGTCAACAGATGCTCGGCTGCCATAATGGTGCATGTCCTCGGCCTGGGAGAGGCCGAGCTGTAAAGGCTTGATATTTGTTCAATCCGAGATGTGCCATAGGGAGTCTCGGCCTGATCTCAGCCGAGACAGTATGCTGGGGTCGGCCCCAGCCGAGGTTAGACTGATTCCATGTTGAAGATTACCAAGGCTTCTTGTCACCTCGGCCTACACTCGGCCGAGGTTGCCATACCCAGGTATATGAGAATGCTGTTAATGCCTGTGATGCGCGTAGTGTCCATTGGAAATGTAGGTGATAGTGTCGGCCTGGGCCGACCTTACTAAGGCCGAGGGCTGATATCGTGGGCCCATGGCCTATCCAGGGTCAGTCAATATCTCGGCCATCACCTCGGCTGAGGTTGGTGTCTCTAGGCCGAGGTCACACTTGGGGGCATATCATTTATGTTCAATGCTACATGATTAATGATATAGTTTGTTATTAATTATAGGTCAAATCTAAGTTATAAATATTTTCAAACAATTATGTTGCAAGCTATCTCAATTATGCATAACAATGCGTGTTATTGAAGAGATATGTTTTATGGGCATTAAGTGTTCCTTAAAATATATTTATCTACAGGGAATGTGGGTTAGTAGTATGATATAGTTACTGTTGGTAAATTGGTGATTTGTGATAATAGTTGACTCTGACTATAGGTTTATTAGTACCTTAAAGGTTTAGTATTTATAATGGCAAAATGATAAGCTAAAGACTAATAAGGATTGAGGGAGTAAATTAGATAAGTTTGCTTAAAACTATTAGATGAAATCGAATCTTTTGGATTCATTTTTAATTTTATTTACGTAATGCTCTATTTATTTTTTTGAATTTCTTATAACATTATAATTGGTGTACTAACTTTTGTTAGGATTATATATATATATATATATATATATATGTCGACTAGCTACAATGATGTAGGTTAATGTAAATGGTAAAATTATATACACAGTGACACATCACCGTATGTGTGGGGTTAGGAGATAGGCTAACGGACTATAATGATGTGGTTCTTTATGTGGTGATACATGTTGTACACCATGATATGTTTGTGGTCGAATGGGAGGTCGACTAACTATTATAGAGTTATTAAGAGAAAGATGTAATTACTAATTAATGAAAGTTGAAAGTGGTTAATATGCTATTAATGCATTAATGAGCTGTGAATAAATATTTATTATTAATGAATTATGTAGTTGAAAATTGTGAATATTCTTTAATTAAAATTTTAATGATATTTAAAAGACTCCATTGTGATATTTACTCCATTTAGTAATTTTGTCTGGGGTCATGTAGCCCTATTTGGAATCATGTAGCTAATATTCTTTAGGTGGGTTTGGCACATTATTATCACGTGCTAAAATTTCAGGTTTGGAATACGTTTCAAGTAGTAATGGATTAGGGACTGCATGATTTGGCACATGGAGTTTATATCATGTATAACATAGTTTTCTTTTACGTTATTTACTTTATGTGAGACTGTCAATTGGATTGGTGGGTCATTTATAGTTCTATAGTTGTTTTGAGATTTTACTAGATACTATTAATGGTGATGTATTACATTGTAGATTTTGGTAATGTTGAATCTTATAGTTTATGGCTATTCATATTATTTTTACTCGTATTTATCATTATTATTGGAAAAGTTTTCATTGTCTCATGTTTGTGTCACATGCTAAGAATGGTATTTTGATCATAGAGGAATTTGTATATCCTAATATTTTGACTTGATTTACCTAAATATTATAATACATAGGTTGTTACAACTAGATGTAACCATTGAAAAATCATTTATTGTAAATAATCATAATAGTACTGGTCACATGATATCTCACTTGAATGAGTGTAATGGTTAACACATAGAGATTTATACCATGACATGTTCATTGTAACTAAAAAGTTTGATGATGGGCCCATAAAACTTGAGAATTAAAAGTTTGATTAATTGAAAAGCAAGATTGACCTTTTATTGATGATTATTAAACATAATTACCTTGTTAGTATTGACAAACATGAGTATTTAGAAAAATGATAATTGCATAAACCTTAACTTTAAACTAGTCTCTAATAACACAATTAGAGTTTATATAATTAGGTTGCACAAGGATGATAAGGGTAAAATCTAGAACTTTTTATAAGATCACTCTTATCTTCGATTTGCGAACATCTGCAATACCCAATATTTTTATGCATTTTATTTAATTAATTAAATTGTGAAAATTTATTACATGTGCTTGACTGTGACGTGAGATGTCACTAATTACATTTTGCATGTTAACTAATTTGGCTTTCAAAATGGATTTAAGACACTATAATTCATTAATTAAATTAATTAATATTTAGACTCATACCCGGTTATTAAATAACTCAGTTGTTAGCTATTTGTTTTGGGTATATTTGGGAATTGGAATTTGGAACGCGTAGAAAGTTTATTTTTTAGTTTAAAGTGAGGGTTTAAAGGCTTATTGGGTTAGTATAAGACTCGGTCAAGATTTGAAGTTATTTTGAGTTATTTTTAGGCTTTTTTAAGGAAGGCCCATTTGTGGTCCAAATTTAATTTCGGAATTAAAGGGGGTTTGAGGGGCTATTAGGAATCTCATTTATCACAAAACAATATGTAGAAAGTACTAGAGGGGCTAGAGAGAGAAAGTATTATGAGAGAAGGAGGATTTGGGGGATTTGGGGATTGATTTTCTAATTAATCCATAAGGCAAGTTTATGAAAAATATGATTTTGATTGTATATGTGTTAATATTGTCTCTATTCATTAAAAATCTAAATCAAATTATGTTGTAAATATGATTTTAGATAATTAATTAGTTAATTTTCATAATTAATCCAATTTAGATGTTAATTGGTTAATTTTCCCTTTATATTGATTGATTTCTCTTTGAACTTGAATTAAAACTAATATATAATGATTGGAATCTATTATATGTTGATAATCATATAAAAACGCTATGTTTGATTGAATCAATCCATGAAAATTTAAAGAATTGGATACATCTAGGTTTCTTGAATAAAAATTAGACTTTTTTAAAATCTCGGGGTAGATTTGAGATTTGATGATGGAAATAGGTTATAGTTGTGTTGATGATGTTTTTTTATTATTTGAATGTTAGTTGGGTGCTTGGATGATTTTTTTGCGTTCACTAATGAAAGTTAGAGAGAGAAAATGGGGGTTGAAGATGGTAAATCCCATAATGAAGAGGGATTTTGAAGGATATGTGTTGACTGATCGACCGATCCCAGGCCAACAATCGACCGGTGGTATACGATAAGACCTACTTAGGCTTTTCTGTAATTATTTAGGAATGTTTAGGGGTGGAAATTTTAGAAACGGTACGAAAACACGACACGAAACGACCCGAAATTGAGACGATATGTCGTATTTGCATCGTGTTCGTGTTGGGTTTTTTAACACGAAGTCATGACACGTCGTATTCATGTCAAAATTATGAGTCGTGTTAGTCATGTTATTGTGTCTTGTCATGTTAATCGCGTTTTTATTCGAGTTATCATGTTTATTTATGTTCAATTTAGTCTGAAATTTAATGAATCGTATCATTCGTGTCGTGTCGTATTGTGTCATTTTTATTTGGATCGTGTTCGTATCAATTAAAAAAAATATGAATTCGTGTCGTGTCGTATTCGTATCTGAAAATCCTTGTCGTGTCGTGCAGGCCCAAAATACGGCTCAAAAACACTAATTGCCACGCCTAATAATTTTTGTTTTTAAGGCAGAGCAAGAATCGATTGGCTTATAGTTTTCAAGTACATATAAAATATAAATATATTCTAATGATTTAAATTATTAGAGATTGATACTTGGCGTAGTTGAATATTTGGGAAAACCGTTGATTTAAATGGGTTAAATTAAGGATTTGAAATTAGATGGTAAACCCGCGCGTAGAATGGGTTCGCTGATTTGAAAATTTGTAAGATTTGAGGATTAGGCTTATTGATCGGGATTGATTTGAGTAATTTTATTGTACGAGTGGGGTGAACATATTTGGGTGAGATTTGGTTTGGGTTATAAATTCCTAGAGTGAGATACTTACTATGCCTCGTAATTTCATTTAAATATGTGTGGGATTATACCTAGATACGATGCCTTAGGAGATTGGACTAGGGCTAATTGAGATTTAATATAGTTGAATATGTGTGTCTTAGTGTATAATAGGGCGATATTGTACCTAGATTTGGGAACCTGGAGTGTTAGGGTTAATGTATGATAGAATGAGTATATGGTTATAGATGTGTTATACCATTTTTATAAAGGGAGATGCTTAGTGTGACCCAGTAGTGTTGGGTCGGAATGTGTATGATATTTATCTTAACCCGTCAGTAAGGTTTGTGTACATTATGTTGATTTATCCCATTAGTGAGGGTGTAAACATAACATTAGTGTTAGTTCGACATGTTTATATGTTTATTTTTTCTAACTCGTTAACGAGGGTTATATTTAAATGTATGTTTTATGTGGTTTATATACCATTTGTAAATACTCACTGTGACTACCGTGATGGTGCCTCGGTGAGGAGATGAGTTTACCATGGTTATTTTATCCCAGTGTCTTACGTCTAGGTATCTGTATATCGATAGGTTCCCGTCGATATTTCACAGTATGGTCTTTAGTATGGTGGACCATATGGATGATGGGTAGACGTAGTGATTTATCCTTTAATCATGATGATGTCTTTGGTTTGGGACCACCTGAGCCTATACCTTGTACAAGTGAGTGATCCTTGAAAGTAATAGGGACAAACCTTTATTATGTGTGGGCGTAAGAATATCCCATCTATTTGTATATGCGGGGGGTTATAACTTTGTATGGATGTTAAAAGTGATGAAGTCTTTCTCCTACCATATGTGATTATTGTGCAATGGTACTAGAGTTAGTTGTACTAACTTATGTGTTATACTAGAGATGTATATGACTTATAGTAGGGATGTCTACTTATATACTTATGTTTCAAATTCATGTATTATATATACTAGAGATGTGTATATTATATTATTGGCATGGGATAGTCAAATGTATATAGACTTTAGTTATAAGCTTGTTATTGGTATATTGTTATTTAGTGAGACGTACCGTAGGTTTGAGACTATCACACAATTTATGCATTATAAGAAAGAGATAAACTTAAGGATAAGAAACTAAAGATTGTATGACTTTAATCATATAGGTTTGGGATTTAGAACCGTGTGATATTTTAGGATGTTGGGTTGGGTAACCAATAACATAAACTATGTTAAAACACGAGAGGAAGATATATAGTTATAATGTGACCCAAATGCAATTATAATCCTATTCTACATAGGGTTCTTGCTTACATTTTCTTTGAAAAACTATTTTTACAGGTTTTTGTTGCGGTAGTTCTTGTGGACGTGGATTCGTTAGAGGCGCATCTCTAGCGACGTCCCATTTCTTATTCTTGGGATTGTAGGAGTCGAGTAACTGTAGCTCATTCTTTTATTGTACTTTTTAATTTTCAGTCAGGTCACACACACACACACACATACACACACACACACACACACACACACACACACACACACACATATATATATATATATATTCAGAGTTGGGCAATTGTATGATTACATATTATATATTAAGAGTTGGAATTATGTTGCATTAACAGTGATTGGTATCAGAGTTGATTGTGTTGATTCAGTATTTCATTATCTTATCATTGTTCATTCGGTTTCGATTATTTCTTTTACTAAGAATGTTACCAAAAAAAATTATTTCCGTGATTTTTATATTAGATTTGACATATCACCAACATGATGCAAATTTTTTAATGATATCTCATTTTATTAATGATAATTTGGAATTGTAAAAAAAATGAAAAAGTACAAATCTATAGTATATCTTCATGACGATAAGACACTTTTCGAGTTTATTTCTGATTTAGTATTGGATTGGAACATATACAAAAAAATATATTCAATAGTGGTTGATAATATAAAGGAAAATGATGACATGGTGATACATCCAAGAAGTTGGTTGTAGTTCACATATCCTTATTTCATATTCAACGTAGTGCGCAGATCCTTAACTTAACCTTACAAGATGGGTGTTATTGTCAAAATAAGAGACATTATATAGTATTTGATTAAGTCCCCTTATGGCAAACAAAATATTGATTTAGCTTGCAAGTAATTTATGTTAAGTTGTACGAATAAAGTGACAATGCATGTGCCAATCAGGTGTAACTCCACTACTTTTATGCTTGAAACTACTTTGGAGAAACAAGAAACTTGTATCCATTAGTAGAACCTTGATAAAAATAAATTACAAGCACAATCTGAATCTCGAAAGAGGAAAAAAATGGAATTAATATATTGGATTCTTGGATCATTAAAATATTTGGGTTAGATAACTTAATTTCTGATTCACAACATGTATACTTGAAACAACTTTAGAGAAACAAGAAGCTTGTATCTATTGGTAAAACCTTGATAAAAAAAATTACAAGCATAATCTGAATCTAGAAAGAGTAAATAAAAATGGAATTAACGAATCGGATTCTTGAATCACTAAAATATATGGATTTAATATACATATGTAAACTTCTAACGTAAATGTATTTTTATAACCATGATTTGGTCCAAATCCCACCTATTTCAAACTTAGCGTTTGGGTTAACTAGGTGACCTGATCTGATTAGTATGAGCGTAGTTGAAGGTTTTGAGAACATATTTAGGCATAGATGAACACTAACAATGGGCGAGACAAAGGAGCTAAGTTAAAAGGAAAAGTTATATCCAAAATAAAGTTTGAAGAGATGCATGTGTCACCACTTGACTTAAACCGAATGCTCAAGAATAAGATAGTGATTCTTTTGCTTCGATGAGAGACAATTAAGCCCTATGGTGACGTAACTTTTTATGCCCGATGCACGTATCACCAATCGCTAGGGCTCCCTCTAACTAAAATACAACATCAGGGGATTTATTGACCATCATGTTAAACTATATCTATTAAAAACTCCATGGAGGAAACATCCCAATTATGGTTAATAAACCATGAAACTAAAAGCTCACTATGATAAAAGAAAATTAGGATACAAGTACAACAAGTAAAACGAATGTTGATGTAAAAAACTAGATCGCTCTAATTATTCAATCACAGATAAATAAAATGAGACAAAGATTTTTAAAGTGGTTCAGCCTTATAAGAATGGCCTACGTCCACTGCTATGTTATTGCTGAGTGTTGTAGAATTCTTGATTACAAGTTCTCTCAAGAAATTCCCTTCCCTTTGAATGAGGGTGATACAAGGTATTTATAGCCCTTAGGCTGTATATGAAAAGGTTGATACATTAAATGATATACATATGAAATGGTAATACATTTAATGCAGCGTGTGCGTCAAGATGATAAACATTCAATGAATAATTGAACCGTTGATTATCTGGCAGTTTATGATACGGCCGAGATGCAACTCGGACTGCCTTAGTTCCTCGGAGCGCTAGAGTACCTCGGAGCGCTAGAGTACCTCGGAGTGCTGAAGCTCCTCGGTGTATCCTCGTTGCTCGGAGAGAACATGAGTTGGTCGGGGAAATGAACTTCCTCGTTGTTATTGTGCCACGTAGATTTGACAAATGTCTTTGTATTATTCGCCCACATCAGCATATTAATTTTGGTATCAACAACGAACATGAGAATCAGATATACTAAAATGAGAGTCGTACTCTACGACTTAATTCTTATCCAGAAAAAGATTGCTCCACTTGTGCTTCCATTATTGAAAGCAATATTCTACCTTCTCTAGTACACCAAGTGATGTAGTGTATGTAGGTATGTTGTGTTCCTAAGTTTGTGACTGTAAATCTGATCACTAAACTCACGTTCACTTAAATATATAGACAATACCTACCAATTACAAGATATCAACTAAATATATACATGCCAAATAGTTTATGCTATAATAAACTTATAATGTGATTTCAACAGTGATCTTGGCAATAATACTGTAGAAATCAAGATCTGAAATACTTAGGGGTTGTTCAGTAATAGAAAATTGAGGGTGTTTTCTAGAAAGCGCTTTTCTGTGGAGATAAAAAAATTAAAGAATGTGTTCAAATAACGTATTTTTTCAAATTAAAAAAGTAATTTTCTATTATTCTTTTTTTTTAATTTTCCACAAAACTGAAAAATATTTTTTTATGTTTTCTAATTTTCCATTTTAAAAGAGGGACTCATTTTTCTCATCCCATTTTAAAAGTGGGAACGATATCCTATTTATCTCAGTTAATATATAGAATCGATCACATGGAGATCAATTTCTCGCTTTACATTTATCTCATCTCCTTTCTCCAATCAGAGGTCCAAACGTCTCATTACTCTTATATAGGGTTTGATTAGAATTTTGACAGGCTTAATATCTCATCATATTTTGTGCAAAAGTACCTAAGGTTTGTAATTATTGGTTGATTGGTTGATTGGTTGATTTTATAGATCTATTTGTTATTTTTATTGGTTGATTTAATGAATTTCTAGCAATTTTGAACAAGTTCAAACTAGCAATTATGTCTCATTGATCCAGGGTTTGTCAAATCTGATTATACATGCGATTTAGTCTGTTGAATTACAATTTTTTTGTAATCGACATTTTCATTAGCATATATGCATTCTTATAGATCTAATTATATTTTTGATTCGTTTATATTATGCATATGTTGAAATTCTAAACAATTTTGAAGTATAGCAATTATTGGTTGATTATATGATTTTTATAGCAATTTTGATTATGAAAAGCAGTTGATTGATGTTGTTTTGATTGGTTAATTATATGAATATGTAGTTATTTTGAATATTTTCAGAATAACAATTATTTTTACATTAGTTGATTTTATTAACTCTATTTCATCTTAGATTTCTTTGTTAAGTTGTATATTTAATAATCTATTAGATACATGGTTTTGGTATATGTAGCAACATATTTAAGTTGGTGTATGATAATGGTATTAAATATGTAGAAACACACACACACACACACACACACACACACATATATATATATATATATATGTATGTATGATTTTGGTATATGACTTAATGCAATTTGAATTTTTTTATCGTTAGTTTTAATGTAATTATTTTTATTTTTGTTATAGTTAGATTGGAAAGGGTGGGGATGTCAAAGATACAATGAAATGGCCCGATATGAATGAGAATGCGTTTTTGAGTATTTTATATAATCGAGTTAAGGAAGATAAAAACGATGCACCCATTTTCAAGTCATCTTATTGGAATGAAATGGATGAGGAGGTATTTTTAGAAACTGGAGTTAGGTATGGATCAAAGCGGTTAATCGAAAAGTACAACCGCCTTTGTATGAAGCATCGCAAGATTTTGAGGTGTTGGGGCGCACTTGTGTTACCTTTGATATTAATTCTGGAATGATATTTTCTCCAAACAATGTTTGGCAAATGTTTTATAAGGTTCTATATATAAAAAGCCTATTATATATTTTTTTAGATAAACATAATTATAATTGTCTTAATGTATGTTTTAACTCAAAATGTAAAAGAATAAGAATTTCAAAGCAATTAAAAGGTCCTGTTGCACAAACTAAGACATGCCTGGTCAAGTATTTGACAAGTTTATGGCTACCGGAGCTCTTCATTATACTTCCACTCAATTGCCTCCTACCTCGGAGTAAGAGAGGCAAAATGAAGACCGATTTCTTAATAAAAGTGTATATATAATTAATAATGAGAAATTTGGGATTAAGAGTTCCAAGGGAAAGAGTCTTACTGATGAAAGTATCCCGGGTTGTATTTATTTTAAAAAGGAATCAAAAATTGAAAAGTTGAACTCGTGTTTGGAGATGTGGAAGACTTCTTTATGTGCTTAGAGTTGAGAAAGATTTGGCAAAAATAAAAAAGTATAAAGAAAAATGTAGTTAAGCCAAAAGTCCTATATCCAATCCATATTCAATTGAAGAATGCATGGATGTGTGGAGAAGATAAATGATCTTTCTGATGCCTCGTTCAATAAATCTCTTGAGAAGTTCAAAGACCATGCCTGGAGGAAAATATTCATAAAAATGTTTGCTCCAAAGTGGAAAATATGGCTGAAAGGTCTTGAGTGATTGTTATAAATAGTTGTTTAGTTTTGGTTATAAATGGTTGCTTAGTTTTAAATGTAAATGGTTGTTTACTTTTAACTATATGTTTTAGAGACAAATTTTGAAATTAACTGCTATTGATATATGTGGATTTAACTTTTCAATGAGTAATACAAGTATTTTGCCTCACACCTTTAAGTAGAAAAGCCTTAATATTACTTTGTGATTAAGCTGAAACAAATTGCAGTTGACTGTTTGAATATTTCTAATTATATTTATTGCTCACCCACTACACCAAACTGGGCGAATAGTCATAAAAAAGGGGTCACGGCCCATAGCCGTGACCATAACCAAAATAGGCGTGACGAAGTCTATGATGTGGCGTGGTAATGACTCGTCTCGCATGTAGTCATGGATAGTTGACGTGACTCGTGTGAGTCACGGATATAAGCTGTGATCCAGTCGTGATCATTATGGCGCCAAGTTTCCCTCCAAATATAGTCTCGGATAGGGTCACGACCTTAGGCCGTGGCCACAAACCAAAGCCACACTGATATAGTCATGACTTTTGACCATGACCATTCTGGGAACTGAGTCACGGCTTTTGGCCGTGACTCGGTTATTATTTACACGCTGACGTGTTAAAAGTTAATGTTGTCACGACATGTGGTCATGACCCTTAGCCGTGATGAGTGTTTTTATACTTAATGCCCAGCCGAACTATTTCATTTCCCTCGCAAAAACCCTAAACCCTTCAAATTTTTGGCTTTTGTGCGATTTTGTGCAATTTCAATCTCCAACTCTATTTCAATCTCTAAGGTAATATTTCAATCTCAGTGTATTTTTTTGTGTGTATGTATGTGTGTATTTGTGTGTGTGTATGTATTTCAGTGTGTATATGTGTGTATGTATGGTATTTGTGTATGTGTGTATTTCAGTGTATGTATATGTGTATATATGTGTGTGTGTGTATTTCAATGTGTATATTTGTATGTATGTGTGTATATGTATATGTGTATGCATGTGTGTATAGTGTATATGTGTGTATGTGTGTGTCTATTGATGCTAATGTTGGTTTACGTTTAGGGCTGAAATATAAAAAAAATGTGTCCTTTAATATTGATGCTAAAAAAAATAAAAAAAAATATATGACTAATGTTGGTTTAAGTCTAGAAACAAAATATATGACTAATATTGGTTTAAGTTTAATATTAATGCTGAATCCTAAATTAATTTTAGGGGTAATGTTTGTAAGGGCTTAATTTTATGACTAATGTTTGTAAGGGTTAATTTTACGATTAATGTTTGTAAGGATTAATTTTAGGGTTGATGTTAGAATTGATTTTAGGGATTGTTGTATTAAATGACAAAAGTAGGTATTCAATACCTAATAAATTAACAGTGAGATATACACACATACAAAGGATTCACTGGTTGGAGATACACACACATATACGGGATTCAAAACCTAATAAATTAGTGTTCCCATTACTGATTTTAGATGGTGGAGTTCGATTTTGTTTAGGAGAGTGAGGGGAAGTAAGGATTGTTATGCAACTATAGTTTGATTCCACGCTCTCCTTCTCAAATGCCATATTGTTGGGGGGAATTTACATTGTGAAGCGAAGACTTAATATGAGCGAGAAAGTAACCGTTATATGAAGGAAATCAAAGGTCAGGTCACAAAGTTTTTTGCGACCTGGGTCGTACCTTGCTCTGCTTCAATTATAAGTTATGTCAGTTGCGGGATTATTTGCCCCGAAGTGACTCCACAATCACATTCATATATCTTTACGTGTGTATGTGTGTATATATTTATGTGTATTTCTGTGTGTATGTGTGCACGAGATTCACGCCCTCGTACATAATAACTAGTTAATGATTCATTAGAGCAATTATTTATAGGAATCATAATTACGGTGCTAATAAATGGCAACAAAAGTGGAAAAGGTTGCGATTGGACCGTGACCATGGTCACGGATATAGTTCATGACCATATCCTTATTTTTTTATCACACATGAATGGGGTCATGGCTCTGGGCCATGACTAACCTAATTACATGAAAAGTATGCGTCATGACCTTAGACCGTAACAGCGTCTGTGACCATTTTCATACGCCGAAGATGGGGTCACGAATTTGAGTCGTGACCCTATCCATGAATATTCGAGTAAATTGAACAATGGGTCACGACCTTAGGCCATGATCTGGTACGAGATGTGGTCACGGCTGGTATTCGCGATGACAGTTTGTGACCCAATTAATCCGTGACCAGTATTGTGGTATGGGATATGGGTCATGACCATCGTTTATGGTCAAGCCCGTTTTAGTCACGGACCAAATTCGCGACCCATGTCCAATGGTTAGGAATAAAATCTTTGACCATTCGCCCAGTTTAGTGTAGTGACCCACTGTTTGAATCTCTCTAATTATGAAGTTATGTTTGTTGCCTTACACCTATGATCATCCAATTATGTTTGTTGCTCACCCACTGTTTGAGTTGGTCTAGTTATGCAGTTGAGTCGTATAAAAAGAAAGTTATGCAGTTTAATCATGTACAGTTGTTGTGAAATGACGCATGTGTTATTATAAGTGGTTGAAATAATAATGGCACGAGCAAATAGATTTAAGTATTATTTAACATTACTTTTCATAATTTTTTTTTACCATAACTATGCTGATTAGGCCTTTAGAGATATTCTTAGTAATGGCAGCAATCGCTGACAACATAATTTCTGCAATAGTCATTTTCTTTAAAAGGTAATGTGGAAAATTCCCCGAACTGTTTTATTTGGTTTAAAATTCCCTTAAGGTAAGTATTGATTTCTAGTTTACAATGAATATATAGTTGGTAATGCATTTTTTTATTTGCTTCTTTAATGTGAACTTAGTTTTTGTCACTGTTTATGCATTCGAAGTGTTTTATTTTATCCTTTTGTGGAGCATGTGTTTATACAACTACCATAATAGATATATCACTATTTTAGTCAGAAAAGAATTGAATCCATATTGAACTAAATCCATCTACCATAATTGTTTAATGCATATTGAATTGAAAAGAACTGAAAAGTCTCGATGAACTGAAAACAACTATCATAGATGTTTAAGATGAAATTTGTCTTACTATCATAGATGGAGTTTTTTTGTTTTATTTGTTTCACATTCATGGTGATCGGAGGAGACTAAATATTATCTCATATAATATGTTAGGAGGTCAACATTAATATACCATCTCATTCAACTGAAAAAAAAATTATTGCTCACTCTGCAATCTGTCCTCTACATTTGCTGCAAATATGAGTTATATGTCAAATTCATTAAGTTCCGGTTCAAGTGATTATGATGATGATGGTCTTGATTTATCGATGGTTAGATATATATGAGAACACACTATATATTTACCTACTTGAGTCTACATATATAGGAGTTCCAACTAGTTTGGATATCTAGACAAAATAGTTTAGACTTTTATGAGAACTCCATCTCCTCAAAGGTACAAGCTCAAAGAAGAAATCTAGTCCAAGATGACCTTCAAAGGGAAGTTAATTCTAACCGTAAAACCACAAATAGGACACTTTCACTACATAATACATATCACCTATTTGCTTTAATGGTTCTTCAACGCTTCAAATCATTTTAAAATTTATTTAATTCAATTCAAATCATTTTATATATTTTTTAATAATTTTCAAATGATTTTTGAATTAATTAAAATGTGTTTTTAAAAGTGTTGTGGGTAAAAATTGGTTTTCAGAAACTTGTTTTCTCTGATGATTGTTTCCTGGGTAGAATAAAAAAACGCTAAAGAACTGGAGGTGTGCTTTGTAATTACTTTCATATACGCGTTTTTGTTTACATTTGGTGCATACACGTGTTGGTTGCATATCGATTGGATTTGTGTTTTCTGTTAGACACAAAACACGTACACTTTCTCAACCCTTGGATCAACATTATCAACGTACTGCATGTGTTGTGAGTTAATCCTCGTGAACCCAGTTTAAACCAATCACCATTTGTTTAACCCACCGCTTTTGTTGAACCGTTGGATTATAGTCAATCTATCAAGACTAAATCCTAGCCTTAGGATTGAGGATGATGTTCTAGATCCTTCTACGTTTAGTATAAAAAGGTCCCAAGCCTCAGCATTTTGAGACTTTTGCCATTTCGTTAATTCTAAGAGTAAAGAGAGAGTAGAGAGAAGAGAGAGAAGATAGAAAAGGGAGTAGAGATGGAAAGAAAAGAGAGAGATTAGAAGAAAAAAACATAGTTTTCTTCGGAGTTCAAACCTATGTGTGTTTTCTCCCAAACCAAACACCAAAACTTAAACAGTTCCAAACACCAGAAAACCCATTCTTGAGAGTTAGACATTTCTAGGGTTTCTGTGTTGTTAGTGTTGTATTTTCGTTTGAAGACCTCTGATTCTCTCAGAACTCATCTCTAAGAGAGACTTAAGTTTCCTTATTCAAACTGAGTTTTTCTAAAAGAGAACATCACACAATTTTTCTGTTTCTCTTTTTAGATTTGGCATTTTAGATCTATTCTGTTTCAACAAATTTTGAAACAAAAACTTTTAAGTGTTAAACTATTTTTCAGATCTAGTGAGTTGTTTGTTGTTCTGATTTTTTATTTCATGTTTTATGAAATACTGGTGTACAAAAATAAAAAGGAACACAAAGAACTCGTAATACAGTTTTAAGCCGTAACCATAGATCTTAAAAGAAGTCTTGTGCCAAAAATTGTTGAATCAGTTTCTACATGTTAAGTCTGAATCTATTTTAATAAAGTAGACTTCTAGTCTAGTTTGGATCTCAATTGGAGGTTTACAATTTCAAAAATATTTTCAAAACCCAGAAATTATTTAAGACCTTGAACCGTCTTCTGAGCAAGGTATCCTTGAGATCTATGGATAAATAAATGATCAAGAAGTCTTGGCTCGAAAAATCAAGATTCAAAAATAACTTTCACTTTAGATCCGTTGTAATTTGTTAAGAAAGTTTGTATAAATCTTGAGAGGGTGAGTTGCATGTTTGCATATAGTAGCATATCACAAACACTATCTTACACGAACTCTTAGACACTGTGGTTCTGTCTGAGAATCTTAGAATTTGAAAGAGTTGGTGGAATCAAAATTCAAAGAAAGGGAGATCAAGGAAAAAGCAAAGAAGCGGCAAAAAAAGATGAGTTTAATTCAGAATACCTTTGTAGTGGATAATCTCAAGTAGGTACATTCTGAACTTAGGTTAGGATCTTTGTGGTTTGATTAAGTGTTGTCACTTGATTTTTATTCTAGTGGATTTTTGTTTTGTGCCGTAGAGGGCACTGTGGATGTTTCCCTTGTTTAAGGGTTTTACCACGTTAAAATTCCTGTGTCTATTTCTTTGAATGTTCTTAACTATTGTTATGAATGGAACTGGATGTTAACTTTAGTAGATGCTTATTAAAAATTAAAAAGAAGGTAACCAACTATCGAATTTAAATCCATACTGTAGGAGGGTACTTTAGATTATATATGGAGGCGTAACCCCTATTGAGTATGGTAATCACAAGTTAATTGGCCAAAGCTTTGGATTAATGATAGAGCACATAAACATGAACCCAATGAGGATAGACTCAACTTAAACTCACAAAACTCTCGTATATAACTCAGGTCATGCTAATGGACTTTAGAAGTGGCTTGGCTAGAGGGAGAGGGAAGTAAGCACCCTAGATACACCCTGATAGGCAGGTAGAAACACACCAAACACCCTCAAGAATCTCTGTCAAGTATTAAAAGCTTTATAATAAATGATAATGGTGAGTGAGTAAGCTCTCTGGTTTTGCAATAACTTCTGAATTCTCCTAAAGTCTATCTCTTCCTCAAAGGTGGTTGGGGTCCTTAAATAGCCCCCCAACACCACCACCGAGGCAACTCAGTCATTAAAGACTATGAAAGACATCCCTCATACTTTATGTCACAACATTAAATGCCTGATGTACTAGTTGTCTCAACATCATAAACATTAAATGCCAAGACATGCCTTTTGCCTAACCACTGTGTGTCTGGGGGTTGTTGTCGCAGAGGTGGCTCACCAACTGCCTGACAGCCCCAAATACCACGGTGGTTTTCTCAAGTGCATGTCTGACATTGTTTAGATGGCTAGTGACATCACCCACAGTAGACGTGACATTAAGTAGAGGGTCGTTTGGTCCATAACTCAATGCCCGATGGAACTCCAAGCTGCTCCGCTTGAGGTTCCACGGTCAAGGTCCTTCGGTGTTTTACCAGGTGTATCTAAGATGGTCAGGACAAGCCCCAACGGTGCCTTACTTCTCAATCCTCCAAACCAAGTCCTTTTAAAGTTCCCATGGTGAGGTCATTCGATAGGGCATGAAAGCCCTCCCAGGTCCTGCCATGCCTGGTCTCTCGTGAGTACCGTTTGACCTCACCCAAACTGCATTATCACTATCGTTATGCCATTACAACCGTTACAGCCTTACAGTGAATGTAATCAAAGGTACAATATGATTAACACAACAAGTTGAAGTATGAGTTGCCACGCTGAGTTGCCTTCCCAAGATGCCACGCTTGAGTTGCCACGCTGAGCTGCCTCGCCAAGATGCCACGTTGAGCTGCCTTCCCAAGATGTCACGCTTGAGTTGCCACGCTGAGCTTCAAGCCCCCTCGTGGAGAGATTTGTTGGGACAAGAAATGTCTGCACGAAATGACTCAACTTGATGGATTTTTCTTTGTGTAAGCGTTGGAACATCTTATTCGTTGGGGCCTTGTTAGATAAGTCTGA
Organism: Sambucus nigra; assembly: GCA_949130495.1. NCBI lineage: Eukaryota > Viridiplantae > Streptophyta > Magnoliopsida > Dipsacales > Adoxaceae > Sambucus > Sambucus nigra. The sequence continues at coordinate 73,004,042 of OX422215.1, forward strand.
CAAAAAGATTGGCGCCAAAAACTCAAGCTTGCTGAAGAAGGCAACGCTTCCTGTTCTCTATGCGTCATTTCATTAATGACGTGCGCTGTCTTTTCAACTGTCGCAGCACTTCCCGAAGTGCCACGTGTTCTTGTGAAATGATTACAGGCAGCCGTGCATGTGCGAGGGTGGGAAAATCTAAACGCCAAACTCGAAAGTCTCAAACAGCCATTTTCAAAATACTTTGAACCTTAAACATGTAGGCCTGAGGGGTCTGTTTCTACTTCTTCCTTCTTCTTCACTTATTTCCTTACTTCGTTATTTATCTTTTTTTCCTCAGCCTATCGCTTGTTTTCTTATAAAGAGAGAGAGAGAGAGATACGCCATTGTTGCAAAGAGCTATAACACTGCTTGTGATCGTCCGTCTCCATTGTTGCTTTCAATCCCTTTTCTCTTGAAGCTTTCTTTGTTACAGCTTCACTGTTTGTCATGGCGTCTTCAAGCAACCCCACCATTTCCGCCACTAGTGTTCCGTCTTCCACCACCACTGCTACCTCCGCCCTGGGTGCTGCTCGCCAAGAACAGCTGAGATTTTACCGTCACTCTCCCATTTTTGGGGAGGGTGATGGCTTTGCTGTTGCCTGTAAGTCTGTCTGCTTTTCCTCCAAGTTTGACGCCCTCTTGCTGGGTGATGAAGACGAAGAGGTGTCTAAGTGAGGATTTTTGCCTCCAGAAGGAACTCTGAGATTTTGCTTAGAGCGAGGGGACTTTCCATGGTCCCACATTGATTTCGAAGCACCCGGAGGATCCCCCGCCCACTTTGCTGCCTGGAACTCTCACATGCAGAGTTCCTATGCTGATATCCTCACCAAGATTGGGCTGCAACGGGCTAAATGGTTTGGTGAGTTCACTATCTCAAAGAACAATGCTGCCCTTCCTGTCTTGATCTCTCGATGGAACGTGACTACTCATACGTTCATCGTTGCGTGGGGCGAGTTCACCATCACTCTGGAGGACGTGTGTGAGCTTTTGGGCCTCGATGCAACAGGTCATGAGCCCTACACCGATGAGGCCTTTGATACCCAAGAGACTGCCGATCGTTTGGAGTTGGATCGTATATGCCGAAGCTGCATTGGCTCATCCAACAAAGCTACTTTTTCTCCCTTGATTAGTTATTTCTTCAAGGGTTCTGGTGAAGGCAGTTCTTCAGAAGATGCTCCTGGTCAAGGTACACCGTTGGAACTTCCCGCCTACATCCTTGTGATTCTTTCCCGCTTCTTTTTGACGGGCAAGCCCAACGACCAGCCCCGAAGGGACCTTATCAACCTGTCCCTTCGCTTAGCTCGAGGCATAAAGCTTCCCCTGGCCGCAATTGCCTTGGGATCTTTGTACACCTGGTTGGACATGACTTTATTCTACATGGAACGCTCCATTGGTCGTTATAACTTGGCCAATTTTTCCAATAGTGTGCTTCTGACTAGCTTTCTTTACTTCCGCTTTCCTGCCGTAGCGGCCAAGTCCAACAGACCTCCTTCGGCTGAATCGATTCTGCCTCCTCGGTCCTTCATTTACCATAAGAGGCAAAGCCGAAAGGAGTTGATTTCAGTGATTGACCGTTTTGAGAGCTTAGTTATGAGGCCTTATCAAGAAGAGGCCTTTTTCCACACTTGTAAGTTTTTTCATCTTGATGCCAGAATGATACGAGATCCCTCTCCTGACATCGAGGACCCCTCGCTGGCCGTAGTTCTTCTTCTTTCTCCTGGATATCTTCCCTCCTACACCGAGTGGGGATACTCGAGCGAGCATTATAACCCCAACCGATGCAGCCGTCAGTTTGGGTTTGACCAGGGGGTGCCACGTCCAGTTTTCCAATCATCAAACCCCAAAGTCTCCTTTGGCGAGGCGTGTTCGTTGTTTTCTTCAACTGCTGCGTGGGGGATATCCTCAGCAATGGCTGGGCGTGTCACCATTCCTAGTATTACTAGGCATGGGGATGTGACCCCTCTGTTTGCCACCAAATATTGGCCAAGACAACTAGCTGAAATTGCTAAGTTCATCGAGCGAGAGCCGGTGTATCCTCCTGTTTGCTCATTTTCTGCCCTAGAGTTGGGGCTAAAGGGCAACTCTGTGCTTGGGATAGAGTTCCCTCTAAGTTCAAACCACAAAGCACCTCCCAACGAGCTTCCCCCACTTTGTGCCATGGTCCCAGTTGCCACGCCAAAGTCCAAAACTGCTGCTGCAAAGAAGGCTGCCCCCTCTGCTGCAGCTACTACCGATGAGGGGGCTTCTCGACCTCTTGATAAAAAAGCAAGAACGGCCAAGAGTGGGACATCGAAATCATAGTCGAAGTCCCAGAAGCCCCAAACTCCCGTGGCAGCTCTTCCCATAGCCTCCGTTCCTCCTCCCATGCCCGTTGAGATGACTGAGCGTGTGAGGAGGGAGGCCCAGGCAGAACTGGACCGAATAAATGCTGAGTATCAACGGCATGCAGTCGTTGTCCCTTCCTCCGTTGCTTTCCCCACGGTGGTGGTGGATCCTTCAGAGCCAACGGCTAAAAAGAGGAAGAGTTACAGGGTTCCTCAAGGGGTCAGCATTGGTGCAGCTAGCTCGAGGAAGAAGACTCTGGGCACCAAGTCCCAGAAGAAACGAACTCCTGAAGTACACCTGACCCCTGAGGTGCAATCCACCCCTGCCCCCTCAATTGCTGCCACTCCTCCCACTTCGCCCGTGGTTGTGTCTTCTCGTTCTCCTTCTGAATCGGAGGTATGTATGGCTGACTTAGCTATTATTGCCCTTTTGCTTAAGGAGGACTATCTTTACTTATGCATATACTTTGAAAATTGTGGTGCAGGGGGTGCAGGGAGCTGAAGTAGAAAGACCAGACCTTTCCAGCCCTCCCGTGAGCCCTTTTGTGGGGGGACGCTTCGGTGCATCTCATACCGATGTGACTCCTCCCCGTTCCCCCATGACAGGGCCTACGTATTCTCGCCGTGGAGTCAGCCAACGTGCGAGGGAAGTTATTGCAGGAGGTGATGACGTTGATCCTGCGAGTGATTCCTTGCCTGAAGTGGTAACCCTGCCCGAAGTGGCACATCCCGAGCTAACATCCTTGGTCCCTTCTGATTCACAGGCCTCACCTGAGGTTCCTCTGGCCATTGTACTTGTTGAGGAGAGTGAGCCCGAGGTATGATATGATCTATAATTTATTTGTTGTAGTCCTTTCGGTCATACTCTTTTCGTATTTGGCTTACTGAATTGTGATATGTTTTGGGTACCCCAGGTGGAAATGTCCTCGTTGTTGGCGAGCATTCTTCTTCCAATGATGCTTATGAGGCCCCCGACTGTCATTCCTTTGTTTAGCACCATAACCGAGGTAAGTAACACGTCAAGATATTTCTTCATATTTTCTGTGCCCATTCTTCTTTTCTAACACTTGGCTTTGTGTACAGTTTTCTCCTGATCTTGCACCAACTCCTGTAGTGAGGGCCCAGGTTGGTGTGTTTACACCCCTCCTGACGTGGCTTTGTTTGAGGGCTCAGTGTCTTCTCATGATGAACCCGACATGCTGGCCCTTGTGCCCTATACGGGTGATCAGGTTTGGACAAGCGTGGAGGCTTCTGCGTCCAGGGACCCCGTTATGGCATCTGGGGTAATAATCGCTCCCCCAACGGTTCCTGTCGCTGTGGCTGCCTCAAATGCTCCCGTTGTGACTGAGGTATATTTTTCTTGTTATCTTTTGTTAAGATTTTCCATAATCTCCATCTTATAACGATGACTTAACAACGAAAGCGCTTGTTAAGATTTTTTTTATAAACTCCACCTTATAACGGTGACTTAACAACGAAAACACTTGTTAAGAATTTTTTCGCAAACTCCACCTTATAACGGTGACTTAACAACGAAAACACTTGTTAAGTTTTTTCATAAAGTCCACCTTATAACGGTGACTTAACAACAAAAACGCTTGTTAAGATTTTTGGCAAACTCCACCTTATAACGGTGACTTAACAACGAAAACGCTTGTTAAGATTTTTCGCAAACTCCACCTTATAACGGTGACTTAACAACGAAAACACTTGTTTAGTTTTTTCATAAACTCCACCTTATAACGGTGACTTAACACCGAAAACGCTTGTTAAGATTTTTCGCAAACTCCACCTTATAACGGTGACTTAACAACTTACCACTTGTTAAGTTTTTTATTCATAATTCCATTATTTGGGCTTTTTCTTTTCAGGTTGCTCGGGAAAATTCGCCCCCAGTTCTCTCACCTGTAGGTTCTCCCTTCCGAGAACCTGATGTTTCAGAAAATTCTATTCATGATGATCAAGGTTCTACGACTGGTGCTGCAGCCGAGAGCGAATCTGGGTGCGAATTGCCTCTTCCTGACCTAGCTCCTCACTCGTTCTGCCTCATGGTGCTTCGGCAGTCTCCTCAAATTCCCGTCAACCATCGCCTGTTGATTGAACAATTGGTGGATCGGCATCCTGAGACCTTCACACCGGATTGCCTGTGCTCAAATATTCATGTGATGAGTCTCAGACTACAAGGCATGGCGATCGTTGTTGCTGAAATTGCCAGTACCCCCACTGCCAGTGTTACCAGATCCCTTCTCAACCAATTTCTAGGTTTTCTGAAGGAGTTTGGACGTGATGGTTTCCGTTTTGACTGGCTTGCTATGTATCTGAAGACCTTGAAAAACCAGCAACTGATTGGCCAGAGGGAGGTATTGCGCAAGCACCAGGAGGACCAGCAAGCTGAGGAGGCTAGGTTGGTCGTATTGGCCCCTCTTTTGGAAGCAGTGGAACAAGAGGTGAAGGATGCCGAAGAAGCTTTGTCCCTGGCCAAACTAAAGCGTGAGAGACTCTTTGTCCCTGGCCAAACTAAAGCGTGAGAGACTCCTGATCGAATGTACGCAAGTGCAAACGAGGCTGGAGGTTTCTATTAACGCCCAACGTTCTTTCACAGCAGCTTCTTCGGGCCTGCCTGGAGATTTTTTCTCTTCCTCGGATTTATCTTTTCTTTTAGGGTAGTTACTTCTTGTATACAAATCTTTTACTTCTTTTTCTCTATGTAATTCTTGGGCAATAGCTTCCAAAGGGAATTTTGTAATACACTATTGTTTATGAATGAAGAACGCATACTTTTCAATCCCTTCATGTGTTGTGACTGCTGTTGTGTGCTATAGAGTTTTGTGTTTCTGCAATTCTTTATTCTAAAAAAAAAATGTCACCCAAAACTTGTATATTTATAACGATATAGCATCAACTCAAACTTGGTTATTTTACACATGATAAACCTCCAGCCACTTATTGTTAATCTTAAATGGCTTGTCTTCTTCTATCTTCGAAATTAAGCAATAACCTGAGTCATGCGCTTCCCTCACAACATAAGGTCCCTCCCAGTTGGCTGCGAACTTTGGTAGAGGAAGTCCCCTGATGTGCTTTACTGCCGCTGTCAATACGAGGTCTCCTTCCACGAACTTCCTTGGTCTCACCAAGTTGTCATATGCCCTGGAGAGTTGTTTCGTATATATTTGAAAGTGTTGCATCGAGTTATCTCTGTGCTCATCCAACGCTTCCAGCTGTATATGTCTACTATGAGGGAGCATGCTACTTCTCAAGGCATAACGGGCAGAGGGAACTTCCAATTCTACTGGGAGGATTGCCTCAGCCCCATAGACAAGAGAGAACTGCGTATATCCTGTGGGTTTTCGCTTGGTTGTTCGATAGGCCCACAAGACAGCTGGTATCTTGTCATCCCACGCCCCTGGAAAGTCTTCCATCATTTTGGCCAAAATATTAATCAGGGTTTTGTTAGTTGCTTCGGGCTGACCATTTCCCTTTGGGTATGCCACCGTTGAAGTGTGATGAACAATGGAGTATTTGTCCGTGAGCATTGTTACTTCAGAATTGATGAAGGGGGTCCCATTATCTGAGAGAATTACTTTTGGGATCCCAAAATGGCAAATGATGTATTCTCTGATGAAGTTGCTCACCTCCCCAGCCGTTGCCCGTTTGAGTGGTATTGCCTCGGCCCATTTTGTAAAACACTCTGTTGCTACCAGTATCCATATCTTGCCTCTCAAAGAAGGGTGTATTGCCCCCACTAGGTCAAACGCCCAAGTATGAAATGGATAGGGTGTTGACAGAGAGTGTAAGTCCACCGATGGGGCATGGATCATATTTCCATGAAGTTGGCAAGCTTGGCATTTTTGAACGAACTCAGCAGAGTCTTTATCCATCGTTGGCCAATAATACCCCAACGTCATCAACTGATCATACAACTTAGCCCCTCCTATGTGTGCTGAATCGTGCGCTTGTTTGAGGACCTCCGCTGCTTCTTCCCTTGTGACACATCGCAAGGGCCTATTAAAGTACCCCTTTCGATAAAGCTGACCCTCCTGGACGCAGAACCTTGGAGCCCTTCGCCTTAGACCCATTGCATCTATTTTCTCCGTTGGGACAACCCCCTCCAGAATGAAGTCGATGTAGGGCTGCCTCCAGTCCGTTTGAGCTTCAATAAAATGGCACTCAGCTGCTTCGAAGAATAGCTGACACTTGTTGCATTTCCGTTGTAGCTCTGCCGCATCCTGCTTCATTCTAGGCCAGAAATACCCCTCCCTTTGAATTCTCCTATATAGAGGTATCTCAGTCGTCTCGCAATGCTCCTCATGCGTTTTCCTCAATATTTGCTCGGCCTCCTCGGGGCTGACGCATCTTGACAATCATCCTCCTGTATTTCTGAAATAGAGATTTCCCTGGCATGTAAAATATTGGGCCAACTCTCCTAGCCGCATCGCCCTCTCGCCAGACTCCAGTTGCTTCTTAATGTCTCTTCTCCAATCCGCGTCTCCCTCCATCGGTAGTATTGACTGTACGACCGAAGGAGCTGTTCTTCGTTGGATCGTAACGATAGTCGTATCGCTCCTCATGACCATCTTTTGAGCAATAGTGGCATAAGTGTCTGGATGACGGTTCATCGTCCTGGGATGTCTTCTGATTTTGGTCCGATGGAACTGGCTGAGGAGCCTTTGAATGATCGTTCTGTACGGTGCCAAACTCATGTGCTTCAACGCATATTCTCCATTAACTTGCTGAATTACTAAGTGCGAGTTACCCTTGATGCAGAGTGAACGAATTCCCCTTCGAAGAGCCTCCAGCAACCCTAGTACCAACGCTTCGTATTCTGCTTCGTTATTGGAGCAAGGGAAATCTAGTTTGTAGGAAAGGCAAATCTCCTCCGTTCCTTTTGAAAGGATGACCCCTGCCCCTCCTTTTTTTTCTGCCGAAGACCCATCAAACTTCATCGTCCATTCCTCATCGGTTTCATCCAGATAGTTGGCTTGTAAGTCGTCTCCTGGAACGTCTTCTTTAGGTGGTTCAAACATTCCCGATGGAAAGATTGCCAACAGATCAGCATACGCCTGGCTCTTGATAGCACGAGGAACCACACACTTTAAATCATATTCGGAGAGAATAAGGAACCACCTAGCTGCCCTGCCAATCAAGATAGTTCTATCCCACAAATACTTAATAGGATCACATCTAGTTACAATGTGAATTGTAAAAGACAGCATATAATGTCTAAGTTTTTGTGCTACAAAGACTAAGGCCAAACAATGCCTTTCTAGGCTGCTATATCTAATCTCTGGCCCATGTATGATCCTGCTAAGGTAATACACTGGCCGTTCTTGCCCGTCAATCTCTTGTGCCAGTAAAGCTCCAACGGACCTTGTAGTGGAGGTGAGGTACAGCTGAAACGGTAATCCTGCCTGTGGAGGAACCATGATTTATGGTGAAACGAGCAGCTTCTTCAACTCATCGAGAGACTCCTGGTGATCCTTTTCCCGCCTGAATTTTGTGTTCTTTCGCAGCAGCTGCATCAACGGGTGTGTTACCTCGGCCAATCCTGGTTCAAATCTTTTAAGGTAGGAGACTTTACCGAGGAAACTTTTCAGCTCCTTCGCCGTTCTTGGGCACGGCATTTCTAAGATCGCGCGTTGTTTATCCTGGTCCATCTGAACCCCTTGTCGATCAACCACAAAGCCTAAAAACTTCCCACATGTTACTCCGAAGACGCACTTCAATGGGTTCATCCTTAATTTATACTTCCTACATCGAGTGAACACCTTCTTTAAGTCGTTTAGGTGGGACTCCTCCTTCTTCGATTTGATGACCAAATCATCCACATAGAATTCTACAAATTTATGGAAGAAATCGTGAAAAATGGCCATCATTGTTCTTTGATAAGTAGCTCCCGCGTTCTTAAGTCCAAATGGCATTACTTTGTACATGAAATTGCCCAACGGGGTTCTGAATGTCATTTTCTCTGCGTCCGCGGGATCCATCTTGATCTGGTTGTACCCTACGTACCCATCCATGAAGCTATACATCTCATGCCCAGCCGTGGCATCTATCAATCTATCAATGGAGGGTAGAGGGAACTTATCTTTGGGGCAAGCCCTGTTCAAATCTCTAAAATCCACACAGATCCTTATTTGACTCTTGTCCTTTTTTCCTACTGGCACAATGCTAGATAGCCAAAGGGGATGCTGTATTGGTTTGATGAATCCTGCTGCCAACAAACGCTGAACCTCTTCCTTAATCTTCAAGTCCAACTCAGGTTTATAAGTCCTTGTTGCCTGCTTCACCGGGATGGCTGAAGGCATCACGTTTAGCTTGTGGCAGCTCACTTCCTCATCTAGCCCTTCCATTTCGGTATACTTCCATGCAAAGACATCTATGAACTCCCAAATTAGCCCAACCAAGGCTTCTCGTTTCTCCTTACCGAGATCCTTCGTGATGAAGATGGGCCTCGGGTCTTCCCCTTCTCCCGCCAGGTTCAACTGCTCCAACTCTTGTGCCTGGGGCTTTGGTTGATTTGCCATGTAGTCTGGTTCTTCGGCGACCTCCTCCACGAACTCCTGTATGTTGGAGTTGTCTATCACCATACACTGTCCCTGTTGATCCACCAAGAAACACTCATATAACGGGTCAGCCCCATCCTCCGTCTCTTCGGCCGCCTGCTCACATCGTTATAAACGGTATACCACCTTCCCCTCTTCAGTGACCACCTTCTTGCATTGCCTGTTGGTAACTGTTGCCACGGCCTTCCTCTTCCTCTCTCTCGAAGCCTCAGCGATTCTTCCCCCTGAAAAGCGACTCAGCACGCTTTGCCGTTGGACCTCGTGCTCCATAGGATCCACTCTAAGCTTTACTTTATTTTTGAGCTGCTTCGTGGTACTTTGGGGTCGAGGGATCACCTGATGGGTTTCTTCGGCCCTCACCCCTTGGTTACTCGCGGCTTCTTTGCTTTGCTCGTTCAGAGGCCCCATTCTATCTCTGATCGAGGGAACCCATGCCCCCTCCATTCTTCTCGTTAGGACTCGAGCATCCTCCTCCAACTCCGTATAAAAGGCCGCATCTACAAAGTGAGCTTCCTCGATAGCAAAAGGCCTTTTTGTAGCCCTAATGGTCACTTCTGTTCCTTTGACATTTGCCTTGGCGCATTGATGATATGTTGAAGGGACTAAACCTTGATTGTGCATCCATACTCTTCCTATTAGTAAATGATAGGAAGTTGCACTTTCTATTACATGGAACTTGATGTGGGAACTCAGATTTCCCATTACAATTCCCACATTCACATACCCAATGGATTCGGAAGATTGGTTGTCATACCCTGAGATTACCAGAGGCATGGGGACCAGCCTTTCTTCTGGGATATTAGCTGCGTGGAAGGAGTTGATCGGCATAATGTTGATGGAAGCACCCCCATCCATAAGCGTTCTTGCAAAACTAACCCCGTTGATACTGGCCGTCACATACAAGGGCCTGTTATGAGGGAACCTTACAGCTCTATCTGCATCGCTGAAGGTCACCTCTGATAGGAACTTTTTCACCAGCCTCGCCATGGGTCCCCTCCATTTCAACGAGGGAACCGCGTCCTTCTTCGCGATGTCAAGGATCGCCCGAGTTATTTCCAGTCTGCTCTCCTTTGGTATCCCCACTTGATCGAAGAACCAAACGAACTTTGGGGATTTTGAAACTGCACTATATTCTATGACTGGGTCCGTTTCCTCGCCCTCAACGCTATAGGCGTCTTCTACGTCCCTAGCACTTGCTTCATCATACGCCAGAACTACGTTAGCCATTCCCCTAGTGCAATACTCCAGTGCTTTATCGAACTCCATTGTTGCCCCTCCCCCCTCCCGCTCTGCCTCCTTATCATAGGCCGTTACAACATTGGCCCCATGCGCCGGGAGCGGGTTATTGTTAACGTTCCGCGGGGGGACTTGTAATGTTCCCGCCCTCATGTACTTGTCGATGATTCTTCACAGCGTGAAACAGCTTTCTGTTGGATGCTGGACCTTTCGATGAACCTGACAATATTTGGGATTGGCCCTGGTTGTCGCGTCGGGTTCTTCCTCCGGGATGCCTTTTGGTTCGTAAACCATTCCGCCTTGCACCATTGCGTTATAGCAACTCACAGCCTCCTCCACCGTACAAGGCAACGGTGGCGGGTCTTCTCTATCCCTTCCAAACTTTCTTTTGTTGTCCTTCCTCTGGGCCTTTCCCCCATCCTCTTTCTCGACATATCCCACCCTTGGGGCCTGAGACCTTCCTCCGCTGGGTTGTATCGGCTGCCTGAACATCATGGGAGCTACTACCGGGCTAGGTCGCACCACCAAAGATATATTTCTTGCGGATTTTAAGAATGCTGAAAATGTTCCCTCGCGTGTCTCATTGATCAGGTGACAGATATACTCAGGGAGTAATCCCTCAGCACAAATTTGTAGTAACCTAGCCTCCTTAGCTTCTTCCCTCACGTCGAGGGACCTTTCCCTGAACCTTCGGATGTAGGCCACTACCTCCTCTCCTGGCCTTTGCCTCTCCCTGCCAAGTTGGGTTAAGGTGAACTCATCTTCTGCCAAGAAGAACTTTCGGACGAACAATACATGCATCTTCTCCCACGTGGAGACACTATTGGGCGGCAGGTGAGAGTACCAAGTGTATGCTTTATCAGTCAGGGATTTGGAAAACTCCCTCAGCCTAAGCTTTTTGTCATTGCAATGCGCCCCCAAGTGTTCAACGAAACGCTTAATGTGTTCCTTCGGGTTCCCGCCCTTCCCTGAGTATTTTTCAAAGGTAGGGGGAATATAGTCCTTCGGGTAGGGTTCGTCGTTGTACTCCTGGGGGTAGGATGTCCGGAAGTCATCGTAGACCGCTGCCACCTCGCCCACAACCTGCGAGGAAGATTGCAGGAACTTCAGCATCTCCTTCTGCATCTCTTTTCTCATCTCTTCCAAGGGCGAGGCTACTGGGGCCACCTGCAACAGAGCAGACAGTTGAGCGCTCGTTGCAACCGGAGCGAACGTTATCGGTTGCGCCGTTGAAACTCCTGAGCCGCCCACAGTGGGATTCACAACAGAGGGTACACTTGCTGGGACCGCTCCCGTAATGCCTGCCCCTGGTGGGGCCCCTGGGGCCACTCCTGGTGTTTCGAAGGCATTAGTCTCCAATCCTCCCAGTATAGTTGAAGCTACTGGGGTTTGCAAAAACTCGTAAAATTTTCTCATGAGGAACGCCATCTGGGTCGGTCCCAGCCCCGCGCTCGTGGAAGGTTGTGCCGCCCCTGGGACGTCTATCGTTGTTGGAGCCAACGGTACCTCTACTCGAGGAGCCCCATCTCTTAGGGCCTCCTGCTCCCTCGCAGCCTGTTCTTCATTATGCTGTATGTCATCGAAATTGAATCTTTTAGTAGCATTATCCTGCGCCATACTCCTTCTCTAGAAGGATGCCTCCCCATCATAGTCGCCAAATGTAGGAGGGTACTTTAGATTATATATGGAGGCGTAACCCCTATTGAGTATGGTAATCACAAGTTAATTGGCCAAAGCTTTGGATTAATGATAGAGCACATAAACATGAACCCAATGAGGATAGACTCAACTTAAACTCACAAAACTCTCGTATATAACTCAGGTCATGCTAATGGACTTTAGAAGTGGCTTGGCTAGAGGGAGAGGGAAGTAAGCACCCTAGATACACCCTGATAGGCAGGTAGAAACACACCAAACACCCTCAAGAATCTCTGTCAAGTATTAAAAGCTTTATAATAAATGACAATGGTGAGTGAGTAAGCTCTCTGGTTTTGCAATAACTTCTGAATTCTCCTAAAGTCTATCTCTTCCTCAAAGGTGGTTGGGGTCCTTAAATAGCCCCCCCACACCACCACCGAGGCAACTCAGTCATTAAAGACTATGAAAGACATCCCTCATACTTTATGTCACAACTTTAAAGTTTTTATAACACATTTTGTGTTTTTCGAAAAGAGTTTTGCCCAAAAAGTTTGTTCGATGTTTACACAACTTATAACAGTTTGTTATTAATCTTGTAAACAAGATTTTAGTATTAAAGCTTTTCTTCAACTGGTATCAGAGAAGGACCACCTTTTGTGATCCTGAAACTTGAGAAATTATTTTTGAAACTTCTTTCCGGAAAAATTTCTGAATAACGGAAGAAAAATTTGAGAAGGCAGGTAACCTATCCAGACCACCACTCTTTGATGGAAATAATTTTTCGTACTGAAAAGTGCGAATGACTGCTTTCATACAAGGAACCCTGGGTGATGAAGTTTGGGAAATGATTGACACAGGGTTTGAACATCCTACTAAACCTACCTCTGCCACTGATCCAACAAGGATTAAGAAACTTCTCTGTGAATTTACTACGGAAGAGAAAACAACATCTCTTGATAATGACAAAGGGAAAAATGCCATCTTTATGTCCATAAACGAACATGAATTTAAAAGAATATCCATATGTTCAACCTCTAAAGAGGCATGGAACACTTTATTCATTGCTCATGAGGGTGATGAATGTGTCAAAGCTGGAAAAGCCCAAATGTTCATTCAACAATATAACACCCTGATTATAAATGATAATAAATCCTTTGACGATTTCTACATAAGGTTAACTAATATTTTTACTAAACTTCATGCTAATGGTATAACCTACAGTAGAAAGGAAATTGTGTCAAAGATTCTTAGTTCATTAACATCTAAATTTGACAACAAGAGATATGCTATTGAGGAAATGAATGACCCTAATATGGCTCCTGAATTACTTAGCTGTAAACTGAGGATTGTAGAATTGGAACTAGACTTTAAAAAGCAATTGACCAGAGAGACTAATAAAGCCTCTAGTTCAAATGTTGTGTTTTCATCTAAATTGCTAGTGACTAAATTAAGCACTCTAGATTTGACACTGACTGTCTCGAAAACTGTGATTTGAAAAACCTTGACAATGAAATAGCTCTTATGAGTAAGCATTTCAAAAAAAGATTTTGAAATTTAGAAATGTTGTTGCCTCTAAACAAGGCAAATCAAATTATCAAGGTAATCAATCTCACAGACCTCATGACAGAGACAATACCAAACACACTTATGACAATAGGAGGAACTATGACCCCAACAGACCTAAACCTGACATAAAAGATGTTAAGTGTCATCGTTGTGATAAAATTGGTCATTATGATAGTAAATGTCCAACTAGTTTTAATAACAATAACAAGGCCAATATGTGTAAGACTTGGGACGACTCTAGTGATTCCGATGAGGATGAAACCGAGTCAACCCAGATAAATGAGTACTGCATGTCTTTCTTTGCTAAGATAATATATAATGATGATGCATGCTTGCCTGCTCATGAATCTTTTATGCCTATTCACGTTGTTAATAATATTCATGATAATTCTATTCATATATCTGCTGAAAGACTGTGTGTGAGTAAAAGTGAGAATGTTGATGACGAATTGAACGTGTGCGTGAGTAAAGAACCTATAAAAAATATAGGGTACAATTCACACGATGCACATAGTGAGTCTGATGACGATCTACCTGATTTACATGAGTTATACACTAAAACGGTTAAGAAGAGTGCTCGCCTAGAAAATATGATAAAAAACTTAATTGAGCGTATCGATTTGCTTAACCAGACCATTAGGAAGAACACGGAAGATTATGCTGCCGAATTGTTGCTCATTAGACTGAAATTGAAGACTATGCCTTAAAAATAAAAAAATTGACTAAAAAAAACCATGAATTTGAACAAAAGTACAAGGCAACCCTTATTAAACTAGAAGAGTCAAAGCAAAAGGTTTCAAATGTGTTTAAAAAATGCCAACACTTTGAAACACAAACTAAGTCTTATGGAAAAATTGTTACTGGAAGCAAATTTGACTCTGAAGATAAGTCTGACCTAGGATTTGGAGAAATAGTGCATACAAGTAAGACCAAAGTTTCTCCTGAAAATGTTGCTTTTATAAAATAAGGCCAAACTTCTCAAAATGTTCAAAAAGGTGAACCTAGTCTCAATCAACACATAATCAGTACAATAAACAGTTGAAACCAAACAGTCAAACCAAATATGTTTGTCCTTTTGCAAGAGACCAAAGACAGAAACCTAAATCTAATGATGACTGGAATACTGTACCCAATAGATCCAAGCTAATTTTTAAAGACTTTAGCAAGAAAGTCAAGTCCTATACCCATCAGTACTGTTCATATTGCGATATTTTTAGCCATACTCTTGATGAATGTTTCCCGAAAAGGCTGTACACTCCTACCTACCAGAATTTTAACTATTATAGGAAATTCAGAAATACTTATGTGCTTCCTAGACAATCCACAAACAACGCTAACTCTAAAAAGAAAAAGGAGGGTCCAAGACTAAGAAAAAATCATTTAGAAAGACCCCTCAAACCTTTTCTAAGTCAAAAGGCCATAAATTTTTTAAAACCATGCCTATTTGGATTAGAAAAGACGATTTACTACCCCAGGTCAAGTGTAACATTGTTATTTCTACTTTAAAGGCGCAAAGCACTTCATCTGGATGGTATTTGAAATTCGGATGTTCTAAACATATGACCGGGGACGAAACCTAATTGAAAAACCAGACAGATTTCCTTGGAGGTATTATCATGTTCGGAGATGGTGTTTCTTCTCATATCATAGGTAAGGGAAGATTTAGTGAGTATGGGCTTCCTGAATTGAATGATTTTATCTTAGTTAAAGGCCATAAAGCCAATCTCTTAAGTATATCACAATTTTATGACTCCAATTACTCAGTTAACTTTTCAAAAAATGACTGTAAAATTATTGATGAAAAAGGTAATTGTATCTTAACAGGAAACAGAACTCCGGAAAACTATTACATAGTAATTCCAAATTCTGAATCTTGTAATGTTGCCAAATTAGAGGATTCTAATATATGGCACAATAGAGTGGGACACACAAACGATGATAACCTTAGAAGATTGAGTTCCCAAGAGATAGTTATAGGTTTGACAAAAATTAAAAATTCTTTTACTCCTGTATGTGGACCTTGTCAGGAAGGTAAAATAAGTAAATCCCCACACAAGAAATTTAAAGATGTCCTGACAACTAAGACTCTTGAACTTATCCACGTGGACCTCATGGGTCCCTCAAGAACTGTTAGTTTCTATGGAAACTCTTACATCCTAGTTATAATAGACGATTATACCAGATATACCTGGGTAGCTTTTATGAAACAAAAATAAAATACCTTTAATGAATTATTAAGAATCATCTTGAAAATTGAGAATGAGAAGGATACCCAGATATGTCGAATTAGGAGTGATAGAGGTGGAGAGTTCAAGAACTCTTGAAATTTTGAGTATTGTGTAACTAATGGCTATAAACATGAGTTTAGTGCTACCAAAACCCCGCAGTAAAATGGTATAGCTGAACGTAAGAATAGGACTTTATAAGAAATGGCTAGGGTTGTGTTACATGCTAAGAATCTCCCTAGATACTTTTGGGTAGAAGCTGTCCAAACCGCGTGTCACATTATTAATCGTATCTATCTCAGAAAAAATTCTAAAGAAACATCTTACGAGTTATGGTTCCACAAAAGCCAAACTTAAAATATTTTAAAACCTTCGGCAGTATCTGCTATGTCTGCAAAGATAGAGAGCATATTTAAAATTTGATACCCGAGGAGAAAAGGGAATTTTTCTTGGCTACTCCCAAAATAGTAGGGTTTTGTGTGTGTTTAACTACAGAACCAAAAATATTATGGAATCAATTAATGTAATTGTAGATAACATAAGTGTTAGGAGTTGTGACAGTCAACCAATAACATTTGATGAGGACGAACCTATTTTATCCCCTGATCCTCATGAAGATACTGATTCACTGCCACCTGAGAGTCCTTCTGTGCCCACTTGGGTTTCTAAAGATCATCCCACTGAAACCATTATCGGTAATCCTTTGGAACCAGTTAGAACTAGATCCCAACTTCGACAAGTGGCATAATTTTCCTGTTTTGTTTCTCTTGAGGAACCTAAAAATGTTAACGATGCCCTTACTGACTCATTTTTGGACAAATGCTATGCAAGAAGAGCTAATCTAATTTAAGAGTCACGATGTTTGGAATCTGGTTCCTAGACCAAAAGATTCGAAGGTTATAGGCACAAGATGGATTTTTAAAAACAAAACTGATGAAAATGTGGAGGTGATTAGAAATAAAGCTAGGTTTGTTGCACAAGGATACTCCCAGATTGAGGGAATTAATTTTGATAAAAGTTTTTCTCCTGTTACTCGCCTAGAATCAGTTCGTCTCCTCCTTGAAATTTCTTGTCATATGCAATTCAAATTATTCCAAATGGATGTTAAATTCGCTTTCTTAAATGAAATTTTATCTGAAGAAGTATACGTAGAACAACCTAAAGGATTTATTGATCCTGTACACCCGGACCACATCTTTCGACTTAAGAAAGCCTTATACATCTTGAAACAAGCTCCTAGAGCTTGGTACGAGAGACTGTCTACTTTTTTAGTGTCTCACAATTTTGTCTGCGACGGAAATGATCAAACATTATTTGTTAGAAAGGAAAATCAACAGGTCTTAATCGTACAAGTATATGTGGACGATATTATTTTTGGTTCCACCTGTCCTAAATAAGTAGATAACTTATTTGATATCATGCATACCGAATTTCAGATGTCTCTAATGGGTGAAGTATAATATTTTTTGGTTTTACAAGTAAAACAATGTAGTGATGGTCTTTTTATTTCTCAATCTAAGTATGGTGCAGATTTAGTTAAAAAATTCGGCTTAGAAAATGCTAAAAATTCTAGAAGCCCCATGAGTACTTCAACTAAACTTTTTTGAAAGATGATAATGGGAAAAGTGTTGATCCCACTCTTTATAGAAGTATGATAGGGAGTTTGCTGTATCTTACCGCGTCTCGACCCAAAATATCCTTCGTCGTGTGTATTTGTGCTAGATATCAAAGTAACCCTAAAGAATCTCACTTATTAAGTGTAAAAAGGATTATTAAGTATATTAAGGGTTCTCTAAAATTTGGTATTTGGTACACAAACGATACGACTAGCTCTATTGTAGGATACACCGATGTCGATTGGGCCGGTTGTTCTGACGATAGTAAGAGCACTTATGGTGCTTGGTACTATGTAGGCAATAATCTCGTAGGTTGGTCATGTAAGAAACATAATTGTATTTCATTGTCTAGCGCCGAATCTGAATATATAGGAGCTGGTAGTTGTTGTGCTCAATTACTATGGATTATACAGATGCTTAGTGATTATGGTCTCACAAAAAAACAATTAACCATATTTTGTGATAACCAAAGTTCCATTAATATTTTCAAAAATCCTGTTCTATACTCACGAACTAAGCATATTAAGATTAGATAGCATTTTATCCGTGACCTTGTTGAATCCAAAGATCTCATTATTAAATATCTGAACACTCAAAAACAACTCGCAGATCTCTTCACAAAACCTTTAGATAACATTCGTTTTGACTATTTGCGAACAGCTATAGGCATGATAACTCTCAATTAATCTCTATTTTTCTGTGATTGATACCCCTTGCATATTTGAGAAAAATTGGGAGAGAAGATCTTGAGTATTGTTTAGCGATTTTTCTATCTATTCCTAATTCTAACTCAACTAATATGCTAATTTAGTATTTATCTTGTTACAGGCATTTCAAACCCGCTGTATATCTTTTCCTATTTTGTAGGGTATTGGTCTATATGTAGTTGAGTAATGTATCTTCTTTCCCTCATTTTCGGTTCCAGGATGGGAATGGGTAGTTAGAATTTCTGTATAGGATAAATAGGATTTTTTTTTTATTTTGATCCAAGAGTTTTGAATACTCAAGGGAATTTTTTCTCTAATATCCAAAGGTGGAGATTGAGAACACACTATATATTGACTTACTTGAGTCTACATATATAGGAGTTCCAACTAGTTTGGATATCTAGACAAAATAGTTTAGACTTTTATGAGAACTCCATCTCCTCAAAGGTACAAGCTCAAAGAAGAAATCTAGTCCAAGAGAACCTTCAAAGGGAAGTTAATTCTAACCCTAAAACCACAAATAGGACACTTGCACTACATAATACATATCACCTATTTGCTTTAATGGTTCTTCAACACTTCAAATCATTTTAAAACTTATTTAATTCAATTCAAATCATTTTATATATTTTTTAATAATTTTCAAATGATTTTTGAATAAATTAAAATGTGTTTTTAAAAGTGTTGTGGGTAAAAATTGATTTTTAGAAACTTGTTTTCTTTGATGATTGTTTCCTGGGTAGAATCCAAAAGCGCTAAAGAACTGGAGGTGTGCTTTGTAATTACTTTTATATACGCATTTTTGTTTACATCTGATGCATACACGTGTTGGTTGCATATCGATTGGATTTGTGTTTTATGTTAGACACAAAACGCGTACACTTTCTCAACCCTTGGATTAACATTATCAACGCACTGCATGTGTTGTGAGTTAATTCTCGTGAACCCAGTTTAAACCAATCACCATTTGTTTAACCCACCGCTTTTGTTGAACCGTTGGATTAAAGTCAATCTATCAAGACTCAATCCTAGCCATAGGATTGAGGATGATGTTCTAGATCCTTCTACATTTAGTATAAAAAGGTCCCAAGCCTTAGCATTTTGAGACTTTTGCCATTTCGTTAATTCTAAGATTAAAGAGAGAGTAGAGAGAAGAGAGAAGAGAGAGAAAAGAGAGAAAAGGGAGTAGAGAGGGAAAGCAAAGAGAGAGATTAGAAGAAAAAACCATAGTTTTCTTCGGAGTTCAAACCTCTGTGTGTTTTCTCCCAAACCAAACACCAAAACCTAAACAGTTCCAAACACCAGAAAACCCATTCTTGAGATTTAGACATTTCTAGGATTTCCGTGTTATTGGTGTTGTGTTTTCGTTTAAAGACCTCTTTAAATATTTGATTCTCTCAGAACTCATCTCTAAGAGAGACTTAAGTTTCATTATTGAAACTGAGTTTTTCTAAAAGAGAACATCACACAATTTTTCTATTTCTCTTTTTAGATCTGGCATTTTAGATCTATTATGTTTCAACAAATTTTTTTAAGTGTTAAACTATTTTTCAGTTCTAATGAGTTGTTTGTTATTCTGATTTTTTATTTCATGTTTTATGAAATACTGGTGTACAAAAATAAAAAGGAACACAAAGAACTCGTACTACAGTTTTAAGGCGTAACCATAGATCTGAAAAGAAGTTTTATGCCAAAAATTATTGAATCAGTCTCTGCATGTTAAGTCTGAATCTGTTTTAATAAAGTATACTTCTAGTCTAGTTTGGATCTCAATTGGAGGTTTACAATTTCAAAAATATTTTCAAAACCCAGAAATTATTTAAGACCTTGAACCGTCTTCTGAGCAAGGTATCCTTGAGATCTATGGATAAATAAATGATCAAGAAGTCTTGGCTCGAAAAATCAAGATTCAAAAATAACTTTCACTTTAGATCCGTTGTAATTTGTTAAGAAAGTTTGTATAAATCTTGAGAGGGTGAGTTGCATGTTTGCATGTAGTAGCACATCACAAACACTATCTCACACGAACACTTAGACATTGTGGTTCTATCTGGGAATCTTGGAATTTGAAAGAGTTGCTGGAATAAGAATTCAAAGAGAAGGAGATCAAGAAAAAAGAAAAAAGGAGCAAGAAAATATCAGTCCAATTCAGAATACCTTTGGAGTGGAGAATCTCAAGTAGGTACATTCTGAACTTAGGTTAGGATCTTTGTGGTTTGCTTAAGTGTTGTAACTTGATTTTTTTTTCTAGTGGATTTTTGTTTTGTGCCGTCGAGGGCATCGTGGATGTTTTTCTTGTTTAAGGGTTTTACCACGTTAAAATTCCTGTGTCTATTTCTTTGAATGTTCTTAACTGTTGTTGTGATTGGGACTGCATGGTAACTTTAGTAGATGTTTATTAAAAATTAAAAAGAAGGTAACCAACTATCGAATTTAAATCCATACATTCAGAAAGCTTTTATAACACATCTTGTGTTTTTCGAAAAGAGTTTTGACCAAAAAGTTTGTTCGAAGTTTACACAACTTATAACAGTTTGTTATTAATCTTGTAAACAAGCTTTTAGTATTAAAGCCTTTCTTCAATATGATGGAATATGAGACCTTATTTTTTGATACAGTACGTTGTATGACATCCATGCTTGGGGGAAAATAATCTATTATTGAAGTTTTAGCCGGTAATCCTACATCACAAGCACCCAAAAGTGTTATATTTGTACCCTGAATAGACGTATTTTAATTGCTTATTCTCTGCAAATTGGGTCTTATATGCATAAATGTTTATTGTGGAGGTTTGATCGTCGTTTGCGGAAGTTCGACGCTTATTTCAAGGTAAATGCGCATCATGTGGAGCTAATTCTCCTGTCACGTAACCTATCCCCGTACCTTAAGCCTAGACCCTCTCTATCCTGTCCCAAAACCATCATCCGAGTCCCGTGTGTGTTTGGTTTGTCCCCTTTTATTTATTTTATTTTCAATTTCTTTTTCTTTTTGATTTATATTAGTTTTTAATTTTACTCTTTATTTCGAGTTTTGCTAGATTTTATATTTTTAGGACTTTTGGTTTAATTTTTACTTCTTTTTTGTAGTTTTTATTTTTATTTTTGTTATTTGAGTTTTATTTTAAATTTTTTTAATTTATTTTTAAAGGATTTTTTTTTCATTTTAGTGCGTTGAGTATTTGTTTTCCTTTATTTTCAATCATTTTTAGTGTTTAGTTAGTTTATTATTATTTTTTAATTTTTTATAGTATTAGTTTTTATTTGAGTCGTGTTTAATTATTTAGTGTTTGTTTTGTGTTAATTTTATTTTTTTAGTGAATTTTATTTTTAGTTTAGTTTAGTTTTTATTTTATTAATTTTTTTTAGGGTCACAAACTAAACACACATACAAACAAACAACTTAAACCCTCACACCATTTTCTCTTTCCTCTCTCACCTCCTATAAACCAACCCGTGCTTAACCCGCGACCCCACCTGCATGGCAGCGACCTCCGACGGCGCCCAACTCAACACCGGAAAGAACCCACAAACCCGGATCCTTTGCCAAAACCCGAAAACCCGTGACCACAACCCAGAGCAACCCTCAAACCCCGGAGCCTGGAATCTGGCGGTCCAACCAAAATCCGCGACCACAAACCGGAGCCAACCCTCAAACCCTCAAACCCGTTCCAAGCTTCCCGAAACCCGGACCTACCTGAAACCCAACTCCGGCGCAACCCATTCTCCGACCCCCATTCCTAAAACCCATGACCCACCTGCTGAAACCAACCAACACCAACATTTAAGACCTATTTCTCATTTCTCACCCATTCTTCCAAATCGATTTCCCACACTTGCATAAACCAAAAGCCAAGACCAAAGTACAAATATAAATGCCCAGATGTTTTAAAATTCTTTTAACCCCCTTTTCCTAATATGCCCCCAAACACCTTATTAGACCCCTTATTCCTTAATTAACCTCAGCCAAAACAAATTTTTATTCCCTCACTCCTTACCTCACCCAAACCACATGCAAACCTTTGTCCTCCTATTTATGCCCTTAGCTCCATGTGCATACTATAAATGAAGACCTAAAAACTCATTTGGGAAGAATCTAGAAGAGACTTGGAGAAGAAGAGAGATCGTTTAGAGTAGAAAATAAATTTGGGACAAAAATATTTTGTAAATAGTTTTATTTTTATTTTTTAAAGAATTGGTGAGATTTAATTGTGAGTGATTTGATTTGTATTGAAGAAGATAGAGTTCAAATTGCCAATTTCAAGGAGTTTTGTTGAAGATTTGTTCTCTTTCTCTACTCTTTTATTTTATATGCCTTTGATTATTTGTTTATCATATTTAATATCATATTAGGCTAAAACCCCTTTCAAGGGGTGGGGTGACCCATTATTTGATGTTAATCCTAATTTAATTAAGTAATTTAAATTAAATGTCCATTTGATGATTAATTTTGCACTCTTACATTTTAATTTACGCCTCTAGAGAGGGTAAATGATTTTCGAGAGAAAATCAAAATTCTAGTTATAATACCCATTTTAGATTCGAACTAGAGATAGGGGTTTCTCAAGTGTGGTATTATTCCTTTAATTTCAACTCTAGGTTTACTTTTATGATTTAAACTAGTTTAATCGATCGATCATAACGGGTGATTTGTTAGATGATGTTTGAATCTACATTTCAAGAGTTGTAGGAATGTTAAAATTAATTTTCTAAAATTTTATTATTACAATTACATTTGCAACGAGAGTTGATTTGTGATTTTAATACTAACTTGAGATAATTAATTTTATTGAATTAATTAATCTTAATTAACTAGAATATATGGCGTCATCCTAGCCCTTGTTAGTCCTCACTTTTATTTCCTCACCCATCTCATATTTTATATTTTTATTTAGTTAGATTTAATTAGTATCTTCACTTACTTTTTAGTTAGTTATTTACATCTTACCATAATCTCAAAATTGTTTTAATATTGAAAAAGCTAAAAAAAAATAGAAAATGCAAAAATTGAAAAAGAAAATAATAAACAAATGAATTGCATGCCTTTTTTGTTTGTTTCATCCTTAGATTTGGATTGATTCCCTTACTTACCGTTACACTCTAGTTTTTTTATATTTTTGTAGGTATGAAAGGTTTTGATTAGAGAGGACTTTCAAGCAACGACGAAATATACGCAAAAAGTTCTTTCTATCACTACAAGATGCTATGAATCCTTTCGTATGAAACCATATGTGTTTAGGAACTTATATGATATGTTAAAAATGACAATTTTGTTGAAAGATTCTAGAGATATAAGTGTGGAAGAAGGTGTGGAAATGGGATTGGAAATTTTGTGTTATAGTAGTAGTTATCGAACGTTTTCAACATTCAATTGGTATAGTGCATTAATGGTTTAAAGCTGTCACAAAGGCATTGGCTACTTTAGGCACTTATTTGATCAAGATCGTGAATAGAGGTTATGTTCAACCTGAGATTTAAAGTAATCAGAAATGGTATCCATACTTTGAGGTATATCCTTTATTGATCTATAAGATATTAGTTATAGAAGTTTTATCTCATATAATTTTTTATGATTTTATTATTAAAGAGATTCATAGGTGTGATTGAATGTACTCATGTAGCCGCTTGGTCTCCATCATCAAATCACAAAATGTTTTGCGTTAGAAAATCATCTCTCTTCATGAAAAATGTCATTGACTCTCGATCCCACGACATTATGTTCACATTTTTGAATGTTGGATAATAAGGTACGACGAATGATTCTCATGTTTTCCTTGAGGCGTTAACGAGACAAGAGAATGGATTCCCATTTCCTCATGATGGTAAGAGATTAAACTTCTTTACATTATTTAGAAAGTTATTTTTTGCATTGTATTTTGTTAACTAATTTTAGTGTTTTTCTATTACAGATTATTATTATGCAATGGATGTGGGCTACTTAAATATTCCTGGTTTTTAGTTCCATATCGGGTTGAACGGTATCATTTAAATGATTTCGAAGGACAAGGACAATGAAGAATCAAAAGTAAGTACAAGTTATTTAACCACCTTACTCATCACTCAGAAATGTGATAAAAAGGTATTTAGCATGTTGAAGGCAAAATTTTTCATATTGAAGTCAATACCAGATTACCCATTATGACGACAAAGATTAATTACAACATGTTATTGTACATTGCACAATTTTATTAGAATTAAAGATAGGGCAGACCTATTGTTCACTAAATATGGTAGAGAAGGATTGAAAGTTCCCTATAAAGAGGGCCTTGGTGTGGTAGAAGGGGAATTCAAGTAAATATGTCCCAATAATGATGAATCAGTACTGTTGGAGAGGCTACAACAGATCAACTTTGGGATGATTTTAATTATAGGGGACATAGGTATTAGCATTTTATTATATGTACTAGCACTTTGTTATTCATGTCCAGAAATATTATCTGTTATCAAATAACATATGTTTGCATAGTATTTTTTTGTCATGTGCATGATTACTTTATTATATTGATTGTATGATTTCATATGATTATTTGATTATGTGATTTCATATGATTATAAAATGTAGTTTATGTTTAATAAAATTTCCAATTTGAGAATGCGCACAATCTTAATGGATTAAATTATTTAATTAAATGCGTCCAAATTCAAATCCAATTTTATCTTACTATCTTACGACATGCATCTAAGTGGTAAGACATATAAATAAAATATGCAATCACACAACAACTAAGAAAAAATCCCTTTGTAGGGAAAAACATTTTATATCAGCACTTTAAGAACTTTACGATACAATCAACTTACAATACTACTTGATACATACACAAGTATAACACGCAGTCTTCACAGAATCTCTAAAGAATATAATTTGTTCTAAAGCAGTCCACAAGTGGCGATCCACCCTCGGTATCGACCGATCAGCCTTCAGCCTTTAGCCTTCAGTCTTCAGTCTTTAGTCTTCAGCCGTGTGATCCCTTCGGGTTTAAAAGTTAGTCATAGAGATGATCTCTTCGCAATGAGTATAACTCAACTAAGGTTCAAAAGTATTCACACAAATCTATTTTGGGATGTGTATGTGAATTAAAAGTATTTTATATAAACAAAAAGTTGAAAACTTTTATAAAAGATATGTTGAAATCGTTTTGGCAAAAGTCATAGAAAAAATAAACACGAAAGAGATATTTATAGGATGTACACAAAAATCAAGGCGACCGCTCGTTTGAACAAATATAGAAGTCGTTCAAAAGATATTGTCATTTTGTTAGAACGAAAATTGCAGTTGGTGACAACAATCTTATTAGAACCAGCTTCTAATGAGCTTCTAATGAATTCCAACAATGAGCCCTCATTACATGTCCGTTCGATGTAGAGATCTAACGACCCTTCAAATGAAAAGGCCATTTCGTTCGAATGAGATAAGCATCTCGTTTAAACGAGATAGGCATATCTTTTGAACATGTTTAAATAAAAGTATTTTTAAAACCTCTAAAGAATCCTGTTTTGGTTTTAATAAAAAATCAACATCCCAAATAAAGTGTATGATCAATTTTAAATACTAGTTGTTTTAAACCTTTATGGGATGCAGGGAAGTCTTGAATGTTGGAGTCAGTTTATCGTGATGGTACGTGACGGTTTATAATGGGATATGCTAAAATAGTCTAAACTAGAAAAATGCTTAAACTATGAGAAACATCAGAAAAATTGCTCTTACAAATGTCCCCATTTGGCTATTCCGATATAAAACTATACAAACCTAACCGAAATTCAAATTACGTAAAATACCCCTATATATAATAAAATAGCTAATACCCTTCCCAATCCCTAGAAATGGAATGGAATATATAAACTTTGTCTTCAATGTCCACCTGTTCTTCTTGATCTTCCATTGGGCACTTTGTCTTCATGCGGTGCAATATGTTCTGCAATTGGCTACCTACACACATAAAATAAAGAAAAATACTCGTGATGCATAGAGTTTGAAATAGAAAATAAGAACAAAACTCATAAAGCAATCTCCCCCATAAATCAAACTCATCAAATCTTCCCCTTAAATTGTTCTCCTCTTTTTTGTCCAAAATAGACAAAGGAGTAGAGTCTAAACATAAAGTATAAAGCATCACACGTAAGAAGTAAAATATCATCACATAGATATGTAAACAACACATGAGTAATGATAACCTCAAAGGCTTCACCAACTATTTTTAAAAATTTTCAAATTTTTTCTCAAGTATAAAATTTTACAAAAACAACAGACTATGGCTTAACATAAAAATACTCGGATCATGGAAGCAAAATATGGGGTTGTGAACATATTCCATAGGTTAATCAACGTTAACAAACATACACCTGTGCACGAAGGATTGAGATACTACTAACGAAATATCTCAAAGTCTACCTTTTATGTAAAAGTGATGAACTCATGTAAAATTGACCAAACCTCATCGCCAAATCAAGACTGTAAGTGATTTTCACGCCAATGACGCCTAAAACTATGTAATATTTTTTTTGAGATTTATATAGTTTGTGTAAACCCGTTGATCTTCAACTTAACTCCCTCACAATCTTAAATGACTATGGAAACTATCAATTATTTTTTATGAAATTAATGCCCATATGTAGCGAAGCATCAATGTTAAAAAATTATCTTGACACTTATGTTTTTGTGTACCGTTAATCTTATTAGCTCTTTTCATTGCAAATGGTGGCTTTTAACCCTAGGCGTTTTATCGTTCGTAGCCCCTTTCCATTGCTTAATATTTATAAATTTTTCGAGAAAATTTATTTAAATCCGGGTAATGGTTCTTGCAAGCACAATTTTTTATCTCATTTTTCACATTTGGTTCGTCTTAAAGGAAGTTGAGATGAAAACACTATGATCGACATGTGACAGGTAAGCACAAAACTTATATAAGCTCGTGCAGTCAAACATGTAGCAAGTTATCATCGAATAACAACTTAATGACTCCACACATTATTAAGCACATATATGAAATGATATCATGTCTCAAAACATTGTAAAACAGTCACGTGGATATGTAATGAATGGGTAACTTATACATCTTTAATGTTCATTCATATACGGTATAAAAAAATACAAAACTTGTTTTGTCTTTTCCAAAAATTTTATCAAAATGAAATCTTTTTGCCTTTTACAAATTTTTCTTAAAAATAAAAAATTATTTTGTATTTTTCAAAAATTTTATCAAATAACAAAACTCTTTTTGGATTGTTTGAAAAATATATCAAAATGAAAAATATAAGTATAATGATAGTACACACTAGCATTAAGGATATCAGATATGAGCATGAAAATCACCCTATGCTAGAAAACAAGTCTCGACCTCAATTATAAGGCCTGGAGGAGCTCTGAAAAGGAGATGACATCCTAAGAAATTCCTCCATCAAATTTTGTGAAGTTTTGACTAATTACTCTACTTGCTCTCAAAAACTCTCAAAATATCTCAAGTGATGTGCGGGAGAATGTGCGGTAACTCGTGTGCGAGCATACATGGGAACATACCTATAAGACACTCTCCTTAGATTAAAATAATACTCTCTAAGGTGACATCTTTTTTTGCAATGGGAATAAACATACACGGGCTTGGATCCACCTTTCTAAAAACGTTTAGGATAATATTTTCTAGGTGGGTTAGGTCGAGGGCCACAAGGATCCCACACAAACTTAGGAACCGACTCGGGTGCGGCATAAAAAGTGCATGCACCGTGATAACCTATTCCTAGACTCTTAACATTACCTAACACGGGACTAAGGAGCATCTTTCTAACCTTCTTAGATGTGTCTAACAAAGTGACCTTGACCTCCTAGGCACGTTCTATATCACTTTCAAGTTGGGATATGCGGGCTTCAAGTTTCTCACGAGTCCCCAATAAATATTGAAGATCTCCCAGTAGACTAGCCATAGTGTTGGTTAAATCGATATTGTCTCGGCCTAAACGATCAACTGCTCCTCACATAAAGAAACCTTCACCTTCTTAAGTTAACTCACCGACGCCTCACACTCTCTCAAAACTTTCACATCTCTCTCCAAATTTAACACCCTAAGAGACAAATCCTTATTGACCTTTTTTGGTCTCAAAGTCTCGGTGTAAAGATCACTAAACGCCTTTTGGAGACCAATTTCTCCCTCACTCACATTATCTTCCTCATTCTCAGTAGAATGGCTCGAAACATCATCTAGGATTTCACGTTTAGATATTTCCTCATTGGTGTGGGAAAAATTAGAAGAGCTAACGTTACTAGCCATGAACGCAACACATGGTTCATGTGGTGATCCTCTCCCAGAATTAACTGACTCGACGTCACTATCGCTAAGAGTGCCTTTCTTCGCAACTTTCTTGCCCTTTCTCTTAAGCCTAGTGGAGCACTCATGTGCCTTGTGCCCTTTACCCT
Source organism: Sambucus nigra (assembly GCA_949130495.1). Classification (NCBI taxonomy): domain Eukaryota; kingdom Viridiplantae; phylum Streptophyta; class Magnoliopsida; order Dipsacales; family Adoxaceae; genus Sambucus; species Sambucus nigra. The sequence continues at coordinate 73,032,339 of OX422215.1, forward strand.
TACATTCATAACACCTAATCTTTTCCTCTTTCTCTCCCCCACTCGTGACCTCATTCTTATTTTTATTTTCCTCAAATCTTTTCTTTCGAAGAATTTTCTTTGGAAAATATGAGAAACTTTTTGAATTTTTTTGAAAAAATGGCCAAGTCATCAAAATCAAAATTAACTTTGGATTCGAACTCTCAAACTTTCTCTTTCTTCTTTTTCTTAGTTTGAGTCTTCAAAGAAATCCCTACTTCCTTAGGTTTAATAGTTTTGGGGAACATATCAATCTCATATGTTTGAATATCTCTTATAGTTCTTATAACCTAAGAGTATCTAGGATCCCTAATGAATTAAGTACGGTGACCTTAGAAATAAAGTGGGCACGGAGCGACCTCAAAATTTTCTTAACAACTGTCATCTCAGGAATCTTCTCACCCAAATTAAAACTAGAATTAACTGTGTCCGACAAATGCGCATAAAATTAATCAAAAGACTCGGACTCTAGCATGGTAGTGGTCTCAAATTGGGTAGTCAAAATTTGAAACTTAGATGCCTTGACAGCATTGGCACCTTCCTCTGTGAGATGGAGAGTATCCCAAGCTTCTTTGGACGTGGTGTATGTCAATCTGGATACAAAATTCGTCAGAGGTGACGACTCTAGAGATGGCACTCAGTATGCGAGAGTTAAAATTACTTCACTTATAGTCGTCATCTATCCATGAAGAGATAAGCTTAGGGCCAACGACATTATCAACGGTGAAAGTGGGTGGTGTCCACCCTCTTTCACAAACTAACCAAACACGTTCATCAATGACTTTTAAGGCTAACATTATCCTAGCTTTCTAATAAGCTGAAAGGGGTTATGGTTCCCAAAATATCCAAATTTGAAACTTCTTATAAAAATTAACCAAATTTAACCAAATTAAAATGAGATTAAACAAAGCAAAATATTTGGATTTACACTTAAACAAAAAATCAATTCAATTCAAGTTCTAAATTATGCCAAACAAACTTAAGCATACATTTTGCCAAATTAATTAAGCCAACTTGAATTAAATAAAATTAAAATTACCCAAACTTAATTAGCATCAAAATTACACCAGAGTTGCGATTTAACCAAATTTTATGTTTTTAGTCCTAAGCATACATATAGGTGTTTTGAAAGATAAAATAAACAATCACAACACACATGAAAAAAACCTCGGACCGGCCAACCGATAAATCCACTAAGTATGGTATTTTTACAAAGACACGACAATAGTACTTACACTAATGACTCGACTCCCTATAAGATTTGATGCTCCTTCATTCTCCAAGCACCGCCTAGTAGATAACGTTGGAGTCCACCAACGTTTTGAAATCCACCGATGGGGCTCAGATACCATAAAAACATACTATGGCCTTTCCAACGTATGCACACCACGACTCTTCAACAAAACGGATTCCTCTATAGAAAACTTCTCTTTCTGGGATGAGAAAAATACCCGGTGCCAACAATGGTGATCTCAAAGAAAATATATATTTAGAACTTGGATCAACACAAACATTTGGGTGTAAACATTATGTTTTTGGTATAATTTAAACCATGTAAAACACCAACACAGAATGGGACTTTTGGATGAAAAGGTTTTTCTCTCAAAGTGTTAGAAAGTCTCTCAAAAGTCTTATGAAAAAGATTATTCCCGCACATATTAAAGGAGGTAAAAAGTTAGTTGGGAAAATGGCGGTTAAAAACTAAAATTGGCGAAACTGCACAAAAAACCACTAGGTCGTTCGAACGAGATACTAACGAGAAAACAGAGATAATAGGCCAAATATCATTAGAATTCTTGTTTGAACGAGAGTTCTAACGATAAAACAGAAAAAATGGCAAAAAGTTGTTAGAAGCTCGTTAGATATCTCGTTCGAACGACCTCGTATGAACGAGAAAATATGTCATTCGAACGACATTTCAGAGAATCCAAAAATTCTTTTTAAGCCCAAAAACTTTTAGGCAAAGTTCTAAAATGATTTTCTCAGAAAAATAGAAAGTGGTTATGATAAAAGTTTTATAAAAATACACCCATAAAAAATATCCAAGACTCTCTCTATATATTAAATGCATTCATACCTTTAGAGAACTTGGAATCCAAATGATGATGACGTAAAATTTTAGCACATAAACCGACAATGCTTTAATCTTCAAACTCCTGGCCACAACGTCTTCAACTCAAACGTCATAGTCTTGAAATGATATGACAAAGTAGTATCCTATGACTCAACTAGTTTTGTCTGGAATTAAGCCAACACTACAAACAGACTCAATTGGAAATTTTCCCATATATAAGCATAATTGGAACCGTAAAAATGGGAATTCGATTATACAAATTATCTATTAACATCCGACCTTTTTCAAGATCAATAATTTTAAAAAAAAGATTATATCAAAGAATTTTTTTGGCGAAAAAAGATCACACAATATTTTTGTGTAACCAACTCTGATATCAATTTTAAAAAATTGCTATCTCAATAGAAAGTTTGAAAAAATCAGGATCACATAATATTTTAGTGTTACCTTCTCTGATAACAATTTGAGAGTGCGCACGTGTGACACCCCACCTAATAAAATACCGGGTGATCAATCCTATACCAAATTAAAACAAGAGTCTCATATGGTTCAATATCAACATCACTGTCGAAAACCAAATTAATTACTAATAACCTATTAGGCCGGCGTCAAAATTTTGTTTAACTAATCTTTTTAATCAAACCAACAAGTAAAACAATCACATAGTTTATATATACGAAACTGAAATGAAACAAAAATAACCGAACACTCAATTTAACATAATACAACCAAATCGAATGCTTCACTAAAAAGACAGTAAAAGAATAAATGAATACAGTTGGGCTATCGGCCCGAATGTTTCTACAATACCTCCTATGTAGATCTCAAGGATATAAGCGCCTACAATGAACCTGCAGGCATCCACAGCTACTGCAGGCAACGTCTTGACTCGAAAGAATCATGATCCAAGCGTCCCTGTGTCTTGACACCTAATATATATAGATATATAGCAAGAGAGGGGAAAAATAAAGAAACAGGTCAGAGCCCGAGTTTTGAAAATAATTAGCAAGTGCATAAATGCCATATTTTAAAATATGAAATCTCTCATCTTTAAACTGGTTTCGTATTCTCATGAGATACACCTCACCCCTCTTCTAATAGTGCACACCTATCGCATACATTTTAAACCTACTAGTTAAGATACCCTGCCTAACTAATCACTATCACCCATCCTTTATATCCTCATAGCCATCACTTACCCGACGTGATATAATATAGGTTGTATTATAAGCTATTACATAAGCTTTATTTATTAAAGATATCGATTAGATATATATAGTTCTCAATTATAAATATATATATTAATGTATATACGCCGTTCAGTGTCAAAAAGTTTCACTAGTTTAAAATGCCATTTTCCACTTTAACATATAATATCCCGTATTATAAGTATAGTTATCACTTGAACCTATAATTTACCTTCGTATTAACCCGGATATAAATAAACTAGAAGAAGAATAACATCTTATTCATTTTACACTTTACACCAATTAAAGCTATATGAAATCACATCTTCATATACAAGCAACATACTATAAGCAACAAGTATATTTATACCTATTACAATCATAAGTATAATAATCATCCAACCGAGCTATAACTCGAGGATGCAGTCTCATAGTGACTATCCGCATCCGAGTTTACTCAATCAACCACGGTACCAAGCCAGACTCACTCATGGTTATGGTAAAAATACACAACAGTGGAGGCGGTCATATTCCCTCTTGAAAGTGGAATAACAATATCGCACTCATATGCGGGACGATATGACCTGGGGATATACTCTCCATGCTCCTCAAGCCAAGGGATTCACCCACATCGCACAACCTCCCTGGATCGCACTAGAGAAAATATATAATCTGGTTATCCATCCCTATGTCTGGGAAGCCTGTGGAACCAACCTCTAAAGTACAAATATACCAATCACACACAGATATATTTATTTCCATATCATATCATATATATACTGTAATTACTTCCTCATATATAATATATATTCTTTCTCAATTCCATCATCTAGGAGTCCTAATATCACATCTAGAATCCCCTCCAATAATATCCAAGTTATAATTTAACTTCCCCTAAACTTAAAGGAGAAAAACTTTCAAAATCAACAAGGGCGAATCGATTCGGACTAGGGAATCGATTCGGTCCAATTCAGAATCGATTCAGAAAAGGTTCTGCAAACAGGTTGAAAAGGTGAATCGATTCGGTCTCAATTCGGATCGATTCGGCGTGAGACAATCCTACAGATTTCCTTATGCGAATCGATTCGGTCTAGACCCGAATCGATTCGCCTTACCCGGAGGACACTGTTCGGGCGATTTCATCTTCTCCAAAATCCCAAATATCAGCCCAACCTCCATTCTTATAATTTCTAATCTCAACCAACATTACCACAATCATCCTAACGCTGTTTATAACTAACACACCAATTATTTTGTGGTATTAAACCATCTCTCTTAGATTTAAACCTTAAAACCATTAAACCCCAGTTTATCATTTCTTCCCATTTTTAACCATTTATCTACACCATTAGCATGGGTTTAACACTTGAAATCCTTAAGAGTTTACAATATGTCAGTTGTTTACTCCTAATGTCAGGTTTGATTTTTGATTAACGATTTCGATCTCAGACACCCTTCCGTAGAAAAATCATTACTAATTCAAAACAAATCAGAAAAATACGGGTCGGTGCCCACGTGACTGTATCGAAACGATCTAAAAATTTTATTTTTTGGCCAAGAGGTGAATCGATTCGCTTCCTGGATGAATCGATTCGGAAAAGACGTTGAGTTACTATTCATCGTCTTCTCCAATTTTTTTTCTTTAATCCAACACTCAAACCTCCATTAATACACCTCCAAGATTTTTATCTTCTCTTCCATCATCATCCAACCTCAACCAACAATATATTCACATATAAAAAGGGTTCTAATCATCCTAGAACCAATACGAAACAATCGATTTCAAATAAATTCCTAAGTTTCTCAAATCGAATATTATCCGAGTTTTATCCGTTCAACTTTCGAAACACCCGTTTTAATTCAAGGAAACCCAACCCAAAAATCATATAGTTTGTTATTACCAACTATAATATGAGATATATGCTCAAAAGAATAAAGCAAGTAAACACTTGCCTCATGAATAAAATTCGACAACCTCGAGTCGAATCCCGCGGAGTTTGGCCCGAAAATCCCTTTCCTCTCTTCCTTTCTCCTCTTCCTTTCTTTCCTTCTTCTTTTCTGTCTTGTATTTCTTCTCTTTATCTCTCTTAGGGCTTATAAGCGGGAAATAAGGGTTTACTCCTTATAAACCCAAAAATGACTCGTTTACTCAATTGCGAGTCCCTACTATTCCAAAAATCTCCGGAACCCAAACAGTACCCCCGGGTACTCTATTCTAACTATCTCGTCGATTTCGAAACCAACCGTTCACTCAAAATTTCCATCCGAGTCACTTAACTAAAATTCACTAATTAAACCCAACACATCTCACTACGTGTGTTTTTCAAATAAAATATTATCCTTCCTCGCTTTACCCAAATGCGACATGTAATAAAAATTATCCAACTCATATACTTAGTTCCATAAGAAAATGTAATCCATGTAAATATTAATTCGACACCAGCAACTAATATTTACTACTCACTTTAAATTCTCAATTTATCACATTATACTCATAAATTCCAAAATTTATTATTCATAGAAATTCCTCAAATTTTCAAATTACACCCATTTATGTAATTTAAATATCCATAAAAGTATGGGGTATTACATACTTCCCCCCTCACAACGTAATTTCGTCCTCGAAATTCAGATATAAACCCACCTAGGATCGTTAATCACACTATGTCCTAGTACACCAAAGTCAAATAGTACTAACCCAATGGCACTCTGCCATACACTCGTTCACGGTACCCACCTATCTCAAGGCTTCTACTCTAATGCACTAACTTAACAACAAGCTTAACTAAATCTCTATATGCTATAACACTACCTCGGGTGTAAGGTTGACTCTAATAATGTCACATCGCACCTGGCGCTTCTATAACCGCCCATAAAGAAAACGAGCCTATAATCGCTGCTCTAACTTATTGATCCCATAGGAGATCCACTACTAGGCATCCACTCATCTACATCAGGACATCTAATTTCTCTCAAAAGGAAATTACACTAATGCTTGCACCTATATAATTGGATTCTTGCGTACCCCATACTATATTCCATCCAACAAAATCCAATCTCATTTATAACTGCCCCAAAGCATATTCTTCAGCTTTATATAATACGCCCCTTCTATTTCAGACGATATATATAAAATCAACTTACCAAGGTGCGCACACACCCTATTATCCATGCTTATCTGCACCACTACTGCAAACGTCACAAACGTAACACTCTCTCTAAAAATGGGCCTCACTTTCTTTTCGGCCCGGTGCCCAGAGTTAATCAAGATTCCATTCTTCCTTTTCCTAAAAACCCAATCCTTCTTAAGGTTAACCCACCAATCTTCTCATGGTTAACTCACTACCATCTTCCTAAAACAACGCCACATGCCCCACTGGACTTATTTCCTAATAACCCTAAGATCGATGCGTTTTCTACACACGTAAAATGAGTACTATACTAACCATATCCTTAGTTCCCAAGACCTCTCTCAAGTTCCGACATTCGCTTGGTTTCATGTGTGGGAGATCTCGCAAAGCAAAATCCAGACAAGGAACCCTCCCGTTACACTACTTCCTCGCATCATCGATCATCGAGATATAACGTCCTAAGGCACACCATCGGGACGTTCTAAATCCTACCTCACTAACCTACTAACGTACTTCTACCACTATATCCTTCCATCTTGGCGAAATGGAAAGTCTAACTAATCGGGGCCCCTACTCTCTGCAAAAAGTGTTACGAACATCCTAACCAAAACATATTTCTTCTGAATTTTCCTTCTATTCAAGGCCTGGCTATAAGCCTCAACCCGATTTCCTTTACCTTGCCTCACCCACATACTTACGGTAAGAGAAACATTTCCAGTGCTTTTCCACAGCACATGTACTTCCATTAGCCTATAATCGTCACATGCCCCTCAGCTAATTTATCATCAAAACTGACATCCTTGCATACAATAACATCTCTCCACTTCCAACGTCATTAAGGTTCGTGTGTGGAGTGTCTCGCAAAGTGAAATTCGAACTCCGATACACTACTACTTAACTTTGTCGGTTATGGAGGTATGTCCGCGTAAAACATGTAAAATAATAAATCCTGACGCGGATTTATCTATAAGGTCCCCAAGCACTAAAGTCATGCTAGTGAAACATCTACTCACCGAAGTTCCATATAAACATATAATAAAGGCAAGCTTAACCTGTATCCAGGTGAGATATCGCAACAACAACCCATTCCACCCTGGAACCGCGAATACGTTGGTCTTGTAATCATTAGCCTGCTATCACTCCGATAATACAATAACATTACTCTTATAATAGTACCATACTCGTATAACACATACAAGACGAGCAGTGCAAACCAAAAATAAATTTAAAATACCAACACCCGTTTTCATAACGAATGAAGAAAATAGAACCCTGCTATCGCGGAAAAAGAAACATATAGACATAAACTATATCATGTTACCGATACTACCAGTAAAATCTAATCACACATGAATCTAGGGCTAACAAATTATTGTGACTCAATCTTGCCACACACAATATACCTCCTTCAACCGAGGTGAAACTCATAACAATAACTTCGGCAATCTCCCTAACTGTTCCAACTAGTTCCCGGACATAGTACACTTGTCATAATCGAACCAAAACTACTTTAATCAATGCCCCATCTCAGCACCCTATTCTTGTCCTTTAACTCTTACTGGGCCAGGACTAACCGTGTGGTTCTACACTTCACATTACAACATCCCCCATCCCTGGCCACCCTGACCATGTTAAGGTTATCAGTATCTCAAACTTTATAGCCTTGATCCTGACAATCGCCTTCATAATTCCCTTAAATTCTTCGTCAAAAGAAAACTTCACTATCCGCTTCAACAACCCGGTTTCAATGAATTCCCCGGGTGGATGTCCACCAATGGGGTTCCACGAACACAAAATCTCTAGAAGTGTTAGCAACACTTTCTAGCGAGCCTATGATTTTATTTAAGGACTCTTTCTTCACCGTACCTACCTTACTTCGGTACAAGATTCACTTCTTCATATCACTCTTTATTCACTGTCGCCCTCTAACCGATCCTCATGTGAAAAATTCGGAAGCAACATTCTCTTCATTCCTTATAAATCGAAGGAACTTACGGTTAAAACCATCTGTAAGATCCCTCTATGAGCAAACCATCCTTCTCTCCCAAACATGGTGACTATCATTCCCACCATTTCAACATTGCTCCAACGAGCGAAATTTTTTTCTCAAATTTTCACATCTGGGCATTCCTATACCCCTCTTTAAGCCAAAGCTTTTGAGCCCTATACTTCCACTTAACTTCAACGTATGGTCCTTATCAAACACCCTTTCAAATTTTTTCCCAATTTACTTTACTGGGTAATTCAAGTTTAGCACCAGTCTCTATACTATATCGGTACGTAAATAAATATAACTACTATATTCTAGTAGTCGTTGCAGCAATTCATAAAAATGCCACAAAGGGAGTGACCTCGACTGCGGCCCTCGTCCCCGACTTAAACTCATAGCTTTAACTAAGTCCCACCTCCTACTGCCCTTTTAATGGCCTTCCTTGATCGCCCTTCGTCGATCATCACCGGAATCTCAAATGAGCGCGCAAAGGATTTACTATAATCTTACATAATAGTAGGAGAACAAAATCTCATAAGAAGAATCAACAATCCTAATCATATAGCTCTATATAAAATCGAAAGCAACGCTGAAAGCGTAATACGTCCGCACAGATTCCTAAGGACACTAAAACCTAATGCTCTAATACCACATGTGACACCTCTCTTAATAAAATACCGAGTGATCAATCCTATACCAAATTAAAATAGGAGTCTCATATGGTTCATTCTCAATAACACTGTCGAAAGCCAAATTAATTACCAATAACCAATTAGGCTGGCGTCAAAATTTTATTTAACTAATCTTTTTAATCAAACCAACAAAGTAAAATAATCACACAGTTTATATATACGAAACTGAAATGAAATAAAAATAACCAAACACTCGGTTTAACATAATACAATCAAATTGAATGCCGCACTAAAAAGGCGGTAAAAAAATAAATGAATACAGTCGGGATATCGACCCGAATGTTTATACAATACCTCCTATCTAGATCTCACTCATGGTCGTGGTAAAAATACACAATGGTGGAAGCGGTCATATTCCCTCCTGAAATTGGAATAACAATATCACACTCATATGCAGGACGATATGACCTGGGGATATACTCTCCCTGCTCCTAAAGCCAGGGGATTCACCCACATCGCTCAACCTCACTGGATCGCACCAGAGAAAATATATAATCTGGCTGTCCATCCCTATGCCCGGGGAAGCCTGTGGAACCAGCCTCTAAAGTACAAATATACCAATCACACACAGATATATTTATTTCTATATCATATCATATATATACTGTAATAACTTCCGTATATATAATATATATCCTCTCTCAATTCCATCATCTAGGAGTCCTAATATCACATCTAGAATCCCCTACAATAATCTCCAAGTTATAATTTAACTTCCCCTAAACTTAAAGGAGAAAAACTTTCAAAATCAACAAGGGAGAATCGATTCGCCCACAAATGCGAATTGATTCGGACTAGCGAATCGATTCGGTCCAAATCCGAATGATTTGGAAAAGGTTCTGCAAATAGGTCTTCTAAGGAGAATCGATTCAGTCTCAATCCGAGTCGATTCGGCCTGAGACAGTCCTACAGATTTCCTTATGCGAATTGATTCAGTCTAGGGTACCCGTGCCCTGATTGGGTGGATAATTACATAGGTTAACACTTGGCCTTCCAGTTGGATTATGGTTTTTTTATTTGCTCTGCTGCTGTGGATTTTACTTTTTTATTTTTTGTGAACATGTCGTAAGAAAAATAGAGAGCCCTCCCTCAAAGATATTAGAGTTGATAATCTCCTAAAGGTTAAATATACTTTGCCCGACGGTGAACATCCCCTATCGACGAACCTTTCGCTTTAATTTTCCAATACCACCACAAGTTTTATTATTCGTCCTGTGGTAGGAATTCTTGATATTCCTTTTTTAATTGAGGACACTTCTTCTTCGTTCGAATCTTTGGACGTTGGATTAATCCAACCAGAGGAGGAGGAGTGAATGACAGCTACTAGAAAGAGGATATTATTGGTGGAAGATGACGATGATGATGTTCTTCTATGTACTGAGGCCAAGGTCCAAAAGAAGGCGGAGGGTGAATCCTTAAAGTCTGGAGACTTAAATTTTGTCGCCAAGGAGAAAGAAACAAGGGAGGATGAGAAGAGGAAGAGATAAGAGGAGAAGAAGAGGGAAGAAGAGCAGAATAAAAGGGCCGCTGTGGCCCTTTATAAGAAGAACAATGTTTCCCCCTCTCGCCCTGACGATCCTCAGGACCAATCTGTGGCCTTTAATCCATCTCTTTCCCAGGTCTGCTGACGGGGGCAATGCTCACTAGTGATTGTGCGCTACTGGAAATGCTGTGACCTGATCAACTGTCCCTGCGAGCTTCATAAACTTTGACCTTGGTGATAATCTCCTCCCTTTTTTTTGTATTTGAGTTATTTGATCATATAACTCTTATCTTATTATTGTTTTGTAGTTTGTGGATGATGTGGGGGTAAATAATATGCCTACATAATAGCATGACACGTGGCGAGCACACTGGTCAAGATGGCGAGCAACAGATGCACTAACAAGATAGGGATCACTAGAGTTCTTGATAAACTAGAAGACCGAGGAGCAGTATCTGAGTCAAATCAAACTCCACGAAGATAGGGCTCATCCGTATTTATAACCCTAATGTAACCCCTAACTCTATATAAAGAGGACACCCCCATTGTAAAAGGGGGCTTATAAGCTAGAGAAACACATTCATGTAAATTCTCTTATCATTCTAATGGAACACAACATCAACCCTGTGGACGTAGGCCATTCATGGTCGAACCATGTAAATATGTCTCTCTTTTATTAATTATGGTACATGCATCGTGGTACATGGGCACCCCCCATATCCCAAATTTTTTGACACCACAATTGGTGCCGTCTGTGGGAAATGACACGAAAAGTCTTTCCTTCTTATTGACAAGATAAAGGTTTATGTTGCGACGTAATGGTTTACACACACAAAACCTCTTAAAGAATCTGAGATTCTTTCGTCGAGGATAAATGTAAAAAGCGGTCCTTTCTTCTCTGAGACATTGACCATATCTTTACGAGTATATATGGAGATATCCCAAATTTTCTGGCACGGAGTAACTGTCTAAAAGGTTTCTCTCTCATGAGAGATCTTGATTACATCTTTACAAACATATCAAAAGAGATTCTTGGAAAAAAAGACATGTTTTCACAAAGATGTACAGATTCTGGGCACGCCAACAGTTCCTCAATTTTTATCTCCATTTACACAATTTGTTATGAACACGAGATTTTCTCATGTCGCAAAATTGGTGGTAGGACAAAAAACAAAAATCAATGGCAGACCTGATGAGAATGCCTCCACAAATAGGCGAGCCAATTCCGACCAAGCATGCTGACACTGGGTCAAAAGCGAGGTGATTCCTCTATTTACGTTGGCAAACCCAGATGGAAAACATGCGATCAAACCCAATCTCAGGTCTCAAATCAACTTTGCCGACCTGGGAGCTATCTTTTAGCCGAGCACCAGTAGGATTTTCCTCGATCGCTCTGACCTACTGCTTATGGATTCCTCGTAGTATATTTCTCTATCCACACCTATTGGATTTTTATTTTTAGTTGGTGAGAAATATGGCAGCTCATAATCTCTCCACCGACCAACGGTTCGTCCACGTCGATCTTCGATCTAGGGGTTTACCTAACAGCCGATCAACAATGGAATTATCGCTTGCTAGCTCATATATATTTGACCGCACCGATCTGCGACCTGGGCTATCACAACCAATCTCCCAAAAATTCTTCCTAACCCTCTCTCCGATCATCCACGACCTGCATCCGGGCCCACCCCTGCTGGTCGGCTCTCATGTGCGACGAAAGACCCCGGTGAAGTCAAAGGGACCATGTTGTTGGTCGTAGGTTAGCGACTAATGCTTGAGGCTCTAGTGATCTATCCCAGTCCCAGGAAGGGTGTTCAGATCGTCGCCAGACCATCATCACTGGTCGGCCCCATAGATGAGGACAATACAGTTCAGCACACTCAGTGTGTGTTGGTAAACACGAACGCAGTGACTCTGGGGCTTAGGTTCCCAGATCTATTTGACTTTATTAAAGCCCAACTTACAATTTAGAGGATTTTTGTATACCTCCCTATACTTTCATACTTCATAGATTCCCGTGAAAATAAAATTTTAAAACCAAACTTGTATTTGAGTATTCACTTTGGACTTCAAATAATTTTGCAAAAATTCTGAATTAATCCCTGTCTTACACTTGGAATATATTTGATAAATTTTGGATTATTCGGTTCCCTCTAAAATATTAGAGGGTTCTTATTATACCATGATCTTCATTTAATGCACCATGCTCGTGATTTCCATTATCACATAATAATCCAACTGTGATTTAAGTGAGACTTTTTATGCGACCTTATTACAAATTATTTTGTTCACATAAATAGTGGGGTGCACTTATACAGCACTCATGTTATTTATTCGATCATTTTAATTTTCAATATTGTCATTCGGCTACAACTATTTAATTTCGACAAAAGGAGATTATTGGTTATTTAACTCAGCCCCAATAGATGCTTGGGCACGGTTATCTCAGTGGGATTTTTATCATAAAAATCATTGGATCATTCATTACATTTATACGATCCTATGAATTTTTTCCTAGGCACATGGTCAAGCAACCGCATACCATATTTTATTTCACCAAATAAATCAGTCTCACGATAATCATTTTTTGATTTTGCCTCAACAGGTGGTCGGGTAATTTATTAACTTCCACAGGTACAAGATTCAGTCCTGACGGATGCTCGGCCACAATCTTAAGCTCTTGGAAATCTTATCAATGCTCCGATAGATGCTCGAGCACGAATTTCTCACTATATCTACTCGGTACTGCTTTGCCCTGATGAACTTGCCAGGCACCACTTATTTTATTAATGCTCCGACGAATAGTCGAGCATGCCATGTCACTTTAGACCCAACAAATGCTTGGGCAAGATTATTTGTTATAACCGACGGATTATCGGACATTGCTATTTCTTCGATTTTAGTATTGATTATCTAACTCTATGATTCTTAACCTGAAGGACGATCAGGCATATCCAAGATTCATATCGGCAAAATATTTCTATATATTTAGTCCCGAAGATATCTACCTCACAAGTCTCAAATTATCCCCAATGGATGGTTGGTCAGGATAGTTCTTATGTATAATGCAGCCCTAATTGATGGTTACGCACATTTATTTGTGCATTGTTCGTTTCTATCTCATAATATTTTATTTGCTCATAAATTATGCTCACGATTTTTATCATCATAAATTTGTCAGCAGGGGGCTATCTATACTTTATACTTCACAATTGTCACTATAAAATGTGAAAAACAATTGTCACTACACAAATTTTTTGTGAAAATTATTTTTTGAAACCAACTCACAATTGAGTATTTTCTTAGAGCTATTTGCAAAAATTCTAAATTAACTCCCATGTCGTACATCTGGATATATTTGACAAATTTTGCATCTTTTATTCGACTTTATTACAATTATTTTGTTTACATAAATATTGGGATGCACTTATAGAGCACTCATGTCATGTATTCGATCATTTAATTTTTTCCTCGACACATGGTCGAGCAGATACACATCATATATTCCTTAACTGAATAAGTGAATCACATGATAATTTCTATTTGATTTAGCCTCGACAGATGGTCGAGCAGTTTATTAACTTCCACAGATGCAAGATTCGATCCCAACGGATGCTCGTCCACAATCTTAAGCTCTTGGAAATCTTATTAATGCTCCGACAGACGCTCGAGCACGCATCTCTTGCGGTATCTACTCGGCACTGTACGTCATTGTCTTGACAAACTAGTCGGGCGCTACTTATCTTTTTAATGCTCCGACGGATGGTCGAGCACGTTACACCACTTTGGACCCAACAAATGCTTGGGCAATATTATTTATGATAACCGACTGATGCTCGGACGTTTATATTTCTTCAATTTCAGTATTGATTATCTGACTCTATGATTCTTGACCCGAAGGATGATCATGCATATTCAAGGTTCATCTCGGCAAATGATCGGCAAAATATTTCTATATATTTAGTCCCGAAGATATCTGCCACACACGTCGCCTTTAATCTCCAAAAAATGGTTGGTCAGGATAATTATTATATTCAATCCCGAATGATGGTTGGAACAGTCGATTATTGATCGAAATTACATTTATTGGAAAGTTAGTTTTCACTGACACTGCAGGATCGTTCATAATATCTGCTCGGTCCTTTTTACCTCGACGGATACTCGAGCATGGATCACTCGAAATATCTACCATATCCTCTATAATTTTTGCCTCAACAGGCATTCAGGCATCGTTTACTTAATCTGGAAATCTACTTTTCACCTTGATAATCTTGCCTCGACGGATGCCCAGGCATCATTTATCTTATCAATGCTCCGACAGATGCTCGAGCATGGATTGTTCGTAACATTTAGTAGATCCTTTACAATTTTACTTCGACGGACCCTCAGCTTCGATGGATAGTCGACATTATGTGATCATGTCGTGAGCTCCAATGTACAGTTGGGCAATGCAATTGTTATTTAATTCAACCTCGATGAATAGGAAGTTGGGCAATCTGTATAACAAATATCCAATAACACATGAAGAAGTATAGAGTTCATCGATCAACTATATTAATCTACAAGAACGAATCCAACATATAGGAAGTCACATATCTAGTAAGATTATAATATCGTGGTTGATAAGGATTGAAGCCGAGCATCACTAGACTCCTCTTTGTCCATTCCGACCAACGATCTCATGGTTTAAGGATGACTCGCATCTCATCTCCACCAACCTACTTCGTGGTCTACTGACTTAAGAATTTTTGGTCCACCAACGTGCGAAGTGGGGTTGTCACAACCAAGCACCCACATATTCCATCTAACCCTATGTTCAGTAATCCTCGGCCTATTTCCGAGTCTGCCCCTACTGGCCGACACATGCGATGAACAGAATGTGTTAGCAGCAACACTAGACCACCCTGAATGTATTAGCAACATCGTCGGACAACCAATGGTGATCGGCGATCACTGGGCGATGAAATTTCTATTATCGACGTCGAAAGGGCATCATCAACACTAAGATATACACTCCAAAAGAATGGCATTTCTTGAACGCCATATCAAATTAACGCATTTCTGCATGAAGGTGCTTTGAACTCATATCAATTGCTTCAGATATACGATCTATATGGAGTTTTCCACAACATCCAAGAACCACCATGCATGATCGGCGAACAAGTGTGCCCCGAGGAATGGTACATTACATGGAGCTATATGAGTAAGATATTCCTTAAATATATCCACCTCGACGAATGATCAACGCGATACTCTTCAATAAAACAAAGCCCCGAGGAATGTTCGAGCACACTTATCATCTCGATTATACAAATCAAATAACTCGATGAATGGTTGACCAGCCTTCTCTTCACATCCCGATTGGGGGCTTCATGGCAACGATGACACGTGAACAGATTCACCGCAACATTTAAAGCAGAATAGAAGAGTCCAACTCAGGATGGATGCCAACATGGTTAACACTCGCATTAGTCTTTCAAATGACGATCAAGACTAAGCTTGATTTAATTATAATAACTATCTTGCTTGTTTTAATTAAGTTAAGGAAGTCCTCGGGTCTTTGGCATCTCCAAACACAAATGGCCCCACGAGTTGCCCCGGTAACAATAAAAGCCCTACGGGGGATACATAGGCAAAAATCCAACTCAGGTTAGTCGCCAACTATGTTAGTCGATTAAAATCCTGAACGGGTGGATGGCCCTTAAACCAGGTGAATTTTTTCCATCATCTTTTAGGCCTAAGGAAGTGTTACGGCACAACCTAAAAGGTAAAATAGACGGATATTTACATGCAAGGCATTAGAAAATGGAAAAATGCAAATGAAATTCGTATTACATTGACTTGCGGGAAAGGCCTAAGTACAATAAGCATACCGATTACATATCACATGTTATAAAATCTAATGCAGGGTCTTACCCCTACTAGGTACATGCTGGAGTAAGGCTTGGCACATAGGCCTGTGGTCGGCCTCTCGAATTAGACCATATGAAAAACCTAATGCAGGGTCTTACCCCTACTAGGTACATGCTCGAGCAAGGCTCTACATATGGTCATATGGTCGGCCTCTCCAATTGGACCATATGAAAAACCTAATGCAGGGTCTTACCCCTACTAGGTATATGCTCGAGCAAGGTTCGGCACATAGGCCTATGGTCGGACTCTCCAATTGGACCATATGAAAAACCTAATGCAGTGTCTTACCCCTACTAGGTACATGCTCGAGCAAGGCTCGACACATGGGCCTGTGGTCGGCCTCTCTAATTGGACAATATGAAAAACCTAATGCAGGGTCTTACCCCTTACTAGGTATATGCTCGAGCAAGTATCGGCACATAGGACTATGGTCGGCCTCTCCAATTGGACGATATAAAAAACTTAATGCATGGTCTTACCCCTACAAGGTATATGCTCGAGCAAGGATCGACACATAGGCTTTTGGTCGGCCTCTCCAATTAGACCATATGAAAAACCGAATGCAGGGTCTTACCCTGAATTGGTACATGCTCGAGAAAGGCTCGACACATGGGCCTGTGGTCGGCCTTACCAATTGGACCATATAAAAAACCTAATGTAGGGTCTTACCCCTACTAGGTACATGCTCAAGCAAGGCTCGACACATAGTCTTTTGGTCGGCCTCTCCAATTGGACCATATAAAAAACCTAATGCAGGGTCTTACCCCGACTTGGTACTTGCTCGAGGAAGGCTTGACACATAGGCCTGTGGTCGGCCTCACCAAATGGACCATACAAGACCAAAATATAGGGAGATGCCCTAAACTTGATGCACGCTGGAGAAAGCCTCAACAAACGAATTCTAAATAGGCCCGTAGTCGGCCTCACGAATTGGGTCATGCAATAAAACAAAAGAATGAACTACGTTCGACCTGATGCCATGAGGGTACGTAGACAACACGATACTCTCGAGTCCAGTTCCCATATCAACTGAACGTCTCTTAACTCAAGCCAAGCATTCATCCAAAAAACTTATAAAGGTAAGAAGAACAACCAAAGAAGGCTAAAGTTAAACGACAGCTCAAAGAACGCCAGTCCAGGTCACATCAGTAGCTATGCACATTTAAAGAGATTATGGACCAGCTCCCAGCTCATATCGGAATCAAATCAGCTGAACTACGACCTGTGGGGCTATTGTGGGAAAAATAATATGCTACATAATAGCATGACACGTGGCGAGCACCCCGGTCAAGATGGCGAGCAACAGATGCACTAACAAGATAGGGACGACTAGAGTTCTTTATAAACTAGAAGATCTAGAAGCAGTATCTGAGTCAAATCAAACTCCACGAAGATAGGGCTCATCCATATTTGTAACCCTAATGTAACCTCTAACTCTATATAAAGGGGACACCCCCATTGTGAAAGGGAGATTAGAAGCTAGAGAAACATATTCATGTAAACTCTTTCATCATTCTAATGGAACAAAACAGCAGCCCCATGGATGTAGTCTATTCATGGTCGAGCCACGTAAATTTGTCTCTCTTTTATTAATTATGGTACATGCATCATGGTACATGGGCACCCCCCATATCCCAGATTTTTTGACACCATAGTTGAGTTCGTTACTTTTTTGGACGGTCGTGCCGACCAACCCAAAAAGAATGATGAATTAATAGAGGCCCTTCATGAATACCATTAGGCCATAACCAATGCTCATAAGGCCTATGATCTGGAGGAAAAAACCATTATTAATTCTATGGCCAACCTGAAGACCGCGTATGATTTGCTGAAGGTGGAGAAAGAACTGATGGAAGCGAATAACCTGCGATTGACTACTAAATCGAGAAAGGTCCTTACCTTTCAGGATGCCAGCTTCGAGAAAGGATGGACTGAGGCATATTATGATGATGAAAAAAATTAAAATTACCTATGCTCGAAAGGTGAGCTTCAAGAAGGGTTGGGATAAGGCATTGGTGGAGACCGGGGTCCCCTTAGAGTCTGAGCTATTCGATAGGTACGACCCAGGTCCCCCTCCTATTATCGATGAGGAGCATATTTTTAAGAAAAATAAGGGGTATCTCAAGGAAAAGGATGTGATCTCCAAGGAGAAAGAGGTGGAGACCAAGGGAAAGAATACTGAGACAGAGGAGCAGGTGAATAAATAAAGCCCATAATCTAGGGTTTTTTCTTTTGTTTATTTGCTAGCGCTTTGTACTATTTTTTTTTCTTTGGAATTTCATGGCTCTGCCTACTCCTTGTATTGTTAATGGAAATAATATTTTCACTTGCTTGAGTGTACCATTTTTTAGAGAACTTTATTTCTCCTAGCTAAAGATTTCAAAATTATTTTGGGCCCTTAAAATTTCTAAAATTATGGTTTCACCCCCTGAGGTTACTAAAATTGCATTTTTACTCGAATTTTTTTCAAACTTGCATTTTTCTTTTTGTTTACTAAAATGACTCTAAAGGCTCATTATTTATGATACGATGAGCCTAACAAGACTTAGACTTGGGAATAAATAAAATAAAATTAATCTCGCATCAAATACTCCCAAACCTAAACTTTTGCTAGTCCTCAAGCAAAACTAAAATTTTAAAATCTAACTCACTTTCGTAGAAATCACGATTGCACTTAGCATGTGCAATAAGCCATTAAACTCCTAGGTTGTCCTAGTGAACGAGTTTTTTCTAGTGGGAGTTTGCAGTGAATACACCAATGAAATCTAAAAAATTAGTAATATACAAAAGACACAAAAGTAATATAACCATATTTGAATGCAAATTTCGTAAATTTAGCAGAACTTCACTTTTCAATCTCAACTTATCATGGGTGTGTTCGTAGCCAATATAACCATCCATTTCTAAAGATTTCATCATTATGTTTCTTTTTCAAAAGTTCATTTTGATTTTAAAATCCCATGGGATATGCGCTCAATTGAACACTTGGAAATCGGTTATTTTCTGTGTGTATATGTGAATGAAAGACTATATTTAGACGAGAAAATTTCACATATACGCAATTGAAAAATAATTTTTTTTATAATGGATGAATATGATCTCATGAAAAGAAAATACCTTACTTTTTGAAAGCATCGAATCACACCATTGATCCTATTCATCTTGTCTCCACACTATATCCAGCTTCCCATGAGATCGATTAGTACTTTCTTAGCTGTATTGTAGGATCGGTTTTGGCTAAAAAATAGTATTCTAATTTCAAAAAAATTCTGAAAATGTAGAGGTTTTTGGTATTATGACTTTTGGGAACTTTTTCTAACCTTTATCTTCCTTTCTTTTTTCATTTTTTTTCGAACTCACTTTTTATTCTTTCTTTCTTTTTTTATTCTTTTCTTTTCACATATCATTCTTGCAATCTCCTTTTCTTTTGGAATTTTTTTTTATCGTAATTTTATCTTAATATTCTCAGAATAACAAGTATGGCTTCTTTTATGGGCTACAAACTCCCAATTGGAATTAAGTAGGATAATGGGTTTTCAACAAATGGTTTATTTTCTTTTTGGCTCAAATGGACTTGCAATGGAATAATGTAAAAAGGTTGGAGTTAGGCTTAATTTTGGGCTATCAAACGATGGCCTAATCTCATCTTTCAAGTTTCGTTACGTTCATTTGTATCTCAAGACAACTTATGAAGTCCTTTAGTGCCTAAGATTCACATTTTGACCTTTTGTTTTAAATAATTGAACAAAACAAAGAATTTGAGATTATCAACGAATTAGTCACTGAAGAAACGTTTGAGTTATTTTAACTCGGATTAATTTAAATCTCTTGAAAACGATGAATGCCACAAAATCTAACCGAGTTAAAATATCCATATTTATTCATTAAGCGTATTAACTTTTGTCTCGGTATCCATTTTTGATCATATTATATGGCTAATGTGTAAAAAATTTCATAAGTTGAGAGATCAATGGATTAATTCTATATTAAGAAATCATAAAACTTAATTATATTGAAAATATTTTTTAATTTTTAAAGTTTTTTCTCATTATTTTTGAAATTTTGATTTTGTTTTAAAAAACTACCATCCTTATCCCGAGACCTAAATTTTACATTGTCCTCAATGTATACTTAAAATAAAATTAGAGAGAAAGCAAATAAAGTATAGAAGAAAAGGATGATATTGGCCGTGATCTTCAATTTGTGTTACCAAGTTCCAACAAAGCTCACAATTCTTTCATCATAAATAAAAAGTCTGAACAATTGGGAGTCAACCCAATCGACAAAGAATGCATATGGGAACATAATAAATGAGGTGAGTGAAATTATCGAGATGCGCAGTCACAATATAACGTATATGGTTATACTAAAAAAGACTATGAAAGCTATGTGATATTGATTAAACCAAATTCGTAAATTCCAATTAAACCCTTATTTAATAAATTTTCAACTTTAAACCAAATTAATTAAACCTAATTTTAATTAACCCTAAAAAGAAATCAAGGTGCAGTGGATCGTGCCAACACAAATAAATATGAATTGATGACTCACAGATTTCAGGAAAAAACCCAAAAGGGAAAACCTTTTGTATCATTTAATAACACTTACAATGATTACAAGCGAAATCTGCAATGAATATACGCTAATACCCACAAGAACACGCAGTTTTGAATCATCAATGAATCAACCTCAAAAGATCCACAAAGAGACATAGTCCAATCATCCAGGAACACCCACAAGTACTCCCTATGACACGTAATCAACGTCATCCTCATACCTTCCTCAAGTGGCACCTAGATCAGCAGTAGGTTATCCGCCCTACAAGAGAGACTCCAACAAAGATGTATCTTGGGTTCCCAAACAATTCACTAAAGCATTTTGTGGCACCTCGCCTAATTAAATATCGGGTGATCAAGCCTTTCTCAAATTAAAACAGGTTTCCCATGTAGTTCATTATTAGCATCACTGTCGAAAAACCAAATTATTAACTAACCACCTAATAGTTAATTAAATCGGTGCCAAATTTTATTTTCCAATTAAATAGAACAAATAAATAGTTCAAAAACTAAACAGTAATCACAATATACTAGAGTCCAAACCAACATGATATATAAATGAAACAAAGTCATGCGGAAGAAACCATCGAAAAAAATAACCCAAACTAAGTAATAATCCAAGTGCCTACTGCAAAATAAGACTGATACAAAAATAAAACTATAATACCGACAACAGACCTACTCTCCACATAACAGCCTCTTCATATAACTCCTTATTCCTGACCATACTGACCCTATTAGGGTTGTCCTTCTCTTGAACCCTGGTAGCCTCGACCCCGAAGGTCACCCTTTTTGTTCCCTTATCTTTTCTGGCCCTAAGGAACACACTAATGGACTTACCACTCCCAACTGAAACCTCCGCCACTCGATAGGAATTCAGCTATCTGAATCATTTAAATGGGTCCCCTGATAGATCTATCTCTTGCGGTGTTTCACTAGCACTGATGATGCTGGAAACAACACCACCCTTCAAGGTGTTTGTGAACTCAATTCAATGTTAACAATGACAGGATAAGATTACATACACATATAGTAGAAGGAGGTGAGGAGAAGAGGATTCACACCGGAATATAAGTGGTTCAGCCAATCTGGCCTACGTCCACTGTGAAAGTGTATGATGTGTATCACTGTATGAGAGCTCTAATGGCCATGGATACAATCTCTCAAGATTTCTCTCTCTACTATGTATTTGAACATATTTTTAGCTAGGGTTGCTAATTTTGGATCCTTTGCAAGGTAGAGGATGACCTCTATATATAGTACCTGGGGGGTGTAATGTACCCCCCATGCATGCAATGGGCATGTGTGTGTTGATCTATCCAATCTGATGAAGACATCTGTCACTGTCACATGTAGAGAATGATGATGAAATATTCCCCCCACGTGAGGGGAATGATTTGTTATAACTGAATTGTGTCCACGTGTCCTTGTCCACACATGTCAATAAGTGCTCGGCCTTCGTGCTGGGTCATGACCTCGGCCTGGAAGAGTCCGAGGTTGTTAAGGTCTAGCTGCCCATCCTATTCGAGATGAGCCATCATAGACTCGGCTTAAGTGAAGTCGAGGTAAGGCCTTTAAGGTCGGCCTAGGCCGAGGTTAGGTTGGCATGTGATTGGAACATTAGCCGATTCACAGGTGGGGTGACCTTGGTAGTGGTATGTCTCCTTGTAGCCTCGGCCTACCCACGGCCGAGGTTGCCATTCCCGATTGAGTTGATGAACTGCTGACCCCTTAAATAGGTTGGTAGTGGTGTCGGCCAGGGCCGAGCCTAATATGGCCGAGGCGGCGAGTCACTGATTCAAGGCCTTTCCAACGTCGGCCATGCCCCAGACCGAGGTTGGTGCCTCTGGGATGAGGTGACACTTGGGGCATATCAATCACCCCCAGCCCTTAGTTACATGTGAGAGCAGTTGACTATGGGATCTCTTCACCTCCGAGGTCTTTTTTCTATGTGCAAATGCTCTTTTGACACTTGTCCATTGTTGAAGTGAGGCGTGCCTGACAAGCATGTGATGCCAGCCGTCCTTTGGGGCTCTCAAGGCAATGATGGGCCTTGGGAAGCATGCACCCATAATTAAGGGTTTAAACCCCCATTTTCCCTCCTTCTTCATCACTTCTCTTTCCTGGCTCGATTCGTTTCAGCAGCACTTTCTCTCTCTAGAAAATCTTTAATTCGAAGTATTTTGGTGGTGATTCCTCGCAGTCTCTTCCTTCTCTCCTACTATTTCATCTTCAGGTATCCCCTGCCATTATTTTCTCTTCATTTTCCCTGTTTTCCCCTTACTTTTGTGTTTTTCGGTGAGTTTTGGAGATTTCCGGCGAGGTCTCCATACTTTCAGGCGAACTGTTCTTGCTCTAGGTTTGATAGTTTGATCCTTAGGTTGCATGATTCCATTAATCAGTCCTATTTGTAGTTTTAGGAGAGTTGTAAGTGTAGGGTCTGTCTCTTATGCTTAGACCCCTCTACCAACTCTTAGAGGAGTTTCCTTCTGTTAGAGAGAAGACTTTAGAGAAAATTAGGCAAATAGAAAGACCACAGGAGGAAGCTCGTAGGTCAAAGGAATTCCCCCTCAGACCTATCTTTCCCCCACCTCTGAAGGCAATTGTTGATGCAAAAAACTGGACCGAATCCCATTTTTATGATCACAGATAAATAGATGAAAGCAATCCAATCAAGCACATAAGAGACAAAGATTTTTAAAGTGGTTCGGCTATGAATAAAGCCTACGTCCACTGTTATTTTATTCCCAGGGGTTTACAATAGCACCATAGGGTGTAAAGAGAGAAAGGATGTGTATCTTGTGTATGGGGTTTCTAGGTTCCCCCGGATCTCCTGGATCTCCTCCATTTTTCCCTTTTGTCTAAGGAAATACATGTATTTATAGTGATGGGAGATAAAGAGATTTATTATATGTAGACATTTATGTCTACATTCAATGAATCTAATTGTTGAATTGCTTGGTATGTTATGTGTTGTCATATATTAATACAGTATAAATGTACATTAAGGCTCATTAAATGCGCTGTCATCTTCATTAATGCACATTAAATGCATAGTTATCCTTTGATCTTCCTGGTTGGTATGCCGACTAACTCTCCTCGGGTGCCGACCACCTCTCCTCGGGTGCCGACTAACACTCCTCGGGTGCCGACCAACTCTCCTCGGGTGTCGAATATTGCCACGTAGGATGACATGTGTCCTTTTCTGATTGGTCCTCGTAGATGGAGAATTTTTGCGTTAACAGAAGCCCCCAATGCTCCATGCTTGATGGTTTACTTGAAAGGATGGAGTATTTATTCTGCAGTGTTGCTCGGTGCTCGTGAAATTCTTGATCTACCTTCTTGATTTGTTCAACATAAAGTGCATTATCTCCTAGACGATATATGATGCAGGCTGATCGATGGTTCCTAATCTTTCTTTTGAGGAAATCCATGTGCTATGTATCACCCCTGGGAATTTGGATGGAGCCATGCCATAGTATGCAGCTTGTAGCTTGTCATAATCTTCAAGTATGTTGATTGGTTTGCTAGCCGACCAACTGCCTCCTGTGCCGAGCAACTGAGTGCTAACTTCACGTGCTTGATTCTTCTGATTTATGCTCCTCTGAATACTTTGTCGAGTAACATACTAGCTTTTGAACCCAACTCTTCAATCTGATTAGCACCAATCTAGTGGTGGACTTCGAAACATTTTCATATAACTTCTTCTTCAATGTTGGTCGGGAAGTAGTAGTAAAGATCTCAGTGCTGTAGATGCTGAATTTGACTTCTGAACTTCAATAGTATGTGCATAATAACTCCTGAATATGCCTCCTGAACTTCTGAATGCCTCCTGAACTTCAATATGCCTCCTGAACTTCAATAGCATGTGCATAATAACTCCTGAGTATGCCTCCTGAACTTCAATAGCCTCTTGAACTTCAATAGCATGTGCATAATAACTCCTGAATATGCCTCCTGAACTTCATAAGCAAAATTAGCTCCTGAGCAAGAAAAATAACTTCTGAATGATAATTAGTTGGGGCTGAATCTGATGCTCGACTGCATGATGTTATGAGAATGTGCCACCGAATGAATAAATATATCTGTAATAGAAGCCCCCAAGTGTGGAATGTGAACTTTGAATGCTTTTTGCTTGATCGCTTTCACATACTCATAAAATGTTTCCGACCAACTGTAGTTGACAGCTTCTTATTTCCGACAAACCTGAGTTGACATTTTTGGGAATAGATTTACTTCCTAACCAACATAAGTTGGCATTTTTAGGAATATATAGTTTTACTTCCCGTAGGAATACAAGTTTTACTTCCCAGAGGAATACAAGTAACTTTACTTCCCGGAGGAATACAAGTAGCTTTACTTCCCAGAGGAATATAAGTTTTACTTCCTGGAGGAATACAAGTTTTACTTCCCGGAGGAATACATTTTTGATAATAAATGATAGAGACTTCCTCGGAGCTGACCAATAGATTGTTGGGAATAGA
Source organism: Sambucus nigra (assembly GCA_949130495.1). Lineage (NCBI taxonomy): Eukaryota > Viridiplantae > Streptophyta > Magnoliopsida > Dipsacales > Adoxaceae > Sambucus > Sambucus nigra. The sequence goes on from OX422215.1 coordinate 73,057,867, forward strand.
ATAAGATATAATAAATGCTGGAGACCTCCTAGGCGCTGACCAACAGATTGTTGGGAATAAAATATAATAAATGCTGGAGACCTCCTCGGCACTGACCAACAGATTGTTGGGAATAAAATATAATAAATACTGGAGACCTCCTCGGCGCTGACCAACAGATTGTTGGGAATAAAATATAATAAATGTTGGAGACATCCTTGGAGCTGACCAACAGATTGTTGAGAATAAAATAATATAAATGTTGAAGACATCCTTGGAGCTGACCAACATATTGTTGGGAATAAGATAATATAAATGTTGGAGACCTCCTTGGAGCTGACCAACAGATTGTTGGGAATAAGATAATATAAATGTTGGAGACCTCCCTACTGAAATAAGAATAGAATATGCATCCAAATAGATATAAAGAATAATTAAAAATAATAAAATGCCTCGTTGATCTGTCGAGGTAGAATTATATAATGCCGAACAAGAATAAGATATTCCAGAACATAAGAATATGGATGAGAACGTTGTCAAGCCTGAATATAAATAAGAATTATCCGACCAACTATCGGTTGGGGGTGAAATACAACGAATGCTGTATTTCTCCTTAAAGCTGAATAAGTATCTTGTCGAGGCACAATTGCATAATGCCGAATAAGAATAATATTTTCCAGAACATAAGAATATGTCCGAGAACTTTGCTGGGCCTGCATATAAATAAGAATTACCCCGACCAACTATCCGTTGGGGGTGACATATAATAAATTTTATAGTTCTCCTCGGAGCTGAATATGATAATAAGTATCTCGCCGAGTTCCATGTTGAGATGAATATAGAATATGAATCCCAAGGGATATATAGAATAATTTGTTCTTGAGACGATATCTGGGCCTGAATATAAATAAGAATTGCCCCGACCAACTATCCGTTGGGGGTGAAATATAATAACTGTTGTAGCTTTTCCTCGGAGCTGAATATGATAATAAGTATTTCGCCGAGCTCCATGAAGAGATGAATATAGAATATGAATCCGAACGGATATATAGAATAATTCATGCTTGAGCACAAATCAAAGCAATAATAAAATATATAGTTCCTTGCTGAGGTGAAATTTCATAATGTTGAGCAATGATAATAGTTTCCAGATTGTTTCCGTGCATTCGTCGGCGTTGAGTCTTGTACCTGTAAAAATTAATATCTTGCTCTACCATATTGTTTAGGCTGAATTGATTAGTCATGAGAATAATTTACTCATCCAATCAATATATGATATGTATATGCTTGAGAAATAAAAATATTAATTTCTAAAAATGAAATAATATATGTTGGCTGATATGTCGAGGCAAAATTGCCTGATGTCGAGCAATACTACTTTTCCAGAGGTTTACGAAAGCTTTCATCGGGATTGAATCTCGTCCCTATGAAATTTTAATAAGCTCCCCGAGCACCTGTCGAGACTAGAGAAAATAATTATTATCATGAGAATAATTATTCAGCCAAACAATATGTGATGTGTATCAGCATAAAATAATAAAAATTTCAAAAAATGAAATAATATTTTGTGCCAAATGTGTGTGAGATGGACAAATTTTTATCAGATATGCATCATAAATAGGACGTAGAGTTTTTTGTAAAGTTATTTAATCTCCAACAACTAATAAGGTATAAGTTGATGTTTGAAAATTATTTATCACTTGGCTTTTAAAATATTTTTTGAGGTGATCACAAGTTTTAAAAAAAACTTAAGCCCCCAGTTTACCTCCAAGTTGAACTCGTGTTTAAAGAAACATCTGGGGTGCTCCGCATTTTTTAATACCCCAAGATTCTACTGTTGCAGAGAAACGGCATGGATGTTGCCGACCAACATTTAAGGATATCTCAAGTTATAGAATATATGGTGTCGACCAAGAAGCAAATGGTCCCCGACCAGCTGAGCAATTTCGCCGATCAACAAAAATGGTGCATTGACAGCACCGAACAACATTAGATGTCACTGACCAAAAAGTGGATGGTTGGATAGTTGCCGACCAGTAAATTGAACCCTCCGAACAAGACTGAGATGTCGCCGATCAAGAAGTAGATGATCGTCGACCTGCAATTGGTTCCCCCGAGCTACAATATGGGGCTCGGACCAATAATAAGATACCTCGTAGTTGGATAAAATTATTTCAACGCTGCTGATGGATCTTCACATCTTATCTCCGACAAACAAAAATGGTCTGGTTAAGCTTCCCTTTAATAAAAGATGGCCCAAGATGATGCCGACCAACAATATGGATGGATGACCAGAATATCTCGAATCCTTAGATAAGAAAAATAACATTCGATGTAAAATTTAAGCATTAAGAATGTTAATTAAATGAATAATTATCTAATCCACTATATCGTGTGATTTCGATAAAGAAACCCCGTGATGTGATGAACGAGGGGACAACATATCAAATTTGTGCCCAGAGTCTTGATATGGTCATGATTTGTTATTATTATTTTTTTTTACAAGAGGTGGGTAATGGTTTTTCAGGTGAGAGAAAATTATTTTTTATATTGATCCCTTCCTATTCCCTATTTGGAGAGATAAAAATATGCTGAATGATCGAAGTTATTACCAAATTTATATAAAAAATCAGTCAATGAGACTTTATTGACATAGATGGAAGATGAACCAAAATTAAGTATATAGTTCATAAAAATGAATGCAAAGAGACTCAAACTTTGAAGAGAGAGAAAATAGATCTGGGTCATGATTTCCATGAGAAAACTTTTTATTGTCTTTAACCTTTTCACATTCTCTGATTAAAAATATGATGGGAATTTGAGTAGACATCAAAGATCTTACAAAATTTATAATGAAAATTATCAAATCTTACCACCGTCATATATATTGGTATATGTAATCATTTAAAATATTGATTTCATGAGATAAAATTTTAACTTGAGAATCAAGCCAAAAAGTTATGATTTATGAAATCCATTATTTTTCAGATTTCTAAATAAGAATTAATCTAACAGTTATGATTTAAAAATCATAATATGCAAGATGGAGAACAATGCTTGTAACACGTTTCCCACAGACGGCGCCAATCTATTGATGCAAAAAACTGAACCGAATCCCATTTTTATGATCACAGATAAATAGATGAAAGCAATCCAATCAAGCACATAAGATACAAAGATTTTTAAAGTGGTTCGGCTATGAATAAAGCCTACGTCCACTGTTATTTTATTCCCAGGGGTTTACAATAGCACCATAGGGTGTAGAGAGACAAAGGATGTGTATCTTGTGTATGGGGTTTCTAGGTTCCCCCGGATCTCCTGGATCTCCTCCATTTTTCCCTTTTGGCTAAGGGAATACATGTATTTATAGTGATGGGAGATAAAGAGATTCATTGTATGTAGACATTTATGTCTACATTCAACGAATCTAATTGTTGAATTGCTTGGTATGCTATGTGTTGTCATCTATTAATACAGTATAAATGTACATTAAGGATCATTAAATGCGCTGTCATCTTCATTAATGCACATTAAATGCGTAGTTATCCTTTGATCTTCCTGGTTGGTATGCCGACCAACTCTCCTCGGGTGTCGACTAACTCTCCTCGGGTGCCGACCAACTCTCCTCGGGTGCCGACTAACACTCCTCGGGTGCCGACCAACTCTCCTCGGGTGTCGAATATTGCCACGTAGGATGACATGTGTCCTTTTCTAATTGGTCCTCGTAGATGGAGAATTTTTACGTTAACAGTAGTATACCCTGAACCATAAGAACCCGCTAACCAAGCCGAGGTACCTACTGAAGCCTCACCAATCTCTGAGTCTGAGCCTTCCACATCAGACCCTATGTCTGTGGACTCTTTCCAAGAGGCCATGGACTTCTCAAATCAACAAGATCAGGTCCATGATCAAGCAGAGGTCTCCAGTCAGGCCTCGTCCTATAAAAATTCAAGCATATCGTCCTCTTCCTCAGAGGTTGAGATTGTTGAAGCGAGCGTGGAAATTCCACCAGTACTTGACGCCATTCCACTGTCGGTCGTCACAGGGCCTGAGTTTGCTCAAAGGTTCCCAAGTAACCCTCCAACGTCTACTCTGGCCGACGTTGAGCTAGATAATAACGATGATGATGATGTTGAGAGTGATGTCGACGTCTCTGAGGCGACCGAGATTAAGAGTGCAGTTAGTGAGGTCGACCTTCTTTGCTTCAGATACCTATACTCCATCAGCCCCTCCATAAAGCTCAGGAGACCTCTGAGGGAAGAGAGGGCCTACCACGATCGAGAAGGTGAGATCTGTTTGTAAGAGCAGATGTTAAAGTTGGGCTTTCTTTTGTCCATCCACCCCATCATTATGTCTATACTAGCCTACATCAACCTGGCCCCTTCCTAGTTGTCACCCAATGCTTGGAGGGTAATAATTGGGGTCATAGTCCTATGGAGGACTGTTCATCATTCAGACCTTCCAGTCCAAGTTTTTGCAGGTTGTTATGTCCCTTCGTCTGCCAAAAACCATCCGAGATATTTCCATTTTTTAGCTCAAAAACCTGAGAAGAAGATGCTCCAAATAACTCAGACTTTTAATCACAACTGGAAGCCTCGTTATTTCTTTGCCTCAGGGCCATGGGAATTTGGTTCATGTGCCCCCTCTTCCACACTAGAGCCGCGAATGCCCATAAGATGGGGTAAGGTCATAATGTCTACCAAGGCCGACCTTAGTCTAAGCCTGCAAAACCTTCAAAAGGTCAAAGACCTTCAGGATCAGGGGATGCATGGTCTGCTCGTTAAATTTGAACACCTGATGACCCCCCACTACTTATCTGAAACTGGTTTAGGGGGAAGTCCTCTTACAGATTTTGGTAAGTGTTTTTTATTCAAGTTATACCTCTGAGTTCATACATGTCTGACTCTCTAACTCAGACCTTTCTATTTTGCAGAGTGCCCAAAGGGGATATCAGATGAGCTCTGGGAGATGGCTACACCGAGTTTGACGAAGCTTGCTAAGAAGGCAGGTTTGAATGCTCCTCCTCCACCTCCCTCAACATCGAACGCTCAGGCAACAAGGAAGAGGAATGCTACTGCCCCTGCCCCTGAAGATCAGAGGCTGAAGAAGAAAGACGGGGATTCTGCCATCCCCATATCCTCTGCAGATGCGTTGGCGGCTCGTATAGAGCAACTGAAGATCAATGACAGCATCATAGGCCACAGTCTGTAGGCACTGGATGCCATCGGCTCTACCATGACCGAGGCTGAAAAATGTTTTTGCAGGTCTATGGACACACCTCTGCTGATTGAGTTCGGCCTTCACAAGTCTATTCAGGTATGACTTCAGATTTTTGTATAGCTTCAAAGTGTAGCCTCTGATTTGAATTTCAACTCATATACACGACCACATTATTTGCAGGGCCTGGATGCCATGCATCATCTCGCCAATTGGACTCTGAGAAAGTTACCCCTCATCTAGAAGGGTCAGGAGGCCGAGAAGGTGCAAAGTACTCTGAATACCGAGGTAGATCGACTGAAGTCTGCATTTGATGAGTCTGAGAAGAAGGTTAAGGGGTTGGAGAAAGAGATCTCTAATCTCAAGAAGGACCATGCTGCTTCTTTGAAGGCTAAGGATGATGTTCTCCAGTAGAAGATCGACTTTGTAGTGAAGGCAGCCCTTGAAGATGCCTCTGAGGGGATTTTGGCAGACTACAAAGTCTCGGATGAGTTCATGAGCTTTGGCTTCGAATACCTTGAAAGAGGTATCAAGGCTACTGTCAAATGGGCGGCTGCTAATGATAAGGACGCAGGGAGTCTGAAGGCCTCTGACTTCGTAGGTCTGGGTTTTGCTGACCCTCAGTTTGCCCAAGCACTTCAGGAGGTTGAAGAGGAGGTCGCTGCCCCTGCAGATACTGTACCCTTGGACGGTACAGAGATAGGGAGAGCTAATCACGGAGATGATGAGGCCGAGGTGACAAACATTAGCCAAGAAAATCAGGCCGAGGATGCCAGCACTCTTCCTTCTAATCCTTAGGCTTAATTGTAAAGCTTTATTTTGTAACCCCTGACTGTTCGTAATCTTTGAAAAACATCGTTAACTCATATTTTTTTAATCTTACAATTGTATGACAACATCTGAGGAGGATTTTCACTTCATTTGTTCTGTTGAATGCTTGTTTGCCATGTGATGTTTTAGTTCTGAAGTCTTGTTGCAACGTTTCTGTTTAAACTAATTTAATAGTCTTGCCTCAGACCTTATCACCACTTAATGATGTTATAAGGGTCTGAGGTTATCACCTAAGATGTTATCCTCACCATTAATTTCACCAAATTAATGATGTTAAGGGTCTGAGGTCATCCAAGTATGGTATCTGACCTCAGCCTTGTCACCATATAATGATGTTATAAGGGTCTGAGATCGTCAACTAAGATTTTATCCTCATAATTAATTTCACCAAATTAATGATGTTAAGGATGTGAGGTCATCCAAGTATGGTGTCTGACCTCAGACCTTGTCACCACTTAATAATGTTATAAGGGTCTGAGGTGATCACCTAAGATGTTATCCTCAATTAATTTCACCAAATTAATGATGTTAAGGGTCTGAGGTCATCCAAGTATGGTATCTGACCTCAGACCTTGTCACCATATAATGATGTTACAAGGGTCTGAGGTCATCAACTAAGATGTTATCCTCATAAATGATTTCATCAAATTAATGATGTTAAGGGTCTGAGGTCATCCGATTATGGTGTCTGACCACAGACATTGTCACTACTTAATGATATTAGATGGGTCTGAGGCCATCAACTAAGATGTTATCCTCATAATTAATTTCACCAAATTAATGATGTTAAGGGTCTGAGGTCATCCAAGTATGGTGTCTGACCTCAGACCTTGTCACCACTTAATGATGTTATAAGGTTTGAGGTCATCAACTAAGATGTTATCCTCATAAATGATTTCACAAAATTAATGATGTTAAGGGTCTGAGGTCATCCAACTATGGTGTCTGACCTTAGACCTTGTCACCACTTAATGATATTATAAGGGCATGAGGTGATCGCCTAAGATGTTATCCTCAATTAATTTCACCAAATTAATGATGTTATCCAAGTATGGTATCTGACCTCAGACCTTGTCACCATATAATGATGTTATAAGGGTCTGAGGTCATCAACTAAGATGTTATCCTTATAAATAATTTCACCAAATTAATGATGTTAAGTGTCTGAGGTCATCCGAGTATGGTGTCTGACCTCAGACCTTATCACCACTTAATGATATTATATGGGTCTGAGGTCATCAACTAAGATGTTATCCTCGTAATTAATTTCACCAAATTAATGATGTTAAGGGTGTGAGGTCATCCAAGTATGGTGTCTGACCTTAGACCTTGTCACCACTTAATGATGTTATAAGGTCTGAGGTCGTCAACTAAGATGTTATCCTCATAAATAATTTCACCAAATTAATGATGTTAAGGGTCTGAGGTCATCCAAGTATGGTATTTGACCTCAGACCGTGTCACCATATAATGATGTTATAAGGGTCTGAGGTCATCAACTAAGATGTTATCCTCATAAATAATTTCACCAAATTAATGATGTTAAGGGTCTGAGGTCATTCGAGTATGGTGTCTTACCTCAGACCTTGTCACCACTTAATGATGTTATATGGGTCTGAGGTCATCAACTAAGATGTTATCCTCATAATTAATTTCACCAAATTAATGATGTTAAGGGTCTGAGGTCATCCAAGTATGGTGTTTGACCTCAGACCTTGTCACCACTTAATGATGTTAAAAGGTCTGAGGTCATCAACTAAGATGTTATCCTCATAAATAATTTCACCAAATTAATGATGTTAAGGGTCTGAGGTCATCCAAGTATGGTATCGGACCTCAGACCTTGTCACCACTTAATGATATTATAAGGGTCTGAGGTAATCCAAGAATGGTGCCTGACCTCAGACCTTGTCACCACAATGATGTTATAAGGGTCTGAGGTCATCACCTAAGATGTTATCCTCATTAATTATTCACCAAATTAATGATGTTAAGGGTCTGAGGTCATCCAAGTATGGTGTCTGACCTCAGACCTTGTCACCACAATGATGTTATAATGGTCTGAGGTCATCACCTAAGTTGTTATCCTCATTAATTCTTCACCAAATTAATGATGTTAAGGGTTTGAGGTCATCCAAGTATGGTGTCTGATCTCATAACTTGTCACCACAATGATGTTATAAGGGTCTGAGGTCATCCAAATATGGTGTCTGACCTCAGACCTTATCACCACAATGATGTTATAAGGGTCTGAGGTCATCCAAGTATGGTGTCTAACCTCAAACCTTATCACCACAATGATGTTATAAGGGTCTGAGATCATTCAAGTATGGTGTCTGACCTCAGACCTTGTCACCATAATGATGTTATAAGGGTTTGAGGTCATCACCTAAGATGTTATCCTCATTAATTCTTCACCAAATTAATGATGTTAAGGGTCTGAGGTCATCCAAGTATGGTGTCTGACCTCATACCTTGTCACCAAAATGATGTTATAAGGGTCTGAGGTCATCACCTAAGATGTTATGCTCATTAATTATTCACCAAATTAATGATGTTAAGGGTTAGAGGTCATCCAAGTATGGTGTCTGACCTCAGACCTTTTCACCATTTAATGATGTTATAAGGTCTGAGGTCATTGCTTAGATGTTACCCTCATACTTTCTACCATTAGATCATAATGAAGCAAGAATCGACATGGAAACTGATCTTTTATTGATAACCTCTTCATAAGATGGTACATTGACATAACTTTGTGCAACGTCATATGTAATACTTCTTTAGGTGATCAACATTCCATGGGTTAGCGAAAGGTTCCCCTTCTAGGTTTTCTAGCCTGTAGGTCCCGGGTATAACCTCTTCTGTCACTTTGTAGGGGCCATGCCAGTTTGGGTGGAGTTTGTTTATTTTCTGTAAGGTCTTCTTCAGCACCAAGTCTCCTACGACAATGGGTCTTGCCTTCACCCTCTGATTGTAAAATTTTGCTGCTCTCTGCTGGTAAGCTACTTGTCTGATTTCTGTGTCTTCTCTTATCTCTTCAATTAGATATAGGTCTAGTCTCCTCTCTTCCCAATTTTTATCAGGGTCATAGGTCTGAACCCTATGAGTAGGTAGTCCCACTTCTGTTGGTATGACTACCTCTGAGCCGTGGGCTAGCATGAACGGGGTTTCTCCTGTTGGTGTCCTTGCCGTGGTTTTATAGGCCCATAACACAACATAAACCTCTTCAGTCCATCTCCCCTTCTCTTCTTCTAACCTCTTCATGATTCCGTCGAGGATTATTCTGTTCGTGACTTCGGTCTGACCATTTGCCTAAGGTCGACCAGGAGATGAGAAGAACTGCTTTATCCCAACTCTTACGCAATACTTTTCTAAATAGGAGTTCTTAAACTGGGTTCCATTATCTGAGATGAGAGTGTTTGGGAGGCCATGTATGCATATGATGTTCCTCCAAATAAATTGGAAGGTCTTCTGTTCTGTGATCGTTATCATCGGCTCTGCCTCCACCCACTTTGAGAAGTAGTCAATGGCTACTATCAGAAACTGGTAACTGTTGGCAGCTCTTGGTAGGGGTCCTACTAAGTCAATATCCCACACTGTTAATGGACATGGAGAGGTGATTGATGTCATAGGTTGATGAGGTTGATGAGGAATAGTGGAGAATCTCTGACATTTATCGTACCTCTTCACGTAAGCTGCGGTATCTTTGGCCAAGGTTGGCCACCAGTAACCCTGGGTAATAATTATCTTGGCCAAGGGTCTCCCTCATATGTGACTGGAGCAAGAGCCCTCGTGAACTTCCTATAAGATGCGGGGAACATCAGTGGGATGCACACATCTGAGTAGAGGTAACAAAAATCCCTTCTTGTACAAGACGTCTCCTACTATGGAGAACTTGGCAGCCCTATATCTCAATTTCCTTCTCTCTATCTTGGATTCAGGTAGCTCTCCCTCTTTGATATATCTGACGAGGGGGTCCATCCATGATTCTCCTAGGTTCAAATTGAGACAAGGGTTGCATACCTCTTCTTCCTCAATGGTTGCTTTTCCTAAGACCTCGATCGGGACTGTCCTTCTGACGTTTATCTTCGTTGCTGAGGCCAACCTTGCTAATGTATCTACGTGGCTGTTACTTTGTCGAGGTACTCTCTTCAGTTTTATCTTTTCGAAATATTCTAACATCGTTCTCACCCTCTTAAGATACTTAGCCATCCTTTCATCTTTAGCCTCATAGACTCCCAATACTTGATTGACAACCAGTCTTGAGTCGCTATGAAGTAGGAGTCGCCTTACTCCTAGAGTCTTTGCCAATGAGAGACCTGCTATCATGGACTCATACTCTGACTCGTTATTAGATGCTTGGAAGTTGAATCTCAGAGTGTATTCAATGTTGGCACCATCTGGGGCTGAAAGAATCAACCCTGCACCGCTTTCATTGTCACAGGAAGAACCATTAACGAAGAGATTCTAAATGTTTGTATCCGATGAGAAGGCCCCTTCTGACATGATTCCTTATTTGAAGAGGTAAAGATCCTCCTCTTTCTCCACTACTCCACTCCTTATCTTCTTGGATACGACCTCTTCCTGGGTTCGAAAGACATTTGGTGCAACCTCTTCCAGTTCTAGGAAGACCTTATTGTTTGACCCTTCAGCATCCTCTAGGTCATTCTCTGCCTCGGCCTCTTCCCATGTGAACTCAGTAATAAAGTCTGCGAGAGCCTGCCCTTTGATGGCTTCCCTAGGTTGATAAGCAAGGTCATACTCTCTCAACTCAATGGCCCAGGTCATCAATCTTCCAAACTTCTCATGTTTATGTAGAACCTGTCTTAGTGGGGAATCGGTGAGCACGATAATGGAATGGGCTTGGAAGTAGGGCTTCATCTTCCTTGAGGCATGTATCAAGGCATAGGAAAACTTTTCCATACGAGGGTAATTTTGATCAGACCCTTGAAGCGCTTTACTGTTAAAATACATAGGCCTTTGGGTTCCAACGTCTTCCCGCACTATGGCTGCACTGATTGCCGAATCAGAGATCGCTAGATACACGTATAATTTCTCTCCTACTATGGGCCGAGATAACAACAAGGGAGACCCAAGGTAAGACTTGAGCTGGTTAAAAGCTTTTTCGCACTCTTTGTCCCACCGGAAAGCCTTTCTAAGAACTTTAAAGAACGAAAGACACTTATCCGTTGCTCTAGAAATAAACCTGTTGAGTGCGGCCACTCTCCTCGTGAGTCTTTGGACGTCCTTGATGCTCCTTGGTGTCTTCATGTCAAGCAAAGCCTTTATTTTTTCAGGGTTTGCTTCGATTCCTCTTTGATTGACGATAAATCCAAGGAACTTACCAGCTCCTACACCTAAGACACACTTCGCGGGGTTGAGTTTCATCCTGTACAAGTCCATAGTATCGAAGGTCTTTTCAAGGTCTGCTACATGAGTGCAAGCCTTTAAGCTCTTCGTCAGCATATCGTCTACATACACCTCCATAGTCTTGCCTATTTGCTCTTCGAACATCTTATTCACAAGACGTTGGTATGTTGCCCCCGCATTTTTCAGATCGAAGGGCATTACTTTGTAGCAGTATATCCCTTTGTCGGTAATGAAGGCTGTCTTCTCTGAGTCCTCCGCATCCATGAAGATCTGATTATAGCCTGAATACGTGTCCATGAAGCTCATGAGCTCATGACCCGCAGTAAGATCTACCATCTGATCTATCCGAGGTAAGGGATAGTTGTCTTTTGGGAAAGACCTGTTTAGGTCAGTGAAATCAACGCACATTATCCACTTCCCATTGGCTTTGGGCACGATGACTGCATTCGATAACCACTCCGGATATATGACTTCTCTTATAAACTCAGCCTCTTCCAATTTTTTAACTTCTTCCCGGATGACATCGTACTTCTCCCTGGAGTAAACTCTTCGCCTTTGTTTGATAGGCCTGACATCTTTGGCCACGTTGAGCTTGTGACTCATAACCTCAGGGTTGATGCCGGGCATGTCGGCGTGACTCCAAGCAAAGACACTCTGCCTCTTCCTCAAGAAGTTTATCAGCTCTTCCTTGATTTCTGTCTTTAGGGCTTTGCCAACCTGGATGATTTTTTTCCGGTTCGTCCTTATTGAGGACGATGGATTCTACCTCTTCCGTGACCTCTCCCTTATTCAACTTTGTTTCATCTCTTGGGTCCAATGTATCAATGCTATAAGTGGTGGTTGCCCTCTTATGCGCCTCTCTCTCTTCGGTCGAGTTGAAGTAACATTCTCGTGCTATGGTCTGGTCACCCTGCATTTCCCCTACCCCATAGGGGGTCGGGAATTTTAGCATCGGGTGGATCGTTGACGGCACAACTTCAAACTCCTTAAGGGCCACTCTTCCTATGATAAGGTTATAGGCCGAGAAGACATTTTGGTCCATTACAAAAAAAATTATCTTCCGGGTCAACCTCTTAGGCCACTCGTCACCCATCCGTACATCCATCTCATATATTCCCAATAGGTGGACCTTTTCGCTGCTGAAGTCCATTAAAGGATGATGATAGGGTACCAGCCTAGCTCTGCTAAGACCTAGGCTCTTGAAGCAAGGCCAAAACATCACGTCTGCTGAACTCCCCCCGTCCACGAGGATCATCTGCACCTCGCATCCATGCACCCTTGTTGTTATTACCAAAGGGTCATCATGCGGGGCTAAGATACCTTTGAAGTCGAGCCTAGAGAACCCAACTATAAGAGTGTCCATGTCCACCTTTTTTCTCTTCTGTGCAGTATCAGAAGACGTTAAATTTATAACTTTAAGTTTGGCCACTGACTTGGCCTCTGCCACATGAGTTTTCCTGTCAGCCACTTCAGAGCCACCTCCCGCAAGTCCTCCGCATATGGTGTCAACACCAAAGGAGATCATGCCAATCCTCTTCATCGGGGTGTTGTCATCTTTCGGTGAAAGGTCCGGATCGTCTTTATCATCATCTTTCGAGTTATTGCCTCTTCTAGATGGGGCATTGTCACAGCATCTGTCATTTATCCTCTTTTTAGGGTCATCTCTTCCCCCCTTAGGAGCTTTGCCATCAACATACTTCCTCAGCTTTCCAGATTTTAACATCTTCTCAATCTCATCCTTCAAGGCGAAGCATCTGTCTGTAACATGGCCATGGTCCTGGTGGAACTCACACCACAAGTTTTTGTTCCTCTTATGCGGAGGGGCCTTCAGTTTCTCTGGCCATCTTAGAGTCCTATCATTCTTGATCTCATTGAGGATATGCTCACAGCTCATGGTTAGAGGAGTATAGTGAGCGAACTTATCATCGGGTGACCTCTTCTTTCCATCTTTTTTTCTTTGGGACTTCCTGCTACTACCGCGATTCTCATCCTCATACTTGGCGGCCATTGCCTCTTCGATATTTATGACTTTTCTCGCAGTTGCCAGTAGCTCTGCCATGGACCTGGGAGGGTCTTCCGCGAGTTTCCACAATAACTTCCCTTTTTGAAGACCTCCTATGAGGGCGGTCATGGCTATATTATCTTCGTAATCTTCAACCTCAAGTTTCTCTTTGTTGAACCTGGCGATGTAGTCCCTTAGGCTCTCGTCCTTGTCTTGCTTGAAATACAGTAGATGAGTGGTATTCTTTTGAGGTATTACCCCAAAGCAGAAGTTGTGAATGAATTGTTCGGCCAAGCCCTTGAAGTTCTCAATTAAATTTTTCGAAAGAGAAGTAAACCTGCTGTGTGCTGCTCCTGTCAGAGTCCCAGAGCAGGCCCTACACTTCATCTCATCAGGTATCGAGTAGATGTCCACTGTTGACTGATATATCTCAATGTGATGTACAGGATTGGTGCTACCGTCATACTTGGGAGACACCACGGGTGGTTTGAAGTTAGCTGGGGTCGGGAAGCCCACTATCTTAGCCACAAATGGAGAGCCCTATGAGAAACCTCTTTGCAATGGGTCTCAGCTCTTAATGAGGTCTGCTATCTTCTCCTCAAGACGTTGGATAGAGTCATTCCATGGTCTCCTACCGTCGTCCCGGCCGAGGTTATCCCCAGCCACCTCCAAGGGATGGACTGAGGGTTCCCCAGTCGCAGCACAACGTCTGTTGTTGACCTCTTCCTAATCTCTGCCTCTTCCTGCATGGGTCGACCTTAATGAGGCCAACCTTGACCGTCTCCTCTCTACGAGCCAGCTGCACTTCTCAACCTTGATAACCTCTGTCTTAGGTCATTTACTGGGACTAACCTCTCAAAGTCTGACCCTCTACACAATCAATCAAAAGTTGATCCTCACTATTGGGCCTCTTCACCTCTTCTTTTGCCACAACCTCGTCTCTACTGAAGAGGACGTACCGTATTATTCGAAACCTCATACGGCTCCCAACATTCTTTCGGCACATCTTTCGCCTTTAGGTCATCATACATGTCCTCCGGGCAAGGGTTTCCTTGCCTCCCCAGGCGTAAGCGCCTAGGGTCAGCAACGTCCCTCCTCCACTGGGGCACAGGTTGGTCCTTCATTGGAGACTGGGGTGGTCCCCTAGCGTTAAGATGAGGCTGGGCAGCCACCAGAGTGATCATTTACAGTGAAACTCTAGGTAGCCTCATCATAGTTTGGTTGAGCTGTGCAAACTGCTCCTGCATAGCTTGTTGCGTTGCAGCCAAAGACCTCAAGGCTACAGCCACCTCCGCCATTTCAGACTGGGGCGGTGCCTGGTTGGAACTAGGTCCTCCTGCTCCAGGCGGAGAAAGAGGCGGTGGTAACTATGGTGCCATATGCTAACACTAAAGATCTTGAGTAGCAGATGGGCTTAATACCTTAAAGGGCCTCTTTCAATGGTGAAGCAGCTCCATGCAAGAGGCGGTGCCTGGTTCACCACCAGAGTCTCCGGTGAGATTAAGCAGAAAATGAGGAAGAGACAACTTCTCTCTTCCCACAGACGGCGCCAAAATGATGATGCTGGAAACAACACCACCCTTCAAGGTGTTTGTGAGCTCAATTCAATGTTAACAATGGCAGGATAAGAGTACATACACATATATTAGAAGGAGGTGAGGAGAAGAGGATTCACACCGGAATATAAGTGGTTCAGTCCATCTGGCCTACGTCCACTATGAAAGTGTATGATGTGTATCACTCTATATGGGCTCTAATGGCCATGGATACAATCTCTCAAGCTTTATCTCTCTACTGTGTATTTGAATAGAGTTTTAGCTAGGGTTGCTAATTTCGAACCCCTTTGCAAGGTAGAGGATGACCTCTATATATAGTACCTGGGGGGTGTAATGTACCCCCCATGCATGCAATGGGCATGTGTGTGTTGATCTATCCAATCTGATGAAGACATCTGTCACTGTCACATGTAGAGAATGATGATGAAATATTCCCCCCACGTGAGGGGAATGATTTGTTATAACTGAATTGTGTCCACGTGTCCTTGTCCACACATATCAATAAGTGCTCGGCCTTCGTGCTGGGTCATGACCTCGGCCTGGAAGAGTCCGATGTTGTTAAGGTCTAGCTGCCCATCCTATTCGAGATGAGCCATCATGGTCTCGGCTTAAGTGAAGTCGAGGTAAGGCCTTTAAGGTCGTCCTGGGCCTAGGTTAGGTTGGCATGTGATTGGAACATTTGCCGATTCACAGGTGGGGTTGACCTTGGTAGTGGTATGTCTACTTGTAGCCTCGACCTACCCACGGTCTAGGTTTCCATTCCCTATTGAGTTGATGAAATGCTGACCCCTTGAAGAGGTTGGTAGTGGTGTCGGCCAGGGCCGAGCCTAATATGGCTGAGGAGGCGAGTCACTGATTCAAGGCCTTTCCAACGTCGGCTATTCCCCCGACCGAGGTTGATGTCTTTGGGCCGAGGTGACACTTGGGGCATATCAAGCACCATTAAATCCAGTTTTACTCCATAACTAAAATCTTAAATTCACTTTCGGGTATATATACTTCTTCCTGCTATATGACAAAGACTCTAGGTATTCTACATCCATTGGATACATGCACAATCTCCGCATTTATCAAAATTCCAACAGGTGGTCCTCTTCAAAGACCCCTTTGACGCTCTCCCATCCTAACCACACTCAGTGAGTCTAATTTATCACCAATCTCTGCTATAACGGTACAATAACATATATGTTGCACTCTCGAGCAACAATAGGGGTGACCTCTGCCACGATCATAAACCCCAAAATATTCTTCAACTCCAACTGAGCCCCGCATCCTGCTGCCTTCCCAACGGACCACACTAGTCATCCTCTGCGTAATCTTCATACAAAGCACACCCGTTTGCATAAAAGATTCGCTAATATTTATACACTATAGCAGGAGAATGTAAGCCACGTACGTAGAGGAATACAACAATCCTATGATAGGGCTCTGTATCAATCAAACAATACGCTCAAAACGTAGTAAGCCGTACATATCCTATGGCACTAGAACTTGATGCTTTGATACCATCTGTGACACCCTGCGTAATTAAATATCGGGTGATCAGTCCTCTATCAAATTAAAATAGGTTTTCCATATGGTTCATTCTTAGCGTCACTCTCGAAAAAACCAAATTATTTACTATCCACTTATTAGTTAATTAAACCGGTGCCAAATTTTATCTTCCAATTGAACATAACAAATAAATAGTTCGAAAACTAAACAACAATCACAATATACTAGAGTCCAAACCAACATGATATATAAATGAAATAAAGTCATGCCGAATAAACCATCGGCAAAAACAACCCAAACCAAGTAATAATCCAAGTCCCAACTACAAAATAAAACTGATACAAAACTGAAACTATAATAATGACAACGGACCACGTGTCCAAACATGATATACAAGAGTGAGATCCTATGCTAGATATGAATGAAAGAATCAGCTAGTCAAAGTATTGTCCACATCCACAGTGCTATAACTCCGAGTTCTTGGAATGAAACCATTAAATATGGCATCCCTGTGGCTGGACACCTAAAAGGTTTTGAAAATATTTTTATAGAAAGAGTTAGTAATCAAAACATTTGAAAAAATTTAACAAGTAATTTATCGCAATTAAAATCGGTTATTGATTACGCTACACCAAAACTGGGCTAATGGTCACGAACTTTATCCCTGACCAGGAAGTGGGGGTCGCGGATTTAATTCGTGACCAAATCGGTCATTACCAATTTCGGTGGTCACGACCCAGTTCCCTGACCCAAAGCCTGGTCATGGATTTCCCATAGTCATAGATGTGGTCAGCGCCCATAGCCCTAACCCTATTTGTGAGCCTGGTCAAGACCCAAACCCGTGACCACCACAGGAGTAAAAAATGACCTGGTCACGGTTCAAAGCCGTGACTAGTTTTTTGTGCGATCCAACTTTGTCACGGCTTTAGTTTGTGACCATTCTTAGTATATGTATGATATTGTCATGGCTTTGAGCCGTGACCACGCTTACTATAAAGATAATATTATCACGACTTTGGTCCGTGACTATACTTAGTGTGAATAAAACATTTTCATGGCTTCTGGCCGTGACCTGTTTTAATAATAACAATAAAAAAATTCCTCAAATCGGGAGGCTAATTAGTCAGTTGCTACAAGTGCTCCTTGGGTGACCTCGAGGGGGTCTCGTGCTCTCAAATCGAGGGGTCCCGTGACCACGCGGTCACGGGACTCGTGTAAGCATTCTAAAGTATGGGTCTGGTTTTCAAATGAGGGATCCCATTACCATAAGGTCGGTTCATGCGGGCTACGTTTGTCCCGTGCGAGCTGTTGGCACCGCTCATGGGGCCGTTTGGGGGCGCTAAGGGGTTTCCCCCCCCCCCCCCCCCGACGGCATGTTTTCAAGCCTAAGTGTGGATATTGTCTGTCTTGGGCCGTGCTATTAAATCGAGGGTCCCGTGACCATATGGTCGGTTTGTGTGGGATACTTTGGTCCCGTGCGAGGTGTTAGAGCCACTCACGGGGCCGTTTGGGGGTTCTTTTAGGGTTTCTCCCCCCGACGACACGTTTTCAAGCCTAAGTGTGAATATTCTCTGTTTTGGGCCATGCTCTCAAACCGAGGGTCCCATGACCACGCGATCGGTTTGTGCGGGCTACATTGGTCTCGTGCGAGGTATTGGCGTTGCTCACGGGGCCGTTTGGGAGCGCTAAGGGGTTTCGTCCCCCAGTGGCACGTTTTTAAGCCTAAGTGTGGAGATTGTCTATTTTGGGCTGTTCTCTCAAACCGAGGCCCCGAACCATGCGATCGGTTTGTAAGGGCTACGTCGGTCACATGCGAGGTATTGGTGCCTCTCATGGGGCCGTTTGGGGGCACTTTTAGGGTTTCTCCGGCCGACGGCACATTTTTAAGCGTAAGTGTGAATATTTTCTATTTTGGGTCGTGCTCTCAAACCGAGGGTCCCGTGAACACGCGATCGATTCGTGCAAGCTATGTTAGTCCCGTGCGAGGTGTTAGCGTCGCTCACAGGGCCGTTTGGGGGGGGGGGGTGATAAGGGGTTTTGCCCCCCGATGGAACGTTTTCAAGCCTAAGTATGGATACTATATATTTTAGGCCGTGCTCTCAAACCGGGGGTCCCATGACCATACGATCAACTTATATTATCTACGTTGGATACGTATGCGATGATCGCTCCCCTAAAAGAGTTGTTTGGGGGGAATTAATGGGTTTTCCTTCTAATGGCACGTTTTCAAGCCTAAGTCAGGATTTTCTCAAATTATCGTCATATTCTCAAACCGTGGGTCCCGTGACCATGCGATCGTTTCCTATGAGTTACATTGATCCCGTGCACGGTGATTGCTCCTCTAAAGGGGCTTCTTGGGGGGCTCTAAGGGGTTTCACCCTCTAACAGCACGTTTTCAAGCATAAGTGTGGATTTTCTCAAATTATCATCATTTTCGGGAACCAGGGGTCCCGTGACCACGCGGTCGATTCCTGCGAGTTAAATTGATCCCGTGAGAGGTGTTTGCACCTCTCACGGGATCATTTGGGAGGTGATTTTAGTTTTCTCCCTCAAAAGGCATATTTGGTAAGAAAATCTGAATAGTCATGACACGGGAACACTAAAACCGTGCTCTGAACGGTCTTTGGAGATTTGTCTGGACAGTCTTTAGATCAGCGAAGCCACGTAGTCTCCCATGAGTGAATACCTGGATTTGTATAACTATAGAAAGTGTTCCCATTATTGATTTTAGATTGTGGAGTTCGATTTTGTTGAGTAGAGTGAGCGGTAATGTTTGTAAGGGATTAATTTCAAGGTGCAAGGAACTCAACATTACAAGGTGGCCTCACAGGAAGATTAAGAGCTTGACAACCCTCATTGAGCTTAAAACCTTGTCAAGCTCAAATGACAACAAGCCAACAACCAATAATTATCTAACATACTATCCAACAACAAGCCAACAACTAATAATTATCCAATAGCCAAACCAAACAAAACCAATAATTATCCCGTTCTCTTTCTAACATACCACGCAACAACAAGCCAACAACTAATAATTATCCAACAGCCAAACCAAACAAACCAATAATTATCCCGTACTCCTTCTAATATACTATCCAACAATAAGCCAACAACCAATAATTGTCCAACAACCAAACCAAGCAAAACCAATAATTATCCCATACATCTAAAATATTTAAAAGATAATGCATATCAATTATATAACTACTTCAGTTAAAGTAAAGAGTACCTGATTCCTACGATCCAACAAGGTCATTAAATAAAGTCTTCTGAATGTGTGATTGGACCAAATTGATCATAGAACCCCCAATGTATTCTTTTACATGTACATTTGTTGAATACTTTCTTTGATATAATCTTCATAAAATCAAGCTAATTTAATTTCATTTTATGAACATTGCATCAATAAAACTTATCAAAAAATGTATATGTATAGGAACATGTGGAAATCGAGCTGGGTCAATTTGATCCAATCACAAACTCAATTGATTCTATTCTCAAACCGAGTGTCTTGTGAAAGTATCTAAATATTCGACTGAGCATAACATATTATCTAAAGTTAACTCACATAAATCATATTAAACATTCGTAAAAATAACTAAACTTTCATACATCAAAGTAAGGCGCTAATACAATGTTAATATCAAAATAGGATACAAATAAGATTAACAAGGTTAACATAATATTTTGATATTCAATCTTTCTCTAAATCAACTAAAAGATCCTTCAAATTAGAATTATCATTAAAAACTAGCTGGAACTCTTTTGGAGCCTTTAATGCATCCACTTCAGTAGTCATACCCTTTGGTGCATGCACAACAATAGAACAATTGCCATCGTTTATGCACTTCGAGTAGAATACCTTATTTATGTTCTGAAAGGCATAAATAAAAGGCTTGTTGACTATTATATCTTTACTCTTCAGTTTTGATAAATCTACAATAATAAGTTTGAAGTGAGGATCAACTTTGTAAGCATTCGTAGTATCCTCCACCTTTACCCAATCACAATAGAATACAGTTTCTGTGAAATCTAAGTATTCAAGTTCTAGAATTTATTGGACTATCCTATAATAGGTTAGCACCGTATTCTTTGGATTTTTATCGCTTTTTCTAGTGATACAGGTGGTCAAGGCAGAAATTGATATTCCACTATTTTGCATCAAAAGTTTTTCCTCATATGGATATGAAATGAAATCAAAACTGTTGGTGCGAAATTTCTTAAACTCTTTCGCACGAAAATTGGGGCCTTTTTCTAGGCGTACAAGTCTGGAAGAGACATCACCTCTTTTAAGAAGATGTATTTATTAATAAAATTGTATTAAGACATGTTTTTATCAGAACGAATAAATAACCGCACACATAAGATGTGAAGTTTACCTCTTTTGATACACATGCTCTAAAATCAGTTGTCGTGCAATTTATCCTTTGATTTTGAGCAATTTCATTCTCATACTTCCTACAGGAGATTTTAGATCGTAAAATATAAAATACATATAATTAAAGAAGAAGAATTCAATAAATACTCAGTCTCTCCATTCTTCGACTTCATCGTGCGATTCGAAGACATAATGAGCTGGTTTCTCTATTGTATATTTGTGAGTTTCACCTCTTTAGGGTTCCCAAACGGTACTTCATCCTCAAACTCGTCAGGTTCCTCGATCACTCCTCCTCTATGAGGATTGAACCTCCTCACCTCTGTTCTGGCATATATTCTGTAGCGTATAACGATGATTCCACAGTTATGTATTCTTTAACAATTGACCCTCCAATATACCATGTATTCTTTACGTAATCTTTGAAGGTTTTCATCAAGCGCTCGAAAGGATACATCCAATGACACCTAACGGGACCACATAATAAAGCTTCATCGCATAAATGCACAAGCAAGTTGATGCTGGTATCGAAGAACCACACAGGAAAATATTTCTTTAATACACAAACTGCCTCGACTAAAGTTGATTTTGTAGCTCTAATGTGCCTTCTGTTTACCACTTTTTCACAAACTAGGGTAAAACACAAAATGATTTACATAATTACCCTATGGAGATCTTTGTGTTTAGGGAAGCAATGTCAAAATAACTTGTAATATTTTAAGTCGATGATTATATGTCAGTCATGAGACTTGTAATATTTTAAGTCAGTTGCTTAGTAGTTAACGACCCTACGTAAATTACCAGAATAACCAGTTGGAGTCTTCAAGTTGAAGAGGATCTTCTTCTCACTAGTATTTAAAATAAACACTACACCAAAATGGTCAAATTGACACCCTTCTACCAGCCAATATTGTCACGGTCATTGACCGTGACAAAAAAACATACATTTTTTATCATGATCAATGACCATGACAAGACCGCGACAAAGGCTTGTCACGATCAATGATCGTGACATGTCCGTGACAATTATGTCAGTAAAAAACCCCTCCCTCTTCTTTTTTCCCCACCGATTTCTATTCCCTTCATTTCTCTCTCTCTCTAAGCGACTTCTCTCTCTCTCTACGTTAGTGACATTTTTTAAATTGAATTATTTTAAGTTGTTACATTTGAATTATATCGTGATGTATATTGTTTTGAATGTATATTTGCATTATCTCTATTTTATTTGGATATATGATGTTTGAACCGGTATAACGTTACTATAACAGGTACAAATATACTGCTGGGCAGTGGCAGTGGCCATACTACCCAATATTTGTTTTTTCAATTCTACCCAGAATTGTCACGGTCATTGACCATGACAAGTCCGTGACAATGGATAATTGTCATGAATTTGTCACGGTCAATGACCGTGATAATTTTTTATTAAATGTCATGGGTTTGTCACAGTTTATAATCGTGACTAATATTGTCACGGTCACTGACCGTGACATGATCGTCATAAGTCTAATGAACTTGTCACGATTAATGATCATGACAAGTCCATGACAACAAACGTTGTCACCCCCAGAATTGTCACGGTCATTGACTTTGACAAGTCCAACTTGTCAAGGTCAATGATCGTGATAATCGGGTAAATTTGGTGTAGTGGAAAGCAGTCAGAGTGGTAGAAATTCTTCCTGTTGTAGGATCGTTTTTAACCAGAGTTTCTTCTTTAGCTTCATATCCTGTAGATCTCGACAGGACCACTCTCCATCTTTGGAATGAGATCCACCTAGATATGTTCCTATAAGATGTTCAACAATATTCTTCTTTGTGTGCATCACATCAATTACATGCCTTACACGATGATCTTCCAATACGATAAATAAAGAAGTATTGATCGCCTGGACCATGGTTTTGATTTAGTAGGGTCGTTGGGATATCCCCATGCTTTAACGCTTCAGGTTTACAAACTTAGGGTGTTTGCCTATGTACCTATTCCCCGCAGTCGCCACCACCGCCTTCTCCTCGATCTACTGACCAAAAAGATTAACAGGTTTAAGTTGGAGACGCGTGTGTGAGTCGTATCAGGACTAATTAAGTGGAATAAAAAGGTAAATTATTTTTAGTAACTCGTATGATCATTTCGAGTGCCCCGTTAAGTCCGTAGGGATCGAGATAGTCAGAAAATTCTACCCGGGTATTTTATTTGGACTCCGGGATATTTTTAGGCCTAGTAGGCACTCGGTAGGGGTAGTCTTGTAATTTGGATTTTTGGAGGAATTAAATGGATGAAAATTAAGGCTAAATTATATCAACTAATTAGGGACAATTAGGGTTAGGTTACACCAAAAATTAAGAGAGAGCCACAGTGGGTGAGGGAGAAAAATTTCCAAAGGAGGAGAAAACATGTTCACCACCTTACACAACCACCACCACCATCATGTAGATCTGAACGCGAGGAACGTGTCCATACCAACAACACTAACGGATCAAACCTTCAAAGTCGAGGCAAGTGTTTATTGCTTGATTTCTTTAGCGATAATTATGTTCATGTTAGTCTAGGGTGACTGGTCGGTAGAAATCTATGATGACCTGTGTAACTCATCTTACTACTATGTTGTAGCAACATGGTTTTAGTTTCCTCCCTACATATGGGACATCCATAATAACCATGAACATTACAACCAGACAAGGTCCCATAAGCAAGAAGTTCGTGGATTTCCCACATCACCATTACTTTAAGTGTGAACTCTTCACGCTTGTTAGATTACAATATCGTCACGCCTTTATCCCATAACTCTTTAAGCTCTTCGATTAATAGGGCTAATCAATATCATCACTCGAAGCCTTCGGCCTGGCTATCAATAAAGATAATAAAGTGAACTCATTTCTCATGCACAGTGTCGGAGGGAGACTTAAAGGTGCCATTAGAACTGACCAATAACGTTAACTATTACTTAAATTACCGAAAGGGTTAAACCCATCAATTGAGATTGCAAGACGAACGTTGTGTGGTTCTTTTAAAAATTCATGGTGTCGTGCATTTGAGATTTTCCAGACGAGTGAATCAACCGGATGACACATCATATTCCCACCCACCTCTCATCGAGTTTGCCATGTCATGTCATCCGCTATCCACGGTACACTAAAAATGGTTTTAACCATGGTCTAAGTGCAAAATACTTCAAAACCTTTTGTGGGACTTGCGAGCTCTTTTGATTGTCATTTATCTTCGCACAAATGACATATCTAGGATCAGCGCATACTGTACATTCATCCTTCTCTCCGCGTTCATTGCGATATAATATACAATCATACTTGCATGCATGAATATATTTGTATTTCAATCCCAAACCCTTCAAGTTCTTCTTCATGGTAGGATAATTTTCTGCTAACGTGTCCTCTTTAGGGAGAATTTATTTAACCCACTTAAGAATTCCAGTTACGCTGTTCCTAGACAATCCAAATTGAGTCTTCAAGTTATGCAAACCAATAATTGCATATAATACCGAATGATCTTTATTGCAATCTTTATCAATGTTCTAAAAAATGTGGGGCGTGATTGAGGCGTGGAGGCCAAGCCTTAAGCCTTAGAAGCCTAGGCGGGCCTAGGCGTAAAAAGACGTCAAAAGGCGTTTAGGCCTTCTTAATATAATTTAATATTTTTTAACCATAACAAGGCTATTAAAATACAAAAATTGCACATATTATAAAAATATGTCTGAATATATGCAAATTAAAATACTATTTGATTATTTTGGATGAGATAATGGTCCGGTTTGTAAACAAATTCTTTAAAAGGCGAGATCGTTTCACTAAAGCATTGTTATTTTTAGAAAAAAGTGTGCCTTAAGGGTTTTACCAAGAATAAGGCGTGAAAAGCGTAAGGCGAGGCGTTTCTCCCAAGCCTTAAGCCTAGGCGGAGCCTAGGCGGGTTTTTTAGAACAGTGATCTTTATACAACGGTCTAGTCGCATCGGCTTTCAACCATATATATTCTCGGTTTCTTGGTAGTTCAGTATCAAATTCTTCATTATGCGCATTATCCGTCTCCATAGGTTGGTGGTTTTGGTCGTGGTAGACTCCGTAAGCATCGTCAATTAGGTTGGTCAATGGAAGATGTGTTGGCGAATCATTTACCACTTCCACTCGTTAGTATTGTATTACGTGGTCGGTTATCGATAATTCTTCGGGACATAAGGTACATATTTTTCACCATGGTATGTCCACTTGTTATAATCTTGAAAAATTCCCCACATTATTAAATGTAACTCAACAACTTCTAAAGATTTATATTTTCCGTTTACACAATGGGTGCACGGACACATAATCTTCTCACTTTTAAGGTTCTTAAAAGCGTATCTAATAAATTCTTGAACGCCTTTAACATAACTATTAGCTATTTGGCGAGTCCCCCCCATCCACTCTTTGTATTGGAGAAAATCCATTTAATAATCTTCAAATTGTAGTCCTGTGTTAACATGATAAAATAAATATCCTGTTGCATAGTAAAGCACTAATATAGTATCAAAGCAAAGCACTAATATAGTCAACAACGCACCAATCAATCAAACTATGCAATAACTTAAATACAAGAACACACCAATCAATGATACTACAAAAGCACTTAAACTCAAATTAAATAAATTTGACTACTGATATTATTACAACATAAGAAAAATATTACTACATCTTCATCAAGCGATAAACTAGTCAAGTGGTAACAGAGTCTACATAATTTTTCAAAAAATTCCCATCTCTACTGTTGACGTGCGCTGGAATAGTTTCACAACCCTCATATACTATATCAACCATGATCTGACACTCACCCTCCTGCAAAGGTCGATTAAGTACTAAAGTTCTTACGACAGTGGACATGAGCGTGCAGATCCCAACGATAAATTTACCACTCAGGTCTTGTATGTAGTATTTCTCGCCATTGTCACCATGGGTTGTTGATCCAAGACTTGCGCCATGCTGAGGCGCTGAGAAAGGGAATGTTGAAGGAGGAACCGAAATGTGTGTATGGGGGGGGGGGGGGCAATGGAGAATGAGGAAAAGATTGAGGAATCCTTAACATCTGTGGATGGAAACCGGGATGCATTGGGGGCTGCAGGGGCATACGACCGGTTAAAAGGGACACAATCTGTGCAAGCTTATCATTCACACCTCCTAATTCATTTTTAAGCCCCATTATATCCCCTTCAGTCCTAGATTGACGTTCATCATTGGACGTGAAGCGCTTATTAACAAAAGAAAGCTAGTCCATGAGAGGTGCAGTGTGTTTGAATCTTGTTTTTGACATATGTGACCCCAAACCTCTCGTCCTCCCTCTGTGGTCCTTCCCAAAGGTTTGTGCGATGACATCATTGTCAATATCATCTATTAGGCTTGAATCTGACTGACTGCTGCTAGACTCTATTGATTCTAGAGTCTTGGCCAAGTGAGGAGGGAATTTATTATCTTTGTCTCGTCTAGCATGCATGTACAAGTTGGCCCTATTCGGTGTCTTTCCTTCATACGGGCTGCCTTTCGTAACCGTCATCCACTCGTTCTTCAAATATATATAAGATTTCGAGCCAAGCCGATGGACATCAATTTTTTTGGCCCTATTCTGCTTATTTTTCTCCCTTTGTAGCATTTTGGAGTCCTTCATCTCATTCTCCAGAAAATCATTCCATTGAGAGATTGGCATCTCAACGTTCGAAGGGACATTGTCTTTGAGCACCAAAATATCGGAGATTGATGCTCCCTTAAGGAAATGCTTCTGCCTAAGGTTTCTCCGATATGTTCGGAGTTGTACAGCAACCCGAGAAAACACCTTATTTTTTGAGTTGGGGGAAAATGAAAACCGTTTGCTGAGTTGCTCGTAGATGTCATCTTTAATATCTTTATCTATGAGGTTCCAATTGTCATCTCCTCCTACTCCCATATTCATTTTTCCCAAGGATAAACACTAGGCTTTAAACTGTTGAACGCGATTCTTATCCCCCGTGGGGTTATTTCCTAATAGAGAGAACCCAATGGGCTTCTTCTCAACTGACCTGACAGTTTCAGAAGCGTTTGGCGTGTCTGTTGGATTAGTGGGAGTACCTTGCCTACTACAACTCAGAGTAGGGGAGTGAATAGTTTACGGAGTAGGGGAGTGAACAGTTGGTAGAGTTGAGTATTGCTCACCAATTGGTGATGAGAATTCTCCTTATGCTTGTTGATTGGAGCGTTGCTTCCATTACTGCCCGATATTATCTACAAAATAATAAAAGTTAAATGTGTTTATATAATAATAGATGCATAATTTCAAAGTTCAATTGAAAATATAAGTAACAAAATATTTTTTTTGACCATTTATTATAATCTTCCTATTCATGGTAAGACTTTAACAAAAGTTCAATGTGTCTGATCTCCATCCATTCTGGATTTATTTTTAAAAACCTACGAATTTTTGCACATGGACAATTAGGAGGAAGCCTATTTATAATGGATGCTTAGATTTCAGTGACATGAACTCAAAATCTCATCCTCTTCAGCCTATTGTCAAGATCGAGTTTGACGTGCATATGTCGTGAGACGTCACAATCTTCGTCAATGCTTTTTGTACGTAAGTCTATCCATAATGGGTGAATTTTTTTTCGGCCTTCTCTAACAGCGTAAGCAAGGTCAGTGCTTTATCGGGATTATATATATATATATATTGTACAACTTGATCCGAACATTGCGGCAGGGAAAACATAATACGATCGAACAAGTACTTTTGTTGGAAATGAACTCCACAGTTTACAAGGTAGTTAAATTGTTCGATCTTCCTATTCCCATACCAATAAACTGGAGTACTCACTTTATGAGGATCATTAATGAAAGAGGTACGAATGCAGACCAATTGCAACCGTTCATACTCGGGTTGCCATTGATTATCACCGTGACTCATTTTTCCTGAGAATAATGAACGATGGTGTGAATATGATTCCAATAAATAATGGCTCTAATGAATCATTAACCATTAATTTATTATGTTTTGAATACCTACTTTTGTCATTTAAACCAACAATCCCTAAAATTAACCCTTATGTTTGGTATTTTTTTAATGGTCCGATATTTTTTTAATAAAGAGGTATTTTTTTTTATATTTCAGCCCTAAACTAACAATATCCATTTAATTAAAATTTTCCCTTGTTTGAAAGTTAAACCAACAATATCCATTAAATTAAAATTTTCCTTAATTTGAAACATAAACCAACATTAGTCATATATATATGTATTTTTTTCTAGAATACATGCACAATGACACATAATGATAATTTATACACACCTACGTACACAATACACACACGTATAAGCACACACACACACACAAACACACAATAAAATAAATAATAAGGGTTTGGAAAAAACACACACAATGAAATAATTATTAAGGGTTTGAGATTATACACACACAGAGAGAAATACGCACACATATACACACACAGAGAGAAATACACTACACACACATACATACACATATACATACAAACATATACACAAACACTCACACACACATATAAATACATACATAAATACACACACATAATGACAAGGGTTTGGAAATACACACACAATGAAATAACAAGGGTTTGGATTACCTTTGAGATTGAGGGAATGAGAAAGCTTGAGATTGAGAGAATGAGAGCCTAAATAGTCGGAGAGAGGGAGGGAAAAGGGTTTGGAAATTTTCGAGGGAAATGAAAATTTGTTATGCTATTTTTAAGTATAAATACACTGGTCACGACCCTAAGCCTTGACCAAACGACGTGACCCCTTCATTTTTAACATGTCAGCATGGAAACAAGACCATGGTCACGGTCGAAAGTCGTGATTCACTCCCAAGAATCGTCGCGGTCCTAAGTCGTGACTATATTGGCCTGTATTTATGTTTCTGGTCACGGCTATAAGCCGTGACCCCATCCATGATGGAGGGAAACTTGGCGCCATAATGGTCACGAACGGGTCACGGCTGTCAATCGTGACCCATGCCAGTCATGGTCAAAGGCCGTGACCACCTACAAGACGATCCATGACCACACTGAGTCTTGGAATTGGTCACTCTACTTTTGGATGTAGTCACAGGTTTCGGCCATGACCATCTGCCGTGACCCCATTTTCGTGACCATTTTCGGTATTTCATGTAGTGTTACACATGTTGGGTTAACGCACACTCTCCGAGTTTTCTTACCTCTCATCTAATGTGCACACCTAACGTTATATACTTAGCCCACCTAGCTATCATACCCATGCTATCTCGACTAAAGTATATAACCGATCTTATCAAGTGTACTCTCCCGTATCGCCCATACAACACGCTTCATTATTATCATTTCTCGCATGTTATTCAGTTTTTATATAACATTCACATATGTTAAATTTCATCACCATAATCAAGTCTCACTACTTAATTCATATAGCATTCCATATCTAATCATCATTCAACTTCCATAATTAAGTTTCACTACTTAATTCATAAATCATTTCAAAGTTACCATTCAACTTCCATAATTAAGTTTCACTACTTAATTTATTATAGATATTCCCAATCTATTCTAAATCTTGAAATTAAGTTTCTCTCTACTTAATTTATCAATTATATATATATATATATATATCATCTACAACTCTACTCTCGCACATAAGTAGAATATCATGAAGTATACATTTCACACACAATATATACTCTAAGGACATCGGTCCTGATAATCATTGACCCCAATCATTCTATCATTTACATTGGTCGGGATATGCCTCAACCCCAAGGTAAATGTTATGCATATTAATATTGGTCCAGATTCTCCTTGACCCCAATATCATTTATCCTTGGTTTGGTCCGGATAATCATCAACCCCAAATCGAGCTTCCAATTATTTGTCCGGGTAATCATCGACCCCAATAAAGAATTAAGAACACTTTATATATATATATATATTTTGCACAAAATATATACAATAAACACGTACTATATAATCATCTCCCTGTACCACATTTTAGGGGTTATAGGATCGAAATCCTACCTCGATCACCAATAGGGATTTATATCTCTTGGCTCGTAATCATTCCTCGATCACCAAAATATATATAGTATAGTTTAGGTATTCACACAACCTAAGTAGTACTATGCATAAATAGGTATTCACACAATCCAATAATACATGTTAGTACGTTGTGTATATCTCTCTCATACTCGTCGTACTATTTACTTTATGATTTTTCTCACTATCGTATATATAGGAGTGTTCACATAAATCTAGAGTCCTAGTTACCCCTTGTTATATAAATTCAGTAGTTACCATATTTAACCTACTAATATACATGTTGAATTGATGTCTACTCTCTCTCCGTAGATCAATTCTCAAATTTCCCGATCTATCTGTCCATCGGTTATCCCTTCCGGTCCATGCTCTAAGTCCTACACCCAATGACCTTAATGTAACTTAACTATACCCTAATGGTCTTTATCAAGTACCTATATAGGTGTAAAATAACTCCTAAGATCCCCTTACTTCATTGGAAATCGTAGAAAATTCATCCAAGATTGATCGATCGATCGACATTCTTGGGTCGATTGATCGATTGAATAGGTGCAACTTCATCTTCTTAGATTTTTCACCCTTTCTGATTTTCTCAAATCCCAAGATTCTTCACCAAATTCACATCCAATTATTCCTAACTATTTCCACATAAGTTAGGATGATTTCTAATGTTTCAAACACATTAAAACTTCACTGAAATCACTCAAGAATGAATTCAAACCCTCAAAACTCTTTCATAATCTAGTTTTGTGTTCATCAATTAAATTCAATTCAAAACCCATAATTAAATCAGTAGTAATAATCAAAACTCTTCTAATTTAAACTCTCTACAGATATAAACATTAACTACTTATAATCGTTACCCAAACATGTAATCAATTGATACTTTTTATCAAAGTTTTTTCAATAAAATCAATCTATTCGTGAAAACCCTACAAATTGGTATTATAACATCAATTTAATTTGCAATAAACAATTGCCTTAGATTGATTGATCTAATTTCTTAGTTCTTTGTTGATGATTGATTATTTCCTTCACCAATTGCCTTGGGATACAAAATTTCTTCACCATCTTCAAAATCCTTCTTTAGGCTTTGAAAATAGGTTATCTCTCTTCTTTCTAATGGCCTCTCTAACCTTTTTTGTGTTATAAGGACTAAATTCAATCTATAAATATCATATATATGACTCTAAATTTCGTAGGTCCCTTCACCTCTTTTTGAAAAATGACGGATGCGCCCTTAATAGGTTCCGGTTTGGTCCAAAATCGACCCGGGACCCAAACTATACCCCTGGGTACCCTAT
The DNA here is from genome assembly GCA_949130495.1 of Sambucus nigra. Classification (NCBI taxonomy): domain Eukaryota; kingdom Viridiplantae; phylum Streptophyta; class Magnoliopsida; order Dipsacales; family Adoxaceae; genus Sambucus; species Sambucus nigra. Next base: position 73,089,035 of record OX422215.1, read on the forward strand.
TCCGACTATTTCGACCCATACGGAATCATTCATGACCTCTAAATTATCATCCGAGTCCCTTAAAACATATTTCTCATTTCTCACCTCAAAATAGTCTACATGCGGCTCCCGGTCAGGTAAAATAAAATACGCACATATCTCTCGCTATGCCGTATAACCTTTTTTTTTAGCAAAGAGGGACAGAACCCCAACACGTTTTATTAATATGAAATGGTGAGAAAGACTCTCCTATAGCTTATAAATCCATACAAACTTAATTTCTAGAGGTTGGGCCCAAAACTCTAGAAAAAAAATAATGAAATATGGGGTTTTATCTTAACCCATTTACATAAAGATAACTTGAAAATAAATAAGGGGGTTTATCATATCGCCATTACAACTTTTTTATTCTATGTATAATTTGAGAAGTGTGAAGTCTGTCACGCTTAAGTAAACCTTTAACCAATCTAGGGAGCGCGTTAAAATTCCAATACCAATCATCAATTTTGGATGAAGAAGATCGAGAAGCCAGATGATTAACAACTGAATTTGATTGTCTCCAAACATGATTGAATGACATATTTTCTTAGCATTGGATATCTTGAAGCATATTTTTGGTTTCCCAAGGTGGTTTGGCCTTTTTTCTGAACCACATCAATCAAGAGCTAGCAATCGAACTCTATAATCACTTTTTGAATATTTAATTGAGCTAACAATTTCATTCCTTCAATAACAGCCAAACTTTCAGCCATAAATGCGGATTGAATTCCTATAGATTTTTCAAAACTTGCTATGAAAAACCCATTAGAATCTCTAATCACCCCATCTATACCACTTTGTCCTGGATTTCCTTTAGACGCGCTATCAATGTTTAACTTAAAATCTCCACAGGGAGGATAAATCCAATAAAATTTGATAATCTGCACAACCTTTGGTCTAATTTTTACTTGAAAATAGTTAATAATATGGAGATCTTCAGAACATGGAGAATCATAGAGTTTTGTATTTTGAAGAATTGATGATGCTAAGAAAATAATTTGATGAATAATATAATGAACAAAAGATTTAGAATTTTCAAAAACCAATCTATTTCTATCCTTCCACAATTCCCAAAAAATAATTTTAGGAATTATAGAAAATAGAATTCTTTGAAAATCTTTTTTATTATTAATCATCCACCAAGATAATAGCATAGCCCTACAAGAGATATGGTTAGGAGTAACTTTAAAAAGAGAAGAAAAGTATTTCCAAACTTCCTTAGCTACTTTACAATCAATTAAAACATTCTTACTACTATCCTCTTCAACAAGACATTCTCTACAAACAGGGGCTAATCTTATACCAATTTTTTGAATTTCAGTCTCAAAAGGCACAGAGTTGTTTAATAATTTCCAAATAAAATTTGAAATTTTCATGGGACAATCTTTGGACGAATTTATTTTCCAAGTAAGAGATGTTGGATTGTGATTTCTACATATTTGATATGCTTCTTTTAATGAAAATTTACCAGTTTTGAAAGGAAACAATATTTGATTCTCGAAGTTAATATGCTCATCAGCAAAGGCAGATATAGCTTTTATTCTTTTGGAAGTTGTAGATGCAGCAATTGAAATCAATCTATTATTATATTTACATCTCATAAAAGAAGCCCAAATACCTTTATCAAATAAGAATTTCCAATATAATTTCATACTTGAAGAATTTATAATGTCTTCCAAACTTTTAAAATTTAACCCACCTTCTTCAAAAGGAAAACACGACTCTTGCCATTTTGACCATTGGAATGGATTATCTTTATTGACCCCTCCCCAATAAAATTTAGAAAAAATATTATTCAATCTTTTAATAATAATTTGAGGAGGACTTAGAACAAAAATAGTATGAACTGGGAAGAATAAGAGCACACTTTTAATCAGAGTGGCCCTGCCAGCTTGAGATAGTAACTTAGCCGACTAAGAGTTTAATTTCCCTCTAATTTTATTCAAGAGATCAGAAAACTGGGACAACTTATTTCTCCCCTTATTAATATAACATCCTAAATATTTTATGCCGTATAACCTCAATTAATAAAATACGCGCATATCACTCGCTATTCCGTATAACCAAAATTATCAATTATTTACTATTCACACTTAGTAAGTATCACAATGCAATATTAATTAGTATTTATATCTCGATTAATATTTAATAGTCACAATTATCATCTAATCGCATTAAATTACTTCATTCATGTAATTTAATTAAAACATATTTTTCCTAATTAATTCCTCAAATTAATTAAATAAAAATACACAGAAACACGGGGTATTACATCCTCCCCCTGACAGGGGAATTTCGTCCTTGAAATTAGAGCAAGATCAGTACTAAAACTTAGGATCTATAACCTCACGACATCCTCTAGTACCCAAATTCAAATCATAAAAATACAAGGGTCACTCCATTATACACTTGCTAGTGGTACCCACTTATCAAAAGGCTTAATAATTCTAGCCCAAGTTTATTCAACAAGCTTTCCCAATTCACTACATATTGATACGCTCTATCAGTCATGTGAACTCAATACTAACTCTATCTTCTCCATATTGAGAAAAGGTCGAACAACCTTAAATGCCCACTCCCCTTATTTACCACAATTCAGAACTCCCATCATGGGAGGAATCACGATAACCTACAACCACTCATGTTTGTATTTAGAACATCCGTTCACGGTGAAGTAACTCTTATGACATTCAAAAGCCACCCAGAATAGTTTGTGGTTCACTCCACTGTTATTCAACGGACTCCAAATCACGGCCAGTCCAAAAATCTAGTTATCCCCTCACCACTAATCAACCTGAGGGTGAACGACAAGGCTTTCCACAAAAAACTACAAAAGTTACAGGTTATCACACACAACTTTACCCACGGTAATTCTCCCCCCCCAATTACCTTACAAGGCACCACACACACTACTCGCATTAGCCAGTATAATAAACCACCTCTCGTCTAACCATCGGGCTATAGGTGAAACAATATGTCCAAAACAAAACTCCGTCCTCATCGCTTCCTCATAATCCCTATTAGATGTGGGATTGCAGGATCTCACCCTGATACACAACAATATTGGAAGGCGCCTTTGCACCGGTGCAATCCTTCTTTTTAAAGAAAGAATAACAATTACTTCATCTCATCCAATCCATTCCATACACTCGGAGGAATTCTTTACTTAGTCACGATGTTGGCAACCCATCATGAATTTTATCACTCTACCTACTTGTTCCGTCACTGGAAACGTAGGCTTGTTACTAAGTTATGGTTGATCATCTCGAGCCAACCTTTTTCCACCTAAGAGTGGTACATCCTGAGATAATCTCACTATGTCCCACCCAAGACCAATTCCCACTTATCATATCTCCGATTAAGTGCTACTTTATACTCCTCTTCTTCCCCCGGTATGCCAAAAGTCACGGCCTGTGCACTTTTCGCAACTGGCACACTTCTTGGGTCTTTTTACCCATTAGTTATCAACATCCTATTTACGCGCAAACCACTCTCATCCTTCGAATGAGTAAGGCTCCACTCTATTTTCTCACAATAGTTCTGCTTCCTCTTTATCAAGAGATTTCTTTTGAATGGCTTCCCACAGACTTTCAACCCATCTCGGTGTGCTACTCTCATTGCACACATATACTTGGATTATCGTCATTCTCACATGACATTCAATCCATCATACCATTATGGCTTTATCTATAACAAACCTCAGTCATATGTTCCACATATTGATTCCTACGTCCCCCTATCGGTGCATATCTACACAACACTGGAAACGCCACACACATTTTCCCTTACAATTGGCCTCACATTCTCGATGTGGCTATAACTCATGGGTATTCTTAATCATCCCATAAATTGAAATTTATTTCTCCATAACATCTTTCCACCCTTCATAGTGTTTTCTCTACACATCCATTTATTAACATTCGAAACTAATGCCCTAGTATCCATCAACGTCTCTCTACTCACGACGTTTGTCAAAGTCCATACGTATCTCGTCACGCAACAACATTTAAACAAGGAACTTCCCCAATACTCTAGAACTCAGAATTGGTGGTAATCAAATTCCACAAACCTCAATCTCCTAATCGGGACTTTCAAAATCCTGTCCCGAGAAATATAAATATAAATCTCAACTTCCACGTCTCTAAAGGAGTGATATAACAATGCACTCTTCCTATCACTAAGTTCTGAGCACTAAACATAATAATGAGATAAATCTCTCCGCTCAATAGTAAATCCAATATACCTTCAATCACATTAATACAGTATCTACACACCGGGATCAAATATCTCGAGACAACCATGCTTTCCAAAGTCTCTATCATAATATAATATAGATGCGAGCCCAACCCTCTTTCAGGCGAGGCCTCGTCTAACAACACAGTCTTCCCCGGGAACATTAAACATAGTGGTCTTGCTATCACAACCCTTTATCGTCCTACCAACATCATAAATAAGTCCATACCAAGGATAATACCACACTCGCATGATATGTCACTAGGACGAGTAATTTCAACATACATATACTTCTCGTGCCTTCACCCGCTCTCCCTGTGGATAGTACTAAAGAGAGCCCCACTATACAAAGGAAACTATATACACATTATAGTGCTATCAATGATAATCCCACTAAACTCGCCTCACACGAGAATATAGTGCTAAAAGAATATTGTGACTTGCTCGTGTCATATAAAATTTACCCCACTAATACGAGGATAAAACTCCTACTTCCAATTGTTAATAATTCTTGTGGTTCAAATGGTTCTTGTAAATGACACCCCTTTTCGAACTGAACCAAAACTATCTTCATCATTGCCCAGCTAGGCACCATACTCTTGTCCCTTTTTCTAACTTTGGTCAAAATCAACGCATGCGATCCTACTCTGCACATAAAAAGCCTATTAAAACATGTTTCTTATATGGTTCATTCTTAGCATAAATGTCGAAAAAATAAATTATTAACTAACCACATAATAGTTATTTAAATCGGTGCCAAATTTTATCGTCCAATTAAATAGAACAAATGAATAGTTCAAAAATTAAATAGTAATCACAACATACTAGAGTCCAAACCAACATGATGTATAAATGAAACAAAGTCATGCCGAATAAACCATCGAAAAAAACAACCCAAACTAAGTAATAATCCAAGTCCCAACTACAAAATAAAACTGATACAAAACTGAAACTATAATACCGACAACGGGCCTACTCTCCACATAAAAAGACTCTTCATATAATTCCCTATTCCTGGACATACTGACCCTATTAGGGTTGTCCTTCTCTTGAACCCTAGTAGCCTCTACCCTTATGGACACCCTCTTTGTTCCCCTAGATTTTCTGGCCCTAAGGAACACACTACTGGCCTTACCACTCCCAACTTTAATCCTCCGCCACTCGGTAGGAATTCAACAATCTGAATCACTTAAATGGGTCCCCTGATCGGTCTCCCTCTTTTAATGTTTCACTGTCACCGTTACATCCAGTCTGACTCCATGACTAAAATCTCAACTTCACTTCCGGGTATATATACTTCTTCCGGCTATATGCCAAAGCCTCTAGTTATTCTACATCCATTGGCTGCATGCACAATCTTAGCATTTATCAAAATTCCAAAAGGTGGTCCTCTTCAAAGACCCCTCTGACTCTTTCCCATCCTAACCACACTAGGTGAGTCTAATTTAGCACCAATCTCTGCTATAATGGTACAACAATATATATGTTGCACTCACAACCAATAATATGGGTGACCTATGCCACAATCATCAACCCCAAAATATTCTTCAACTCCAACTGAGCCCCACCTCCTACTACCTTCCCAAAGGCCCTCACTAGTCGTCCTCTGCGCAATCGTTATACGAAGCACACCCGTATGCATAAAATATTCATCAATATTTATACACTCTTGCAGGAGAACGTAAGTCAATTACGTATAGGAATACATCAATCCTATGATAGGGCTTTATATCAATCAAACGATATGTTAAAAACATAGTAAGCCGTACAGATCCTATATACACTAAACTGGATGTTCTGATACCATCTGTGACACCCTGCTTAAAAAAATATCGGGTGATCAAGCCTTTATAAAATTAAAACAGGTTTCTCATATTGTTCATTCTTAGCATCACTATCAAAAAACCAAATTATTTACTAACTAATTAATAGTTAATTAAATCGATGCCAAATTTTATCTTCCAATTAAACAGAACAAATAAATAGTTCGAAAACTAAACAATAATAACTATATACAAGAGTCCAAACCGACATGTTATATAAATGAAACAAAGTAATGTCGAATAAACCATTTGCAAAAACAACCCAAACCAAGAAATAATCCAAGTCCCAACTGCTAAAATAAAACGGATACAAAACTAAAACCATAATACCGACAACGGACCACATGTCCAAACATGATATACAATAGTGAGATCCTATGATAGATCCGAATGAAAGAATCGACTACTCAAAGTCTTGTCCGCATACACAGTGCTACATGTCTGAGTCCCTAGAATGAAACCATCAAGTATGGCGTCCCTGTGGCTGGACACCTAAAAGTTTTTAAAAATATTTTTATAGCTAGAGTTAGTACTCAAAACATTTGAAAACATTTAACAAGTAATTTATCGCACTTAAAATCGGTTATTGATTACACATGTTGGGTTCACGCACACTCTCTTGAGATTCCTCACCTCTCATATAATGTGCACACCTAACATTCTTTACTTATCCCACCTAGCTATCATACCCAAGCTATCTCGACTAAAGTATATAACCAATCTTACAAAGTCTACTCTCCCGTATCGCCCATACAACACGCTTCATTATGAAGATTTCTCACATGCTATTCAGTTTTTATATAGCATTCACATATGTTAATTTCATCATCATAATCAAATCTCACTACTTAATTCATATAGCATTCCATATCTAATCATCATTCAACTTCCATAATTAAGTTTCACAACTTAATTCATAAATCATTTCAAAGTTACCATTCAACTTCCATAATTAAGTTTCAGTACTTAATTTATTATAATTATTCCCAATCTATTCTAAATCTTGAAATTAAGTTTCTCTCTACTTAATTTATCATTTAGATGTATATATATATATATATATATATATATATATATATATCATCTACAAGTCTACTCTCGCACACACATAATATATATTATAAGGATATCGGTCTGGATAATCATCGACCCCAATCATCCCATCATTTACATTGGTCTGGATATTCCTCGGGCCCAAGGTAAATGTTATGCATATGAATATTGGTCCGGATTCTCCTCGACCCCAATATCATTTATCCTTGATTTGGTCAGGATAATCATCGACCCCAAATTGAGCTTCCATGTATTAGTCCGGATAATCATCATCCCTAATACATAATTAAGGACACTTTATATATATATATATATATATATATATATATATATTTTTTTTTTCACGCAAGATATACTATAAACACATACTATATAATTACGTCCCTGTATCACATTTTAGGGGTTATTGGCTTGGAATCCTACCTCGATCACCAATTGTGATTTATATCTCTTGGCCTCGAATCATACTTCGATCACCAATATATATATAGTATACTTTAGGTATTCACACAACCTAAGTAGTACTATGCATCAATAGGTATTCACACAATCCGACAATACATGTTAGTACATTGTATATATCTCTTGCATACTCGTCGTACTATTTACTTTACGATTTTTCTCACTATCGTATATATAGGAGTGTTCACACAACTCTAGGGTCCTAATTACCCCCTTCTTATATAAATTCAGTAGTTACCATCTTTAACCTACTAATATACATGTTGAATTGATGTCTACTCTCTCTCCGTAGATCAATTCCAAAATTTCTCAATCTATCTCCCCATCGATTATCCCTTCCCGTCCATGCTCTAAGTCCTACACCCAATGACCTTAATGGACCTTAACTATACCATACTGGTACTTATCAAGTCCCTACATAGGTGTAAAATCACTTCTAAGATCCCCTTCCATTATTGGAAATCCTAGAAAATTCATCCTAGAAAAGAACCCAAAATCGGCCAGGTTCAATCGATCGAGCGAACAGATGCAACTTAGTCGTCTTCGATTTTTCACCCTTTTTTATTTTTTCAAATCTCAAGATTCTTCACCAAATTCACATCCGATTATTCCTAACTAATTCTACACGAGTTAGAATGATTTCTTATGTTTCAAACACATTAAAACTTCACTGAAATCACTCAAGAATGAATTCAAACCCTCAAAACTCTTTCATAATTTAGTTTTGTGTTCATCCATCAAATTCAATTAAAAACCTAGATTTAAATCAGTAGTAATAATCAAAACTCTTCTAATTTAAACTCGCTACAGATATAAACACTAACTACGCGCAATTGTTACCCAAAGATGTAATCAATTGATACTTTTCATCATTGATTTTTCAATAAAATCAATCTATTCATGACAAACCTACACATGGGTATTTTAACATCAATTTAATTTTCAATAAACACTTGCCTTAGATTGATTGATCTAATTTCTTTGTTCTTTGTTTATGATTGATTGTTTCCTTCTCCAATCTTCCTTTCCAATTGCCTTGGGATACAAGATTTCTTCACCATCTTCAAAATCCCTCTTTAAGCTTTGAAAATAGGTTCTCTCTCTTCTCTCTAATGGCCTCTCTAACCTTTTTGTGTTACGAGGACTAAACCAAATCTCTAAATATCAGATATATGACTCTAAATTTCATAGTTCCTTTCACCTCTTTTTGAAAACTGACGGATGCACCATTAATAGGTGCCGGCTTGGTCCAAAATTGACCCGGGACCCAAACTATACCCCACGGGTACCCTATTCCGACTATTTTGACCCATCCAGAATCATTCGTGACCTCTAAATTATCATCCGAGTCACTTAAAACATATTTCTCATTTCTCACCTCAAAATAGTCTACACAAGACTCCCGGTCAGATAAAATAAAATATGCACATATCTCTCTCTATGTTGTATAACCTCAATTAATAAAATACGCACATATCACTCGCTATGCCGTATAACCAAAATTACCAATTATTTACTATTCACACTTAGTAAGTATCAACATGAAATATTAATTAGTATTTATCTCTTGATTAATATTTAATAGTCACAATTATCATCTAATCGCATTAAATTACTCCACTCGCGTAATTTAATTAAAACATATTTTTCCTAATTAATTAAACAAAAATACACAGAAATACTGGGTATTACACATTTTGGATTTTTGTGAATTGAAAAAAAACAAGGATTGAACCCTAAATTGAAGAAGACAAAGTGTTCAATTATTGTGCAACTGTGCAGAATGAAAATCGCCAGGTCTTCTTAACGAAAAAAGACTCGTATAACACGCTTTATATAAAAAACTTGAGCCGACAGATCGCTCAAATGAAGTGTCAAAGTTGATCGAACTAAACTAGATGTCGCTTGAATGACATCACGCAAGATGCTAATGTCGCTTGAATGACAGGCATAAGTCGCTCGAACGACGGAGCAAAAAAATAATTTTTTATTTTTTATAACAAAAATCCGCCTCAACACTTAGAAAATATTTTAGCAAAATATACCAACACTCTTAAATGCGTCGTTAAGTGACTAAAATACAACCTTACTACAATTAATCTTGCAGAGGCTTAAATATTTAAGAACATTTGATATTCGGGTCCGTCTTCATGTATCTTCAAACTTGAACTTTTTCTTCAACGGTTTGTAGCGGTATATGACATATTCTAATGTAAAACATGACTTATAAAATATGTCCTTACAAATCTCCCGCTATTTCTATGCCGGTACAAAACAAAAATATCTGAATTATCAAATTAAAATGCCTATACAAATCTAATACCCTACCATGATCCAAAAATTGAAAAGGTACTAAATACCCTCCCATGATCCCAAAACTGAAGAGGTACTAAAAACACAAGATAAAAACTTTTCTACAAAAATCTTCAACATCAAATCTTCAAGCTTTTCTCATCAGGGCATGCAATATATGATAATTAGTCTTTGTTCCTACACACATGAGACAAAGCCAATACCTTCGTGATGTATCGAGTTTGAAATGTGATAAACATAAATCAACACTAAGATTGAATCTCAAATCTCCCTCATATTGTAAAACTCCCCCATAATTCTTTCTCCACCTTTTTATTTGTCCGAAATAGATAAGGAAAACAATAAACAAAACAAAACAAGGATAGAGCTGTCATGGAAAGCATAGCAAACAACTACGGTCATTAAGAAATACTCAAAAGTATTCCACAAACTATGTTTTATTTTTCAATTTTTTACGCAAAACATCCAAAAATAATTTTACAAAAATCACACACTATGAATTTTCACTAAGATAACCAAATTATGGAAAAATAATGAATGGGTGTGAACAAATTCGATAGGAAAATCAATGCAATCAAATATGACACGTGTGCACGATGAATATGGATACTCCTAATGAATGATCTCAAAATTATCCATAGCTGTCAAATAATGTGAATTCATATGACATTGACTCAATCTAATCGACACATCAAACTCTAAAATGATTTCCACACCAATAACATCTAAAACTATGTAATGGTTTTTCAAGAGTTTGTCAGGACGTGCAAACTCGTTTTTTACTTTTTCCATCTGAACATCATCATAAATAATAATGCATTTATTTTTCTTTTAGGTTATTTTTTTCTCTCCTTATAGATATCCTATTGGCCTTACTTTTGGCATTAGATTATTTTTATTTCCTTAATTTTTTTTCTTTTCAAGCTCTTTTAAACGGTGACTTTCACGACGAGTTAGTTTTGTACTCTCGCAACCTTTTCCCATGAACACTTATCATTTTTTTGCAATTTAATTCCTCACGGTAAACGATTCGTACATACACTACTTTCATTGTCAAGTTTTATCGCATTTGGTTCATTTTAAAGACAGGATTAAGATGAAAACACCTAGACAAACATGTTATTTGACAAGTACAATAATAAAAAAAATCCGTGTAAGTGTGCATTAAAGGAAACTAAGAGTCAAACATGTAGGTAGTAATCTCAAATTACATCTTAATGACTCCAAGCATTATAAGGCACAAAAATGAAAGATGATGCATATCAAAACACAATCAAATAGTCACATGGATATGAATGAAATTGTGAATCGGTCATTCTAAATGTCCATCCATAAATTGTGTAAACAAATTACAAAACTCTTTTTGACTTTTTCAAAAAATTTATCAAAATAAAATCTTTTTGGCTTTTTCAATTTTTCTCAAAAAAATAGAAAATCTTTTTGTATTTTTCCAAAAAATTTCAAAAATAAAAGACTTTTTGGTTTTTCAAAAAATATATAAAAAATGGAAAATATAAATACAAAAATGGTACATTCAAGCAATAGGAAAATAATATCATCATGAGAAATATCCTATGCTAGCAAACAAGTCTAAACCTCAACCATTAGGTGCAGTGGAGTTTTCCAAAGGTGGTGACATCCTACGAAAAGCATACATCAAATCATGATAAAAAACTTTAATTTATCCCTAATATGTGCAAACTCTCTCATGTAATCATCTGGAGCATCATGGGTTGGGGCGTGCGTGTGAACACGTGACAAAACCCTATGCGACACACCACCAAACTTAAAGCAAAACTTCCTAAGGTGTTCTCTCTTCTTACAATGGGTGAAAACATACACGGGTCTAGGAACACCTCTCTCAAAACGTCTATTGTGCACTCTCCTATCAGGTATGGGATGCCTAGGTGGGTTAGGTTGATAGCCATATAGATCAATCACAAACTCAGGAACCTTCTCGGGTGCAACTTGGGAAGTGGATGCATCGTCATGACCTATTCCTAGTCTCACAAAATTACCCAAAGCGGGACCGAGGAGCATCTTTCCAACCTTCTTAGATATATACTCTATAGTGACTTTTACCTCCCGAGCACGTTCAATATCTCTCTCTCTAATTGTGACAGACGCTTTATAATCTCACACTTCTCCTGATTTACGATAATCAACTGCTCGCTCAAAGAAACCTTCACCTTCTCGAGTTGACTCGTCGACGCCTTAAATCCTCTCAAACTCTCAATCTCTCTTTCCAAATTGACTCGCCCTAAGACCTAATTCCTTATTCAATTTCTTCGTCTTTAAGGTCTCGACATACAAATCTTTAAATGCAATCGGGAGCTCACTATCACCCTCACCCTCACTAGCGCACTTAATCTCACAATCTCTAGAAACACTCAAATCATTCTCGGGGGTTTCACGTGCACGAGTATCCTCATCGTCGTGGGAAAAACTAGCCATGCTAACTGACTAACTAAAAAGGTAACAAACTTCCCATGTGAAAACTCATCCCCGGAATCTTTCACCTCTTCCTCACTCTTGCTAAGAGTGGCTGGCATGATAATCTTTTTTCCCTTTCTCTTTATCCTAGTGGAACACTCAAATGCTCTATGACCTCTGCCCTCACACTCAAAACATCTTTCTTCTTCCTCTTTATATTTCTCTCCTTCTTTCTCACCGCTCTCTTTGTCCTCATCTTTCTTTTTATTTTTCTCAAGGAACCTTTTATTCGAAGAATTTTGCTTTGAAAACTTGAGAATTTTTTGAAATTTTTTGCAAGCATGGCCATATCAAAATCAGACTCGTCCTCATACTCGGACTCATAAACTCTTACTTTTTTTCCTTCTCACTCTTGGACACTTCCTTTACCTTCCTAGTCTAGGATCTAAGTGCTATCCCTCTATCCTTAGGTTTGATAGTGTCGGGGAAGATGTCAGTACCATGTCTATAGGTCTTCTACCAGCTCTTCCAATTTTGCATTACTCAAATTACCTAAGGAGTTCAAAACAATTACTTTAGGGATAAAACGTTTAGACAGTGATCTCAAAATATTTTTAACCACTCAATGTGCTCACTAAGATTAAAACTACTGTTGACAATATCAGATAAACGTGCGTAAAAATCATCAAAACACTCAAATTCAAGCATGGTTATTGTTTCAAATTGAGAGTTAAAATTTGAATTTTAGACTCTTTGACCGCATTTGTGCCTTCATGGGTAAGTTGTAAAACATTCCATGCTTCTTTTAAAGTGGTGCACGTCATAATATGTCGAAACTTCTCAGGAGTGACAACACCAGAAATTACACTCAGCCCACGTGAATTTAAAGTGCTCCACCTAAACCTATCCTCAATCCACTCTGCCACGGGTTTTAAATTAGTGACTTTATTTGCGATGACAGTGGGAGGAGTCCAGCCTCTTTCACAAACTACCCAAACGCGCTCATCGATTGCTTTTAAATATGATTTTATGTGGGCTTTCGCATAGTTAGACCCGTCAAAAATTGGCAACCGATTATATAATTTTTAATTCAGAAACATTGCAAGTTTTCAAAATTAGATTTTTTCAAAAAAATCAATATCATAAAATTTTTGCAAAAGAAGGAAAATTCACAATAAATTAGTGAAACCTGCTCTGATACCAATTTGTGAAAGCTATGTGATATTGATTAAACCAAATTTGAAATTCTAATTAAACCCTTATTTAATCAATTGTCAACTTTAATCCTAATTTTAATTAACCCTAAACAAACATCAAGGTGCAATGGATCATGCATACACGAATAAATATGAATTGCTGACTCCCAGATTTCAGAAAAAAAATCCAAAAGGGAAAATCTTTTGTTTCACTTAATAATACTTACAATGATTACAAGCGAAATCTGCAATAAATATCCGCAAATACCCACAGGAACACACAGTTCTAAATCAGTAATGAATCAACCTCAGAAGTTCCACGAAGATACACAGTCCAATCAGTCAGGAATAAGCACGAGTACTCCTTATAACATGCAGTCAATGTCAGCCCAGTACCTTCGTCATATGGCACCTAGATCAACAGTAGGTTATCCTCCCTACAAGAGAAACTCCAACAAAAATGTATCTTGGGTTCCAAAATAATTCACTAAAGCATTTGGAATTTTTGTTAATTGAAACAAAAAAGGATTGAACCCTAAATTGAAGAAGACAAAGTGTTATGTTGTTTTCCAGTTTGTGCAGAAAGAAAATTGTCAGTTTTTCTTAACGAAAAATAACTCGTTTAACACGCTTTATATAAAAAATTGAGCCGACAGATCTCTCAAACGAAGTGTCCAAGTCACTCGAACAAAATCAGATGTCGCTTGACGACATCACGCGAGATGCCAATGTCGCTTGAACGGCAGGCATACGTCACTCGAACGCTGGAGCAATTTTTTTTTATGTCAAAAATCCGCCTCGACACTTAGAAAAATATTTTGAGGAAAAACAATGCATGTTCAAACTTGATATTCGGGTTCGTCTTCATGAAGGGACTAAAATACAACCTTACCACAATTAATCTCCCAGAGGCTTAAATATTAAAGAACTTTTGATATTCGGGTTCGTCTTCATGTATCTTCAAACTTGAACTTTTTCTTCAACGATTTGTAGTGGTATACGACATACACTAATGTAAAACAGAACTTATAAAATATATCCTTATTAAAACAACCATAATAAAATTTTGAATGACACGCTAAGTCTAGGTTTCTCGCAAACTCGAGAATGAATAAATCGGGTTCCGAATTAAATGATACTCTAGTCATGTACTCGATGCCATCCAAATATTCAAATGACACTAGTGGATGCGGTGGAAAAGGACAATGCGGTATGACAAAACATGCGTTATCAGGTGGAAATTCTAGAAATATTTGCTCCACCATCTTGTCACTAATAGACAAAACCTCACGTGTATTCATACTCTCCTAAGGCTCGAATTTGCAATTAAAAATATGAAATTGATCTATTCTATCATTCCAGCCGTTCTCATCTACGTGACAAAATGAGTCCACTAACGATAGGACTTCAAAAGTGAGATCCTCATTAATCGATCTAAATTCTTCCTCAAAATCTTTAAGAATCATATCTAGAGACAAATCAGGTGACCAAGCACGTAAATTGGTGGTGTCACTAACCGGTGGGGTAGTGACATTAAACACTTGTTAGATACACTTGACTTCATTTTCTCCCTCATCAGATGAAGGATTCTCTAAATTGAACACATTCAAACCCATGGTCATTTTTCCCAAATGAGTGGTTCACTTGCCCACTATGACATCAAATGATAGTGTGAGAAGTGGCTAGAAAGGGTCGACCGAGGATGATCAGGATTTATGTAAATGTGTTTAGTATGTATTGCGTGTCTAAGACCACAAAATCTACAAGAAATACAAACTCACCCACTTTAATCAATACATCCTCTACGATAAATATAGGCACCTTTATAGATTGGTCAACTAAGGTCAAGGTCATCTTCACAGGATTTAATTCCCCTAAACCTAGTTTCTCTTATACGATGTGTGGTGAAAGGTTCACGGTTGGTCCTAAGTCCAAGATCATTTTCTTGAAATAATGTTCACCTATCTTGATAGAGATATCGGAGTTCCGGAATCCTTATACTTGACTTGAGTTCTATAGGAAGTGATCAAGCTTTCTTGCTCGACGAGAAAATCTTTTTTGGGAACGTTGGTGTTTATCTTGAAGGTACAAGGGACCTTCAGAAATTTGGCATATGACGTGACTTGTTGTATAGCATTAAGTAGTGGGAAATTAATGTGCACTTTCTTTAATACTTCCAACATTTTGTATACTTGAGACTTTTGATTTTGTGGCACAAAACGTTGGAGAACCATAACTTTTGGGACATAAGTCTTTATAAGTGACTCAGAAGATGATGGTGGAGAGGAAATTAGATCCAAGGGTGGATCTTGCTTCTTTTTACCTTTCTTAGATTCACTCTCTATGGTGGGTGAGATATTATTATCTACTTCCTTAGTGGACCTAAACGAGATGATGGCATTGACATCCTCTTGCATTTGTGATGAACCAATGTTATCTTGAAAAAATTATTAACCTTTAAGCATGTTTCATTTAGGATTGGGATTGGGTTGACTCAAGAATGTTTATTTATTTCTCTCACTCAACGTGTTCGCTAGTTGGCTTACTTGAACCTCGAGTTTGGCTATGGCATGAGTGTTCGCGTGCAAGTTTTGTTGGGTTAACTGTTGGAATTGGAGTGCATTTTGGGTGACCAAGTCTAATGAATCCTATAGAGATTGAACTTTTTGGGGTATGGGATATGTAGGAGCTAGAGGAGTCTTTTGTAAACACTGAGTTCTGTTAGAAAAATATTTTCCTCCTTGGTACCGAACTTTGGGCCAATAAATATTTTAATGGTCTTTCCATCCTGTATTGTAGGAGTTCGAACACGGGTCATACCTTAGCCTATTTTCATGTACGGCATTTACTTACTCGATCAAAGCCTTGCTATCCAGGAGTGTGGGGAAATTTTAATCCAAGTGATCAAATGCTTCACAACGTAGAAACATAGGGGCGATTATGTGTTGGATGGATGCCGGTGCGGTATGGGTTCCCACTTTACTCATTTCAAGTGCTTCTCAGTGGAAAATCAAGTTGGCTATTTTAGCTTTCACGTCAAAGTTATAATCAACTTGATACGTGATACCTCCATTGGTCGTGCTTGACCTAAATTCTTGATTAGGTTCCCAATATTATGACTTTTTCGCAACAGACTCAAAACGTTTCAGGCATCGATTGCACTCTTTATCGTGAAATCACTATTACATATTGATTCCAACATCAATCAGGTGTTAAAGTTAAATGCTTCATAGAGGATTTGTACTAAGTGTACTACCTCGACCCATGATGGACAATACTATAAAACTTCCTTGAACCATTCTAACTTTATAGAAAGTGATTCTGCCTCTCGTTGGATAAATGTGTTGAAGGCATGACGTATCGACGTCATCTTTTAGTTCGGGAATAATTTTTGGAGAAAATCTGTACTCATTTGGTTCTAGGTAGTGATCGAGTGGGGTTCGAATGATAGGAACTAACTTTTCTCCTTCTCTTTTAACGGGATTGGGAATAATTTCAGCCTAACAAAATCATAGTGGAATTGTTGGTATATCATCGTCCCGCAAATCTAATCGAATTTACGTATGTGAAAGTTTAGGTCGTCTTTCTCTGTACCCCTAAACACGGATAACACTTGGATGGTCCCCCTTTAAAATTCAAAGTTATTGGCATTATGTGGGGTAATAACCATGCACGATGGTTGATTAGACCTAGAAAGTTAATCTTTAAGGGCACATGGTGCAACTCATCTCCCATATCGGTGAATATAAAAAATATTCCAATGTAAGTATCAAGAATGCTAGACTCCACAATCGACAAACGATCGGTATGATCTCGAAACCAATTTCACATACACTTAGCTTACTCGATTTTTTCTTTCTTTTTTTCAATTTTTTTAATTATATATTTTTTTTGTTATTTTTTTATGTGAAGAAACGTAAAATAAAATAATTTGACTCAAACCACATAATTCCTAGCTAAAACAAAGAAAATTGAATTATCAAATTTAGATGAGGGGAATTTTAATTTTAAAATCTAGTTTTCTCGAGATTAATCGACGACAACGGGGGTGTATGAATTAATCTTTCTAATTAGACAGCTCATGCTCTTTGACAAGAAATAATTTAAAAGATGACCATGTAACACCCCGCCTAATCAAATACAGGGCGATTAGTCCTTTATTAAATTAAATTAGAATATCCAGTTGGTTCATTCTCAGCATCACTTTCTAAAAACAATTTCTTTATTAATCACGTAATAGTTAATTAAGCTAAGTGTCAAAAACTTTTCAACCTTTAATAAAACCATTCCACACAAAAGAATAACAATGAAGTACTAACACATCATAACTGAACTATATATCACAAGAATAAATCAGACTGGGAACTTTCTGGTTAAAATATCTTATGACCACTAAACAAAATTGATCTTAACAGTATTGACATAAGTACTTACAATTCTCATAAATACAAATGTAATAACTAAAATCCTGGGCGACATGTCCTAAATGAAAATAGACACTACAGATATGTGAATCAACATAATGGAAGCGTCTAAACAACATTTGTATCTCTGATAGCAGCTATAATCCATCGGTACATCCATAATATATGTTGAGCATCCCTGTTGCTGGATACCTGATGCCAAAGATATAATAGAGAAGAGAATATGCAAGGAAACGGGTCAGAGCCTGAGTGTAAAATATTTTGTTAAAATAGCAAGTGGTTAACCGATACAATTAAGCATTTATTATGTACATATTAGTTCCATGGCTCTCACTTGATATTCTCACCTCTCATCTAGAGTGCACACCTAACGTATACACTTAGCCCATTCTAGTTATGCCACTACCTAACTAGTCTGTACCAATACTGTCTATACGGTCTTCTTTAAGATGCCCACCCGTATTACCCAAATAAGTCATACCTACATCTCACATTTTCATTAATTAAATTACTTATCTAAAACATTATTTAAGTTTTTCACATTCTTAAACAATATAAGTATCTTAGTACTTCTCATCTACTAAGCAACAGTGAACAATCATAAGTATATATATAAATCACTCTCACTACATATATACATATATGGCACCCCTAGGCTAAGCTGCAGTGGACGTAAACTCTGCTATCAAATCCCGGTACATTACGTACATCGGGATCAAGCATTTCGAATCACTCAGGAATCATATCAATACAAATCACACATATTGGAGGCGAACATAATTCACATACCTATGGGTCACGTACATACCTACACTCCCATAGTCAGCTGAGTTATCCACTCATAAATAAGTTTTTCACAGTCCTATGTTCTTGAGGTACCAAATCTAAATCCCCTCGAAGGCACACAAGATAAGATTGTCCTCTTCCTCCAACCTCCGATGATAGCAAGTAAGGTAGGTATGTCATACACACAATAAATAATAATATAGGTACACATCATAACTGAGCTTTTCTTACCGCACGATGATTATCATTTAATCCTCAAATTAATTCAATAGGTAAACATCACGCCCTACTAATCCATGTCATCACAACTCCCAAATCTATATGAATTATAAATTCTTCAATTAGGTTTATTTCTCGATAACACCTAATTTAATCTTAACCCTTAATTTCATCTCTTAAGGTTAATTCATAATTATACCTAAGGTTATGCCGATAATTTATGACCCTCTTAATACTGGTCCTAACCTTAAACCATCTTTCATTCGATTTGTACCCCAAGTTATATAATTCTCCAAAATAACTCGTTTAACTAATCACTAGATAAATTTTCTCCATTCAAAATCCCAAAATAATATTTTTTGGCCTTAAGTATATCCTACTCCCCTTACCAAAGTCCCAATAGGTTCATTTAATCATCATCATAGATTCCTTTAAGTCTGGGATTTAATCAACAATTAAAAAGGAAAATGAACCACATTTCCGGGGGATTCGATCGATCAACTATTTCTGGTCGATCGATCGATCAGTCAATCGATCGACACTCTTGAGTCGATCGATCGATCGACTAGATATTGCCCAATTTTTCAGCATAAAATTCCTACGGGTTTCACACTTTAATATCCTCAACATTAATACTAAATGATCCCAAATTCTTTGTTATTCATCCCAAATGATATAGAAAAGTATATACATGATTTCTAGCATCTAAATCATTTATATCATCAAGGGTTTCAATTAATCATACTAATTTTCATCTTAAATTCAGAAATTTTACAATTGATAATTCTTCCTCAAAAACACATTTAAATCTCAGAATTCTTCATCAATTATAACTAAAATTTCTTATAGATGTTTTTCTAATCAAAAAGGGTTTAATCTATTCATGGCTATCATCATAGGGAGCAATCTTAAATCATCAAAATTCACCTTTTGATTTGTAAAATTGTCCAGAATTTTATTCTATTCTAATATGAACATTATACATGCTAGATTTGCAGTAATTAATCACTTGCCTTGAGATTATAGGTCTGAACCATTGGGGATGATACTCTACTGGTGGTCCTCCCTTTTTTCGACTAACTTTCGATAGTGGTGGTGGTGGCTCTTGGTGGTGCAAAGTGGTTGTCACTTGGTTTGCTCCAAAAACCTCTTCCTCTCCTTGAAAAGCCTCTCACACTCCTCAAAGACCTTTCCTTTGTTGTTGGGTGAATGAACCTAAGTTGTATAATCTCCTTAATAATATAATAAAACTATAATTCCGAGTTTACTATTCACCTCCCAATTAAAATGACCAAAATACCCCCTTTGGGGCGTCCTTTCGGTTCCAAAGTGCCCCGACCCCCAAATCAAACACCCAAGTAGACTTTTTCGACTATTTGAACCCTTTCGGACACTTTGGCGCAGTTAAAATGACCATACAGATGACATATAAATAATTCACTTCTATTCCATTAAATCTAGTCCCGACACCACATACACACGCGTCCCGACTTAATTACCGAAATTATAGTACACATAATTCGCGATAATTTAAAAAGTCATAATAATATATATTACTTTTAATCACTAATTAATATTCAACATAAATCACATATTACTTTATTCTTGAGTAATATTTGAATTCGGATTAATTTCCAATTATAACAATTAATTCTAATCAATCCCATTTTTAAAAGTCATAAAAATACGGGGTATTACATACTTCCCCCGTTACAACGGAATTTCGTCTCGAAATTCGGAAAATAAAAGTATAGTAGGCAAGAACAATCATGGATAAATATAGCGCATCGCATGCTTGCGCTCCCAAGTAGACTACTCTGTACCGCCCATACAATACGTTATCGAATACCCCAAATAATGAACACCTCACATGTGATCATTCTAACCCCCGGTTACCCTGTCACGTAGGTTCTTGTCCAAGACTTACATTTTAGGTTTCACTATTTATACTTTATTCATGATACTCACTATCTAACCTTGTACTATTGCGTATGTAGATTAATCGTTCTTTAGATACATACGATCACATCTGGCGATTATCTTACACAAGTAGAAACTTTGTGTTGTATATATATCATCCAATATATACTATAAGTTTCAACTCATCTTTACTATTCACAATAAATTCCTGGTCCCCTAACAAGTAGGAGAATCAATAAGACTTACTATACCATCTTTCGACTAGCACCAAGCCAAAAGTGAACTATAAGAGTTATTCTACACAATCTCACCAGTGGAAGGTACTGCTCTCGTCCTTCCCTAAAATCTAAGGTTATATATAGAATCTATCCTTCAAC
This sequence comes from Sambucus nigra, assembly GCA_949130495.1. Taxonomy (NCBI): domain Eukaryota; kingdom Viridiplantae; phylum Streptophyta; class Magnoliopsida; order Dipsacales; family Adoxaceae; genus Sambucus; species Sambucus nigra. The sequence continues at coordinate 73,110,292 of OX422215.1, forward strand.
ATCTCATTAGTCCGTTTGGTTACCCATTCATCTGCAGATGATAGGCCGTACACAATTATAACTCGGTACACATGGCCTCGTGAAGGCTCTTCCCAAAATTGAAAGTCAATGATCTTGTCCCAATTGGACGCTAATATAAGTAGAACCCCATGTAACCTCACTTTCTTGGTTATGTAAAGGTCTGCGCATACTGTACTATAGTATGGTTAGTCTTAATCGACATAACATGTGCTACATCGGTCAATCGATCCATTATCACCCATATAGGATCGCAACTCCTTAATGAAGTAATTACTTCCATGATAAAATCCTTGGGAATTATCTCCCACTACTTATTAGGAATCCTTAATGGTTGAAGAAACCCCAGCTGGTTTCGAATGGTCCACCCCTTTTAACAACAGACAGGTGTCCCACTACAGAACGAATTAACAATTTTCACTTCTTTAAATCTCATCATTACTGTTATTTATAACCTATTATATTTTATGTTCACCCGAATGTACCTATAACCGTGATCCATGTGACTTTGCCTCACCGTATGTCACAAGTCATTCCCTAACTCTAAAAATCAGTTTCTCGTGAAATGTAAGCCTCTGCCAGATCTTATAGAATAAACTTCGACCTCCCTAAATAAATGTTGTCGAATTCACATGACAAGTTTAGTACCCTTCCGGATACAATACCATCCTTGTGGACATTTGGGGAAATATGATCCTAATCGTCATAAATGATCAGACAATTAAGTCCCGATAATTAAACCTCTATATTTATTTTCCTTATCCCATATTTCCAAAATGGGGACAATATCCAAATTCAATTACCTAGGGAACCCATACACCTTATGTCTCGAGTATTATATTACGAATGACATACACTTTTCTAAAATCAATTTTCGCACACTAAGCATACTGATCAATTCATAACGTAACCGTTCTATACTGGTTTTCATGCCAAGATTAGGTGACTCTACCGGCCTTAAGCCATAATGGAATTATCAACGCTCAATTATATACTTGTATAATTACCAAGGTACGAAACCCATGTACTATCGTCCAGACTTCTCTCCAACTCCCGACATTCGCTAGTTTCATGCGTGGGATGTCTCGCAAAGAGAAATCCAAATAAGGTTCCCCCCGATGCACTACTACCTAACTTAGTCGGTCGTCGAGATCCGTAAGTCCCTTAGTCCATAATATGTACCTTCCCATAATTTTTATATGTTGACATGAAAGTCTACTAGTCCATTCTTGTGTCCCTTAAAGATAACATGAAACATAGCACTTTCACTATCCCAAGTTCTTAGTGCGATATATACAACGATCTATATCTCTCTGTTTGATAAATAACATAATGTATCTTAAGTCACATCAATAAATAAGGCTCTACACACTGGAATCACATATAACTAAATAAAATACTCACTGAAGATCTATGATACAATGAAATTTCCATGTATTCAAATACATAGGTCCAACCCTATTTCAGGTGGCGCCGTGCACAGTTTATGTTACTCTCTCGGAGTATCCAGCATGATAGTCTTACTACACAATTTACTATCGTTCAAACATTTGGTAATTAATCACTACACATTACCATAATAATCTCTTCTTTACTAACTCATTGCAGTAATAAAATATAACGATTAAAAACATGCTCTTATTTCCCACCCTGCTCACTCATGGGCGACATCAAAAAACCCCATTATCTATGAGAAACACGTTTTTACCCACACTGTTAAAACTAATGTTCCCACTAAACTCGTCTTGTAGGCGAATTTTAGCGTTTTTAATAATTCACCTATATGCTATGACCTACTCAAGTTACCATAATTAATCCTTCATTCATAAGGATGAACAAAACTTCATCAGCCTCGCCTGATCATAGGGTCCTTTCATGCACTTCTTATGGCCAGAACAACTCATGATCACTCGCATTCGTTATACTTATTGGATTTAATCCAGTAATTACCCCTCCTCATTGTGGGCAATTTATTCCTTCCTATGGCTTACCTTCCCTTCCATGATTAATTGTCCCAATTCTCTAGGCCTCAAATATGGCCTTTACTGGCCTCCCTATTTCTTCCCGGGGCCCTGACGACCCTAAAAAATGGTATACTACAGTAGTTGAGGACTCAACTGGTTCTGCCTATACTTACCACTCTCTGGTGGTAAATTCTTGAGCCCAATTCTCCCAACCCAAATTTCTCTTTTAGCTACACATGACTTCTTTATATATGATGTCTAACTCACATGATTTTAGATTTCTCTGAAGAGCAAAAAAAATTTCCTGAAATATTCGAGTCCTGGGTGTTACTACACTTTACCCTACATAATTGCCTCTGGATTTCTTCCTTCACAAGAGTTCTTCCGACAACCTCACCTTTCACAGACTGTGCTGGGTGGGTTTGGAATGACACAAAACGTCTTCTATAATGGTGCTTGGGAAACTATAGGTCCCATAGGACTTCTTTAATATTCTCAAGCCGAACAACAATTATGGTGGGGTCTATCTCGATCACCATTTCAAACTGCTCCAAGTCTTGGGCTAAGTCCTCCTCCAGCTGTCCATCCAACGGCCCTTGCTAGTCATCCCATTATATTTGGCTCATAATGACATCCCGAACTCATATAAGCATTACATCACACATGCTTCATGGCAGGAGAACATAAGTTGAAATACATAGCATAATTCAACATCCTAATAATAGGGCTCTACATCAAAGAACGTCATGCTGAAACATAATAAGCGATACAGATCCTAAAGATACTAGAACCTGATGCTCTGGTAGTACCTATAACACCCCGCCTAATTAAATACAAGGTAATCAGTCCTTTATTAAATTAAATCAGAATATCTAGTTGGTTCATTCTCAGCATCACTGTTGAAAAAAAATTTCTTTATTAATCACGTAATAGTTAATTAAGCTAAGTGTCAAAAACTTTTCAACCTTTAATAAAACCATTCCACACAACAGAATAGCAATGAAGTACTAACGCATCACAACTGAACTATATATCACAAGAATAAATCAGACTGGGAACTCTCGAGTTAAAATATCTTATTACCACTAAATAGATCTTAATAGTATTGACATAAGTACTTACAATTCTCTAAAATATAAATGTAATAACTAGAATCCTAAGCGACATTCCCTAAATGAAAATAGACACTACAGATATGTGAATCAACAGAATGGAAGTGTCTAAACAAAATCTTCATCTTTGATAGCAACTATAATCTATCGGTACATCCATAATATATGTTGGGCATCCCTGCTACTGGATACTTGATGCCAAAGATACAATAGAGAAAAGAATATGCAAGGAAACGGGTCAGAGCCCGAGTGTAAAATTGCAAGTGGTTAACTAGTACAATTAAGAATTTATTATGTACATATTAGTTCCACGTTTCTCACTTGATATTATCACCTCTCATCTAAAGTGCACACCTAACGTATACCCTTATCCCATTCTAGTTATGCCACTACCTAACTAGTCTGTACCAATATTGTCTATATGGTCTTGTTTAATATGCCCACCCGTATTACCCATATAAGTCATACCTACTTCTCACATTTTCATTAATTAAATTACGTATCTCAAGAATTATTTAAGTTTTTCACATTCTTAAACCATATAAGTATCTTAGTTATTCTCATCTACTAAGCAACAGTCAGCAATCATAAGTATATATATATATATATATATATATATATATAGATCACTCTCAGTAAATATATATATATGTCACCGTAGGTTAAGCTACAGTGCACGTATACTCTGCTATTAAATCCTGGTACATCACGTACATAAGGATCACGCGCTTCGAAGCACTCCAGAACCATATCAATACAAATCACACATATTGGAGTCGAACATAATTCCCATACCTATGGGTCACGCAGATACCTACACTCCCACAGTCCGCTGACTTATCAACTCACAAATAAGTCTTTCACAGTACTATTTTCTTAAGGTACCAAATCTACCCCCCCCCCCCCTCGAAAGTCACACAAGATAAGATTGTCCTCTTTCTACAACCTCCCGTGATAGAAAGTAAGGTGGGTATGTCATACAAATAATAAATAGTAATATAGGTACGCATTCCACCTATATAAATATAACATCAATAAGGTATTCACACAACCATATGATAACAATAGGTATTCATCTCACCTATATATATAATAACAACAGGTATTCATCTCACCTATATATAATCACCATATGTATTCATCTAACCTATATAAATAATAACAACAGGGAATACGCACAACCCATATAATAAATCTCATACTTAGTATATTTATATCCCGAATATCCTACATATTTGTCGATTATGACTAATCCTTAATATATTATTTCCGAGCCTTTTTTACCGCACGATGATTATCATTTAATCTTCAAAATGAATTCAGTAGGTAAACAACACGCCCTACTGATCCATCTCATCACCACTCCCAAATCTCTATGAATTAAAAATTCTTCAATTAGGTTTATTTCTCGATAACACCTAATTTAATTTTAACCCTTAATTTCATCTCTTAAGGTTAATTCCCAATTATACCTAAGGTTAAGCCGGTAATTTATAACCTTCTTACTACTGGTCCTAAAACTTATACCATCTTTCATTCGGTATGAATCCCAACTTATATAATTCTCCGAAATAACTGGTTTAACTAATCATTCGATAAGTTTCCTCCATTCAAAACCCCAAAATAATATTTTTCGATCTTAAATATATCCTACTGCCCTTACCTAAGTCCCATTAGATTCATTTAATCATCATCAAAGATTCCTAAAAGTCTGGGATTTAATCAACAATTAAAAAGGAAAATGCATCACAATTCCAGGGGAGTCGATCGATCGATCGACCAGATATTGCCCAGTTTTTCTGCATAAAACTCCTACGGGTTTCGCACTTTAATATCCTCAACATCAATACTAAATGATCCCAAATTCTTCGTTGTTCATCACAAATGATATAGAAAAATATATACAGGATTTCTAACATCTAAATCATTTAAATCATCAAGGGTTTCAATTAATCATGCTAATTTTTATCTTAAATTTAGAAATTCTGCAATAGATAATTCTTAACACATTTAAATCTCAGAATTCTTCATCAATTATAACTCAAATTTCGTAAAGATGCTTGTCTAATAAAAAATGGTTTAATCTAATCGTGGATATCATCATAGGGATCAATCTTAAATCTTCAAAATTCATCTTTTGATTTGTAAAACACTTAAGGATTTTATTCTATTCTAATATGAACATTATACATGCTAGATTTGCAGTAATTAATCACTTGCCTTGAGATTGTAGGTCTGAACCGTTGGGGATGATACTCTACTGGTTGGTGGTCCTTCCTTTTTTTGGCCAGCGTCCAGCAGTGGTGGTGGTGGCTCTTAGGGGTGCAAAGTGGTTGTCACTTGGTTGGCTCCAAAAACCTCTTCCTCTCCTTGAAAAGCCTCTCATACTCCTTAAAGACCTTTCCTTTGCTTTTGGGTGAATGAACCTAAGTTCTCTAATCTCCTCACTAATATAATAAAATCATAATTCCGCGTTTACTATTACCTCCCAATTAAAATGACCAGAATACCCCTCCAGGTTGTCCTTTCAGTTCCAAAGTGCCCAGACACCCAAATCAAACACCCAAGTAGACTTTTTTGACTATTTGAACCATTCCGTACACTTTGGGGTAGTCAAAATCACCACACCAATGACATATAAATAATTCATTTCTATTCCATTTAAATCTAGTCCCGACTTAATTACCAAAATTGTCCTACACATAATTCGCAATAATTTATAAAGTCATAATCGTGTGGGAATAACTTTCATTTTAGCCTCGTTAAGAGGTTTCCTAAGAGTTATGTGATATCCTAAGACCAATGTCTAATTGATTTTAAATTAAATGTGATGGATGAGATTTGCAAATGCTTGGTTAATTAGTGATTTTCGGGAAAAGAAAGGGTGATGAAATCCTAAACTTATCTTTTACACATGTTTTGCTTTAAGTCAATTTATGCAACGTGCTAAATTAAGTGCGAAATTAAACAACGTAGGAGAACACAAAAACATATCTTTGGCATGGCCTTTTTACGGCCACTTGTTTACGCCAAGTCGAAGCTTAAGTTGACGTCGATCGAGGGGAAACGACGCCTATATTTCAGTCATTTTTGAGAGTTCCTTGTGCTCGTGATAAGATTGTACAAATTTTTTTCACATTCAGTCACTGTAGCACACTTTTTTTGAATTTTTCTTCACTTTTGACTCTTTTATCTTTTTTTCTTCTTTTTTTAATGTGTTTCACAAAAAAACTGCGTAAAGTACAACACAAAAAGAAATAAATAAAAATAATACGATACATGCACTAGTGGTGTATTTAACACAAAATAAAAATAACCAAACACACTTATCAAATTTTATGTTATTTTTTATTTTTTATATTCTGGAAATAGCAAAATTACTACTAAAAATAAAAATATTTTTTTTTGAATTTTTATTTTTTTTAACTTTATTTTTTGGGGGGAGTAATTACTAAAAAAATTATTCTAAAAATTTCAGAAATAGATTTTTTTTCCCCGAATTTTTATGTATTTTTGTGATGAACCAGTGCTAAAACTACTCTTTACTAAAAAAAATTAAATCTGATTTTTATTCTTCAACTAAAAGAATATAAAATATTAGCTACTGATATTTTATTTTAGTTTTAGATTTTTTAACTTTATTTTATATTTTTATTAACAAAAATGCGAAGAGTAAAAAAAAAAACTAGTCCGAAAGTCGTAAGTAATTTAAAAAAAGTAACAAATCTCAAGTAACGGTGCCAAAAAGTTGTTGCAAATTTATAAAACACCGCAATTAAGGATGGACAAAAAAAAGATGAACCCGATTGGACCGAACCGGACCGGACCCACATTTATAGGCTTTTTTATAAATCGGTCCTAATTCAGTCTAAAATTAAGAGACCCGAATATATTCGGTTCGGTCTAAAATGTATATTTTAAATTCAATTTTTGGACCGGACCGTTTATATTAATATTATATAATATATAGTAATTTTATATAGATATATATCATGTTTGTTATTTTAGTAAATAACTAAACCTAAAATCTATTTCTCCCTTCCTTACATTACACCACCCGACTAACACAAATTGAAACCCTCTCTCTCTCTTTCGTCTTTCTTCCTCTCACTCTCTTAACCGTGTCAAATCAACACGGCTACGGTGGAGGTCCATTAGTCTGTATTTTCGTCCAAAAACAGGGTACATCACGTTGTTAAGGGATGCCCGCTTGAGCACTTCTCGAACATAGGTGAATCGGGGTGATGACTTCGGCTCTTTAATGTCCACCCAACATTAACACCATCTGTTGGGAAATTTCTCTCCTCCGATGCTCTCATTTTCTTGGGGCAGAGTGGCTGAGATTCTGCACAGTAAACATCACAAGAAGCAAACCCAATAGCTCTGTTGAACATCAGCAGGTAAGTTGACTCCTTCACCAAACATTACAATATCACTGTTCTTGTGATTTCTTAGTTTTATTTTAGTTTTGATTTGTTGGTTCTACAGTATTGGGTGATATTGTTTAGTTTGATATATGTTGTGTGGTGAATGAAGATGCAATGGGTGAAAAAAAGTGATGATGAGAACAAGGAATGGGACACTGTTCTTAAGATTTGCAGCCCCATTTTTTTCAGGTTTAGTTTTCTCGTAGCTACTCAGTTGAGATTTGCGCACTTGAGCAGTAACTTACATTATAAAGAATCGGATCGATTATTAACCGAACCGGACCGAAAATAGCCTAGACCGAATAAATAGGCTAAACCGATTAAATTGGTCTGAATTCAATCTTCTCAAATATAGGACCAAATAATCCGGTCCGGCACTTAAAATGGCCAAAACCCGGACCGGACCGCGCCCACCCCTAACCGCAACTGTAGGGGTTATTATAGAATAGAGAGTATACGTACGAGTCAAACTCACGAAGATTTGTCAATTTTTCGTTTAAAATAATTATGACTGTACAATTAAAAGAACGAGTTTAGATATGAGATGAAATATTAAACTAAGCTAAAAAATATAAAAAGTGAATATGTAATATTTAATCAAGTGTGCGAGAAAACTAGGACGTTTGATCCATTTATGGCATTTAACTAATACAATGCAATAATTTAAACTCATCATTCCCGATTTATAACTCAAAATAATCAAACTCTCGTCGCGTTTATTTCGAAAAACAATACAGTTAAGTTCACAATAAAATTTAATGTCTCTAAAATTGGACGGATAAAATTTCTATTACCTTAGAAAGTTCACTTTCAAATTTCAAAGTATAATCTTTAGCATACAATCGAGTGCAAGCATAATCCATAAACAAATACTCATACTTCAAATTAAAAAAGATTTTTCAAATAAAGTCGAAGATTTAAACACACTCTCGTGTCATTTTAAATGAATACCGAATTTTTAAAGTAATTTAAACAAGTCGAGAAATAAATACGAATTTAAACTACATACAATATTAATCAAACATAATAAACTTCACCTAGTCCTAGAAATAAATTAAGCTATCATCATTGAAGACAAAATAAAAGGGCAAGAATAACTAATAACTTTCATTGATAAAACAAACTTACAAATTAATAGTACTTATAATTGATCTTGACAAAATTTCTCCCACAAAATAATAATTCTTGGCTCTCAAACTAAATAACGCTCAAAATAAAAGTACTAAAAATTATTCTAGATGCTCTCTAAAATTTTATGTAAAATAATGATCGCAAAGGTCCTATTTATAGGCTATGAGGTGAGGTGTTTGGGTTGGGGTAAAACTTTATTTGGTTGGTCGTATTTGAGTTGGTAATTATTTCACGGGATCTTGGAAAGAGTTGAAAATACTTTACAAGTCTTTTTTTTTTACAATAATTATCCTCAATTTTTGTTAGTATTCATGACGCTATTCACAGCATCAGCTTTAATCGTATTTTTGATCCCCCAAACTTTAAAATCTCATTTTTGCCCGACTTCAAAGTTGTGAGTCTTTTCAAAACCTTTCCGAAAAGCTATGACACGACCATAACGGACACTTGAGCGATTTTATAAAAAATATTTAGTAAGGTTGTATCAACAGTGTCGTGCCGCGACGTACCCTAATAATTTATGCATATCGACTGTTTTGTTGTCCAAACTCCTGAGATACATGTAAAAATAATTAATTCAAATTTAGGGTAATACAAGTTTAGAAAATTACATTATTATCCCATAATTGCTTTTTAGCCTCTGAAATTGATAAGTTACTCATTTTTAATCCGGAATTCAACAAAATTTCATAGAGAACTTTACCTCACCTAGATAAAAATTTCAAAATTATTTTTAGGACTTAGTATTTATAAAATTATGGTTTCACCCCCAGAGATTACTAAAATTGTATTTTTAACTTGAATTTTATCTAGGCTTGCATTTTTCTTTTTCTTTACCAAAGTGACTCTAAAAACTCTTTATTTATGATACAACGGACCTAACAAAGTCTAGATTTGAGCATAAATAATACAAAATTACGCACTCATTAAAAAGGACATTTTGTTCTAACGAGATCTACATCTCTCTAACGAGAGTTAAAATAAAATAAAATAGTTTTATAAAAGTTGCCTCGAGTAAAAAACAAACATCCCATAATATATTTGATAGAGAAATCGAAACCCCAAGTTCGTATACCTCCATAAAACGTTCATGACAATTCCAACGTTTATAACATAATACGAATACGAATTGACCCATTAACATAATACGAATACGAATAGACCTGGCAAAATGAAGCACGACACGATAACATAATACGAATCGACACGAGGTAATAAGTTAATGGGTGGATCCTTAATGGTTTAGGGTCATATCAGTGCCAACCCGAGAAGATACGATAATTAACGGGTTAAGTTAGTGTTGACCTCCTTCACCCACTAATTCCCAATAAGACCCATCAATTTAAGGAAATAAGATGTATTGTTGTGACTTATAAAGAGTTTATATAGCTTAATGTTAATTTAATCATGACCATTTTTACTAAATGAGAGAGTTAGAAATGTCAGTGAATTATATGATCTAATTGTGTTGAAAATAAGTGAATATGTCAACTTGTATACGGTTTAAGATAAATAATTATGTTAATGGGAAATAACGGGTTGGGTTTGAATATAGTTTTTTCACAAGATAAAAAAGTTATCCACTTAGACACGAACCCGATAAGACTGGAACCCGATAAAAACTGATACCAACACGACTCGACACGACCCATTTACAAGTCTAACTAACATATCTTCAAATGATCGTAGAGGTAAAAGTGGATGCAGTCTTCTATTTGTAGCAACGGTTTGTAACTGGATACACCAAACTTCCTAATCTATGAGTAATTATAAATTCTTGCTCTTATATGCAGGCATCCAAAGATTAGATTCCAGAAAATAGGGGTATAAATCAGTGAATGTTTGGTTTATTCCTATAAATTTACCTTTGTCAACATTGCCACCGGTACCCTATGGGTATCCACTAGTTTCACGTGATTTTGAGGTTAAATATCACCTTATTGAGAGTGAGTGCATCCATGTGTGAGCTAAAGTGTATCTAAATTATGTATTACTTTAAATTATGTATTACTTGTGAAAGTCATAGATAGTTTTCAATTCCCATTACTCTTGCTATAGTGGGATTTATGGCTATTTAGATTTTATGTCAACCTAAAACGAGATATATTGTATTACGGTTTAGGGTGTGGGAGTGTTTAAATATCCAAAACCTAATTTCAATGAGTGGGTATGAGTACTTATTGTTTCATAGATTGAGGTTCTAGAATATATTATATATATGGTATACATACCTTAAGGTATATAGATATTGTGTGGATATATCGACCTAGTGTATGCCTATTTTATGGTATTGTTAGTGAGAACCTATGGCATGTTGAGATGACAAAATGGATAATGAAATCTTTCTTTCATCAAGTATATAATGAGGTGCACAATTTATTATATCAAGACACCACGTGTGTATTGATTGATGATGTAGTGCTATATAAGACGAATCATGGTTGATTTTTCATGGCATAGTAGATTTTACTAAAAAAGTTGGTTAGGATGGCGTGATTGATTGTCAGAAATAGGACCGTTATGATGGAATCATTTGTAATGTTTAGTTTTGTTTAGATATGTTGTAGGATTGATATATAAGTTGATTACTAAGCCTTTATTTGGATGAATTTAACCTTGTTATTGATTATACAATGTTTAAAACATGTTTAGGACCCCTTAGAGATGATATTTGGGGTGTTTTAATGACTGTTTATAGGTTAGAAAGATTCCTAATTATGATATGGTGTGAAGAAAATCAAGATTGTTAAGTTATGGGTGAGTTTTTATAATACGACGTCATTTTAGGTCCGTTAGAGAAGGGCCACCCAAAATGACCACGGTGCACACGGGGAAAAAATAGGCTCGTGCACACGGATATGGTCAAAAAGCATTTTTTCCTATTTTGAGATGGATTTTGAATGGGATTCAGGGTTGTGACCTATGATATTCCTAGAGGATTTTATTTAGGATAATAGGGCTTGGATCCTATGTTTTTACGTAAAGTTTATGTATATGATATTGAGGTTAGCTTGGGAAACATTGAGCCGATTTACACAGTTAAGGTAAGATACCAAATTTGTTTATTTGTATTGTTTATTTGTTTACTTTATGACCAATTTGTTGATACACTAGAGGTATGTGGGTAATTTATGAGGAACCTATCAGTGGGATATAATGGGGTGGTTTGCGGGACTGGGTACTATGCCCCTAACTGATGATGTAGGTTACGTATACGTGTATATCCGAAATCCTACATGTTGCTTGTAATTTGTAAAATGTCGCATATGAAGGAGATACATGAATTTTAATATGTGAAATAACTGGGTTAATGGTCATAGGTGTTGACGTAGTGATAAGGATCAATGCCTTTGTGTTGTGCTTATATGGATAGCTAGTTCGACTATGGACATGTTTAAATAAGGATATTATATTGTACTTCTACAACCAATGTGATATGTTTTATTTATGGAGTATAATGTAATATATGAGTACTAATAATACATATAGCATTTAGTGTGTGATTAATGATTATGTTATTATGATGTGGCATTAGGTAAGGACTTGTAGAAACTTCCATAAAGCTAAATATATACCTATTTGGGTATAGTATGATAGTTATCCATTTGGGGGAATAACGTGTTATGTATTGATTAATTTTATAACTATACCGGTGAGGGTTTAGTTTTAAGGAAGTTACATAATATAGCAGTTAGACTATATGTGGGGATTATTCACCTAGATTTTTGGTACTACCATTATTAGCCTATTAATGATTATAACTTACTTGGGTACTATGCAAGGTAGTCATTAGTCCTTAGAGAGGGACTTAGCCTAGTTAGATATCATGTGGTATAGGGATGCTAAGGGGTTGGTTTTTGGCTTTGTGTATGTTTATCGATGGCCATATTACTTTATAGCTTAAGGTAGGACTTACACACAATACATGAATAGTTGTGGGACTTTGGTACTAACGTCGCTTTGATTTGGATTGGTATACTTCTAGGATATACATCTTATAAAGGTACGGTTAGGTAAGGTGTGTTGGGTTTGAGTGTCGATGTAGATGACAGAAGACACAAAAGAAAGACATTAATATTGTTTTGTGAAATAACTTATTTCTTGAAAAATGTAGGGCTTGACCTAAATTTTTTCTTAAAAACCATTTTCATATATTCGTAGTTACAGAAGCAAAAATGAGCAGATCGAAAGCAGAATCGGTCTTATCCAGTGATCAGAGTAGAATATGTAGATATATTTATAACCGTACTTATTTTGTAGTTTGACCTTGTCTATTTTAAAGATTTGTATCATGGGCAAGTCGTGGGTTCCAAAGTTGTTTAGATTTCCTTTCTAGATCTGGATAAGTTAAGACTTTATTATTGTAGAAACTTATTCATTTTATTGATTCGAGTATTTGAGGTTCATATTTTTTATTTCATTTAATTTTCTTACGTTATGTATTATTCCCTATATCGTGCGTACAAGCTGGCCACTTGGTATGTAAAAAATTCGGGTGATACAATATCTCATCATAGATCTAACCATGTTTAAAAGAGTTTTTCATTCCTTTTGTTGCATCATTTTCTGTGGAGTACCCAATGACGACAACTGGTTTATAATCCCCATCTCTGATAATTAATTCCTAAAGTCTCCCAAGAAGTACTCTGTAATATTCCGTATTTTTATTTGGCATTTGTTTATTTTTAATTATGGGAATAAACTAATGAATTGGAAAATTTATTACTTGAGTGAAATATTAATAATAAATGCATAATTTATGTCATTTAAAATTGCTTGTTATCTAACTTGGGACCACATGTTTTAAATTAATTAATTAGTGAAATTAAATATGTTAGTATTAATTATGTGTAACCACTCATAAAATTACTAAGTGGTGTATTTTATTTTAAGTTGGGAGAAGTTATCTCTTGAACCAAATTCTTGGGTGGTACATTTTCCTAGAGATGCATTTTTACTGCTTTGAATTAGGCCCCGGGGGTAGGTATACCATTGGGTTTTGTTTGGGTCAGTTTGGGTAGTGTTTTGGGCTCATATGGAGCCTAAAATTAGGTTTTTTAATGGACCTACGGGATTAAGGGTATATAACTGATGTTAAACCGCACTAATTAGTTACATTAAACCTAAAAAACAAACCGTATCAGCAAAAGTGGTAGAGCTTTAGGAGGTGTTTGGGGAGGAGTTAAGAGATCACAAGAGAGGAGATCATACACCTTTTATAATCGGGTAAGAAATCTCTTGCTTTAATATAGTATGATGTGTAATTGATTTATGCTTTGGATGCTATTAAAATCTATTTTGGATTAGAATCATGGTAGGCTAGTCATATACTAATTATTCACGTTTTCATATTGAGCCAAAAATGGTTTAGGATATCTCGATAAAATCCATGTCAATCTGCATGGAAATTTGATTTTTGTTCATCGAATCCATGTGTAGGAATGATATTTATTATGTTGATGATATCCTTTATATAAAATAAATTTAATTAATGGTGGAACCCAATCTCTTATTGAACCCATAATATAGATGAATCAAAAGTTACAATTTTTTAATATTCTTACTGTTTGGGTTTGGACATTGTGATGTGAGGAATTTAATTAGAAATCCTTAGGAGTGATAAGAAGTTGATTTGGACTTATATTGAAGGATTTATGAACGTTAATGGCATAAACCTAATTGGGTAGAAAAGCATCAAATTTATAGAGGTTTTTGGCGAAAGAGGTGGGCTCTATCATAATGGTATCTTAGCCTGTTATAGCGCCTCTAGGGTCGGTATAACAGCTAGTTTAGGCCGCTATGGTGGCTGGGGAAAACGGTTGGTAGGGGCTTACCTTTATTTTTTCTTTTTCTTAATGTTGGTTAATTCCGTGATTATTTCCCTTGGCTTTGTATTGGTAAAGTCTACATATATATATATATATATATATATATATATATATATATATATATATATATATATATATATATAACTAGAAATATAGGAAATTCTAAGGTTATATCAAATTAAGGTTTAGGATTAATAAATATAAAATTAATTGAAAAAATCCGATTTTGGGAGAGTTGGATGGTATTTAGGTATACAACTGCTTAGAAATATCCTATACATATTGTGTTATATTTAATTATGTTTAAATGTAAACATACCATATTTGGCTCGTTTGGAATTTGGGGAATGAATTTAAATTAATTTGGGACCGAGTATCGCTGTCATGGTTGATGTTGCAGGTTATATGGAGGTCAATGTTATTAATCATGCATTAAGTTTGTCATCATCTCGCGACTTGAGGATGTGGTCGACTTAATCCATCAAATGGGTTGGTATGTGACTAGACGATGGCGGGACTGCGTGGTGATCCCCCATTATTTCGTGTGTGCTTGTTTTAAATCCATTATACGCGTGACTCCTACAGATTTAACAATATAACCATGAGAACATCCACGACTGTTGAAGCCCTCATGTGGTTTATGAGATTTATTTCAGTTGAGACTATTCATGATATTGAGATGATGTTTATTTGTTTTGTTATAGATGTTAAGATAGTTAGATTTATCTCAATATTTATAGTTTATTTCATCGCATGTTGTGGATTGTTTAAATTCATTACATTAATTTATTGTTTTTATTATTGTAATGACGTTGTGAATGACATAAATTAATTTAACACGCCTTATTTTCGGCACTAATACTTAACCACCTTATATGTGGAAAATAAGGGGTGCTATAGATGGTATCAAAGCCTCCCAGGTTCTGGTTTCTTAGGTTTCGTTGGATTTTTGTTATGTTCGGCATTACATTCTTTGATTTATTATAGACATATATCAAGTATTTTTTATATTCTTATCTCCTAATGATTACCCAATACGAATTTTTGGTTCGCTTTCAGATGGAAAATACATGAGGAAGGAGAGGCTGATCAGTGCCAATCAGGATGCCCAATTAGAGTAATAACCACCACAACAACATATACCGATGGCAGTGCCCATTGGCAATTGCTGATAGACTGGACACTGCATTATAATACCTTTAATGGCAGTGCTAGATCATCCATAAGTTTTTACATGGGAGAGGGCACATGGGCCTTTATTAAAGGTAACCGGTAAGAGTTCGCAAGGACCACTAATATTCTAATGGCGCATCAGTGGAGAAAGGACATCCAAAGGCTCTTAAGGATGATTCAGGGTGCCGACATTTACATGCATATGATTGCCATCTTTAAAATAGTGGGTGAGGCATTATAGTGGTGGGAGTCTATCACCACCATAGAGGAGATGAGCACCATAATTATTTCAGAGTACTGGAGAAGGTTTAATGAAAGGTACTTTCCATCGGTCCTCGTGGGTAAAAAGAAGATGGAGTTTATAAGTGTAACATATGGGAGTCTCAGGGTTGAAAAATATGAGCATGATTTCACCAGTCTCTCATTGTTTACACCAGAGAAGGTGGAAACTAATGAAAACAACAAGGATTGATTCATCCATGGTTTGACACGGAGGATTAATTAAATACTATTAAGGAACCCGAGTTAGACAAGTTTATTACATTTTTAGGAACATAAAGAGTTTCAGAAAGGAAAGGGCGATAAGAGAACCAATAGAGATTCATCTAGCCAGTTAAGCAAGATAGGAAGAGGTATCATGGGAGAGTCATCCCGCACATAGGGTCCATAAAAATTTAAGATACTGGAGACAATATATCAGCCTCATAAGAGGAACAAGGTCTATGATGATCTTAATCATTAGGGCCATCAGGGCTAGGGGCAACAGTCCTACTAGGACAAGTGGGTTAGGAACAACATGGAATAAGACAGTAAGGCAAAGGCTAGTAGGGTCAACAACAAGGATGGAACCAATATATTTTGTTTATCTGTACTTATTATGCATATGGAGAAGTGGGGACTACTGTCATGGGGTGCCTTTAAGTCAATCAAGTGACTTAATGGCATAGAGGTCAACAAGGATACTAGGCACCATAGGGCCAGTGTTAGCAATTGTAGGTGTTGGGAATGATGACCCCCAATTTTAAAATCTCTCTTTCAAAATCAATTTCCTTTTAAATGTGAAATAAAGATGGTTCAACACAACAATTTAATCTTCCAAATTTTATCAAATTTGCTTTCCTTAAAAAGATGGAAAATTAAATTAAACACAAAATTTAATTTCTAAAAATAAAATTAAAATTAAACCTAAGTAAGTGAATTATGGTGAACACACAAACACACACAAAATTCACACAAACCAATATTTGAATTTTTTCACAAACAAAAATAATACTTGAAGTTAACTATGAGAAATTTACTTTTATCTCAAAATTAATTTAACACAAGTCCTAAAATTTACCTACACAATATTTTCAATATTACCAAATTAGGCCAAAACAAATTTAACAAATTAAATTACCGACTTGAATTAAATTAACTTGAATTTTACCCAGATTAAATTATAGCACCAAATTAAACAAGAGAAGTGACTTAAACCATATTTTATCTTTTAATCCTAAGCATGCATTCTAGGTGATTTGCAAGATAAAATAAATTCACAACCACTATGCTGCGATGTACGGAAAAAAACCCACAATGAGAAAAAAAAACTCGGACGACCCTAGCCTTAAGTCCAATAAGTACGGAATTTTACAAGTACAAGACAAATGCCTTACTCAACTCGACTCGAATCCCTTCAAGCCCCTGACGCGTCTTCTTGTACCAACCTCTGCTTAGTCTATAATTTTGGAATCCATCGGAACCTCGAAATCCACTAATGAAGCTTTAGGAACCCGTCAACCACACATGGTGCCTTTCACCGTATGAGAATCCCGCAGCCAAAACCAAAGTTCTTCTTCTTTGAGGGATGTAGAAGTAAACCCAAAATCTTTTCTTCTTAGATAGAAAAGTGAACCAGGTGCCAAACAAACTCCAAGAAAATATATATATGTGGTACTTGGAATAAACTAATATGGCTGTAAAAAGTGTTTAAGTATGATTTTCTTGAAAAAACAAACACTAAAAACATGAACTTTTTCATAAAGGCATTATGCTCTTAAAAACTCTCTCTAGGGATTATAGAAGATGAAAAAGTTAGTTTTTCAAAAGAGGTTCCCGCACATATTAATTCTGGAAAAGTTAGGGGGACAAAAGAAGTGGGAACATGGAGAAAATTACCAAAAACTGCCAAAATATTTTCCCGTCGGAAATCTCGTTCGAACGAGATTTTCGTTCTAAAGAAGTCTCGTTCGAACAACCCTTCTAACGATGTTCTAGTGGACAAAAAGGGAAATTCGTTGGGAAATTCGTTCGAACGAAATTCTCGTTAGAAAGAAATCCCAGAAAGTTCATAATTCAATTTTAAGCCCAAAAACTTTATTAAAAGTTCTAAAATTAACCTTCTGAAAATAAACTTCATTTTAAAATAAAATTGCACCCAAGGGAAAAAAATGTTCCAAGCTCCTATATATATATATATATATATATATATATATATATGTAATGCATTCATACTTTAGGAGAGATTGGAACTAAGTTGATGACGTGAAACGAGGCACACGTAAACCGGCAATGATGTTCTCTTGATAAGTAGGCCGCAACGTCTTCAACTTCAACATGTCATAGGCTTTAAGGATACACAAGAACACTATCCTATGACTCGAATATTTTTTTCCAGAATTGAACCAACACTGCATTAAGACTCAATCGGAGACTTATGTCCTTACAAATCTCCCCCTTTGGCTATTCCGGGAAAAAAACCAAAACAAAATTCTAAAGGGTCGTCAAGCTCTATTATACTCAAACATCCCAACCAAATTTGACTCAAGACCCAAGGATCAGTAGCTTTGCCGATGAAAGGTTGCCGCTAATTAGAATTCCTGCACACTTAAGCAAACATTAAACGCATACGAAATATCAAGAATATTAAATGCATGTAAAATAAATACTCCCCCTAAATTAATTCTCCTTTATCAACTATGATCAACCTAAGGAGGTCGCGACTCCACCTAAGTTAAATCTCCTAAACTAAGATACGATTATAATAGGATTAGATACCATTTCTCCCCCTATCATTCTCCCCCTTTTTGTTCAGGAATAGACAAAGGTGATAGAATTAATAAAGAGCTCATTTCTCCCCCAAGATAATTAAGTACATGAATCTCCCTAAAAAGTACACAAGGGACATATATATGGGAAAACAAGTAGAGCAAAGATGCATTAAGTGTTAAAGACATGGAATTATATGGGCAACAAATAGACAATAACTAATCCAATCAAGAATAATGGATGCTAACTATGAAGTGGAAAAAAATAATATCAATTTGAAACATAAGAAACTAGACATGTGATATCAAAAAAAAATTGCAACAAGTTAGGTACCAATTATGAATTAATGCATAAGTGGACTAGCTAAAATGGGAAAGACTCAAAATAAAACATAATATCATATATATTTATACATAATAGATATAAAATATATACAAGCACACATATATAGATATAAACACACAAATGAAACAAAATAATATAACATGAGTTTTTCACACTCTTATGGCATAAATGTATCATACGGAAATGGAAGTGAAGGGGTGTGAACAAGATACCAATGAATTAAAACCCAATCACTTAAAACCTGTTCACGGAGTTCTCATTTGATTGCAAAATTTTATCACATTTAGATATAGCCTCATGTGACAATATAAATTGAACTCATTGAAAAAACAAATACAATGCATACCAGCCAAGCATGTTGATGATTCTATGAACCAATAGAGTCATGAGATTGAAAGCGCAACTAGGATAAATGAACATTGTGAAAACCATTGACAATCCATCCAAACTCCCTCAATATAAACATATTATTTTCATCTTTTGAATGAATAAATCAACTAAATAAAATAGGCCTTGGAAAATATTTTCTTTTGATGCCATTATTCTTTTAGGCCTTTGGACCACATATTTCTTTTAGGTCCAAGCAAACGGTGGCTTACTTGCAAAGGATGATATTTCCTTTCGGGGCCCTTACCCATGCACATTTATATATATCATTTTTATATCTCACACAAATCTCACGTGCAATAGATTTTAACATGCACTAGTCCTCCTAGGTCACATAATACGTAAATGACTAGATTGGTAGGAGAACACCTCACAAAGCTCAAATATACATGTGAAGTTAAAATTTCAAGTGAGCTCGTGCATGTGTGAATTGAGGCATATAAAATAGAATCCATTATAGCAACACAAAATTCAACTACTCAATGTAAGTATAGTAAAGAACATTTTAAGGATTGGCAATCTTAACCAAAAGTTCTAGCCACATGGAAGCAAAAAAGAAGAGATTCAAACACAAACATATGCCACAAAAGGTGTGTAAAACCAAAATATACAATAAAATTGAGTTTTGAAATTTTTAACCAAACAAACAAAAATATTTACTCAAAATACAAACAAAAATCATTTGTATTTTTATTAACCCTAAATTATGAAAAATATAAAACTCAAATGATAAACAAAAATCTTTTTGTATATTTTTCATTTAATACAAACTAAAATGAAGGAAATATAATACAAAAGATAAACAACAATCATAATTCTAGCATAATATATGAGATAAATCAATGACTAGAAAATGATTAAACATGCATACAACTAGAAATGATATGTGATATAAAGCACAAAACGCTAGAGTATGGAAACAACTAACACATTAAACCTTTGGATTTAGCAAAGGAGGTATCGTGTGAAAGTAAATGAGAATAAAAAATCCTATGTTGTAAAGCTACCAAGTCGAATCTCCTAACCCAAACTAATGATGAATGACGATCTCGGGATATAGGAATATTGTCTACCTCGGGTGCCTTACGTAAGGATTTTCTAGAAAATCTTTTAAGATCAAAACAAAATTTCTTAAGATGACCTTTTCGATGTGAGCACCTAAAGACTTGGCGAAAAGACTTACCTAAGGAATGATCTATAATATTGTTCCTAGAGGATTCTCCTAAAATATTGGTTTTGGTTTTATGGGTAGACTCATTACATGTATCGAAGCCTAAACCACACGTGTCATTTTTAATTTGGACCGTTCCTAATATTTTATCTAATTTCTCCGAACGACACTCCAAATCAAATTTAACTTTACTAGAGTCTTTTAATTTATTTTCTAAATCTAAAATGTGAGACTCTAATAAAACATTGCACTCTTAAAACTCAAGAAGCTCCTTTTTCATTGACTCCATTAAACCTCTAAGGCTATCTCTCTCGCCTTCTACATATTCAAGCTTCTCTCTAAGAGCTCTCTCACGTGTCCTAAGGTCTTCAACCAACACAGTATCATCAACGACCTTGACACGCTCTCTTAAACTAGCTTATAACTTAAAATTTGCTTCTTGTAATTTAATAGATTCATCATATAGTTCTTGAAATGAAAATTGAAGTTCACTTACATTAATCTCTTCTTCATTTTCACTCTCTTTCTTCTCCACTCTCACTACCATCATCTTTTATAGCTTCACAAGCAATGGCCTTGGAAGTGTCATGTGTTAAAATTTCATCAATAAAGGAGTGCTCACTTTCACTCAGATGACTTGCCATAAAATCCACAAAGTTGGGCTTAGTGGGGGAATCGGGTCCCTCTTCCTTATCACTATCACTAAGGGTTGCATTGTAGAAAATTGGTTGCTTACCCTCTCTCCTTAGTTTAGTGGGGCATAACATCTATTTAACTCGTCCCTATTTAACTTTTCATTAAACGTTTTAGGGATTTTTTCGGCTTTGTCATGCTTAGAATTTTTAAATTTCTTAAAATCATTTTTAAATTTATCTTTGTTAAATTTAAGAAATTTATGAAACTTCCTAGCAAACATAGCCATGTCCTCCGAGTCACTATCACTTTCACTCTCTACTACTTATTTTTCCTCCTATCGGGCTTTCATAGCAACACCCTTATCTATTTTCTTTTTAGTTTTGGAGGGAAACATGTCTAGTTCATAGGTTTGTAAATCACCTACGAGCTCTTTTAATTTTGTAGAGGCAAAAGTGGGTAAAGAATTTAACACGGTCACCTTAGGAATAAATCTATCGGGTAGGGACCTTAAAATTTTATTTACTACTCGGTCGTCGGGTATTTTCTCTCCCAAATTAAAAGATGAATTAACTATATCGAAAAGTCTAGCATAAAATTCATCAAATGTTTCTTTTTCATTCATTTTGATGGTTTCAAATTGAGTGGTGAGGTTTTGGAGTTTAGAAGATTTTACGACACTAGTTCCCTCGTGAGTGAGTTGTAAAATATTCCAAGATTCTTTGACGGTTTCACACGCCATAATGCGTCAGAATTCATCATGTGTGACCCCGCAAAATAAGGCATTTAAACCTCGGAAATTAAAATTTGCAAGTTTAAATTCATTCTCACTCCATTTATCTGCGGGTTTGGGAACACGCTCATTTTCTACTAAATATGTGGGTGGGGACCACCCATTAAGAACTGATAACCAAACCCTCTCATCGATAGACCTAGGTGTTGATTTCATACGCGCTTTCCAATACGCGTAGTTGGATCCATCGAAAACAGGAAATTTTGAAAATGGAGAAAATTCCATTTTTAGCCAAAAATATTTAAAAGGACCTTAACGCAATAATTTAGCGCTCCGGCTCTGATACCACTTGTTGGGAATGATTACCCCCAATTTTAAAATCTTTCTCTTTTAAAATCAATTTCCTTTTAAATGCGGAATAAAGATGGTTCAACACAACAATTTAATCTTCCAAATTTTATCAAATTTTCTTTTCTTAAAAAGATGGAAAATTAAATTAAACACAAATTTTAATTTCTAAAAACAAAATTAAAATTAAACCTAAGTAAGTGAATTATGGTGAACACACACACACATAACATTCACACAAACCAATATTTGGATTTTCTCACAAAGAAAAATAACACTTGAAGTTAACTATGAGAAATTTACTTTTAGACCAAAATTAATTTAACACAAACTCTTTTCTTCTTAGCTAGAAAAGTGAACCCGGTGCCAAACAAACTCCAAGAAAATATATATATGTGGTACTTGGAATAAACTAATATGGGTGTAAAAAGTGTTTCAGTATAATTTTCTTGAAAAAAATAAACACTCAAAACATGAACTTTTTCATAGAGGAATTATGCTCTTAAAAACTCTCTCTAGAGATTGTAGAAGATGAAAAAGTTAGTTTTTCAAAAGATGTTCCCGCACATATTAATTCTGGAACAGTTAGTGGGACAAAAGAAGTGGGAACATGGAGAAAACTCCCAAAAACTGACAAAATATTTTCCCGCCGAAAATCTCGTTCGAACGAGATTTTCATTCGAACGAAGTCTCGTTCGAACAACCCTTCTAACGATGTTCCAGTGGCCAAAAAGGAAAATTTGTTGGAAAACTCATTCGAACGAAATTCTCGTTTGAACGGGAATATCGAACAAAATCCCAGACAATTCATAATTCAATTTTAAGCCCAAAAACTTTATTAAAAGTTCTAAAATTAACCTTCTGAAAATAAACTTCATTTTAAAATAAAATTACACCCATGGGAAAAAATGTTCCAAGCTCCTATATATATATATGTAATGCATTCATACCTTATGAGAGATTGGAACTAAGTTGATGACGTGAAATGAGGCACACATAAACCGGTAACGATGTTCTCTTGCTAAGTAGGTCGTAACGTCTTCAACTTCAACATGTCATAGGCTTGAAGGATACACAAGAATACTCTCCTATGACTCAAATGTTTTTGTTCGAAATTGAGCCAACACTGCATTAAGACTCAATCGGAGACTTGTGTCCTTATAGTTGGCCCCTCCATTACTATAGTACCATGATTACTAACACCACTATCGACTCAGTCATAGGTCCAACCACAGTTATAGTACGGCGTGTGTATTACATTGCACCATGTTGGATGTGTTTCATTTGACACTAGAACATCACATTCATTTTCTAACTAAGCCTTCGCTAAATTATCTGGGATGTTAGATTTAACGTCAATCATTTTATTGTAGATTCATTGTTGGGTCGGGATATACTTATTACTTTCGTGTGTAAATGTATAGGTGTGGATATTGAGAGGATACATTTTTATAGTTTCTTTATTGATTTTAAATATGTTTGTATATGACATTATTATCGTGGGGATGGATTCGTTATCTAGGTATAATGCTAGTTTGGATTGTTTTGGTAAGTCCATTATTTCATCTATCACATCCCAAGAGAGGGTCAAGCATGCATTTATATTAAATTGAGGGAGATACTTTTGAGGGTGTCATCATGTCATTAGACTCTATTCCTACAGTTATCAAGTTTCCAAACATCTTTCAAGAAATTCTAGGCTTTCCACTGAATATGAAGACTGAGTTTGTGATTGATTTAGCTTCAGGAATGAGACCAATAGCCCAAGAACCTAACCATATGGCCCCATTAGAGATGAGATAGCATATTTAAAAGTTGCATGGACAAAAGTCTATCAAGAAGAGTACTTTACATTGGGAGCTTAGAACCTCTTCGTGAATAACAAGGACGGATTGTTAAGGCAGTCATGTCATCTTCTCCTAGATGCCTTTTAAAGTCCCCCCGAGTACTTCTCCTTAAATTCCCCAAAGTCCATGGTAAAAATAGCAGTTGCGGTGCTTTACTAATAACAGAAAAAGGGGGTCGAAAATCTACAATTGTCATTGACCCTTCTTTTCTTGTACTTGATCACTAACTCGAACCGTTGCAGGAACTGAAACTCACTTCATATGACATGCCTCCAGAAGTTTGGACTGTAGATTATGTGATAACCTATAAAATCCATAAATAGACTAATCAGGTCTAATACAAAAATCACGAGAATAAAAAACATTTGGCCATATTCTCAACATAATACAATAACTACAACGTAGTAAATAAAAAAACTATAAAATAAACTGTTGAAATAATTAAAATATCTTTGATACCCATCATTTCCATGAGAAATAAAACCGATTTTATAATATAAACTCTTAATTGTACAAGATCCATCTCGAAATATAAGTACATTAAATATTATCTTTGATTCAAAAAACAAATCTAAAGTATATACAATGACATGTAATGAAAAGTAGATCAATACAATATGTGAAGGAGCTACACTAAGCAATTCCTACATCTTAGGATACATGAAACTTGAGATGGAGAAACTCTTCCAACTATTAATGCAAGTCTATAGCGGTCATTATAGATAGGACTTGTAAAAACAGTTCAACAATGGGAGGTACAACAAGTCTACAAGGAGTAAGAATTTAACTAAATTTGGGACACAATAATAATGCATCTTCCTTATGATTTAATTATATTTTAAGTCATTTAAGTTACCTAACCCAAACAACCTAAATAAGCATGCGGTTAAACTCCTAAATCCATATATGTCCCAGTGTGATATAATTTCTCCATTAATTAAGTACCTCCATTTTACAGTTCTAAGTTTAATTATCACCTTAAGATGCTCTCACTCTATGAAAAATTCGTACATTAATAGTAAATCTCTTACTAAACTTTATTATCTTGTTTTAACCTTCTCTCGTTGCCTTTTCAAAATATGTCCATCTCTAATGTAACAGTTTGTAATGTTCCTAAGTCATCATTGAGTACATACATCTCAAGTAAATTATTACCATAATATTCTCAAGTCATAAACATATGATTATACATCGCTAGTATAAGTCATCAACTAGTACCACCATCTCAAGACTGCAACACATAATCACATAATATAAATTATAATCTGGTACAACTATCTAAAAGTACCATGATACAACATCACATAATCCTGAATATCCATGAGTGTACAAAACGACATCAAATAACATGGGCTACACTCGAGCCCACCAATAAAAGTACGAAGTACTATCCCTATTACCTTCGGAGTTCACTTTTGCGTTCTAGGTATAATTATAGGGAATCCTAACCCCATAACCTCAAAGAATCAACAATGGATAATCATTACGCATTCCTATCTATCATTCGACCTCCACTCACAAGGCTCTGTGATAGGATTACCTTTCTTATTCCCTGTCAGGAAATTGAGGCACACCAATCGTAGTATCCGGGTAAAATAGCACCTAGGTGGATCCCATCTCATCACCAAGAATACCACATGCGATCAATGTCATATGCACCCCATAAAAATCCCTCTTAGTACGTCCCTCATAATCACACACACCACCCTAGTCTGATTGCACATAACTCAAGCAAATAAGTATGAACCTATGCAATCGAGCCCAATAAACAAGTATAAATCCTACTCAATTGGGTTACACATACATACTGCTCTTTTTTTCAAGAGAAGAGGGGAAAAAACCCAACACAGATTATTAATTAATGGAGAAATAAACTCTCTATGGTGGCAATACAAACTCAAGAAAATAAAAAGATAACGGGGAGCCAATTTCCAAAATCTAAAGAAAACATAAATATGGGTTTTTATAATAACCCCATTTCAAACAAAGCTAAAGATAAAATGATTAAATTATAGCAAATCTAATGTAAAGGAATATCATCTTATCAAGCTTGTATGTTCCTCTAACCAGCTTAGGAAGATCCTTTACATCCTCATAAATTTGGTCCCCCTTTTAATTAGCTCCTATATTAGCTAAGCAGTCTGCAACCATGTTTTATTCCCTGAAAGAATTAACTAATGAGTGATTGATCACTTTCATATCTAAAATTATATCTTCAGTGTAGAATTTAAGTCTCCAATGAGGTCTCCAATCCCTATTAATAAAGTTAACTACAAACATTGAATCAGACTCAATGTCAATCTCATTTATATTCATTTCCAAACATAATTTGACTCCAAATCTTAGCTTTTAAGCTCCATTAAATAATTAGTTGCAAACTCTTCAGCTTTATTATAAGCTAATCATCTCACCTTTTTCATTCCTCACAATCCCACCCATGCCTCATTTACCTGGATTACTTTTGGAAGCCCTATATATGTTCATCTTTAGCCTACCTGCATTTGAATATTTCCATCTAACTGGAATATAGGTGATAGTTCTGGCTTTGAATTGCAAGCCAAACACCTCCTGAATGCCCACATAAAATCATGATCCTCTCCTATCCAAAAATGATCCTTTACATAATTTAGAGATCATAGTACTAGCTTGACATCTTATAACCTGTTGATTGCATTTGATGCCTTTATTGTAGGATTCATTCCTAGCCTTCCATAGCTCCCAAGCAACTACTAGAGGAATGCATTTACCCCCAAAAAAATTCAAAGTATTTATTTCCTACTTTCATCCACCAACTAAAAAGCATTGATGACATATTATTCCTATCCAAATCCACCCCCGTTAAATTAGAAAATAAATCTCATAATTGAGAGGCCACTGTACAGTTTAATAAGAAATGAGAAGGGGACTCTTCTCAATTATTGCAAACATGACATCTAGATCCCATTCTTATTCCTAACTTATTGATATTTCCATCTAGGGTGAAGGAAATTATTAATGATTCTCCACATATTAATTAAGATTTTTTGGAATTTTGGCATCCCATATTTTACTAAGCACTCTTAAAGAGGGGAAATGGTAATTGATACTTGCATAAGTTGAAGATAAATAAAAACTACCTAAGTTTTCCAGCTTCCAAAATACCTGGTCTTCCATTGTTTCCATCTGTTTTGTACAATCCTCTTTTACTAGCATTATTTGCTTCCATGTATGAGATCCACCCATTGAGTTATTGTTCCAATTCCTATGCTGTTTGAAAAGAATTTAGCCGACAATGAGTCTTCAGTTTTGAATTTCTAGTACATCTTCATGCTAGCAGTCTTAGCAAGCAAGCCAGAGCCAACAAAGCCCATTCCTCTTTCATTTTGATCGTGTCTTCCATTGATACTTCCATCCTTGATCTTCATTACAACCCCAAAAGAATTTATTCAGCATAGAATGAATTCTATTGATCACCAACTTGGGGGGTGAATGGATGCTAAAAGATAACATGGCATTGAAGATATCACATGTTTTATAATAGCAAACCTGCCACCAATTGACAGTAATTTGGCCTTCTAACCTGCAATTTTTAGTTATATGTAATATCTTAACTATAATTAGTTATTTATAAAACTAGCCTGAACTCCCAAGGCTTCCTAAATCTAAGTATCATCTCATGACTAACTTTTATAATAATTATATTAGAATAATTATCCTACTCCACTGGTCATAAAACATAATAAAATAAAGTGTGATCTAGACAGTCACCAAGAATCTACTGTTATAAAAAAATATCTTGATACTCGGTCCTATACTCTAGGTCCTCAAACAATTGTGTGGAAATCATATTTACTTACAGGTTCCTTATGTCATAAGTTTTAACACTAACTCACAAGGTTGCTTTTTCGAAGTATAAATTAGTTACCCTAATGATTTTTAAAACATTTTAAATTCAATTTAGGGACAAACCACATAGTAAATATTTAATCTATATTTTTAAGTGAGTAATATTAACTCTGTTGGTAAAAATTGAGTAAATCCTTCATTGCTAACCTATAGAGTTAATATATACTCTATGAGCAATGAAAGGCCTACACTAAAACAAAACCAATCTAAAAGATTTTAGAATTCATTAATAACCCATATCCTTCATATATAAGTTATAAAACATCATTATTAACCTATATCTATATGTTTTAAACCATTTTAATATGAATTCAAGGGTTAATTTTATATTATGCAATTAAGAAACCTCGGTTCCTAATTTCAACAAATGTATCTCATATTTGATTCATTTCTGGAATTAAACAAGGGGTTTTACATGAATCATTACAATGTTAAATAATATAATCTAAGCATCCGAAATCATTAGTATAAGTTTAAAAAAAAATTAAGGTTAGATGCTAAAAATTAGATTTTACATGTTTTAGTCTAGATTTCGATGACTACTACTATCATAAAATAATCCCACTTAGATTCTTAAACGATATAAAATTTCCTTAGCTTTCCCCGAAAATCTCCCAAATCCTCTTCACCCATATATGCCTCATCTCTCCTTAGCCTATAGGGTTTCTCTCAAGCCTCAAATGTGTGTTTTAGGTGTAGTCTAATGACCTAATAAATAATCTTCCCACAAAATCGGCCTTAAGCCCAACATATGTCCCGACCCAATGAGTCCAAATATCACTCCAAATGTCCCGAAACTCTACCAAAGCCATGTGTTAACCCAATAGACTTAAATTCCACTATTATAAGTTAATAACGGACTTTCGTTGCCTCCCAATAATCAACATGATATACAACTAATTTTAATTAATTAATTATCTTGATAAATCAATATATTGGTCGACTAACTATTAATTATTAACGTGAAACTTGACATTAAAAGAAACTACTTCAGATCGGTAGAATCCGATACCGAGGGAATAATCTAAACAAGGAAACTCCCGGCACCTGATCCCGGACTATTACATAGTCAACCATAATACTAGTAACTTGAAATATTTAACTGAAGAATTATTGTGTATTATACCAATATCCAAAGAGTGTTAACGCATGTCACACACATACGACCACATAAATGAATCACATATTCAAATACAAAAACTATAATAAATGACACACCACATGTAATAAGCAAATAATGACTCATCACAAATTCAAAATTTAAGTTATCAATTTAACAATTAATGAATTCCTATAAAAATACAAGGTAATACAGAATATCAGGAGTTGAACAAGGTCACCACACGAGATAAGTATTTGTTACCCCATATCAATGGCTTTTTCAACTAGTTGAGAGGTGATTCTTTCTTCTTGAAGATTTATTTGAGGTTGGCGTACCATCAGTTGAGGATTAGGGAGTAGGATGTCCTAAAGATCGCATTTCTAACACGATTTTAGGCATTAAAGAATCTAAAAGTTGGAGTACTGGAAACATTTGGGAACATTTTGTAGCGCTGGCGAGTGGAAACAAAAGTTGGCGGGTAGGGATCTAGGGAAACATAGAAAAAGGAAACGGGTTTGGATATTTGAAAGTCGATGTTGTGTTTCCCTTGGGGAGAATACAAGGCAACTAAAGGTTTGTTTTCGGAAAATCGAAAAAGGTCTTAATGCTTGTAAAAGGGCATTTGCAGTTGTGTAGAATCTTTTGAGGGAAAAAAATAGGTTATATAAGAGCGGAGGCAACAATATTAATTGACAATCATTATCATAAAAGTGGGTAAACCATTATCCATATCATTTCTCACCATTTCCAAAACATTAAGCCATAAATTTTATCCTCTACCTAAACTTTAAACTAAATTAAAAAAGAACATGCCCTACATTTTACTATCCATATCGCTATTGTATAAAAAGGGTTTCAAGACCCTTTATAAAGAAAATTTAAAGGACCTTCTCAACCAACGAGGAACTCAATTTTTGTTACGCATTTTGGAGGCAAATGAATTTATACTCTCATCCATTTATATTGCTTACACGACTCAAAAAGTGTCTCTAGTGCGTGTGAAACGTAACGACTACTAAGGAAGTAATAATCCGAGCAAGTTGGGTATCGAACTCAGGAATTAAGATGTAAAACGTAACGACTACTAAGGAAGGCGATTAGACCAAATGATCGGCTCGCAAAAAGAAAGGTAAAGATGATGATTATTTGAAGGAAATTTCTAATGAATTAATGCAACCTAATTAATAAATGTGAACTAATTACGCATACAAGGACGAAAACGTTTTTATTTAAACTATATGAGAATAAAAGGGGGGATTGGAATATGATCCCTTGAACCGTTGGTAAATTCATTGGATACAAAATTTTCAAAAACTATATTGATAATTGGAAGAGAATATTAAATTTTTCAAAGTACCAAACATATGAGGATTTTACTCAGCACAATTTCTAGTCAATGATAGATTTAACGTAAACGATGAGATTTTTTATACGCATATTACCCTCTCAAATACTCCGATTACCTAGGGCAAACGACGTTAAGAGACCTATAATACTCGTCTCGACAAATATGAAACCTACGAATTATCTCTATAATTTTATCCCATTTTATAATTACCTTATTAGCCTAGGTTTGGTTCATGTATCCTAGACCTTAATTATCTAGTCGTACAAATTAAATCTAACTAAACATGAATTTTTTACATATCATGAAGACATGATGATCGAATTATAGCAAGAAAACAAGTAATTGATTTCAATGAAGCAATAAGGAAAGAAGAACATTTACAAACCAAGTTTGGAAGAAAAACGGGGAATAAATCTAGACTTGTATTGAATTTTCATGCATGAGAATTACAAAGCTTGCGTCTTCTCCCTTCCCAGCCATAAAAAAACTAGGTTAAATCAATGTAAAACTAAGTCTAATTAAAAACTAAGTTGGATACGTTTTTATAAGTGTTTTAACCATACAAAACTCTCGTTAAAAAATATATTACAAACAATTGTGATGCACAGGCATTCCGAACCGGTTTGCCTAATGCCTGAATTGGTTCGCTTTCCAAACCGAATCCCATAACCACCAAATTAGTTCAAAAATAGAAAATTATAATAATGCCCCTGGATTCTTCTCATCTTCTTTTGCTTGTAACTCTTCAACCATAACTCTAAATCCGAGGTTGTTTCTTCTAGTGTGCTCATGAAGTCAAGCATTTAACTCTTCTTTAAGCTCCGCTTCCGGGTTTGGACTGCAAAATTATATTTCTGCCCTTTGAATTTTTCTCCTTTTTTTCTTCTTAATTTCGTTTTCTCTCCCACATTCACTTGCACTAAATACCTGTAAAATATATGATAAATACATGAAATAAGAAATACTTATCAAATATGGTTAATAGCATGAAAATGAGATAAGTCCATCCAATTTACACCGTATAGGACTATAAAATGACCTAATTTACAGGAATAAATATAAAATATTCACGCCAAATAAAACTCCCCTAACTTAGGACGTTGCTCGTCTCGAGCAATGTGAAAGAATGAGATTATGATTTAAAACACTTCTAAAAAAAATTATTGGGTTAGAATATTTTTTTCGCATTTAGCATATGCAATAAGCCGTTAAACCCATAGACTACCCCACTGTTCTAAAAAACCCGCCTAGGATCCGCCTAGGCTTAAGGCTTGGGAGAAACGCCTCGCCTTACGTTTTTCACGCCTTATTCTTGGTAAAACCCTTAAGGCGCACTTTTTTCTAAAAACAATAATGCTTTAGTGAAACGATGTCGCCTTTTAAAGAATTTGTTTACAAACCGGACCATTATCTCATCCAAAATAATCAAATAGTATTTTAATTTGCATATATTCAGGCATATTTTTATAATATGTGCAATTTTTGTATTTTAATAGCCTTGTTATGGTTAAAAAATATTAAATTATATTAAGAAGGCCTAAACGCCTTTTTACGCCTAGGCCCGCCTAGGCTTCTAAGGCTTAAGGCTTGGCCTCCACGCCTCAATCACGCCCCGCATTTTTTAGAACCTTGGACTACCCTAATAGGACGAGTGGTGTCTCGTGAGGGTTTGCAATGGATTTATGCACAAAATTTATCTTTTGACTCAAAGAAAATATCAAAATAATTAAAAAACATAAAATTTAAATTCCTAAAAAATAATCAATTTAAATTTTTATTCGAGAATCCCAATTCATAAGTGTGTGCGGGCGAGCATGAAAATTAAACCACTAATATCCATCGATTGATCATTACATTACTTTTCTGAAAATTCACTTTGATACAAATTCTCACAGAATTCTCTCGCAAACGAATCTCTCGGAATGAATCTATTTTCTCTCGGTGTGCGTAATATAAAGACTAAATATAATGGACATGAGTTAACACACATAAATTGAAAGACATAATTTTTATGGTGAAAAGATCTCATCAACTGGTTACGGTCATTGAAAAACGGGAAACATCATCTTTTATTCTCACCGATTAATCTTTCTTATTATATTTTCATCTTTTAGTCCTCCACGCGGTAATTAATTTCATTTTTCGGACTTGGTTAGGAATTTTTCGGGTTATAAATTGTATTGAATAAAATAGGAATGGTTGGGGATTTTGGAGTTGGAAAATTTGCTTATGATGTCCGTTGGTACTTTTTCGAGCATTTACTCAATTTCCCTTTTTTTCTAATCTTTCTCATTTTTCTACTTTTTTCCTTGCTATTTTTTATGAGCATTTTCAATTTTTTTTTCTTGCCCCTTTTTATTGCACCATTTGGACTTATTTGATGAATTTTTTTATTTTCACAACGAAAAGGAAAAAATTTATTAGGCTGAAAGTAGTTAACAAAAGTATATTTTTCACAAGTTTGTATGGATAATATTTTTGGGTAAATAAATGATGGCCTAACTTCATTTATCCAAAATACAAATTGTTTTACCATATGCGTCTCAAGATTAAATTTAATTTAGAGATATTTTTGGCGTATTTTTAAGATGACATCTCGCTAGTTTTCTATAACCGATCAAAACAAAAATTTAGAGATCTTCAACGACTTACTTAAATGTTGAATTCGACGTTGAGTTAACTATTACCTTGGATTGATTTAAATACTCACAAAAATCGATGGGCTCGAAATTTCACTGGGTTAATAAATCTTCACACTTATTTGTTAACTCGTCGATTTTCGCACAATTTCCATCTTTGGTCAATTTCGGCTTTGTGCATTTGAATTTTACAAATTGAGACTTCAAACAAACTTTTAGTGATATTTTTGAAAAATTTAAATTCTAATTTATATTTATTTTGATGAAAATATTTTTTGGCTTTTTCAAAAGTTTTCAATTTGGGGGGGGGGGGGGGATTTTTTATAATTTTTATGGACTTTTTGACATTTTTTCAATTTTTGGTGGCATTTTGAAATTGGTGAAATTTTGAAAACGTACGCGTACACCACACCCCCCCCCCCCCCACAACTTATACTTTTGCAATGTCCTCATGTAAAAATGACGAAAATCGAAATATAATTAGAGAGAGTGCATAGTAAAAGTGAGTAAATAAAGAAAATGCAACTTTTTATATTAAGAAGAAACACTACAAATTACAATGCGATAAAAGAAGGATAGATTGACATAGTTCTTTCCAAAATGAAGTATAATGCAAATTAACACCAACCCGAGTGCTTCACGAAGATGGGTCGGGTGCAAATGGATCGCGGGTGTAAGGGTCATAGAAGTAATCCGGACATTTGGACCCATTTGGAGATGATACATCTCCGATTAGTGACCCACCATCACACTAGTATATCGTTCATAGTTACGACGATTTGCTTGATACTGGGAAATGAACATGTCGAATTGGGTTTCGAGATCATCAATTCATCGGTTGATGATCGACATATGGTAGCTTCCCTCATCGAACTCGGGCTCGTATGTCGAGTCCTCGTCCTCTTCCTCAGCTTCGCCTCCCTCTTCTTGCATTGGGGCATTTGCGTATAAAATTCTTCTTCTTCCATTACCAGGACACCTTAACCTCTCTCTCTCAATGCGCGTACGTTCTCTCGAGTGTGAAAACCCAATGTGGTACTCCTAACCTTCCCAAATTGCGACCTATATGAACCTCTAACATACTCACTAGTATACAACACAAAATCACCCCATATGCATCGGGGGTGCAACGACCTCTTTCTCAAACTCAAGCACCCCTGTAGATGGGGTTCGACCACAGTTTCGTGTCAGCTTCCTCAACACATGGCTTGAGATATGACATTAGCTGCTAACCATTAACCTTATACGTAACCCCACCCTTCGAATTTTCTAGCTTTATAGCCCCATGGGGAAAAACTTCCTTTATAATGAACGGGCCAGTCCACCGCGAACGTAACTTGTCATGAAAAAAATGTAGTCGTGAGTTATAAAGAAGCACCTTTTGACCCAGATGAAATTCCTTCTGATGGATAGTTCGCTCGTGTGTGAGTTTCATCATTTCTTTCGATATGCGAGCGCTCTCATACGCATCATTGCGAATTTCTTCCAACTGGTACAATTGAAGTTTTTGCATTTCACCGGCTTTATCTAAGTTGTAGTTAAACCTCTTAATGTCCCAATACTCTTTGTGCTCTAACTCTACCGGGAGATGGCATGGTTTTCCATAGATAAAGTGGAATGGGGACATTCTGAGGGGGTTCTTATAGGCGGTTCGATAAGGCCATAGCTCATTGATTAATCAAGTAGACCAATCCTTTTGGTTAGGATCCACGATCTTTTCGAGAATTTGTTTGATCGCTCAATTTACTAGCTTGGCTTGCCGGTTCGTTTAGGGGTGATAAGTCATCCCAACCTTGTGGACTACTCCATAATTTGTCATTAATTTCTCAAACGGTCTATTGTAAAAGTGAGTGACATTATCACTAGTAATTTCCTTCGGAGCACCGAATCGAGAGAGTATGTGTTCATGAATGAAATTTATCACCACCTAAATGTCATTCGTCCTCATAGCTATGGCCTCAACCCATTTTGATGCATAGTCTACCGCGACGAAGATGTATAGGAAACCAAATAAATGAGGGAAATGACCCATGAAATCGATATCCCAATACTCGAATATCTCGATGACGAGAATAGGGGTCAAAGACATCATGTCTCTTCGATTAATGGCTCCCATTCTTTGGCACCTATCGCAAGATTGGCAATGGGCATTTACATCTCAAAAAATTATGGGCCAATAATAATCGCTTGAATAATTTTAGCAATCATCTTTTTCATGGAAAAGTGGCCTCCACAAGCTTCCAAATGATAAAATCGAATGACACTAGGAATTTTGTCATCTGTTACACATCTTCGAATTATTTTGTCGGCGCAATACTTGAACAAATATGGATCCTTATAGAAAAACATGCGCGCTCACATAAGAAACTTCTTATCCTCTGGCGGTGCCCAATCGAAGGGGATGGCCCCCATGACACGATAATTTATGATATTCGTAAATAAGGGGAGAGCGGAAGTGGCGAATAATTTCTCGTCTGAAAATTACTCGCCTATGGGTAAAGGATATTGGGGTACGTCGGATAAGAGCCACGACAAATGGTTGGCTACAATGTTTTCTACTCCTTTATTTTCTTTAATTGAATGGTCAAACTTTTAGAGCAGTAAGATCCACCTAACGAGGAGCGGCTTCACATCCTTCTTGGAAAGGAGATATTTGAGTGTTGCATGGTCTGTATAGCATATGATGGGCGACCCGATAAGATAGGAGCGAAACTTGTCAAGTGTGAACACAACTGCTAGCAATTATTTCTCAGTGGTGGAGTAGTTCAATTGAGGTCCGATTAAGGTCCGGCTAGCATAGTATATGACGTGCGCTTTCTTGTCTCCTCGTTGCCCCAAAAAAGACCCTACCAAAAACTCATTCATATCACATATAAACTTGAATGAAAGGGTCCAATCCGGAGCTTTCCTAATGGGAGCAGATACTAGCATGATTTTTAATTTGTCAAAAGTGGTTTGGCATGCTTCACTCCACTCAAAAGGGTCATCCATCATAAGTAGGTTGCTTAAGAGATTAGCAATGTCACCAAAGTCCTTAATAAACCTATGATAAAACCCACGCATGGACCAAGAAAGAGTGCATGTCCTTTAGTGACTTTGGTGGGGGAAGATCGGATATAACGCTGATTTTTGACCTATCGACTTCTATACTTTTGGCTAACTCAATGTGGCCAAGAACTATGCCTTTGGTAACCATAAAATGACACTTCTCCCAACTTAGTACCGATTTATTTTCCACACATCGGGCTGACACCTTCTCGAGATTAGCAAGGTAATTGTCAAAAGAGGAGCTGAAGACACTAAAATCGTCCATAAACACCTCAAGGCCCCTCTCGACCTTTGGTCTAGGAACACCTTCTTCTTACCTTTAGTACTGAACTTATGTTTTGTGCTAGGAACACCTTCTTATTTTCCATTAGTCTACGTTTTACCATTAGCAAGTCCTTAAGGAACTTTACATAGGCAGAAATTTATTTTATTGCCTTCAGAAAAGGTAAATTAAGCTTTACTTCCTTAAACACTTCTAAGATATCATCACGGGTGGCCTCTTTAGGGTGAGGGACAAAACGTTGAGGATAAGGAGAGACATTAGAGGGTTTCACTACCACCTCAAGCCAAATTGTGTCCTTTTTATCACTATGTCCAAGGGTCCATCTTCGTCCTCTTTCGTGTTGTGCGAAACCTCCTTGTCATTTTGCTCGTCGTGTGGGGGAGGTGACAAGTCAACAACCCTCCCACTACGTAGAGTGGTAAATGCTTAACATTTCTCTTTATTCACGTCGGTATTAAAGCTAACACAATTTTGACCTTGGGGAGGTCTTTGGCCTTGGGAGGGAAATTTGCCCTTCCCTTGGACACTTAGGGAAGATTACAACTTAGACAACGACGCCTTTAAGTCGGGAAAATTTTGGACGTTTTGGGCGTTTATCGCTGATTGAGTTTGTATAAATTGGGTTAAAGTATCCTCGAGACTCTTTCGATGTGGGATTATATAAGGTGCAAGAGGGGGCGCCTGCATTGGAATTTATTGGTAAGGTAGGAGTGGTGGCGGTTGTTGGGCAACATGTGAATTCGGGTTCATCGCTGCATTTGGTTGCCTATAATTAAAATCGGGATGGTTTTTCCATGAGGTGTTGTATGAATCACCGTGAAGTGGGTTAAAATTACCCTTATAAGCTCCCACCACCTCAACTTGTCGGACATTCCTTAGTTAAATATCCCACCTCACAAGTATCGCACACCTCCTCTCTCAATGATCGAGTGGAGCCAGATGCATATCTCCCCTAGCTTCGACCACATCTTCTAGCCTCTTAGATAGTTGATTGATTTAAATTTTTAGTTCGACTTCCTTGTCCATTGATAAAGACCGAGGCAGATGAGTTCTGGCCGTGTGTCTAGTTTTGGGATGGATATTTGGATCCGATGTGTCCCACATTTGAGTAGTCTCAGCGACATACTTAAAGTGGACCTCTTCATCATCTGCATTTAACCCTAAGAACTCTCCCAAACACAAATTTCAATAAGTTTTAGAGAACTTATGCATAACCCATGATGGAAGTAGGAGATGAGTCTCCACTTCTTGAAATCGTGGTGTGGGCATATGTTGATTAACTCGTTAAACCTCTCCTAACATCTATCAAAATGCTCGTTCTTGTTTTACCTAAAGGTATGAATTTTAGCCCTAATATAATTGTCCCTACGTGTGGGAAAGACCTTTTGTAGAAACTTAGCCTGTATATCCTTCCAAGTGGCAATCGAGTTCGGTGCTAGCGACCAAAGCCACCTCTTAGCCTTATCCTTCAGGGAGAAGGGGAAAGATTAAGACGCACTACACCTTGGGTGCATGTTTGGTTATTGAAAGTATATCACGCCTCCTCGAACTCTCTAATGTGGAGGGAGGGATTTTCCGACTCCATAACATGGAATGTAGGGAGAATGTTAATCATCCCATTCTTAAAATGAAAATACCCAGCATTATACGGGAATATAATGCAACCCAAAGTGAAAGTTCGCTCGGGATATATGAGGTCTCTTATGGGGTGATACGACATCACTCCCTCACCCGTCCTGAAACTAGCATTGTCACACATTACGCTCTCACTTATTGACTCTGTATCCTCACCGAATGCCCTAGATGTTAACTTACAGTGTGACTCGTGATGGAGTTGTGCGGTGTAGGAGGTGGAACCCAAAAATTTGGATTGTTTGGAGTGTGTGGTCTATCAGGATTGAATTCTACTATGGGATTTTCATGTACCATATGATGAGTGGGAGTGGAATTGGATGGAGGTCTTTTGCATTTAAAGCACGAGAGAACATTTTTTGAATGTTTTTGGACTTTTCTGATTTTTTTTTGTATTTTTTGGGTTTTATTAAAATAAAATTTTTTAAGGATTGGAGTCAAATTATTAGATTAATTTTACCCAACCAAGTGTCTACTTAATCCCTGAAAATGGCGCAAAAACTTGACGAAACTTAAAAAGTATTTTCTAGTGCGTGAAAATTATGGCTCAAGTGTAAGCCGGTCACGTAAGTTATAATCTGAGCTAGTTGGGTATCGAACTTAGGGACTAAGAGGTAAAACATAATGACTACTAAGGAAGGCGACTAGACCTAACGATCGACTCACAAAAAGAAAGGAAAAAATGATATTTGTTTGAAGGAAATTTCTAATGAATTAATACAACCTAGTTAATAAATGTGAATTAACTACGCATGCAAGGATGAAAACTTTTTATTTAAAGTATATGAGAAAAAAAGCAAATGGAATACGATCCCCCGAACCTTCAATAAATTTGTTGGATACATAATTTTCAAAACCTATATTGACAAATGGAAGAGAACATTAAATTTTTCAAAGTACTAAATATATGAGGATTTTACTCCGCACAATATCTAGTCAGTGATAGATTTAACGTGAATGACGAGATTGTCGATATGCATATTACACTTTCAAACACTCTGGTTACCTAGGGTAAATGAAGTTAAGAGACTAATAATACTCGTCTCACAAAATATCAAGTATCCAACTTATTAACCTAGGTTGGGTTCATGTATCCCAACCCTTGAATTATCTAACCGGACATATTAAATCTAACTAATCATGAATTATTTACATATCACTAAGACATGATGATGGAGATATAGCAAGAAAACAGTAATCAATGTCAATGAAGCCATAAGGAAAAGAACAATCACAAACCAAGCTTGGAAGAAAAATCGGGACTAAATCTAGACTTGTATTGAATTTGCATGCATGAGAATTATAAAGCTCGAGTCTTAATGTTTCTCTCCCTTCCTAACTTTCAAAAACTAGGTTAAACTAATGTAAAGCTAAGTTTAATTATGAACTAGAAAGTTGGATACGTTTTTACAAGTGTTTTAACCATACATAAATCTCATTAAAAAGTAGGATTAAAAACAATTTTCATGCACAGGCATTTCGAACCGGTTCGCCTGATGCCCGAACCGATTCGCTTCCAAATCCAATCCCATAACCTCAAAACCGATTCGAAAATATAAAAACTACAATAATTCCCCTGGATTATTCTCATCTTCTTTTTCTAGTAACTCTTCAACCGTAACTCAGAATTCGGTGTCATTTCTTCCAATGAGCTCGTGAAGTCAAGCTCTTCATCTCTTCATTAAGCTTCACTTCTAGTTTTGGGTTGTAAAATTAGATTTTTGTCCTTGGACTTTTTCTCCTTTTTTTTCTTTATTTCGGCTTCTGTCCCACTCTCACTTGAACGAAATACCTGTAAAATATACGAGAAGTACACGAAACAAGAAATACTCTCCAAATAGGGTGACTAGCATGAAAATGAGATAAGTCCATCCTATTTACGCCGCATAGGACTATAAAACTACCTAATTTATGGGGGTAAATATGAAATATTCACGCCGAATTAATTTCATAGTTGTTAAGCTCACCTAAATTAATTTTACTGCTAAAAATTAATTTGCAAACTTTAGGAAATTGCATATTCCTAATTATATTATAAATAGCGGAATTTAAATAGTTTCATATACTCAAAATTACTTGTTAAACTCTATTAACTTATGCAAATTATTTATAGGCCCCAAGGCATGAAAAATTATATTTAGGGTTTAGACCACAATTGTACAAATTGACAAATTGAGATAAATTGAGATTTCATAGTAGATAATATGATAAAATTAATAATTAATAATTTTTAAAATTACACATGCTTAGTAGGGTTAAACCTTATGCTTTAAAAGTAGTACTTTTGATACATATGTCCTAAATTGATGAGATTTGTTACGAGGACCTTATTCATACTATATGAAGCAATGTAAATTTGTTATAAATGGATTGGGACATTTAATACACATTAATGGTCCTTTTACCATCTAACTCACCCTTGTGAGATACTTACATGCTCCTTTTGTGCAAGCACATCATATGAGCCTTACTTAAGACTTTATTATTGTTGATATCCATTTCGTTATTTAGATGATAGAAGAAGTACGGGATAGTTGTTGGTTGTTGAATTGGTCATTGGATAGTAGTATTGGACACCCTAATTAAATTTTCTTAACAACTACCATATTTAAACGAAAGTGTACATGGGAGTTCCTTGTTTGGATTTTACTTCAGTGAGACGTACCACGCATGAATTTTAAGGACGGGTAGGAGTGATGACTCAAACCTTTAATAA
The DNA here is from genome assembly GCA_949130495.1 of Sambucus nigra. Taxonomy (NCBI): domain Eukaryota; kingdom Viridiplantae; phylum Streptophyta; class Magnoliopsida; order Dipsacales; family Adoxaceae; genus Sambucus; species Sambucus nigra. Next base: position 73,151,089 of record OX422215.1, read on the forward strand.
AATTTACAGGCTTCTACTTTAGTACCTTATTTCATGAGAAGTCACATGTAGTGTTTCTATTCTAATAAATCCTTATGAAATGGATCAAAATATATTATAGTGTTTAAATGTTAATATCCCGAGGATGGGATAATTGGGTATTGAGTGTATAGAATAAAGTGAATAAAGACATGTTAAATGGTGAATGTCATTGATAAATGAACATGTGAACTGAAAATGAATAGGTAGGCGTCAAGAAGGGACCCCTATGTTGTGAAATGTGAAATTCCAGCCATGCAAATACTAAGTAGTGTCAAGATGTGTAATGTAATATTTGATGATCGCAATTTAGTTTGATGTTTCATTCTGGCGCCAATAGCAGAGTTGCTACAGGTTTACTGGTGTGGAGAAATAGGCGACCGAGGTTTATGTGACGGTTTAATTTGACGTACTGCACGTTCTTGAGACGGTCGAGAGGAAGTGGCACGTGTCTGTTACGTGTTATTTCTATTCGAGAAGGGAACCCTACGCTGTGAAATGTGAAATTTTGGCCATTTGAATACCAAGTGGCATCAGGATATGTAATGTGATATTTGATGATCACGATTTAGTATGATGTTTCATTCTGGCACTATGTAGCAGGGTTCTTACAAGTTTACCGGTGTGGTGAAATAGGCGATCGTGGTTTATGTGACAGTTTAATTTGGCAAATCGTAAGTTCTTTAGATGAACTAGAGAAAGGGGAACATGTTGGTTATGTGTTGTTTAATTAATGAGAATAATTAATAAATGAAATGAATTGAGCTAATTCTAAAATATTATGATGGTTTGATATAGTGTACCACATGTATATGAGATGGTCGAGAGAAAAGGGCGCATGTCGATTACATGTTGATTAATTAATAAGGATAATTAATTGAATTATATGAATTGAGATAATTCTATTATATTGTGAGGCTATGTTTTATGGGATGGGTAGTTCATTTAAATTATATATAAAATGTTATTTTCTCTTTTACTCATATACCTACTTTGAGTTTCTTAGCTAAGTTAATTGATAGGGTTTTGACCCATTTCTTTACGTGAACCTTAAGTGCTAGGGCTGAACCTCCCTCTTAACTTCCTTATTCAATTCAACATTTGATATTTACCCATTTCATCCGAAATATAAATTTCATAGACATTGTGGGTCTCTACTTTATCTAGGTATCTTTTACTTTTGATTCTAGTTTATTTTGGAGATGTTCTAGTTCGTATGTTGAGACTTAGTTGGCTTGAATTATTTTTTCATTGGGATTATATTGAGGTATTATTATTGAGACATTATTGTATCTCTTTCATGGACTGTGAACATTTTATGATGAGTTTTCATTGAGGATTTTCATATTTCTTCTAGATTACTTTTCAATTGTTTTGTTTGATCTCTCTATGCTGGGTATGGTATTATAATATTTTAATATCCGATGTGATTTATATTAAGATTTGATCAACCTAAGTACTTAATTACACAGGTTATCACAGTTGGTATCAAGGTATGGTATTAGGCCTCGAGGGTTATAAGTTCTCTTAAACTTCTATGTAGCGTTATTTGATATGTGTTATTCACTTTACTATTATTTATGTTTTTTTATTGATATAATGTCCATCTTAAATTTTAAATTCCGTTTGGGACGAAATTTTGTAAATCCAGAGAGTCAGTGGGACAATCCGATTACATGGCTCCTGCACCATTGACACCGGTTATGCCAGGTACTCCAGCCTTGATGCCCAGGGGAAATACCACTTTGGGGAACAACATTTGTGATAATAGATCAGCCAAGAAGTCCAATAAGGAGATACTTTAATGACCCATACTTTTATGAATTATTTATTTCCACGTGTGCTTGGATTTATTAATTCAATTGGGAAATTAAATTGGATTTCGATAAATATTAATTAGCGAGATAAATGAATAATATTTATTATTATTAACATTTATTTGCGTTCGATATATATATATATGGTTTATTATATATCGCGTATGAGTGAAAGAGGCGTTTTATTAGTATATGTCGATAGACTGTTAAATTAGTGGCTCGGTATATTTTATGGGCGATGTGTACAGTACACACTTGTCATGCCGATTAATGAAATATTAGCATTATTTTAGTAGGGTGACTCGCATGACCTTTTGGAGTGCATCTTTGATCCGAAAAGGGTCAAAATAGTTCAAAATAGGTACTCGGATGTTATGATAGGGTTTCGGGGACTTTTTAGACATAGTAGGACCCATTTATGGGTAGGAGGATCATTTTAAAACTAGGGTTGGAGGTAAAAACGTGATTAAGGTGGATTAAGGAGGTATTTAAAGGTAGGTGATGTGGATGGAATCCCACCTTTGACATTCTTCACAATTGAGAGTTAATGAGAGTTCAAGAGAAGAGAAAAAGAGGAAGAAAGGAGAGAAGAGCCATAAGAAGAGAAAAGAGAGACTATCTCTGGATTCAACCCATCATTAGACAAAGAGAACTTTGGATCAAATCCATAAAGGCAAGTAGTTACTTTATTTATGTTGAAATTATGTGTAGTTAATTACTTTCGTGATTAGAGATAGAGATTTGAGATTTAAAATATTAAAGATTGAAACTTTGATTGATTGATTTCAGAGATATAGATGATAAATAATCTCTTATTTTAATTGATTACTTGATGGTATTTGTTGATGTAAAAAAATAGATTTGACCTAATTCTTTAATCACAAATAAAAATAAACAAGACAAAATATTTGTAAAGTGGTTCAGCCTTGAAAGAATGGCCTACGTCCACTGTTTGTGTTATTGCTGACTGTTTGCAGAATTCCCGATATTGGGTTTACCAAGAAATTCTGAGTCCCCTGCTAATGAGGAGGTTACAATGTATTTATAGCCTTAAGGCGGTACAAATGAAAGAATAATACATAGTTGTCCAATAGGCGTGTGCGTCTGTGTGATAATAATGAGCATTTAATGCGCAGTCATTATCTTGATTATCCGGATATGAATGCTCTGTACGAGATGCAGCTCGGACCGCCTAAACTGCTCGGACCGCCTAAGTAGCTCGGTATACATGAGTTTTTCGATACAATAGAGTTCCTCGGAGAACACTTATTTCTCGGAGCGCCTGAGTTGGTCGGGAAGGTTGAGTTCCTCGGAGTCAAGCTGTTGTTCAAAAAATGTTTGCGAGTTCCATGTATATTGACACGTGTCTCCACATAATTGGTCCACGTCAGCAGAATAAATTTGGTAAGCCCCCAATGTTTCGTAGTTTGATGTTAATAAAAAAGTATGGAACATTCTGCTGCTTAGATTTTTGATTTGTATGGTTTCTAGGAAAGCATTCGTTGTATACAACTCCTTTATAAATGCACAGTATCAGTCTTTATAAATATTTTGAATTTCCATAACCGCTTCGTTTTCTGTGCCCTTTTCTTCTTTTTAGCCGCCGGATACGCAATCGTCCATCCTGGTAATCATTATTTTTCTCTATTCCCGAGGTAAAGTATTTAAACGCTTTAGAAAATTCGATCGTCTTTTACTTTTTCAAATCTGCATCTTAGAACTTCTTTACTTCCTCTCTATCTTGTGCGTTCATTTCTTCCATTGTTCATTGTCAATTGATCCACCCTTTTCCTGTAAGATCTTCTTCCTTTTTTTTATTTTCTCTGTTCATCATGGTTTACCTTGTTGAGTCGCTTGATAAGTTTCGCTCTGATTTTTCTATTCCTTCATGGGTTACTTTGGAAGAACTTTCTGAACCTTCTGACTATTTTTGTCTGGCTGAGGGACATTAGTTCCCCAGTCTTTTTGTGGCTTTTCTTTTCCTCCAAATCCTTTATGTTTGGAGTTCTGTCAGTTTTTTGATGTTGTTCCTGCAAAAATAGCGCCAAACACTTGGAGAATAGTTAATGGAGTTCATAGGTTAAATCAAATTCATGGAACCCGTTTAAGAATTCCAAAAATTATGTTTTGTTATAGATGGGTTGTCAGTGATAGTACTTTTTATTTAAAAACTAGGTTTTTAAATAGGGCTTTAGTTGTCAATCTCCCAGATGCCAACAGGGATTATTTCGAGCATGGAGTTGTTATGAAAAATTGGCAACATGCTCCATTAAATGGAGATGATGTGTATCAGGGTCCTAGATGCCCTCCCTGTGGAAATGGGATAGGTTGTTTTTATTTTTATTTTATTTTTGAAATTATGTATTCTTTGTGTTTGATAAAATGCGTCATTGACATTTTAATTTTTGTTTATTTGCAGTTGACAGCAAAAGAAAATCCCCCAAAGAAACTGATGTCAATTTGAAGCACTTGAAACTTATCTGGAGTTTGCACCAAATCGTTGCTGGCGAACATATCAGATCAGCCTCGTACTTGTTGCAGTACAAGAGCTACACTTCGTCTTTTACTGCTCGTCCAGTGGTAGGTGACATCGACCCAATACCAGCTTCTGAAGGTTCCTCCCCTGAATCAAATATTCCTCTGAGTGACAGAATGAAGAGAAGAAGAGCTCCTGCCTTCTTTGATAAGTCTACCTCTACTGCTGGTGAGGCAAAGAAAAATAAGCCAAATGTCCCAGAAAAAGGGACGAGAAAGATTGATGCACCCCCTCCAGTTGCTGCTAAGAAAGTGGTCGAGAAGCCCCCAGTGGCTCCGAGCAAGATTGTTGTTGTTTCTCCTCCCAGTGAGGTTATCGTTATATCACCGACCAAGACAACATCCTTGGTTGAGAATGTTCCTGGTTCTACGAGGAGGTTAAAGAAAAGCTCTCTTGAGAGACTAGTTAAAGCAGTCTCTCAGTCTTTAAATGTTGAAGGTGGTATTCCCACCTTTGTTCCTCCGAGCTCTGCTATGAGCTCGGTGAAGTCTTGGATTATTCTCGAGATCCAAGGTGTTGAGGACATTCTTTCTCGCGATAGGGTTACCACCTTGGCAGCTCAACATATTGTCTCAGTAAGTATTACTAATCTAAACTTTCATTTTTCAATGTTATGTCCCTGCACTAACTTACAATTATTTTCTTTTTCTAGCTGGTAACCTGTTTTAACACTATTCGGAAAAAGGATGAAGCTATTAAAGATTTGAGCTCCTCGGGAGGTGTGGAGGAAGATTTTATAGGACTGACTCAGTCCTTAAAGGATTCTCGTTAAAAATATGACGAAGATAAGGAGGCCTGGGAGACACGACTCAAGTCCATCGAGCAAGAAAAAGACCAAGCTGTGGAGGCCTCCCAAGAGTTAGAGAGGAAAGTGAAAGAATTTGAGAAGAAAAATAATGAATGTGAGGAGAAGCTCAAGAACACTGAAGAGCTTGAGAACAAGCTTAAGAAAACTGAAGAGGAAGTTGTTAGACTTCGTGACGTTGATCATCAAAGGCAGGAGATAGAAGGGAAGATGAAGGCTACCGAGGAACTTCATACTGAGAGGATTTCCTCGGAGAAGGCAAAGAGAAAACTTGCAGTTAAAAATTCCTTTAGCACTGGATGGGACAAGGGATGGAACAAAGGTCTAACTGCCATGTCTTCTCAGATGGAGTTTGCTAGTGTTAAATACTTCAGAGATGGATGGGTTTCAGCTCTGCAGGAGCTAAAGGTCGCTGAGACTTCAGACCTATTCCAGTGTCATGTTCACGGTCCTCCTCCCTCTCCTGGAGAACAAGAAGAGGATGAAGCTGCCTTAGAGGAATCCTCCATGATGATTGGAGATCCAGCTCCTCCTGTTCCAGTTGTTCAAAATTTCTATGAGCAACTTCAGTCTGCCAGCTCTTTAGCCGAGCAACTTCCCTTATCTTCCGAGCAACCATCCTCCTCATCCCAGCTTTCCGAGGAAGTTGTAAAACACAAGGAGAAGGTGTAAAGATGCTCGGGTGTTAATTTTGTTATTCCTTTCCAGTGTAATCTTGAACTTTATACTTACCTTTTATGATGAAATGAAAATTCAAGCTTTTGATTGTCCATCTTGACTTTTTCCTCTTCTTGCTCTGTCTGCATTCTTATTAATTCTTTCTATCTCTTTTCTTTACTAGTCTATGGCTAGAATGGAGCTCTTATCAGCTCACGATACTGAACTGATGAAAAAATGCAATAACTACTTCAACGCTGGCCATGCAGATCTAAATGAGGCTCAAATTGTTGACATCCTCGGTCCAAATTCTTCTGAACAAGCAGTTGAAGCATATCAGTATTTGAAATGCCTGCTTGACCGAGTTGTTGCCAATAATGTGGCATACTATGAGATGATTGAAGATCTCCGGGGTATCATCGAGGAACTTCAGCAACAATACAAGGAATCTTCTGCCCTTTTGCATCAGGGGTATGAGAAAAAGTATCAGCAACTAAATGCTGACAAAGGATATGATAAGTTCATAGCTGCTTATGATATTAAGGAGAGGACTTTGAAGACCAAGGTTGAAGAGCATAGGCAGATCGCGAAACTGCTGGAGCAGGAAAATAATAACTTTCGAGGAGAGATATCCCAACTGAAATCTACAGCATCTACCTCGGGAGTCTTGGTCCCTATCAAGGACAAAGGTTTCTCTTTCTTGGAGGTTGAAAATGCCAATTTGAGAGACAAATTGGAAACTTTAAAGAGAATTGGACCCTCTACATCTGCTCGCGGACGAGCAAGAGCTTCTCGGGGATGAGCAAGAGTTGCTCGGGTTACTATTGAAGAAGCTAGAACTCAAGCAGCTTTGGAGAATCAAGCATTCCAGTTGATGGTGAAGAATCAAGCATTAGCTAAGATGTCTAAAAAGACTCTGAACCTCGATGAGCAACTCTCGGCACAAAGCTCTGCCTTGAAGAATAAAGAACTTTTAGTGAAGAACCTCCACGAGCAACTGGAGAGGTTGACCTATCAGTTTCACAAACATCCCAGAGAGCTTTAGATGGCTAGTTACAATGAAGCCCTTTACCACCTTGATGACCGGATCCAACTGTCAAATAACGAGGGGTACAAGCAAGGATGGCTGAATGCGCTGGAGGTGTTAAAGTTGGAGCAGGGTCATTATTTGTGGGACTATTATGATCCTGGGTTACTTGATTTGCCAGTGCCTCCATTTAAGCTTGACATGAGTTGGATTCCTGCTCGGGAAATTCCTCAGTGCCTGATCTCAAAGTATATTGGCGACTACAGTCTTCATTCTAATTTTTAAATATCTCGCCCGGAGAACTTACTTGATCGGCCATCAGTAATGAATGTTAAGATGCTTAGAGATCTGAACTTCATAAATTCTCCTTACGCCTTAGATGATCCTCCTGCTGGAGTAGAGCCTGTTTCAAAGGTAGAAGGGAAAAAGCCAATAGAATAGGATTTTTATGTAATGATTTCTACTTTCCACAGCATATGTAACCCTTCCCGATTTGAATGAAAAGTTTTGGTAATGAAATACATTTCTCACATCATTTGTCTTTTGTCATTTTATAAAATATCTATTTTATTCTCAGATGAATGTGTATGTATATCTTGTAAGAAAACAAAAATTTACTGTGTAACTTTAAATTGCCGACCAACTGGAATTGGTGGAAATTTATTGTTGACCATTCTGAGTTTGTGATAATTATTTGACGATCAACCGGAGTTGGTGATATTTTGTTTCCCGACCAACTTAGAGTTGGTGGTAATTTGATATGCCATAAATAAAGAAATTCTGTTTTATTTTTTTATTATAGTGACTAATCACTTTTTAATTATAAGCCACTAAACGACTTCCATCCCATGATATTGCTTAAACAATTATTTCCGACCAACCGTAGTTGGTGGATTTTTATTCCCGACCAACCATAGTTGGTGGATTTTATTTTACCGACCAACCGTAGTTGGGGGTTTTATTTTACCGACCAACCGTAGTTAGGGGGTTTATTTTACCGACCAATCGTAGTTGGGGGGTTTATTTTACCGACCAACCGTAGTTGGTGGATCAACCAACCGTAGTTGGTGGACCGACCAACCGTAATTGGGGGGTTTATTTTACCGACCAACCGTAGTTGGTGGACCGACCAACCGTAGTTGGTGGATTTTTGTTCTGAACTTGATGCGTAGTGTGTAGCACTTATACTTCGAAAAAATTTCATCAAAAGGAGAGAATTGGATAAAAATTTCAAAACTTTATTCATACTAAAGTAAACTTCATTTACATAGGAATCTCAATTACTGATAATACTTACGTAGATGTTCTGCATTCCATGCATTCTTAAATTCTTCTCCTTCTAAGGTTTCAATCCTGTAGGTTCCTGGATGAACAACTTCTGTTACTCTGTTTATTGTGATTTTGAATTACTTTCTTTAGCACGTAGTCCCCTTCTTTTAAATCACATTTCTTTACTCTCTTGTTGTAGAACAGAGTTGTTCATTATTGGTATGCAGCATTCCTGATTGCTGCTTCTTCTCTAACTTCCTCGAGCATATCCAAGTCTAATCTTCTCATCAAGTCATTGATAAGAGAATTGAAATTCAGCACTCTGTGTGTGGGGAGGCCCAACTCGACAGGTATAACAGCTTCACTTCCAAATGCTAGCATGTATGGAGATTCTCCTGTTGCTGCTCGTGGTGTAGTACGATAAGCCCACAGCACAGAATGCAGCTCGTTGATCCAATTTGCCTTCGCATCATCCAGTCTTTTCTTCAAACCATTTAGCAGCGTTCGGTTTGTCACCTCAATTTTTCCATTAATCTGGGGATGGCCTGGTATAGAGTGGGTTTTCAATATGTTTGACTAGTGACAATATGCAGCAAACTCTTCGTTGTCAAATTGGGTTCCATGATTAGTAATGAATGCATGGGGAAGATCATATCTGCAAATGATATTCTTCCAAATAAATTGATATACCCTATCATAAGTCATATCAATAAGAGGTTCAGCTTCTACCCATTTATTAAAATAATCCACAGCGACGACGAAGTATTTGAACCTTCCTCTTGTCGTTGGGAGTGGCCCGACCAAGTCTATCCCCCACATGGCAAATGGCCAAGGGGATGTTATTGGTGTCAACAACGCCTGGGGAGTTCTTCGGATAGAAGAGAAACGTTGACATTTGTCACATTTTTTGGCATAGGCTATACAATCAGTCCTCATCATCGGCCAATAATATCCCTGCGTTATTATTCTTTGCAAAAGCGTCTGACCTGCTACATGAGCTCCACATGACCCTTCATGGACCTCTTCAATCAAATCTTTCACCTCGAAGGGATGCACACATCTTTGCAGACCTGCTATAATTCCTCGTCTATATAGAATACCATTATTCAATACATAACGAGCAGCTTTAAACTTCAGTTTCTTGGCTGTTAGTTTATCAGTTGGCAAAACCCCTTCTTCAATATATGCCCTGATGGGATCCATCCAAGATGGTCCTAAATCAATGGTAATAAAGTTCATCATCAGATCTTCGTCGATGCTCCTGCTAGCCAAAATTTCTATTGGGATTGTTCTTCGTAGCTCGGTGCGTGTTGCTGAGGCTAACCGAGCTAAAGCATCTGCTCTTGCATTCTTCAATCTTGGTGTTCTAATTAATTGTACAGCGTTAAAGCTCGATACAATCTCCATTGCTTTCGCATAATACTTGATCAGCAATTCTCCCTTTGTTGCGTACACACCCAGCATTTGATTTACGATCAACTGTGAGTCACTGAATACAATGACCTGCTCTGCCCCCATAGTTTTTGCTAAATTAAGACCTGCAATCATAGCTTCATATTCAGCCTCATTATTAGAGGCTTTGAATTGAAAGCGCGAAGCATACTCCACATCGATCTCATCTGGGCTATTTAAAACAATCCCTGCTCCACAGCCTGTACAGCAAGATGAGCCATCCACATACAAATTCCACACAGGTATCTCATTATCAAACTCTTGGTCAGACAGAGTTCCTCGGTGGAATATTTGATGCTTCCTCATATCCTCCTCTAGCACTTATTACTGCTTGTCGACCATCTTCTCTTGCTCTTCTATCGACTTAAGTTAGTCGGGGTTTAAGTTTAATGATCCTGTAACATCCACAGGTTGGTCGATATCCAACTTCTGCTCTTCGGAGGTATCTGGATAGGTGAATTCTGTAATAAAATCTGCCACTGCTTACCCTTTAAGTGACGACCTAGGCTCATAAATTATGTCGTATTCACCCAACTCTACAGCCCAATACATCAATCTTCCTGATTTCTCTGGTTTGTGCAAAGCTTGCCTTAATGGCATGTCTATATACACAACTATAGTATGAGCTTGGAAATATGACATCATTCTTCTACTCGCTTTGATCAATGCTAGTGCCAACTTTTCCAGTCTTGGATATCTGATCTCCGCTCCTCGGAAGGCCTTGCTAGTGTAATAAATTGCTTTTTGCACTCCATTCTCCATTCTTATCAATGCCGAGCTAACTGCATTTTCCGAAACTGCCAAATACAAGTAAAATCTTTCTCCCATCACTGGCCTGGACAACAGCGGAGGTGCTCCGAGGTATTTCTTCAATTCATGAAAGGCCTTCTCGCATTCATCATTCCACTCGAAAGTCTTTCGGAGTGTTTTAAAGAATGGTAGACATCTGTCAGGTTCTCGTGATATAAATATATTAAGTGATGCAACTCGCTCTGTGAGACTCTGCACTTCCTTCTTCGTCGTCGGAGATCGCAGCCGAAATAGATCTTTGATCTTATCAGGGTTTGCTTCAATTCCTCGTTGGTTGACAATATACCCGAGGAACATGCATTATCGTACTCCGAATATGCATTTGGTAGGGTTCAACTTCATTTGATATTTATCAAGTTGATCAAAGGTCTGGCCTAAGTCAATTAGATGATCAGCAGCTTTCTTTCTCTTCGTCAGCATATCATCAACATAAACTTCCATATTGTAACTGATTTGCTCTGCAAAAACCTTGTTCATCAGCCGTTGATATGTTTCACCTGCATTTTTCAATCCAAAAGGCATAACATTATAATAATAAGTTCCCCTATGGGTAATAAAAGAGGTATTCTCCCTGTCCTCAGGCTTCATCTTAATCTGATTGTAACCAGAGTAAGCATCCATAAAACTCAGTAATTCGTGCCCCGAGGTAGCATCCACCAGTTGATCAATGCGGGGCAGAGGAAAATGATCCTTTGGGAATGCCTTGTTGAGGTCGGTGAAGTCTACACACATCCTCCACTTGTTGTTCTTCTTCTTCACCATCACCACATTAGCTAGCCAATCAGGATATTTGACATCCTCAATAAAACAGGCTTTTTGGAGCTTCTCAACTTCTTCTTGTATAGCTTGGTTCTTTTCGGGGCTGAACACTCTTCTTCTTTATTTTACTGGCTTGATCTCCTTATTTACATTAAGCTCGTGACATAGGAAATTTGGGTCTATCCCTGGCATGTCCTCGTGGATCCATGCAAAAGTTTGTTTTCTGCTTTTTTGAAACGCTATCAGCTCTTATTTTATTAATAGATCTAGTGAAGCTACAATTTGAGTTGTTCGTTCTGGATGCTCGTCGTCCAGAACGATATTTTCAGTAGCCTCCATGACCTGACCCTTAACTAGCTGAGACTCATCTCTTGGGTTTAAAGTATCAATCTCTGCGTCTTCTATCTCATCAACCTGATAAGTAGTAGTCTTCATTTTGGATTCTTCAAGCTCTTCTTTCTCGGCAGACGAATAGTAACATTCCCGAGCTACTTTTTGGTCATCCTTCACAAATCCTACTCCAAAGTTGGTTGGAAATTTTAGGCATTGATGTACAGTAGATGGGACTGCTTCGAACTTCTTCAAACCTACCCTTCCCATGATGATATTGTAAGCTGATTGGATATTTTTATTCATCACGAAAAAGTTCACTCTTTCTGTTTGACAAGCAGGCCATGTACCGATGAACATATCCAACTTGATCGTCTCAAGTGGAAAAACTTTCTCTCCAGTAAAACTGAGGAGGGGCCGATGATATGGCTCCAACTGGGATAGCTGTAGGTTCAAACTATCAAAACATGGGTAGAACATAATATCTGACGAGCTGCCATTATCCACCAAGACTCGCGAAATCACTACTTCCTTCATCCTCATTTTGATCACCAATGGGTCATCATGACGATATAGCACACCTGCGAGGTCATTCTTAGAGAAACTGATGACTAGTTTATCTTTGTTCACCTTCCTCGGGCGATCATCCTCAGCTAGATTTATCCTTTGAATATATTAACAAGCTTGAGCCTCATTGAGGTAAGCTTTCTTCTCTGCAGTAAGGTTTCCACCTCCTGCATCTCCACCAGTAATAACATTGCAATCAAATGATCCAAAACGGATAGAAAATACCTCACGTTCTGGCTGTCTTGGTCTTTTGGGGAGATCGGGATCGTCTTCTGGATCATCTTCATGATTTCTTTTCTTGTCTTCTTTTGCTCGATGAGGAGATCTGGATCTCTGTCTTGCTCGATCGTTGTTCTTTCCTTCACTTCTACGATCAACATACTTGGCCAGCTTTCCTCGTCTGATAAGTGCTTCAATTTTATTCTGAAAAGCTATACAATTTTTGGTCGTGTGACCATGGTCTTTATGGAACTCGTAATATTTGGCCTTATTCCTCTTGTCAGGATCTGTCTTCATTTTCTCTGTCCAGTTTAACTCCTCACTATTCTTGATTTCTTCCAAAACGTGGTTTATGTCCACTTTCAAAGGAGTATAATTTCTAAATTTCTTCAACTGTTCCAATGCTTGCTTTGCTTTTGACTGCTTGTTACCACCATTATTCTTCTGATCCTTCTTCTCAATCTTCTCGGCCTCAACTTTGGTCTCCTTAGTGTCCATGCTCTTCTTTACAGCCATAGCTTCCTCGGCATTCATGATTTTAGCTGCTTTTGCCATTAATTCTAACATGGTCCTACGTGGATCTTTGGCCAAAGTGTAGTACAATTTATTTGGCAATAGTCCACTCATCAAAGCAGTAATTGCTGTCTTTTCCTCGTAATCAATAACTTCGAGCTTTTCGTTATTGAAACGAGTTATGTAATCCCTGGTACTCTCACCTGCTTTTTGTCTAACACTTAACAAGTGTGCTACTCGTTTAACTGGTTTTGCTCCAAAATAGAAATTTCCAATAAAGAGCTCGGCAAGTTGAAAGAAAGTTGAAATCTTCCCCCGAGGAAGATTATTATACCATATTTGAGCAGATCCAGTAAGAGTTCCCGAGAATGCCCTGCATCTCATCTTGTCTGGCACGGCATAGATATCAACAGCATCTTGGTATTGTTCTATATGAAGGACAGGGTCAGTTTTTCCATCATATTTAGGAGTCACAACAGGTGCTTTGAACTTTGATGGTGTGGGAAAATCCACAATTTCCTGGATAAAAGGTGTCCCTTGGACAAAATTTCTTTGTAGAGGATTTTTGGCCTTAGCCATTTCCCCTAGTCTATCCTTCAGCCTCTGAATAGAGCCTTTTCATGCATCATTTCCCTCCTCGGGCCTATTGGTCCGAGCAACTGATCGTGTTGAATTTGCCTCTTGGGATCTTTCACGACAAGAAGCTGGTCGAGATTGGGCAGAACCTTCCTTTAAATCAAAGGATCATTGAGAGTTCCTCGACACCATCCTAGGGGGACTTTTATTCCTCCTAGAACCCAAACGATCAAAGGGAGAGACTCTACTCAATCTTTTAAGAGCACTGGTCCTTTCTGGAGATAGAGTGACGTTTTGTTGAGTGTATGTAGCTCGTACCGAGGAAGTCCTTCCAAGATGATAAGAAGGATCATTGGATCTCTCAGTACGATATGAATCGGTGCATCTAGAATGAGATTCTTCTGGTAGTGACGTTCGTCTAGTTTGCGAAGAAGGCAATCGGATATTTCTCTGAATGCTTCGTTGTCCTGACTGAGCGGGTTCTCCACCCTGGATAGTTTGCATGAGTTGTCGCATGATTTCTTGCATGGCAGTCTGGCCCTGAGCCAAATTAGCCATTATTCTAGCTAGATCTTGGACACTTGGAGGAGTGGATGGATTTGGGGGGTTTCTAGCGTTTTGATTACTGGATTCAGGATTATCAGCCATTGGTGATGAATTGTTTTAGTGAAAAATGATAATTACAGTCGTTCCCACAGACGGCGCCAATCTGTTGATGTAAAAAACTAGATTTGACCTAATTCTTTAATCCTAGATAAAAATAAACAAGACAAAATATTTTTAAAGTGGTTCAGCCTTAAAAGAATGGCCTACGTCCACTGTTTGTGTTATTGCTGACTGTTTGCAGAATTCTCGATAATGGGTTTACCAAGAAATTCTGAGTCCCCTGCAAATGAGGAGGTTACAATGTATTTATAGCCTTGAGGCGGTACAAATGAAAGAATAATACATAGTTGTCCAATAGGTGTGTGCGTCTGTGTGATAATAATGAGCATTTAATGCGCAATCATCATCTTGATTATCCGGATATGAATGCTATGTACGAGATGCAGCTCGGACCGCCTAAACTACTCGAACCGCCTAAGTAGCTCGGTATACATGAGTTGCTCGGTACAATAGAGTTCCTCGGAGAACACTTGTTGCTCGGAGCGCCTGAGTTGGTCGGGGAGGTTGAGTTCCTCGGAGTCAAGGTGTTGTTCAAAAAATATTTGCGAGTGCCATGTAGATTGACACGTGTCTCCACATAATTGGTCCACGTTAGCAGAATAAATTTGGTATCAACAGTATGGATTGTCTAAGAATTTTGAAATTAATTCTTAGATTATAGTGATAAGCATATGTAAAACGTTGATAGGAAGGTTGGATTGATGAAAATCATGTTGGGGAAAATTCTGAGTTAAATAGGATTGATGTTTGATTTGTAATCCTAGGTGTTTGATATAGGATTCATGGTTATATATATATATATATATATATATATTAATGCTGTTGGAACATTAGTATAATGATATACTAGGTTTATTTAAGGTTTGAGGTAGTTTAAGGCCTCCATTGGAGGGTTTGGATGAAAAAAACTTGAGGAAGAAGATGACAGGAAGCCCATAAAACTTAATCGGTTCGTTGGGGGAGCCAATTGGTTCACTCAATCGAACCGGTTTGGTTTGACAGCGAACCGATTCAATTTCCTGCCCAGTTTTTGTTCGTACGTTATTTTAACGCGTTAGGGCTTGAGGAATGACCATAAAGGATTTCAGGGTGTTGTGGGATTATTGGGGAATACTTTCTAGGGTCTGGTACGTGTGATAGGCCAATGAATAAATGGGTTTAATTTATGAGACCTGAAAATTCAAGTGAGTGAACGTTTGAAGAATTAATTGGGAAGTTGGTTCAAACTTCGAGATTGGATGAATCGTGCACTGGGGAATATACATACGAGTTCGGTACCTTATGTGTGTGTGTGTGTGTGTGTGTGTGTGTGTGTGTGTATATATATATATATATATATGTTAATGATACTTGTTTATATTAACCATACCTACTCGGTAATGATATCATAGGAGGTTGCGCGTAGTGGGAAATCCACCCTGGCGTTGACCATAAGGTGTCGGATTGATTACCCGAGTCATAGGACTGTTGCATGGACACTATCCATGTGTGATAATATATATTGGTTTGGATATCGGGTGGGTGCGATTTCGTATGGTTGGGACCATCGGATATATGTCTATGACTGGATCCGTTATATATGTTTATGTTTGGGATCGGTGGTGAGATTCTGACCCGGTGACTTAGTGTGATGCGTTATGCGTGGAGTCGGATAGCATACGAGGGATGTATTCGTGAGGTCCATTCTCTAGGGATATGGTTATACATATATAACGATCTATATATATGTTATGTTTATTATGTGAATATATATATGTATAAAAAGTGTGTCGGGTATACCTTCTTATACTTAGCTAACAAAGAATGTTAGCGAGATTGGGCTTAGGTTGCAAATACTTATCCTAGTTAAATCGGGTAGTTTAATTAGGATAATAAAAATGAACATGTTAGGTGCACACTGTAGTTGAGAGGTGAGGTTTTATCACATGTGAGTGTGATCGGATAATTATGAAAGTAATACACTATATTTTTTAATCAATTTAAAACAATTATCAACTTGCAAACTATTTTCTACTTTTCAGGCTTTGACTCGCGGGCAATATTTCCTTGTTTTTCTTTTGAAAAAACTGGGTGTAGCAGCAGCTAGGATCCTTTCATGCCATTACAGTAGCTATCGATGCTACATTATTATTTTAGACACCTCAGCCATTCTATCTAGATGGGATATTATTTCGTTCCAATTTTTGGTTTGGGCATGTGGCCTGTAGATGGATTGGATTTTACATTACTGTCGAGATATTTTATTTTAGTACTCAGTTGTTCTTTAGTTTTATTCAACGGATGTTATTATTTGGTGATCGATGATTTATTCGGTTCAATTTTATTACTAATCTATGCATGAGGATTATTTTATTCATTTAGTTGTATGGTTTTATTCGTATTATCTGTATTTCTTATTGCGACAGTGATGTTGAGAATGAGACCCTACTGAGATTCCTATTTTATTTTAGTAAAGTATTGTCTAGTCGATATTAGAATAGGCGAGTTATCACAGATACCACCCGTATCACTTTTTCTAGCAGGACCGATCACTACGAGATGGGGAAGGGTAAGTGAAGGCATTTTAGACCTAGGCAGGAGAGGCATAAGCAATAGAGACAACATGGGATATATATAGCCTCATTTCAGTGAATATGTTCTAGGTGTGGAGGAAAAGGACATAAATTTTGGGTTTTCCCCACTATAAATATTCAAGGTTAAGAACGTCAAGATTAGCCTCGTTAGGGACAGGGCAAATATGGGAAACATAAGGGGCAAGGCCAACAGGGATTCAGACCCTATCAGTAATAACCATGCCACCCTTGACAACTTATAGTGATGATAGTCCATAGTCGGTAGAAATACTAACGCACCACCGGTGGCACAGTAGACACCCCAACTTCAGTATGGTAGGGTTTTCAATATGGTACATCCCCATTAGTTACATCATGGGTAGGTCCATGTTATATATGATACATTGTACATTTTTGGAAATGTAGCTAGATTTTTGTTTAACATTAATGCCACACACTGATTCGTATCACGTAGTTTTATGAGAATTTATGGTTTACTTCTTAGACCTTGTGATGAATCCATATTGATAGCTACTCCATTAGGCATACCTACTTGTAATTTAGAGATTTATGATGATATATATATTTATATTGGTGAATTTTGTTTTGAGGAAGATTTATTAGTTTTAGATACCCATTATTACGATGTGATCTTGGGTATGGACGGGTTTGTTAGATATTAGGTTCACATTGATTATAGGAGTTGGGCTATCTTTTTCATAATACGAAGTCAGGATATGTATATTGTAGTTATGCCTGGGCCAGAGGGTGGTGCCATGACATCTTTTTTTACTTTATTGATGAGGAGATCCAAGAGGGGACTACCACTTCGTTAGATTCAAATCTGATTGTCATATATTTTCTCAACGTATTTAAGCAGGTGTGAGGGCTATCGCCAGTCTGAGAGATTGATTTTATAATTGATTGGGCTCCCAACATGACGCCGATTACCAAGGCGCCATATTGGATGAATCCTATAGAAATTATGGAATTGAGAGAGAAAATCAGACAGGGGTTGCAGTAGGGGTTCATTGGGCATAATACATCCTCATGGGGAGCTCTGGTCCTTTTTTTGAAGATGCGGGGTGTCCAATATGGTTGTGTGTTGAATATCGTGAGTTAAAAAATGTGGCAATGAGGAACAAGTATCCGTTATTAAGGATCGATAATTTGTTTGATCAACTTCAGGGTGCTTCGTTCTTATCGAATATAAATTGGCATTCCATCTACCAACAATTGAGGGTACGGGAGGAGTATGTACCGAAGACTACCTTTTTTATTCATTATATTTCTTACGAGTTCAGTATCATGTCGTTTTGGTTGAGCAACACCTCCATAGTTTTTCAAGGATTTGTTGATCCGAGTGTTTCGACTATATTTTGATTAGTTTATCATCGTCTTCAATGATGACATCTTAATTTATTCACAGTTTTTAAAGGATCATGTTGAGCATTTAAGGGTTTCACTTCATATGTTGAGGGAGCATAAGTTGTATGCAAAGTTTTAGAAATGCGAGTTTTATAACCAGAAGGTGCAATTTTTGGGCCATATAATATTTGAATTGGGATTATCGATGGATCCTAAGAAGGTTGTGACCGTTTTGGATTGGGGTCAGCCCATGACACCTATGGAGGTTCTTAGCTTTTTGGGATTGGTCGAGTATTATAGAAAATTTATTTGAGAATTTTTTAAGATTGCGGTACCGTTGACCGTGTTGACTCGAAAATGGATTTAGTTTGTTTGCCCTAAGAGGTATCAGCATGCCTTTGACTCTCTCAACTAAAACATGACTTCAGATCCAGTTTTAGCTCCACCTAGGAGTGGGGTTGAGTATTTAGTATACACCAATGCTTCCTTATAGGGATTAGGTGGAGTATGGATCCATAAGGATCATAATATTGCTTATATGTCTCGAAAGTTGAAACCCCGCGAGGGTAATTATCTTAATTGTAATTTTGATATAGCGGTTGTAATGATCGTACTACACATTTGGAGGAATTATTTATGGAGTGATAAGTTCATGATCTTTAGTTATCATAAGAGTCTTCAGTATTTGTTCAATCAGAAAGATTTAAACATGCGACAACAGCGATGGTTCAAGTTTATTAAGGACTACTAGTTTATGATTCAGTTTCACTCGGTAAAGGCCAATGTGGTGGAAGATTATTTGAGTCGATGACCTAGTTGTAGCTTGTCTTCTCTTCAGTTTACCGATGTGGTTAGAGCACAAACAAATGATGTGTTTTTGAAGGAGAGAGTAGGTGAGATTTTTACCATCGGTGTAACTATTCAGACCGTTGTTTTGGATGGTGGTTTGTGATGTAAGGGGAGGTTGGTTGTGTTATTATACGAGGACTTATGAAGGGTCGTGGTGAAATAGGTTCATGGATCGTAATTTTTAGTGCATCCCGATGGGGATAATATGTGCAAGGATAGGAGGAGACAATATTGGTGGTCTGGGATAAAGTGGGACATTGCTGCGTTTGTGTCCTAATGTAGCATCTTTTATGTGGTGAAGGTGGATCATCAAAGACCACCAGTGAAGGTTTTACACTTACCCATTCTCGAGTGGAAATGATAATATTTCGATGGATCTTATCATCGGGTTTCCATTTACGCCTAGTCAACATGATTTTATTTGGGTTATAGTATATTATTATCCGAACGTTGCATATTTCTTGCTCGTTCGCACGAATTTCACGGCATAGCAGTATGCACATTTATATCTGGATGAGATTATTCAATTGCATAGGGATCATTGTCAATTATCTTAGACAAAGATTTGAATTTTGTATCCCACTTTGGGGGAAGATTTTAAGAGTTTATGAGGACTATAAGTTGCACATAAGTACGTTGTACCATCATCAGATAGATGGGATAATGGAGGGGTTGAAACAAATTTTGGAGGATATGCTTCGGGCATATGTGTTGGACTTAAATGGTAGTTTAGAGAAGCACTTACCTTTATTTGGGTTAACTTATAATAACATTTATCATAAATCAATGAGTATGGAAATTTATGAGACATCATTTGGGTAACCATGTAGGTCATCTATGTATTGGTTGAACTCGGGGGAGAGTAGTTCACTAGAGCCTGAGTTTTTTTCAAGAACTACAAAATAGTTTAAGATGATTCAAAAATGAATAAACACCGCCTAGAGTATGCAAACGCATTGTGCATATCTGGAAAAAATGATGCATAGTTTCAGGTAGGCGATCAAGTACTTCTTAAAGTGATTTAGGTGGACGCACTTCAGTATTAGGCCTGTGAATAATCTCCAATAAAGATCTTCCTCTGAGCTGAGATAGAATTTGGTTGTTCTAACTTTCATCTTGTGAGCTTCTTTATTGTTCTGGGGTAGTTTGTTGGTATCCATCCATGATGGGGATAGTTTCACTTTAAGGACGCTGAGATCGCCTTCTACTTTTTCAATGCTAGGCCGGTCCATATACTCCAATTCAATTATCCTCTTCAAGTCGGCTTCAATGACATAAGCCATAGTTTCTAATGCATCTATGTGGGTGTTTTCATTCCTAAGGAACTGTTCTACTAAGGCTGATTTGAACTATTGAAGTAATTCCTTGACTTTGTTTCTATAGGCTATCATCTTGGGGTCTCTTGCCTCATATTCCCCATTGATCTGATTTGCGATTAACTTAGAATCACAAAATACAGTGATGTGCTGAGATCCCATGTTGATCTCCCTTTACAAATCGTGCACCATGGATTCGTATTCAGCTTCACTATTTGACCCTTTGAACCCCAATTTGATGGCTTACTCAATCAGGCCCCTTTTGGGGTTAGAAGGACTATCCCCACTCCGATTCCTTTTCCACTCGATAAGCCATCCATAAATATTTTCCAACACTGATTATTCCCGACGACTTGTAATGCTTCCAAAGTGGGTGGTGGTTGCTTGACCCTTGGAGATGCTAAAATTTCTGCTATGAAGTCTGTAAAAATCAGATCTTTGATCGTTATTTTAGGCTCATATCTAACATCAAATTGGGTGAGATCGAGGTACTATTTAGTAATTCAATTTTAGAGGTCGGCTTTTTTGAAGGCATCTTTCAAAGGGTAGGTCGTCAAGAAGATTATAGTGTGGGCATAAAAATAATGCCTCGATATCCTCATGGTGGTTACCAGTGCCAGTACCATCTTTTTTATGGATATGTACCTAGTTTTTTCTTTGAGAAGAGTATGGGTTACGTAATAGATCGACTTCTACTCTCCATCATGTAGATAGACTAATGCTTCACTGGTCGCGTGATTCGAAACGGCCAGGTAGAGGTGCAAATCTTCGCCATCGTTAGGAGTTGACAACAAGGGGGAGATCCCAAGTACTGTCGGATTCCTTCTAAGACTTAATCACATTCATCCCGTCTAGACTGTAGGGCTTGTCTTTTTCAACGGTTAAAAAAAGGGTCAACTTTTAATGAATGACCTTAAAATGAACCGATTGAGGGCCACTAACATTTTGGTGACCGCCTGAATATCTATAATAGTGGTGGGCCTTTTAACATTCTAGAGAGCTTTAATTTTATCTGGATTCACCTCAATTCCTCTTGAGTAACCAAGTATACAAGGATTTTTTTGAAACTTACATCGAACACATATTTGGAGGAATTGAGATTCATCTTGTATTCTCTGAGAATATTGAAAGACTTTATGAGATCCTTCATATGATCGGCTAAATACTTGCTCTTGACAAGCATACGATTTATATAAACTTCCAAGTTGGTGCCGATCAACATTCTGAACATCTTGGTTACCAGCCTCTAATATGTTTTCCATGTGTTCTTCAGTCCGAAGGGTAATTATCTTGTAGCGGTAAAGTCCTAACGATGTGATGAACGAGGTCTTCTACTGGTGTGGCCATCCCAATCCCGATGCGAAGATTCGCGCATCCCCCATTAATCTCTCTCTCCTTCTTCCCAAGAACGGGGGTCGGGGAAAGAAAATGGGGGATGAAAGGTCTCGCACCCTTTTTGATTTAGGAACGCTTCGACCGTCATCGATGTGGGATAAATGTAAAGATATGGAGTCGTTAGCCTATTTTGTAAAAAAAAAAAGCGAAATAACATGTCGTCACCTCGAGAGAACGGCATCAAAGACAAACTGATACTTACAAAACTAATAGTTCGAAGGGCTAAAGGGCTAAGTTATGGAATGAGAAGGTGTTAGGCACTCGTCCCTCCCTTTCGGTCTCTTATCGGCTAGGGTTATTATTTTTCTTTATTTTTTCATGAAGTGTGTGCGTGTATATATAATGGAGATCGGAATCGCCCAACTCATATTATAGAAGAGATAGAGTGAGGTCATTCATAGGAAATGTTCTCAAAATATTTTATATATATATATATATATATATAAAATATGGTTTATGCAGCTTATCGTGATATTGATAGTTATAATGAAATAATAATATGTACTAGATAAAACGCTAACAAGGATTACAAACATAATATGTAGAATAATGTAAGAATGTGACAAATGCATAAATGGGGAATTTTAAGAAAATTGGAAAATGAAAATTTGGAAAGTTGGACTCTAGTCTTGGGTTTTAATCCGAAACGCCTATGTAGCCTATAAAGGTATTAAAGTTCACGTAGTTCGCATACGTCATAGGGTTGGGGTTTATCCCACCGATTTGGATGGGAATGTGTGTAGAAAATGTGTTTTAGTTTGGAAAAAGTGTGATGGATAATCCCGTTCGAAACTTATAGGCGTAACCCTCTTTTGGTTTGTTTTGGATTTTTTTTATAGAAAATAAAGTATGTGAAATATATTAATAAAAATGTAAGATATTAAGGTGTATGAACTAAAGTAAAACTAGATTATGAATCTAATGAATTTAATGCAAAAATAAGAAATTTAAAGAGAGAGGGTAGGATTTGGACCTTCTTTGAAGCTTGATCTTTAATCTTGGATGAACTCCTTTTAATGTGAGATGAATGTTGGATGAGAGAGAATGAGATTTTGCCAAATTGGGTATGAAAAGATGGAAATATAATCTTGAATGGAATTTCACATGAAGAAACTTCACTGATTTTGAGAGAATATTATTGAGATCACTGATGCTAATGGATCTAAGGTGTCCTTTGGGAGTGAGGTCATGCTCTATATTTATACGATCAAGGATGGTGCCGATCAACATGGCCCTAAACCTTCCAATCAGCATGTAACCCTTGGCACACTACCGATATCGGGGAAATGGACCTTCCAGTCGGCAGTCTCGTGCATATTTTCTCAAAAAAATGGTCGTAGAACGCAATCCGTTGATCCAAATCGTGCACGAGGCATACCATTAGAAATTTAATCCAGATACCTTCAAGAGTCCTTTGGACTGCTCCTGGGTCCGAAAGTTGACTTTGGGTTAAATGTGGCTTGGAAGCGCACGTCACTCCTTTGGATGGGAGATTGTCAAAAGAAAATGGATCGTTCGTTCGAACGATAAGTCAAAATTGTGCACGAGGTGGACCATTGGAAAGTTTGGGAGATGTACTTCGACATTCCAAAGAGCTTCGCTCGTTTCGGATAGGACCTAGAAGCATCTGGTGACCTCTCAAAGTAGAACGGATCGTTCATCCATACTGTAAGTCAAAATTGCACACAATGTGGATCGTTATAAAGGTTATTCATTGCCCTTCATAGATTCATTCAGTCTCGTTTGAGCTGAAGAGTTAATCTTGGTCAAATGGAGTTCGAGAGCATCCGGTGGCCTCTGAATCAATTTTTTAGGGAAAACTGATCATTCGTCTGAACGGTTATGTTATTTTATGCACGGGATGGACCATTGTAAAGGGGTTTTAGTGACCTTCAAAGATTCAAAGATCTTTCGCTCTGATGAAGAAGTTGATTGGGATCAAATCGGGGGTCGAGAGTGCCTGATGGTCTCTAGATCGATATTCGGAATATGACATAGGGTTTATAGTGAAATGGGGAGGTACTAGGGACCTAAGGAGAGACTTAGAGGGTCCTAAAATGTGGTGTCTAGACCTGGTCTGGGATGAACATAGTCATTTGATGGTAGTCAAAATACACATATATAAAGCTCATTCACTGGTGCCCCGATGTTAAATCCACTAAGTGATCGATTTGGGGTATTAGAAAGATATCCTTCGGGTAGTAATTTTTTAGGTCGATGAAATCCATATAAACCCTTCATTTACCACTTTTCTTCTTGAAGACAACGGTGTTGAAGATCCACTCTGAGAATTGGACTTCCCTAATGGATCCAGCTTAAAACTGGTTGTTAATCTCAGCCTCCACTTCTTTCACCTTCTCTAGTGCTAACTTCCTAGGCTTCTGTTTGATTGTCTTGGTACTTAGTTCCATGTGCAACCGGTGACAAGGAGAATACATATGTGTTTATTCTGAGTAAATGCATAAGTTGGTCGGCTTCATCTTTTAGCAACTCAGATCCGATCAGGAAGACCTTCTTGTTCTGAGTTGTCTAAAGGAATTGAAACTAGTTACTCTAGCACGCGTTCAACAGTGGTCATTCGAGTTTCTTTGACCCCTAACTGAACTCCCTTTCGTTGTTACTTAGGTTGATCATCATCACAGTTGTCTTCGCTCTGACTGCTCTCGGACTGGAATTTCCTTATCTTGATTATCGAGAAGAAATAGCTTCTCATTGTTGCCTATTGCCCCTGATTTCTACCACCCCTTTGTCTGCCATGGACTTGAGCTTTTGGTGGAGTGATAAGGGTATGGTCATCATATCGTGCAGCCATCCTCTGCCTTGAATGAAGTTGTATGGTGAGACTGACTAAATTACATGAAACTCCATCTCTTTATTGGCTAAACCGAGCATGACTGCTAGTTTTATTTTTCTCAGGGGTGATTTAATGTTCCCATTAATGCCGATCATAGGGCCAACATTAGCATCCAGATATTTAATACAGTAGCCAAGCTTGTACAAATTTATGAGGTACATGATCTCAGAGGAACTTTCTTGATCGATCAATAGCCTTCTTATATTAAAGTTTGATATTCAAAGAGCAAGCACCAGAGCGTCTTTATGAGCCAAGTTAATGCCAACCAATTTTTTGTCGATAAACATGATGGTTCGATTAGTATCAAGTTCCCTCATTTCCTTCTTAACTTAGACTATCTTGGTCGAATCTACCTAGAAGGCCTATTCAACGCTAGTTGACACTCTTACCTTTTCCTTTAGCTTTTTTTTACTGTGTTGGGTTGGATGCGTATAGCCATGGATGATGGTATTAATCCTCCTAATGGGAGTTTGTCATCCGCTTCCTAACTGCATTGATTTTAGTTACTACCTTTGTCTTTGACGTGTTGATGTATTCTTTAAGATTACCCTCTTGGACGAGTTCCTCTAGATGCTTTGTGTATATCTTATAATTTTAATGATGTGCCCGTGGTCCTAGTGGTATTTGCACCTAAGGTTGGTGCCCCTAGCATTTTGGTCGTCGGCCATCTTGAAAGGCCTTTTGAAAAAAGGCTTGTCCTTGATTTCGTGAAGGAGCCTAAAGATAGGCCCTTTGAAGACTTTATCTACTGCCTTGTAGCTTCTTTCGGTTGCTTAAAGTTTGGGGAAACTTTTAGAAGCTTCGTTCTTGATTGCCCTTGCAGTCGATGATTATAGGTTCCCACCTTTGGGGGATTTCTTCGAATCGTTCATCTTTTGATCCTCCGTGGGGGAAACATTGGTGAGCTTATCCTCTACCTTGGCGTACTTATCAATATGGTACATGAGTTCATCCATTGAAGATGTTGTCTTCTTAGTCAAAGAATGGTAGAGGTCGTATGATCACTCCAAACTGAACTTGGAATAGGTAATTGTCAGCTGCTCATTGTAATCATTAATTTTGTTGTATAACTCCCAGTACCTTTAAGCGTACTTCCTGAGGGTCTTCCCATTTTTCTTTTTAAGAGGTTTCTTAAGCTACTTAGGTAAATCTCTCCCAGTGTTAATAAGAACACCCTGCACATCAAGGCATCATGATGGCTCCAGAGAGACATAATTTGCATGTAATGTCAAATAAGGTGAGTCGGGTATACCTTTCTTTCATATGTTGTGACTTTTGGCATAGAAACCTTCTTCAGGGGTTCAAATATTATATCTGCTCAGTGAACGATAAGGTTGCGCCATGCCCCAATACTGTCCTAGCCAGATCCTTGGGAATCCTGTCAAGGTTTAGGTTCATTCTTCCCTTCAGCTTCCTAAGGATGAGCCCCCTTAACTCATCTGTCTTTATTTGATTTGGTTATTGTTCAGAAATAATTGGTCTACTACTCTGGGCTACCTCCGATGGGCGTGGTTGATGACATTTTCGATTGATGGAGTTTCTTCTAGGTGAACGATCACGTTAAAAGTGATGGATCATATAGGTACTCCTTGAACGAGAAGCCCTAATGGGCTAATTTTTTGGGGAACGAGGTCCCCTCCTGCGATGCCGCGGGTATGGGAATTCACGATATTGACCTCAGATTGTAAATATGGCTGGCGAGGTTTTCTTTTGTGGTGGGGCCAAACTCGAGATTCTGATGTGTCACCCTCTGATTATCGGGTGAGATTTTGTCTCAGGCGAGCGATTTCTTGACCACGACTATTGAGCTTCTCCTCGTGGATGCTAGCCAAATGGGAGACAACTTTTTCTTTATCCCGGCTAATCGGCGACATTCGATGTCATCGGTTGGGTCCAGATATTCCCGGTGAGCATCCTTTAGACCTTGATGGTTACTTTTGAGGAGGCATTCGCACATGATTCTGTTCCCTCCTTACAAAGCAATTTTTGAATGTATATGACTCCTTGCTTGGTTGTGGTGAAACTGTTCTGCACTCATGACGAAGTGGCGAGATTTTACAGATTTTGGAGATAGTGAGAGCTTCATTTCCCACAAACGGTGCCAAATTATAGGAGATCCTTCCCACAATGTTTAGAGAAATAGCAAGAATACCTAAAATAATTATATGTGTGTAGAAAGAAAGAAAGACGAAACAGTTTACATAGTCCGATCAAGAGATTGACCTACATCCACGGGGGTAAAGGGGCGTGGTCTTTTTATTAAAGAGGGGGAATGGCAATAGCCGGAATGCTATTATTTCAAGTTGAGAGTCTGGGCTATTACATGCTGATTACAATTAATTTTCTGATGTTGGCCAGACTGGCCTTATTTATTAATTCAATATCCTATATTCGTAGGTTACCTCATGTTTATCTCTATCTTTCCTGATTTTATTAGATTTGTGCTTATCCCCGGATGTGGGCTGATTACTCCAAATTCCTCCCCCTGGTTGTTCACCACGTGTTCGGTCATGTGACTAATTACTTATGTTCCTTCATTTTTAAAGAACTAATTTCTGATTTTATTCCTTGATGTATATGGTGTTTTAAATCAGATATTTATCTGGATCTAAAATGTGTATTGAATATATTTTTTAGACATGTTTTCTCTTATTATTATGAGTTAATTTTTAACACAACTCTCATTAAATTCGAATGTATATTTTTTGGAGAGATTGAGAATAGATATGAGAGTGAATATTTTTTATCTTCGTGATTAGTGTTATACATTACATAATATACAAAGAACTTTTCAGAATTAAAATGCGGATATTATTTGAATTCTTTCTTTATTTTTGCATTATGTCGATCCATGCTTATAGTGGTATTTTCTCTATTATGTTTAGGAGAATAATTTCTTTAGATAAATGCATATTTTATTTTTATTTTTTGAAATTTGTTGAATATATTTTTATGAAAAGAAAATTAATTAAATAATTTTTTTTTCGAATTTTTGTTTAATGTTTTTATATCTTGAAATTTGTGTAAATCGATATTATGAATTAATATTTGAAAATATGTTTTATGAGTTTTTTCAAAAAACTTAGTTCCCTGATATTTGCGTTACACTTCTCTTTATCTGTTGCATTAGAAATGGATCTTTTTTTAATATATTATATTTTGTAACTGTTTGTGTTTAAGTGAGTTCTTGCATGTTGTGCATTTCAGAACAATTCCCTACACTGCACATGTTGCATAGTAAGACCACTAATATCTTCTTATTGCATGGAGTTACGTTGGAGTATAAGAAGGTGTGGAAGAATCTGAAGAGTTGCAAGTATTAAAGAAGCTTGACAGTTCTACATCTCCATCAATTTTGGATTGTCTTAGTCGTGTTTAGAATTTTTATAGGTAATCAGTATGCTCCTTATTTTGAGTGTTTGTAACTTGTAAATTGATTCTTATTTCTTAGTGATTTTTTTATTTTACTCCGTAGAGGGTGTCGTGGATGTTTCCCCACACCGGTTTGGGATTTTACGATGTTAAAAATCATGCATGTTAATATTCATTGGCTCATCTCCTTCTATGTGTGATTGGATGAAAAAATATTATATTCTTGATTTAGAATAATGCATCATATTAGATATATTGACTTGAAATGTGGAATAAATTAGATTGTTGTTATTAACATTATAATAAATCAGATTTTGTAAGGACATTTTTGTCCATTATCAATTTGTATGTCATACGCCGTTACACCGTTGAAGAAACTCAAGATCGCATCTACATCAACGGATCCGAATATCAAAGCATCTTCAACATCATAGCCTCTGCGAGAATGAACTTGGTAAAATTTTGTTTTTACGTTCCTTAAAGTTCATATTTAGTATTGGGAAATTTTTATAAAATGCTTTTTATAAAAATAAGAAGTAAGTTTTTTTAAGCAAAATGAGGCTTTTAAAAGGATTTTATTTTTCTGGGAAAATCGGACCGATCCGGCCCCATACCGGACCGATCCGCTAGCTCGAAGTCCAGTAGACCCCGGACCGAATGCGAACCGATGAAGCCTGAATGATCGAACCGATCCGTTGTCAACCGGACCGATCCGGTTGCAATTAAAAGAACCGATCCGGTCTAATCGGACCGATCCGCCCTCAATCCGGACCGATCCGCCTGGGATAATTACGAGCAGTCCCAGTTTTTGTAAACTCTTTCCTTGATTTTCTTATTTATACCAACTTCGGGAGAGTTATTTTTAAGACTTACATACACGATTTTCAGAGTCCAAAATACTCTAAGTCTTCACCTTTTTGATGTGCCAAACATCTTTTTGATTCACACAAAAATTCCAATTACTTTTGTGAATCTTTTGGAACCCTAGAACACAAGCTTTGCTATTGTTCAACCCTTGTGGAGAAGCCGTTCTCTTCTTCATTGCAGCCCTACTGGACAGGGATAGTTCCAGCCGCCAACCCTACTGGAAAGGGATATTCCAGCCGCGACTACAGAATCCGATACCCGAGGGTAATTCTTAGTCAAAAAATCTTGTATTTCAGTGTAATCCGATTGTAAGCCGTTTCTCTTACAAATTATAGTGATATACAAATGGTTTTGCCCCTGTGGGGGATTTTTCCTTAAACTTTGTGTGTTGAATAATTCTTGCATGATTTCATATTGTTTCAATCACACCTAGTTGCATGTTTAGGGTTAATTTGGGTTAAAAGGAATTTAATTAAAACTGGATTTTATTTGAGAAGTCGCAATATTTCCGCTGTAGCTGCACTCTCAAATTGGTATCAGAGCGGGTTACGCTAATTTATCGCGTGATCCTGATTTTTCGAGGATTTACTTTCTGATACAATTTGTCTACTCACGTTTACAAGTCAAATTGGTATCAGAGCGGGTTACGCTAATTTATCGCGTGATCCTGATTTTTCGAGGATTTACTTTCTGATACAATTTGTCTACTCACGTTTACAAGTCAAATTGGTATCAGAGCCTGTTGCACTAAGTTATTGTGCTTTGATCCTGTTTTTTGCAAAAATGGCTTTTGATGGTTTTGATGATCTTCGATGTCAAATTTTTGAAAAAATTAATTGGAAAATTCGCACGAACTCTTGTTTTAAATCTTCTGTTGAAAACGAATCTGAGAGGTGTCCTTGTTGTGAGGGTGTTGGTCACACGTTACATGAGTGTACCACAAATTTAAAGAAGAAATTGAATAAACCGATTTCTCATGTTTCTACCCTTAGTGATTGTGATTCGGAAGAAGAAGTTTTTTATGCTTCTAGGCGAGAGTTTCCCATCCGTGTGATTAGTGATGATAGTGAAAGTGATGGGAGTGTGGATGAAAGTGAGGAGGAAAGTGTAGATGAGCATGACTTGCAAACTGCTTTCAATGAACTTTATGCTGAAACTTTGAAAACAAAGAAAGAAAATTTGAAATTGAAAGCTCAGTTGAAAGAGTGTGCCATAAAAAATAATGATTTTTTAGTTGAAGAACTTAGGGCACATGAGAAAATTTTGAAAGAGAAGCTTGAGTACGTCGAGGGTGAGAGAGATGGTCTTAGAGGGTTGATGGAGACTATGAAAAAGGAGCTTTTAGAGTTTGAGGATTCTAAACTAGTACTTGAATCTAGGATAGGTGAACTTGAGGTGAAATTGAAAGATTCAAGTAAAGTGAAATTTGATTTGGAGTCTAGGTCTGAAAAACTTGATAAGATTTTAGGCACAGTCAAGATCAAAACTGATAGGGGTGGGATTGGTCTTGAAAAATATGTTGCACCCATTCCCACACGTGTGAGAGAGCCTCCTAGGTTTGTTAAGAAAGAGGCACCTAAAGTTGTTAGGAAAGCACCCCTTAAGAACATTATGAGAGAACCTTCTAGGATCATTAGGAGAGACCCACCTAGGAAAATTCGGAGAGAGCAACCGATAAATTTGAGGAGAGGGCCACCTTTAGGTAACACACACCGCCCGATTTACACTTGCACACATTGCGGTAGGCAAGGTCATCTTAGGCGATTTTGTTACAAGCTTTTAAATAGACCCAGGAAGGTTAATGAAAGAATAAATTCGATTCCCAAAACCCCCACACTTCGTTACAAATCTATTTGGGTTAGAAAATCGGATTTAGAGGCTTATGGTTTATTTGTCCACGATTCCCGTTTGCTTGCACGTGATTCACCCCATGTGAAATCTTTTGGTTGATTGTGATTGCATGTTTGTCATACACTAGTTGTGGTTTCATGTTATATTTTTACTAGTGTGATGACTTGTACTTTTTGTATAAATTCTTGTTTTTGAATTTTATTTTTGAAAAATACAAAAAGATTTTATTTTGATAAAATTTTTGAAAAATCCAAAAAGATTTTTGTTTTTTTTGTTTACACCGTTTATGGATGAACACTTTGGTTGACCGAGTCACAACATCATTCCATTATTTTCATGTGACTATTTGATAGTGTTTTGAGACAATAGGTCAATTCATCCTTGTGCTTTATAATGTTTGGAGTCATTAAGATGTAATTAAGTGTTACTTCCTACATGTTTGACTCATGTTTCCTTTATTGCACACATGCACGAATTTGTTTGATTATTGTGCTTGTCTTATCACATGTTGGTTGGGTGTTTTCACTTCAATACTGTCCTTAAAACGAACCAAGCGCGATAATTTTGATAAGGAAATTGTGCATATAAAAACCGTTTTGTGAGTTTGTGTGCTTTGTTTGAAAACGGGGAAGGGCTGCGAAAGGTTCTTTAGCCTTTGCGAATACTAAGCCACCGTTAAATTGGACCTAAAAAATTGAGGAATTTTATTATCCGAGGTCCAAAGAGGTTAAAAGAGCCCGAAAAAAATTTAAAGGCAATAAAAAGATATTCATGCCAAAATATGGGCCATTTAGGTTTTTGCACCAATTCTCCAAAGTTTGAGAATTTAGATTACCCCTAAAAGAAAATATATATGAGGGTGTTTGGTTGGAGAATTAAAACGGGTTTGCACGTCCTTGATATTTGAAAATGCGCTACATAGTTTTGGACGTTATTGGTGTGGAAATCACTTTGACTTTGATTTGTTGATTTGTATAAGACGATGTCATCTAAATTCAACAAATTTTTTTTACACCTAAGGATACTTTTGATGATCATTCGTTAGGAGTACACATATGCATCGTGCACATATGATTGATTGAGTTGATTTACCTATCGAATGTGTTCACACCCATTCATTCCATTTCCATGACTTGGTTGTTTGAGTCAAAATACATGGTGTGATTTTTGTATCATTTTTGTTCATATTGGTATCCTATCTTTGTATGAAAATTTTGAAATATAAAAAAAAATAAATCAAAAATAGGTTGTATTTGTTTTGTACCGTGACACCCCGCCTTTACTTATTTGATTCATTCTTCTCATTTGTCTATTTGGGGACATCATAAAAAGGGGGAGAAAGAATTATCATATTATGGGGGAGTTTGTAGTTTGGGGGAGTTTTTGAGATGTTGCTTATGTTTTTATCATATATTCATATCCATGTTTATCTCATTTCAAACTCGATATGTCACGTGGTATTTGCTTTGTCTCATGTGTGTAGGTATGAAGATTGAAGATCAATATGTTGCACACCCTGATGAGAAAAGCTTTGAGATTGGATGATTGTTGAAGATTGAAGAACAAACGATGAAGATTTATACCTTTGTATCTTTCCATCTTTAGGGTTCATGGGAGGGTAGATTTGTATAGGTCATTAGTTGATAATTCGGATATTTTTTATGTATGTACCGGCATAGACATAGGGGGAGATTTGTAAGGACATTTTTG